>CM051822.1:62679634-63879634 GCA_028451465.1 Erethizon dorsatum | reverse complement strand
GCCCACACTGTTTCTGCTATGCCATCCTCAACAGTTTTCACATTCCAAGGTGACTTATTTCAAATCATCCAGAGCATTTGATGTGCTAAAAACTTGTTGGAACCTCTGAACATCAGGTTGAAGGCCGCAGAAATAAAGCAAAGGGAAATGCGAAATTGCTATTAAAATGACAAATATTCCAGATGTAGCTAATTAGTATGATAACCTATGCGTAAAAGAGAATTGTAAAATTAGTGAGATCAGCCTTGCAATGCCATTAACCATATTATAACTCTTCACATGATTTTCTCCCCACCATGAAATGGCCTTGGAAATGCCTGATTGCAGTTTGTTTTATCACATGGTGCAGCTCATCAATGCCACATGGCTGTGGATACTGTGGTTTCCACAGTGGGATATATTTTATCTCTGCAAATTGGTAAATTAAAATAATTTCACCTAGGGCAATTCTGCACCAAAAACACACTGGCGACCTTGAGAGCAATTCTGCATTTTTTCCTTCTCATTTTCTTTTTGATAATGTTCATTTTTTGGCTTGGAATCATCTACTATATGATACAAAGACACAAAAGAGACTAAGAGCCCAGTCCTGTGTATACTGAGCCCTTTCTCGAAATGGCAGGAAACTGGGGAAGAGGAGAGTTTCATTTGAGAGAACAGTGAATTCAAAAGACACAGGATGGAACTAAGCTGTTACAATTCTTCTAAGAAGAATCCTAGGCCAGCAGTTTGGAAAAGCTGTGGAGAAGATAAGCACAGGTTACATCCACAAATGAGACAGTTAGTACATTCAATGGTTTCCACTGAGAAAAATCACGGTTGGGGAAGGTGACAAGTTAGATGAAGTTTGGTGCGGGAGATGATAGCACTGTTAATACTAATTCCACCTTTCCGTGTTTTTCATCTCATCCAAACACCCCGCACCTTCATTTTGTATCTGTCCACCTTGAAGCCTTTTCTGACAATTCCCCATCTTCCAAAATGATTTAAAATTTGGGCCAAAAAGCCCATGGAGCTGGAGGCAGAAGTTCTGATCAGTGAATTTGAGTCTTGTGAAGTATATATAGGAAGAGAAATTGATTTATATAAAATACACTGTTGAACCAAAATAGCCTGTGTTCTTTGCCATCACTTCACATGTTACTTGATTTTACTTTGAGTTGAATTTGGTTTGTCACAGTACGAATCTGCACAGTGCCTGATACATAAATGTTTCTGAAATGAGTGAAAGAAAAAATGAACAAATCGATGCCTGCCCGCCTGCAATTCAGATGTACTAAAGAGATGAGGAAAGATCTTGTCTTAATAATAAACAATAAGCAAGGAGCAAAACATGATTCACAGAAGTTGTGAGTATTCATTCCTTTGCTCGCCAACTCACTGAGATCATTCATTGATTCATTCTACGCATATTACATGGCCTCTAAATACCTATTGTATGCTAAGCACTGTGCTAGATTTTGCATATAGAGGGTAAAGCAAAACATAAATGGACCTTGTCCATGATATATATATATCTCCATCCTCATGGAAGACAAACAGTAATTATCAATTTATAAATTGATAACAACAGAGTTAGTTTTTCAGTTCTTAGTTGAGTAATATTTAGCAATGTTGTTGTTAGGGAAATTCTGTTCAAGGAGACTTAACGGGGAAGAAAGACAGGCATACCAGGGTCCAGATGTGGAGAGGTCCACAGGGCGGAGAGTTAGGCAAATACGCCAAGGGATGAAGGAACTTGTGTTCTAGGACAGAAAGAAGAGCCGTGATGGTAGGCTGAGGCAGAGGACTCTAGTCAGCGGGTTACACACCCAGTCATGCAGGGTTGTGTAGAGAAACCTCAATTAACAGTAAATTGTATTGCCCAAACTCATTTGTAAATTCATTGAAGCAAACTAGGAAGACATTTACACAGATAATATTATATATGGTTGTCAGCTGCCCAATTTGAAACAATCAATTTAACCTGTAATTTTTTTTTTTTTTTTTTTGTGGGTACCGGGGTGTCGACCTCAGGACCTCGCGCGCCAGCAGGCGCCCGTGCCGCTGAGCGATATCACCGGCCCCTTTTTCGTATGTGGGTTCCGGGAGTCGAACTCGGGCCCTCGCGCTTGCCGGGCAGGCGCTTAAGCCGCTGAGCCATCTCACCGGCCCAACCTGTAATATCTTAATACAGTAACCTAACCACCAACGCTGACAGCTTCAGAAAGAGATACGCTGGATTATAATTTGTACAGATACAAAACCCTTGTCCTTACCTTTCCACTAGCTTGAGCACAGACCTCCTCACTGATGATTCCAGAGGCAGCTTGGGCTGTTTGATGCACTTGGAATACTCTCCTAGCTTCTTCCTCTTCCCATAGGGAGAATAGTGACTAAACGTCTACTTTCTAGCCTTCCTCTCCGTTCTCACCTCTCAATAATCTAAAAAATGTGATTTATGTGAAAGAAAATAGAAGCATCACATTACAGCATTGGGGGCTAGAATATGGAAAAATAAATCTGCAATTTCCTCCACCAAAAAATGACAACAATCTCAAGGTACACTCGGACTTTTATTTCCTAGTCAGAAGTAGCTAACTTTCCAATTAAAGTTTAAAACAGAGCTGAAAGTTCCTCCTATAGGCAACTTCATCCACATACAGCTTCTAGCTAAGTGGAAGCTGGTAATTTGCATATAAAGACCTCTTTTAATTACTCCCTAAAACCTGCTTTTAAAACTACCTCTGACATAAACCACTACCATAGCCTATTGCAAAAGAATTCCTGCAAATCTAATTCTAAGGCAATCAGAGTCTTGATCAGGACAGAATCTCCCTATAAACACTGAGTCCCGATTGACAAGTTCCTTTTCTGCTTTTAAGCTGTTTGAATTCTCTTAGATCACTTTTTCTATAACCTAGTAAAGAGCTTTACACCAAGAGCAGAGCTCACTAAATATTTCTTGGATTGGATTAGGGCCTTTTAATTTTATCCCTGTCTAGTTTGATCATAGCCTGTTCAGTTAGGGTCTCTCAAACTTGACACTATTGACATGTTGCAGGAGGATATTTTGTGATGTGGGGCATTGCCCTTTGTGCAGTAGGATGCTTAGCAGTATTCCTGGCCTCCATTTAATAGATGCCAGTTGCACCCCTCTGTGGGACAACCAAAACTGTCTCCACATGTTGCCAAATAACCCCTGGGGAACAAAATCACCTGCAACTGAGAAACACTACTCTAGTTGGATTCAAGTTAAATTAAACAGGAATAACCGCAAAGAGGAAGGGGGGAAAGTCATCTCCTGGTACATATATTTGCATTACGTCCTTAGGAATTTGTCATCCTCCGTGTTCCTTTCTACTGGTCTTGAATATCCAGGTTGCTGATTGAACAGAGGTGAGTACCTAGAGAAATTAGCATGCTTGTTCTTAAAGAACCAGAACAAATGAATTCAAAAGCTGTTTTAGGAAGAATATTATGGTATCTGGAATAGAAACAAGGAATGAATATATTCTCTTAAATTTTCTCTTAATTCACAAACAGCCTCTTTCAGAAGCCCATGTTTGGAAGATGTAGCTTATGTCCTTGTGCAGCTAGTGTGAGAATAATATACATTTATTGGGCGAGTATGTACTGTGTTCCAAGTTTTCTTGTCACATAGGTTGTATCAGCTAATCTTCTTAATAATAAACCTTCAGATGAATTTGGTATTGTTATCTCTGTTCCACAATGAGAATGAGGAGACTCAAAATGATGGGTAACCTGTCCCGGGACACCCAGATTGTTAAGTGGCAGCGGTGGGATTCAAATGAAGACCTGAGGATTATAAAAAAAATATATATTCTTCCCACCTATTTGAACATGTCCTTTATTGTACTGATGTTCGCATTCTCAAACTACAAGAAAATATTTCTGCTCTTTTGGGGACTTCGCATAAGATGGTTTTACAGTAGTTAAATCTTATTTTAAAATGCCCGAAGATAACATATGCATTTCCCTGTGTCAGTCACCCCTCCTTTTGTATAGTGACTTTTGAATGCTACTAAGCCTCTGTGCTTGTCTGGTTAAGGGCTCTCAACCTACATAATTAAGCTGTTTTCCACAGTCCAGTCTTGTTCATTATTTTCTGCACATAGGCACCTTCTGCCTTTTGAATAAGTAGCACCTAATAAAGATAACCCCATAAAATTTGCATAGGGGTATATGTTTGACTGAGAACATATGTTGGATGAGGTATACCTGGTTACTGCCCAAATGTTTAAACAATGATAATAAAAGAAGCTGCTGTTATGTTACATTGCCAAAGCTAATGTTTATAATGTTCATTTCTAATGGGATGTGACACAGCCTTGCAAATAAGAGAAGAGTGTTGCCAGCCTTTTCTCTTCTCTCCAGTATTATAAAGAAATAACCGTTCTCCTTTCATTGCTGACATAAAATTTTGAATAGGATTACAGAATCATGGAAGTTGAAAACTGCAAGATGATTTAAAAACCTGGCTTTAAGTCTAGATTAGTGTAGAAGTACAATATGAGACTAGTCAGTTAACTTTGTGAGCCTTGCTTTCTTATCTTAAAGTTGAGATAATTATATATCTCATAGATCTGTTGACTTGACTAGTAACTAACTGTATGTGAGAATATATATAAATGTTAAAATGTTATATAAATTTTAATTCACTAAGTAAATAAACCTACTATATAAATCACTTTGCTATGGACCCAAAGATGAGTAAGAAACCCTAGACTTTAAGGAGTTCATCCCTTAGTGCAAGAGGGAGACATACAAAAAACCAAAAAAACCAAAATGCTGTGATGCAAATTATATTGCAAGGCTTATGAGAAAGGATAGCAGAAACAATAGAGGGGAAAGGGAAGTGTCTGTTGCTGAAATGCTTATAAAGGAAGGGGCATTTGAACTGGGATATGAAAGATTAATAGGGTTTGGATAGGCCAAGAAGGGAAGATGAACAATCCAGTTTGAGAAAACGACTATAGCAAAAATGTAGGCATATAGGAAGAGATGGCATGTTTGAGGGTTGTAATTTGTCTGGAGGAGTTAGGTAAAAATCCTCGAAGTGAAGATGGACAGAAGAGAAGTCTTATGTTTTAGAAAGATTGCTTCAGTGGCAGCATGAAGTAGGAAATAAAGCAAAAGTTTGCACGTAAGTTGACCAGTTGGCTATTGTAGTAATTCTGTTGAAAGAAGATAGTGGTATCAAAATTTTTATGCATGTGAATAACTTGGATAATTTTGAAAACACATTTGCTTCTGGATTGTGTTTCTCTGACTAGAAATACACTCTGAAATTGAATGATGTAGCCCAGATTCGCAAAGATTATAGGAGACGATGAGAGATGCAAATGAAAGTATTGGGAGGGAGGTGTAACCCCCTGTAGGTAATGATGAGACAAGATCAATAGCAGAGCAGAGAAAGAACAGGGAATGAGTAATGGGAGATGAGGCTGGAGATGTAGGTAGGGGCAGAGTATATGTGACCTTGCATGTCCAAATGGTTGGGTTAGGAAGGTCATGCCTTTCTTTGAGGCAGAGTTCAAACCTTCAGGTCAGCAAATGATGGCTATGTTTTGGACCAAAGACGTTTAGCCTTTAGTAATAACCACTAAATTGGCTAGGAAAAGTATTCTGATTTCCTAATGTAACTGACAGCCACTCTGCAGTGTGTCACATGATTGTGCAAAATAGGTCAAATGTCTTTGTTGGAGATTATGTCACAACTATCTTTTATTCTCTTCTGTGCCTTCCTCACCCAAAGTCTGTACCTTCCACGTAATAAAAGAGAGCTCGAGCCAGCTCCTGACTGCTACCTTCCTTTCCACCTTTGCGCTTTGCTGTTGTTATTTTCAAAGTGTTGCGTGAGGGCAGGACAGAGTGTCACTCTCTCCTTGGAACACGTACTGAAAATGGAAAATAAGATGCACTGTGACATTTTCACTAAGGGACCTTTCCCTGGCTTTGGGAAAAGCCAGTTGAACAGGCATTCATTGTCACACAGTTGGAAGAAAACCACAAATGTCACCTCAGAGCCTATTTGCTGTTATATTTTCAGTGTACATTTGATTATTTTTCCTTTTCATTTTTTAAGGATAAGGAGTGAAAGCCACTCTGGTTCACCCCTTTTTCTCATAAAAGTCTCCCCCATCTTCTCATAAAAGCCACCCACTTGCCAGCAAGATTCACAGTTCTTTTTCCTGTCTCTAATTGGTATATTTGCAAATTCATCTTTATGTGAATGGTGTAAACTCACTTCAGCTTACGCATATTTATTTTTTCAGAGAAATTGACCAAAGTTGCCAAAGAAAAGAAAACAACATTTTAGACATCTTAAGTATTTTCCTATAAATACTAACTAGTGTTCCCTTTTCTTAATTTTCGTTTGCTTCTTATCTTTTAAGGAGGCAAGATCATGTAAGTTTTGGAAGCATGCATATCTATATTTCTGCTTTGGAATGCTCACTTATAAGCTGCATGCCTTAGGCCAGCTTCTATTAAGCTTCGTTTCTTCTTTAGTCAAATGATAACAGCGGTGCTTTCCATATGGAATTATACTGAGGATTAAGTGAGATAAGATATATAAAACATCTAGCCCATTGCCAATAAATATTGTCTTACAATCTTCTAACCTAGCCCAGTGTGGTCATCATATGCGGTCAGGAGTTTCTGGCAGAAGGGGTGGGGAGGGCATAAAGAAGGCAGAGGGGCGCTTTGTTCTTTGACACCAGTGTAGCCTGAAGAGGACTTGGAGGAGGTATCAGAGTCAGAAGAGCATAGTTTACAAGTTGTAGTCCAGAATGCCGTGTTTATGATGGGGCAACCGGGCCAACATAGTCCTACTGCTCATGTGGGAATATATTTCAATCTTGAGGAATGTCTTTTTGTGTTAAAATGGTAGAGGAGTATAGAGGTCCATGGCTGTATCATTTACCAACTCTGCACTGTGGGCAATGTATTTAGCTACTCTTGTCCTAGCTACCTCATCTGTAAAATGCCCCACACATCTGCTGCATAGGGTTCTTGGGAGAATAAAACCAGGCAATGTCAAGTAGCATTTAGCAAGGATGAGCATATTTTGAAAATTGATCATGTATTGCCAGGTACTATTCTAAGCATTTCACAAACACTAACTCTTTTAACTTAATGAAATTGGTGCTGTTAGCGTCCTAATTCTACAGATTAGGCCAGGAAATAGAAAGAAACTCAAACTGCCGAAGGTTACCTAGCTAGTAGGTGAAAGAGGTAGAAATCAAACAGAGTACTGGGCTTCTGACATTGCTCTTCAATATCTGCTATACCGTCCAGACCAAGGGCTCTCACAGTGGGAGGGGCGGCAGCAGCTGTAGCATCACCTGGGAAGTTGTGAGAAATGCAAATTCTCTGGCTCACGCCAGATTTTTTGGTTCATTTCGGAATCAGAAACTCAGGGAGTGGGACCCAGCAGTCTATGCTTTAACAAGCCCTTCAGGGCATTCTGATACAGGCTCAAGTTTGAGATCCACTGCTCTGGACCACAAATAGGCAATGTGCAGAAGCCACTTGTTTTTGTAAATCAGGTTTTATAGGACTGGAGATTTGCTCATTCATTTAGACAATAGTCTAAGATTGCTTTTGTATTACAAAGTCAGAGTTGATTAGTTGGGCCAAAGACTATGTAGCTGGCAAAGGGTAAAATATTTATTACTGGCCATTGAGGAAACATTCACAGATCCTCAGTCTCTGCAGTCCGGTGGAAAGCCCTAGCACAGTGCCAGCACATACCAAGTACTCAGTAGATAGTTATAATTATTAAGTGCTTGGTAAGCAAAACCTGGTGATTCAGAGTACCCTTATCCCATGGGAAAGAATGGGAAGATGAGTGCAGGACTGGTCCATAATTAATTATATTGTCCTGACTTATGGCCCAGATGTAGCTGAACAATTTGGTTGTGCTACTAGTTACTACTTGCCAAAAGGATGACTTTGGGCTATTATCTTGCTGTTTTTTCTTCTGGTGGCCCTGCAGCCCTGGGGTGGCTCTCCCAAGGCATGAGCTTTGGAATCTGGACCACTTGTATGGACCTCTCAAACCTCAGATTCTATATGAATCACTGAGGAAGAAGGATTGATCAATGGATTACTTGCCATTATTACATATCCCCTCAAGTACAACCTGCTTTGGGTCTAAATGCAGGGTATTTTTCTACAAGTCAAACTCGTATTTATTTAACAATTGTTTACTGTATTGTACTGTCATGTACTAAAGATTAAAATGTGTTTATAGGTCTTTCACTTGATGACTATACTGTACCCTGAATTTGCCAGGGCATTATCCAGATGAGGGAACGGAGGCTCAGAAAGAGTGAGTGACTTCTGAGGGCTGCAGAGCTAATGTGTCACGGCGCCAGGGCTTGGGCTCACATCTCTGAGCCCTGGCCCCAGGCCTAAGTGTGCTGCCTTCATGGCCTTGATTTCAGTTCCTGCCTCAGGAGAAAAAAATAAACTGACCCAGTTAGAACACTTACGTCTTTTTCCTGAGGCCACCTTTCTCTTAGAGAAAAGCTTTGCCACCTCCAAGGAAGTCACCTGGGGGGGGGCTTTTCTCCTCATAGAAAGCTAGAAAAGTCAGAGTCCTGGTAGGAAGCAGATGATGTACTTGAACAGGGTACTTACAGAGAGTTTTTCTAGGGGAACTGGGGTCAGGTATAGTTTGTAGGACGCAGTTCAAAATGAAATTGTGGAGTCCACATTCAAAATTATTAAGAATTACAAGGGTGTTAAACCAAGTATGTTTCAAAGCTCAGGGCCCTGTGTGACTGCAAAGGTCACACTCTTGTGAAGCTGGTCCTAGAAAGACTGTGGTCGGATCTAGAGAAGTCAGTAAGAGATTGCACAGTGCTCCAGGGATAGGAGCAACGGGAAGCCATTATGACATCTGGATTGAAGGAGCAAAAAGAAAGAAAAATGACTAGAATCCGGAGAGAATAACCGGTTCGCAGGCTTTCAGCAGAGGATGTAATCTTCAGGGACTCTAGCAGAGAGGAATGTGGGATATAGAGAGTAACCTCACTCTCCTGCGGGGAGCTGCTGAGGATTCCTGGGTCCCCAACAGGGGAGAGGGTGGAGAGTGGGTCTGGAGTGACTATCAGATGTGGTCAGTATCATCAAGAATTCTTGCCACCTGTCTGGTATTCAACACCCTCTACCCACCCACTCCATCCTGCCTTTCCACGTGTTTTCCTCTTCTGTTCTCCCATAACATCTCTGACAAACTGCCATTCCCTAAGGTAGCCGTAGGAATCCTCATAGTGTAACCAGAAAAAATATTTCGTCTTAAAAAAGTATTTGACATTTATATTGCATGCCATAGAGAACCAAGTTTCTTTGGATGAAAACAAACAAAGAAACAAAGAAACACCCCAAGAAACATTTCCCAAACTCTCAATTTTTTCAGAACAGAAAGTGGCTTTGGGCATTTTTGTGGCTGTGCACTGAAGCTTAGCTGGTCCCTGGCTAGAGTTTTAACTCTTGTTTCCCCGGGAAGCACCTTGGCTCTGAGAACAGGTCCTTCACCGAAGCCTTCAGTGAACCTCAAGAAAACCTTTCTCCACATCCAGAACTGTGGCCTTTCTAGTGTCTCTGCTTCCATTCATGTTATTTTCTAGCTGTCTAGGAATACTAGTTAACTAAGGGCTTGGCTGCAGACGTCTGGCCAGGGCCACTGGGAAGGGACACAGACACCTGGCAGGCGGGTTTCAGAGAATTCATTGCAGCAGCTGCATGGCTGGATTGCTCCAAGCCCATTATTCATTCTGCATAATTGTTGACCTTTCTGTCTGTACTCTCTTTGGAGAATTCCAAGCCATTTTCTGGAGCACAGATGAATATCTGAAATGCACAATAGCACAGGAGTCTGTCATCATCAAAGTATTACAATTCTTTGCAGCAGAGTACGGGAGGCCGAGTTAAGAGAGCAACCCTAGCTCCAACCAGGATCTCAAGGAGTCAGGTGGTTTTGGGTGATTAGGCAAAGGAAACCCCCTTGTGCTGCCACTTGTGGATATTGTCTGCATCTTTCTACACTTCAGGACTGACAGAGGCATCCTTTGTGCGTAGATTACTAAGGACCAGAAATACAAAGCCTTTTATAGTTGATAAAGGATTCCAGCTATCCAACCAAATCTCTGCTTAGTCATTTGTGCGCAAGACATGATGGACTCTTGAAGGTTCTTCAAAAAAGGACAATTCACCCTTTTGGTCTTTGCACTTGCTATTTATTCCTCTTAGAATGTTCCTTTTTTGTCTGCTGAACTTCTTTACTGACTCTCCCAGACCAAACTGATCTCTTCATCCTCTGTCTTCTGGTAGCTTCTTCTACTATCACCATGTTTCTTTCTATCACGTGTGCTCAGGCCTCTATCCTGTCCTCTTTGAATGTCAGAATCTGGATAACATTCATCTTTTTATTGCCAATGCCTAGTGCATCGTACACACTATGTAGATTCTTAAAAATAAGTGGGTCAAAAAAAATACAGAATAAATTCTTAGATGCTATATACCTACATATATTAGGACTGTGTGTTGTGAGCAAGATAAACTCAAACAGATTTAAGCACAAAAGAAAGAAAGAAAAGAAAGAAAGAAAGAAAGAAAGAAAGAAAGAAAGCCTTATGTAACTGAAAAACCTGGGAGTTCTGGCTTTGGGAGTGGTTTTATTCAGCATTCAAACAATATAGCCGGCAAATATTTGTCAGCTCAGCTTCCTTGTGGTGTTGCCTTCATCCACAGCCTGGTTCCCTCTCGTAGTATTGAGGTGGCTGGAGCAACTTTAGAGGCTCCTACTAACGCCAGAAAAGAGAGCATTTCCTTTTCCCAGAAGTTCTAACAAAAGTCTCATTGGCTCTGACTGGGGAGTGTGCTAATCTCTAATAATCCCTGCGGCCAAGGGCTGGCTCAGGTCAATCAGGGCTTACCTCTGTCACTCCTTTTCAAAAAAGCATTGGCAGAATTTGTGGGAAGAGGTGGAATTCCACAAAGGGAAGTCAAGGTTTTATTTCTGTAGGAAGGGACTATGGATGCTGGCCAGACAAACAACCAATTTTCACTCAATATATCAAGTCCCAAAGGTTTAATGCAAATGACATATACACAAACAAAACTTTTTCAAAAGGTTTAGCAGACATGTGTAGACTATATTTTTGTGGACTAAATCCAAACCCCAAAGCAAAATATACTCAAATTCTAGGCTCTAGAGTTAAAAATTCCTAGAGAAACCTGTACTTTATAAATCATACATACAGTTAGGTCCTTATTGTTAAATATTACTTTTTATTACAGTAGACATCAGATATGCAATTCTTTCCCTTGGTCTAGGTGTATGTGCTCTTGCAATAGTTCACAATTTTATGATTTGGGAAATTGTGGTAAGGTCCATGAGTAAAGAATTATAAGTTTCCAGACACAGATCTGGGCCTCAAATGGCTGAATAGGGTTTTCATCTCTTTCTTTTTCTATTGCAAGTATTACGAATTGGGAGGGAAAGTAAATCACAGGTAACATGAACCATTTTATTTTATCTTTTTAGCATAAATATGAAAGTTTCTTTGTAGAGAAAGATCAAAGATGTCAAAAGAGGCACTGGTAAGCATGCTGTGAGGGTACTGGCAAGGCCTATGGCCCACAGGTCCTTGATGCTGAAAGAAGGAAGGGACTTGTTAAGGGGTGGGGAAGACCCAAACAAGAAGATAATTGGTTCCATATGAATTTTGCTTTTGCTTTTTGTGATAAAGTACACAATTAGTGACATAATGTTCTTTTTCCAGATTGCTTACTAAAGTCTTTAGTAAAATTGACACTGACCCATTATACTTTGGCACAAGAAGAATTTTTAGGAAGAATTCCAAGGACAGTTGATGATGTATCTCTTTAGATATGAAGATGGAAGAAATAAGTGGTCAGTGCAAATATGACAATGGTTTCCCATTTCTTAGAGTATACATATTATATAACTATTGTAAGATCAATAAGTATATTATGGATAATATAATATTAAATTACATTATATAATATATAAGCTCTTTTAGATTTACTTAGGCATATCTTTTATTATCACTCACATGAACAAAAGTAAATACAAACAAACTAAATTGATATATAGATTTCTAAGCTTTCTTCATATTCAGAGGCTGGCTCATTTGAATTAATCTGCAACATTTTGCCAATGATACATTCTCCCCCAGAATATGGTGATCTGCCATCAGAATTTTTTGTTACAATATTTTTTATGAGTGAACCAATATTTTCCACAGGATTTTCTAATTTTACATTTTACAAGTTTTATTTCTATTATTCTTTTGATCTTACCAGAATTTTTCAACAGAAAATTTTTCGAACTACAGCCAAACTTCCAATTCTTGAGTCCAGTGGTCTTCACATTGTAATTAATGGATTGCAAGTTTATAGTTTTATATTCCTTTCCTAATAAGAGAATCAGATTTGCTATACCCCCAGCTTATTCTTTAGCTTACCATTTTTGACCAGTGACAGTTACACAGGGACGACCGTTTGTTCAACGGCAATTTTAAGGTGTATCTGTTGAAAAAGCATCCCAACTTAAGACAGGATAAATTGTTAAAAAATAAACACGATGGTCCTGAAATTTCGGTTACCAAGACCTTTAGAGATCATTCATCTCAGTCCACCATTTTGCAGATGAAACACTGAAAACCAGACACTGAAGATCTGTCCAGCCTCTTTCAGCCTTGAGAACGGAACTCAGGCTCACATTCATGTCTCCTATCTGTTCTTTCACATAGTCATGCTTTTTACTCATAGAAATTTACATGAGTCAAAAGGAAATTTTTTGTTTAAATATTATTATTAAAAATATAATTCTGATGGTTGGCAGGCAGTAGTTAGGAAACAGTCTTGAATCCTCAGAATCCCTCACTTTTCTCCTACGATAAAGTCTTTGTGATGACTCTGTCACTTCAGGATTTAGGTCTGCTTTATTTAGAAGTTAAAAAGTAGTAAATTGTCTCTACTGTTGAAATTATGTGTGTGTGTGTGTGTGTTTGTGTGCGTGTGCCTGTGTGTGTATGTATTCTATGGGTAGATATGAAGACAAAGAACTGAAATGTAAGTTAGGTGTTGAGAGAGTGCCTAGAGAAAAATTATCTGTGAAAGTCAACAGTCAGGGCACGTGCTTTTTATTGAAAGACAAGGGCAAGCCAGGCATGGTGGCACACACCTGTAATCCCAGCACCCTGGAAGGTTGAGACAGGAGGATCACAGGTTCAAGCTCAGTCTGGGCAACTTAGTGACTAAGTGAGACCCTGTCTCAAAATTTAAAGAAAAGGAAAGGCCGGTGAGATGGCTCAGCAGCTTAAGCGCCTGCCCGGCAAGCACGAGGGCCCGAGTTCGACTCCCGGAACCCACATACGAAAAAGGGGCCGGTAATATCGTTCAGCGGCACGGGCACCTGCTGGCGTGCGAGGTCCTGAGGTCGACCCCCCCAGTACCCACAAAAAAAAAATAAACAAAAGAAAAATAGAAAAGAGCTGGGACATAGCTCAGTGAGAAGTCCCTGGGTTCAGTCTCTAGAACTGGGAAAAAAAAAAAAAGCCAGATAAAACCCCCACCCTGCACAGAGTTCATGGAATCTATTCTACCAAGTTCATACACAAGTCAGGACCATACTCAAAATGGGATAAAAACTTGAAGCAAGTCTTTACAAGGTAGACTATTTCAACTTCAGATATCTCTATTTTATAAGTCCGGTAATACTATTAAGACTTATGTAGTAAACCTTGGAAGAATTGGACACTGAGAAGGCGGAATTCCTTTTTTCACCAATGGCAATTGATAACATTAGGAAGATTCTTTACCCTCCTGTTAGGATTTTTTTTTCACTGTTTCCTAGACAGCTAAAAAAGTAAAATTCCAAGTATAGAAGCCACCTTTGCCTTTGTACCTCATTAATCCTTAACAACCCAGGGACAAAATTGTCTGTTGGTTAAAAAACAAAAACAAATAAGCAAACATCTTTAATAAGAGTTTTGAAATTCAAATTAATTTCATTGGGCTTATTGACTCTACCAGAGTATTCTGAACAATCTCCCCAGATAATCACACTGTATAAACAGCTCTAACATCTTCTGATTCCCTTGTAATTTAATTCATCTGCAGGTCACAGAGAAGGCATTGTTGAATGCTGAGTGCTGAGGGCCGACCACGTCCTCCCTTTCTCAGCTCGTTGCCCGTGGTGGGTTTTCACGTTCCCTCTGGAGGAAACGTACTGCCGGGAGACACAGGCGAATGACCTGCTTCTTGGGTTCACTGTTCATTTATCTGCTCCACTTTCTTTCAATGCCTTCAAGATGTCCCAGCTTTAGTCAGCCTTGCGCAGAGCTGTGGGCTTAGAAAGCAGCTTTTCTTTGGCTTCGCCTCCAGCTGAGGGATGAAGGCTCCTTACGTTTCTGGATTTGGGGACAGACCTTAAATCTTCTCCTGGACCGGGAGAAGTTAAGTTACTTCAAAAGAGAACCGCTCTAGCAGCTTTACTCGTGTTCACAATGAAGAAATTTCATTTCATTAAACTGCAGACTTGACTCATGCTTGGCAAGGTCATGGAAAATGTTACTTGCAGCATTACTGCTTAACTTCACTAATGCCACCAGTGTTTGATTTATGGCATCTGTGCCTCCGAATTTTGAAAGGGCCTTGCTGAGGAACTCCTGCTTCCTCTGAAATTAAGGGGTACAGGCAAAGAACTGGATGGCTGCATGAGAAACAGAAACCTCTATCCCTCGTTTGAACAGTGATTGGTACTTTGGAGGCAAAGGAAACTGTGTAAAAGAGCAAGGGGATTTTCATGGCTTTAGTCTCATCTTTGTTTGTATGTGTACACATGCACACATGCACACATTATATATGCATGTAAATCTCAAGCCTGTTTCTTTTTTTTTTTTTTTTTGGTGCAGGGAATCGAACTCAGTACCTTGCGCTCGCCAGGCAGGCACTGTGCCACTGAGCTATATCCCTGGCTCAAGCCAGAGTTTAAAAAAAAAAAAAAATTAGTAAGCTAATTCTGAATTCTAACCCCTGTTATTTCAGGAAACTAGTAAAGAAAGAAGGAAGAACATTCGTGGGCTATGACATATGGTCCCTGGAACTATGGGCCCAGATTCGAACATTAACATATGTTTGAGGAACTCATCATTCAGGCCCCTTAGCGCCCAAGTTTATTTTGATCAAGGACCATGCCTATTAACATTTACATATTCCAAAAAGATATTAGTTTTTAAGGTTTGGAAATGAGAAATTGAAATTCCTGGGGATTTTCAAGAATGCTCAAAATAATATTCTTAAAATATGGTTTAATAAGAAGTTATTCTTACATATGATCCAGCATTCTTCATACTCTTTACTTGTTATTATGGAAATGTAATAGTTCAAAAAAATTAGAGATACTTTAGCAGCATTTACCAAAATAATACACGAAAACAAATATTCAAACACTAGAAAATGCCAGCAATATCACTGAGTACTATGTATTCAAATAATGTAATATTTGTCTTTCTTAGCAAGGGAAACATTGGTACATAGAATTAAGTATCAGAATTGCCAGTGAAGAGCTTCTCTTCCAAAATGTGCTGTTTTTAAAAACTCCACTCATAGTATGTACAAATTACACTAGCCATATAAACTTATTAATATTTATTTTAATGAGAGCATGACTCACCTTTAGCAGCTAGTTAGGGCTCCACGTACCTACTGGTACCATTGTCAACAGCTACATCAAGGTTAGATCTTAATCACTTCTCTCCAATATATTTGCAGTGGTTAATTGTGATGTGTCAACTTGACTGGATTAAGAAACATTTGGCCAATCAGTAAAGCACATTTCTAGATGTGTTTTGGGGGGCGTTTCCAGAGATGATTGGCATGAAGGCTGGCAAATGGACAGGGAAAGACCCAACATGATTGTGGATCACATCAACCAACAGGCTTGTGGCCTGGATGAAATAAAATGGAAAGAAGGAATTTGATTTAAAAAGTTCCATTCTTCTTCAGTGGGTGTGTGTTTTGGTGCCATCATCTATGGACATTAGATCCAATTTCTTTAGCCTCCCAATGCACCATTCATACCTTCAACTTTCCAAGGAGCTTCCGGCCTTGGACTGGTGCTGCATCCTTGATCGCTCTTGCTCCATGGCTTCCAGCTTCTTGGACTGAACGGTTACTGGATTCTCTGGCTCTCCACAGCACACATGCGCATCCTAGACTCTCCCACCTCTCATATACCCATCAATTCTCTAGAAAACCCCAACAAATACAGTATTCATCTTCCAGTTTCTGGAAACACTGCTTGACTTTTGATTCTGCATGTCAGCCTTTTCCAGCCTTGCTTTCTGCTTGAAATCAGTGGATTTCTTGAGTCAGTAATGTCTCCATAGTAATTGTTAAACTTTAATTCTCACAGGAGAATTATAATACTTTCTCCAATTTTGTCTATTTCTCAACTGATTTTTCTTCAGATTGGATATTTAGGAAAGCATACATTTCCCAATAAATGCTGAGGAAAAAAATGAATACATGGACACACTGCCTAGGTTATATCACAGTGAATTTCTCCCCTGTGCTGAGAGCAGAATTTTGTATAGCTGGTTGTATAAAGTGACATGTATGTTCCTAAGGCTCACTGGGCAATGTAAAATCATATAAAAAAAAACCCACAGAAAAGTGGAGCTAGGAGTGCCACCTCATAAAATTCATCAGTGACACATACAAAAAAGACAAGAACCTAATAAAAATGGCGGCACAGTTTCATGCCCAGTTAGATAGCAGAGTCATATGCAAATACTAAAATAAAAATTATTCTGTCTTGAAAAAGACCTGCGGTTTGCCTATAGCAGTGGGTGCCAGAGGGCACTGAAGTCGTGAGTTACTGTGAAGTGTTGGAAAAAGAATTCTTTGAAATCAGGTGGGAAGCTGTGACACTAGACATGAATTGGGTGGCTCATGACACGTGCGATAACAGAGGTGGTGGACTAACATTTGAGTTGTGCGTGGATGTACATACATTTGTTTTGTACATTTCTAGGCTTCCACCTAGAAAGAGTTTTGTGTAGTATTACTCACAAACTTCTGCATAAGCAAATGTAAAAATCCACATTATGTTCTAATTATTGTTTCATATCGTTTTCAAAAAAAGGTGAGTATGAGTCTGACCAGCCTCCCATAGTTGATTGAATCACCACCATGGGAACCAAGGCCTTGTATGATTATGCTAAAAGGGATATGTGACATTGGAACTGAGCTGCCCATAGCACCTTACAGAAGTATCTACTCTGGCTATCCCTGTGACAACAGACTTTAATGACTAGGATAAGGAATAGTAAATAGTAAATGTTCCTTTTTTTAATGTTTTTATAGTGCACTATATACTTAATTCACTACTCAAAATTATTTATATCCATAAAAGACCATTTTAGAGAGGTAGATGAAAGGTAGCAAAGTAAAATCCTATTCATGCCCTCTGAGAACATTTCTATGCATTTCCTTCCAGTCTAGGAGCAGTAGGTTTCAATTATGAAAGAAGACAAGAATATGGAATTGGTCATGTAGTAGCATTCCTTGATGGTTTCTTTATTCCAGTGTTGTCCTCATTCATGAATGTAAGAACTGAATGATAGCCTGGGGCTGCTTAGCACACAGATGACCTTTCTTGCTCTCTTGACTACTTTTTCTGGTGGAGTTTACTGCCTAAGATGATCCAAACTTTCCAACCAATTGTTGGGCTCAGCTGACTTTAAATGCACTATTGGTTTGGCAATTCACTTCCTGGATTTATTTTCTTGGCTCTTGAATTTGCCTTATGGAGTTTACTTAGCTAGTTGCTAAATTTCTTTCTTGGCTTTAAGAATTGGCTTCTACTAGCTCCTTGGATTATAGATTTCAAATATATAGACTTGCTTTGGGTTTTGAATCCCAGCCTGCACCATAGCCACAGTACAAGCTGCCTCACTTCCTGCCTGGGCAGGAGAGCAGGCCTGCCTTGAGTACCATAGCAAAGGACTCTGAGGAGGCTCAACATGACATACATGACCTCCTAAAATTGTGTGTACTGTAGGGCTACTGACCTTCACCCCTGAATAAGACTTTTTTCTTTAGCTTCTACATTGGCATCTTGGCTGAAGATTGAAGGATACAAGACTCATGTTTTGGTTATGCCATTTGGTGACTTCATCATCTTTGTGACAATACCCTAATGCTCACTGGCCAGACCACCTTGACTTGTTGGTCTAAATCCTGCTAGGACTAGATACTTCTGGAGACCTGAGCCACAGAACACCTCTAAATGAGCCCCAATTAGGTAGGAATTCTGCAGATACCTCTACTATCACAGCAGCCTCCTACTCCACAGATCATAGTTTCCCCCCGCCTCCGTGATTATGCACTGTCTCCGTGCCGTGTTACACTGGCAGCTCCAGGACTCAGGCTGTTATTAGCCCAGGCTTAGATAGCGAGAGCTCTAATGTTTGGGCACAATTCAAGTGGAATGACACTGATGACTTCATAATCCAGGCTTGTTTACAACATTGTGGAGTACTTTGGTGAGTAGGCCATGACAAGAAGAATGGTATTTATGACAATGAAATCTTGTGTTTGTATAGAGTTTTATAGATTACAAACTATGATTGCAAAAGGGAATGGTGATGTTCAGAGGGCTTAGGTGGCTTGTCAGGGTACACAGCTGGAGGAAAGGGATCCAGGATTCAGAGTTTGGTCATCTGATTTCTAGTCCAGGTTACATTCTAACTTGGCATTACTCTATATCGCAATAGAAAATTTAATCAGTTCTTAATATCAGGTCGGCATTATAAGCTGAAGACCAGGTAATAGCTCTCATTTAATAGGTATAGTCTAATAATATAGCACAGGGGATCCTATGGGGTCTACATAATTATTTAGAAACTAGCTTATTCTTTCACCTTTAAAATCTTCTCATTCTTTTTTCCCATGACTCACAAAATTTTAGAAGCAAAAGAGTCTGCAGAGATGTAGCTTAGTCACTTCATTTCTTAGATGAAAAGATTGAGGCCCAAGAGACTCCAGCAGCCAGTAAGTGGGAAGGATGGTGATTTGAGCCGTTTTCTGATTTCTGCTCGGTACTTTCTTGTACCTGAATCTGTCTAAGGGACAGGAGCTATGTTCACTGCTTCTCCCCTAGCTCTTCACTCCTGTTCACACACGAAGCCTAGTGTACTCTTAAAGGACCTCCCCGGGATCAGTATCTTAGGTAAGCCAAGACACCTGGATAAAAGCCAGGTCCAAGGTGAGGTAACATCTCCTTCATGGCTGCACCTCAGCTTTCACCCCAACATCTCCTTCATGGCTGCACCTCAGCTTTCACCCCAAGCAAGGCAATGAGTTGACAGCCCTAGGCATTTTCAGCAGAGGAGGGAGGACATGTGCCTCGGGCCACAGGCTGTTGCTGAGCCATTCATTCCACTCCCATTTCTGCTTTTTCACTGGGCTCCACTATCAGGGATCTGAGGCCCCTAGATCCAGCCATACTGGGAGGTGTCTGTGAACCTGATTCTGGGCTGCTGCTTCCAAACCAAAGTGGGTCATGGGGCCCTGGGCTTCTAATCAGCAGAAATTATCTGTGTGGGGAATGATATGGAGAGGCTTTGCCATCTTTATTAGCTTGCTTTATTTTCTTCAGACAGTACAACACTTAAACGTCTGTGAAAGTTCAAAACCAGAAGGGAAATAGGAATCACCCTTATTTATTTATTTATTTATTTATTTATTTATTTATTTATTTATTTTTATGTGGGTACCGGGAGTCGACCTCAGGACCTTGTGCTTGCCAGCAAGCATTTATGCCGCTGAGCGATATCACCAGCCCCTTTTTTCCTTTATGTGGGTTCCTGGGGTCGAACTCAGGATCTCGTGCTTGCTGGGCAGGCGCTTATGCCGCTGAGCTATCTCACCGGCCTGGAATCACCATTATAAGTGCAATAGCTGAAATCATTTACTAAGCATGTGTGTTGGCCAACTTTCCTTGCTACCTCACTTGATTCTCTTATGGACCTTATTTCCCCCTAAGGTGAGGAAATTGAAATTCAGAGGGGTGACTACTTTAAACTTTCATTGCTCATAAAGGTTGATGTCATGATTTCAGCAGAAGCCTTGCTACTCTGAATTCTGTATTTCTGCCAGCACAAAGGGTAGTGTGTGGCAGTACTGAAATCAGTGGCGGTGACTGCTAAACGCCCTCATCCACTGAGGGTGCAGGACATTTGGAGAGAGTGCCTGGAATAGGGCAGGACCAGGAAGATCGGAGAAGAACTTTAAAATCTGTCACTGTCCTTCAGACTGAATTCTCCCCCATCAAAGATAGTATTTGGCTTTTTTTGTTTGTTTAGCCTAGTTAAATTTTATGCAGGCTGAAGGAACTCCAGGCTCTGTGAACTCAGGGTACTGTAGACATGGCTTGTCTTCTCAGTCTGCAGGTTTAGATGTCCACCATTTATTTATACTTTACTGATTCTCCCGGTGGGGCAAAACTAGTACACAGTATTCATACAGTGTCTTTACAGTGGCCTTTTCACACCACCCATATAGCCCTGGCCCAGGAATGGGTGCTTCTTCGGTTCTCCATGATTGCATCCCTAGTGTGGGCTGAGGCAGTTCCCCAGCACTTTCACCTTCACACCAACTCGTAAGGCAGTTATGCTGTGTCTGAGTATCAGGGAGGGGAATCCAAAGGGCTTAGCCAGGATGCCTGCATTCTAAGGCAAAGTGACCTGCTCTGGGTGGCAAATGCTTCCCAGCAATAGGAAGGATTTTTGGCAACTTGCATTTCTTAAGCATCAGAGTGAGGTGAAAGGGTACATGCACTCTATAATTTTGGGCAAGTTTCTTAGTGCTATGAGTCCCAAATAAAATATGTATAACACTCATCTCTAACTTCACAGAGCTGTTCAAGGAACTGTATGAGCAAGCTGGCACACTGTGGGTATCCAGTAAACACAGTGCCTTTCTGACATCTTTCTTCTCCTTGATTGCTGTTTGCAATTTTTATTTTTTATTAGTACAAATTTGCAGTATGTTATGGCTTGTGTCTAGATGTCCCCCTTAAGCCTCGTGCAGTCATAGGTGGGGCTTTTTCAGAGGTGGCTGGATCTAGAGTGTGTGATGCTGGGATTGATTCGTGTTGCAATGGTCGGCTCAAGGGCACGAGGACTAAGGGTGTGAGTGCGACCGCCATATGTAGTCTGGATAAGATAAAAGGGGCAGAAAGACGCTGTTAAGGTCTCTTCTTTGTTTTGCTACCTTCTGCCTGCCATGAACTGTTCTCCTCTATGAAGCCACCCTGCCTTGGAGCCAGTTGATTATGGACTGAAACCTCTACAAACTGAGCTAAATGAACCTTTCCTCCTTTAACTTTGAGCATCAGGTATTTTGTCTCAGCAACAAGAAAAGTAACTAAGACACAGGATTTGGTACATGTATGTAACACATCTTAATTCTCTTTTCATCCATTTTTCCTACACTCTTGGTCCATTTCCCTTTTATAAAAGATCTATCTTCCTATTTCCTATTATCTACCTTTTATTTTGCTCTTTATTTATATTTTGGATTTCTCATATAAGAGAAACCAAGCAAAATTTAAGCTCATGTGTTTGATTTATTTCACTTAACATTATAGTCTCACAGTACATCCATTTTCCTACAAATGACTCAAGTGTTTCCTTCTTTATTGGACAGTAGTACACCATTGTGTATAAATACCACACTTTATCTGTTCATCTGTTTATGGACATATAGGTATCTTCCAAGATTTAGCTGTTAGGAATTGTGCTGCTAGAACCACGAGTATGCGTGTATCACTGTAATACGACACCTTAACTCTTTTTAGAATACACTTACAAAGGGGAATAGCTGTGTCAGAAGGAATCTTTATTTTTAGATTTTTGAGGAATCTCCGTACTGATATCCATAATGGCTGCACTAGTTTACATTCGCACCAACAATGTAGAATGGTTATTTTCCCCCTGCAGCCTTTCCAGTATTTTTTGTTTGATTTCTTGATGATAGCCTTTCTTTCTGGAATAAGATGGAATCTCAGTGTTATTTTAATTTGCATTTCTCTAATGACCAGCAATGTTGAGCATTTCTTCATATATTTATTGGCTATTTATGCTTCTTCTGAGAAGTGTCCATTCATTTCAGTTTCAATTTTTTTTTTTTTTTTTTTTTTGGTACCAGGAATCGAACTCAGGATTCAATTGTGCTTGCCAGGCAGGCACTTGTGCTGCTGAGCTATATCCCCGGCCCCAGTTTCTCGTTTTTAATTGAGTCTTTTTGTGTGAAGTCTAAGTTTTTGAATCCTTTATATATTCTAGATATAAATTAGTTCTCTGTCCAAGGAATAGTTGAGAATTTTTTTTTCCCATTTCATGGGCTGTTTATTCACTCTAATGGTTGTTGCGCAGAAGCTATTTAGCTTGCTATGACATCATTTGTTGACTTTTGATGTTATTGTGCATTTGAAGTTCTGTTCAGAAATTCCTTGCCTATGTCTATGTGTTCAAGAGTGTTATCTATTTTGTCTTCCAGCGGATTGTTTCTGTTTTAACGTTTAGGTTTTAATCCATTTTGATTTTATTTTAGTACATAGGGAGAGATATGGGTCTAGATTCAAGTTTCTGTATGTGGATAGCCAGTTTTCCCAGCACCTTTTGTTAAAGAGGGTATCATTTCTCCAATGTATATTTTTGGCCCCTTAGTCAAAGCTCAGAGAGCTGAATGTGCCTAGGGTTGTTTCAGCATCCTCTATTTGGTTCCATTGATCTACATGTCTGTTTTTTTGCCAGTATAATGATTTTTTTAATCACTGTAGCTTTGTAAGGTAACTTGCAGTCTGGGATTGTGAGGGCAAGCTCCTGCTTTGCCTTTGTTGCTGGGGATTGCATTTGCTACTCTGGGTCTTTTCTGCTTCCATATGAATTGTAGGATTGTTTTTTGCAGTTCTGTGAGGAATGCTATTGGTATTTTGATTGGGATCATGTTAAATCTGTATGTCAGTTTTGGAAGTATGGACATTCTGACAGTATTCATTCTTAGGCACTTAGTGCTCTGCACCAAACCACAGCTATTCCTCCACTGAACGTGAAAGACTTTCTTATCACAGGAGCCTGTAGATGTCTGTTGGTGAAATGTCACCAACATCTCCACCCCACCACTCCCATTCTGACCTTTGTTGAGTGCAAAGGAACTAGGACTGCTTTGTCTCAGATGAAGTCAGACTCCAAGGGAGAGGAATGGGAGACGTAACATCATAGATGTCATTAGCAAAGGGCACGTATGGAAGCCTTGTAAAATCCTAATGTGGGACAAAGTTACGGGGAAGGGAAGAAGAGAAGCCTCCAGCTCACCTCCACAGGCGGGCCTTCCCAGACAGACCACACACAGGCACAGAGTTGGACATCTCCCATCTCCTACCACATGTTCACATTCATCTCTACCTAGGTGTCTCAGCAGACTCTCAGATCTGCTCACTCGTCAGTTTTTGTTCCCTTGTAAACCAGGGAGACTTTGAACCTTGGGGAAGATGGAGCTCACAGAGAGGAAGCAGCAGCTCTACCTAACACAGGTTGGAATTGGAGCAGTGCTGAGGAGCATTCCAGCCCATTCACAAGCATGTATTGAGTGCCTATATGTGCTGGGGTAATTTTCATATGATCTTACTTAATTCTAACATCTTGAAGGGATATATCGCATTTGGCTAATTTCTCGAATTTTGAAGCTGAGATGTGATCCTGTGAAGGAACTTATCCAGGGTTGTATTATTTGTTAGCACCATTGAGTCCCAGTTACAGCTGTAATGCTGCTTACTCCTCATCTCTGGACTGCACAGCTGTCACTGGAGAATTTGTTCTGAAATTTCTAGGAAATAAAATTGCTGAATTTTTCACCAACCACGTGTGTAAAGTTGAAGGTGCATCGGTGTGGCCCATGGACCCTAAGAAGCCTGTGTTAATGAGGTTATCTGTAAAGATTTCCTCCCCCAGAGGATCCCAATGAACTTTCCTCTTCATTACTTGGGTGGGGTCCTTCTTAGGTACTTGGCACAGTAGGTCTGTCCAAGGTAAAGGGTGTCTGTTCAGTCAGTGTGTCCACTGACTCCTCACGTGTCCTCTTAGGGACCAGCAGACCACAGAAGCCATTCAAAGCAGTCTGTGCTTCAGATGCTGATGAAAGACCAGTGTCTAGAGAAAGAAGACACCAGAAGTGGATACAGCTTTTGTTCAAGCTTTTGTCCCCACCTGTTCTTCCTCCTGAACCCCAGTGATGAGCCCACTGCAACACTGGGCAAGGGAGCCCTGTGAGGACTCCTTGTTCACCGAGCCTCTCTGTCAAAAATCCTCACTCCAGACACAGGTATTTTTTATCAGAAGCCTGCTCTTGTGAATCTGGAAAGATATGAGAAAAGAATGTGCATTTCTTTTTCCTTTTCCCAGCTTTTACAATCCCGCTTTCCATTTGTCTTCTCTGTCAAGTTAACAGAACTTCCAATTCCTGATGCTGCAGCCCAATGGGAGGAAAACCAGTGTGAAGAAGTCAAATGCAAATGAAAATCAGTTCATTCATTCATGTTTTCATTCACTAAAGTGATTGAATGCTTCTATGTGCCAGGAATGTAGATGATGTGGATGCAACTGTGACCAAAACAACTTTGTCATTCTTGTGAAGTTTTCATTGCAGTGGGGGATACAGATGTAAGACGTGTTTCAGTTTGGGTCCTCTAAAAGCTGACACTGGGACAAGGGTTTGGCTGCAGGTCTTTTACTTCTATTCCTTGAAGCACAGTAAGGGAACAGAGATGTGAGGCAGAGCAGTGAGAAATGTCAGTGAAGGGTGCATTAGTGAGCTGGCTACTAGTATGGATGACTGGGACTGAACCCCACTGAGGACTTTCTGAAAGTCAGCGTGGAAGACTGCTTAGGTTTGTCCTCTTAAGAGATGAAAAGCTGCGGAATTCATCCACAAACTCTCATCTTTCTTTTCTTCCTATGGTGCTAACTTCTTAGAATTTTGGTCTGCTCTGTGCACAGGCTGAATATGTTTCCATGGCCAAAGAAAATCAGTAACACCAGCAGTCATAGAGAGGAGGAATGCCATAGGCTGTAGGAAAGTGTCTATGGTGACCTCCAGGGAAGGCCAGAGATGTGGTCAATGCATATGTGAAGGGCATCATTAAAGACTGCTGAATTAGGTGAGAGTAAGTGCTACAAAAAAGAATAAAAAAGGATATAGAGTAATACTTGGAGGTGGAGCGATTGAATGTAAGGTTGTCCAGAAAGATCTCTCTGAGGAGGTGACATGAGAGTAAAGACCTGGAAGAAGAGAATGAGTCATGCATTCATCTTGAGGAAGATCCTTCCTCACAACGGGAATAGAGGATGTAAAGACCTGAAAGCAGCTGTGAGCTTGGATTTATTTTAAAGATAGAGCTAATAGTATTTGCTAATACAGTGGCTATGGCGTATGGGAGAGTAGAGTCATAAATAATTCTAGGGGTTTGTGGTAGAACATCTGGCAAAATGAAGCTTCCATTTATTGAGATAGTAAAGTACAAGGAATATATTTGGGGTGCATTAAAATTATGATTTCTTTTTTTTTTGTGGGTGCCGGGGGTCAACTGCAGGACCTCACATGCCAGCAGGTGCCTGTGCCGCTGAGTGATATCACCGGCCCTTTTCTCGTATGTGGGTTCCGGGAGTCGAACTCAGGCCCTCGCACTTGCCAGGCAGGTGCTTATAATGCTGAGCCATCTCATCGGCCCAAAATTATGATTTCTGACATGTTAAGTTTAAGATAACTTTTAGAAATCCCGTAAAGATGTTGAGTTGACAGTTGTTTCAGTTTGTCTGGAGTTCAAGGTAGAATTTAGTTTCAGAACAAATTTAGGAAGCACAAATCAGCATATAGATTATATTTAGAACCACAGAACTGAATGAAATTACTAGCCAAATGTATAGATGAAAAGAGAAGAGACTGGAAGTCTGAACCCTGGAGTATTTCAACCCATAAAGGTCAGGAAAATAAGAAGAAACAGCCGAAGGATCTGAAACTCGTGAGAAAGTGTCGCACCTAGGATCAGGTGAAGAAAGTGTTTAGAAAGGAGAGAAGGGTGGATTGTGTTCAATGCACTGGAAGAGCTGAGTTGAGTGGGAGCTGACTGGTATGGGTTTTGGTCATGTGAGTTCAAAATGAAAAGAAATTCTGGGATCTATGAAATTCATGCAGTTGAGGGGTAGAAGGCACTCATGTTTGTCTTCAGAGCAACCGTGAAGTGAAAGAATATTTCTGGGGATGATGGGAATGGCTGATCCCAGAAAGACAACTGTAATGGACTGTCCCGGCAGTTCAAAATGAGTAAGAAAATGGAAAGAGAAACTTCAAGGGAGATGTTTTTTTCAACTTGCTCCAACATCAATATACAAATACTAATTAGCGCTCAGAGGATGTCCACCTTAAGACAGAGACATACATTTTCATTTATGGTTTAGATTTAAAAATCAAACAAAAATGAATCAAAACCATTTAATTTTTTGGTACATGAATAAATTTAAACAAAACTACACCTAAAAGGGATGAATTTTACTCTATACAAACAATAACTCAATAAATCTGGCTTAAATTGCTCTAAACTTCCCTCTAAAGTCGAACCATGTATTATATGTAGCCAACTCTCTGTTCTAAGTGTATTTCCCCCATTAAAAAGAGTTTATCATCACAATGAGCTTAAAACAAAAACTAGTTTCTCTAACTCCTGTATTTCCTCACTCCAATCTATTCTGTAGACTGTTGTCACTCTAATCAAATAAGAATTGGCAATAGTTTCCTAATTCCTATAACAAATTCCCTTGTTTTCTTTTAAGAATCTCCATATTCTGCCTCTGATATAACAGTCCACATTTTTTCCCCAAATTGTAGACCTCTGTTCTAACCTAGTCCATTGTACTGTGTAGTAAATGTGATTCATTCATCTTCCCAGATTTTCTGAAATTCTCACTCAAACTATATACTTGTTTTCTTCTCATCTTTTAATTCTAGACCATTTACAAGAAAGAGGCTGACTTTTAAAATCAGAGAGGTTTGATTTAAATTCTATCTTGGGCTCAGTTGCCTCATCTGTAAAATGAGGGTATCAATACTGCTGTCATAGACTTGCTGTAAGTTGATTAATTATAGAAAGGTGATCTGCTATGGACCTCCTCCTCCAATTTCACTCTAGAGAGACTCCTAGATAGCATAGAGCTTAAAAAAATTATTTTGCTCCTCCTCAAGTCTCCTTCCTTTTCTGTTTGAGTTTATCCAGCAGATAGCTATAGTAATTATTATCTGCACAAATAACTTAATAGGTACATTCCATCTTATTCGGTGTAGTTTCTTATGTCAAGTTATAAAATTCAAATATTAACCTAAATACTGCTAAACTACTATGTACTTGATATGCATTAATTTGTTTAATGAAATCATAGATTTCTTGAAAATAGAGACATATTTTATACTTCTTTTTCTTTCTTAGTTTAGTACATATCACTAAAGTGATAAGTTCTACAGATTTTCAGAGGATGACTAAATATATATTACACAAATGGGTTCTCCTTACTTTTACTGCAAAGATGGTGTAGTTTAGTGTTGGCATGTACTGTCTCGAAGATTTCTCATGTAGATGCCTCATACATAATTTATATATAATTATTTTATGATTATATATAATGATTTATGTAACAAAATAAATTATAACTTATGAGTCCTATAATGACGGGTTTGTTTGTTTTTGGTTTGTCTTGGTAAACTTAAAGAATTCATTATGGATATAGTAAAGCATGGGATTAGGGAAGAGACATGGGTTCAAATTCCAGCATAGCCCTTTACTGGCCGGGTGACTTTGGGTATATTAGTCTGGACCCAGTCTTTTCTTAAGTTAAAAGGAGATAAACATACATATGCATTGGTTTGTATGCCTTGAATATGATGTCTTGTGAAAGTTCTTAGCAAAGCATCTGGAAAGCAATAGGCATAGAATACATTTTTGATTGTTTTTTCCCTTCCTATGCCTTTAAACTGCACCTCGTGAAGAGTAAAGATCTGAAGCAGGCATCTATATGAAAGCACTTTGAAAACTGGAGTTCTGAACACATGTAAGGCGTTAGCACTACTATTGTAAGCAAGGAAGACAAACTAAGAGAGGAGCACTGTACTCCTAGAGGGGCAGTTTCTGTAGGAGGCTATCAGCAAAACTGCAGATCTTTTTTCCTAGATCAGATCCCTCAGTGTTCATGAGCGAGGTGTGACCCGTGGCTGACTGCTAGTTATCTTTCTCCAGAGAATCCTTAATAAATTACAAATGTCATAGCTATCCTGTTATTCTTCAATATGCAAGACAATAAAGTCCTTCATTTCCCTTCTTTTCGCTTGCTTCTACCCCTATGTCTCCAATGCCCTGGATTTGATTAGAATTAATGAGGAAAATATTGGTAAGTGTTGATTTTCATCTCCAACCGTTGGAGAAGCTGGACTACCAGGAGGGATTCCAAAGTCAAGATTCTCATTAAATGACCTTGTTATGCTTTCTGCTATTGTCTTTTACTTCTTTTTCTTTCAAATTGTTAGAATTAAGAGAGTACCCATTAAATGATTTTCTTTTGTCAGATGGATTATGTTTTATAATGGAGCTAAGTTCTATACTCATTATAAATCCCTACACCAGTGCCAACAAAATGTCGGTGCTTTTTCCCCCACAGCAGTTGAAAAAGCAGAGGAAGGTCACTTAATGACAATTTGGGAGGAAACCAGTGCAGCTTCCAGCCAATGGCCTTCTACTCTTGAATGTCACTAAGGTGTTCTTTTTCAACCCAGGCTCCCTGGTCTTCATGAAGTAGAGATTAAAAAATGTGCTGGCATCAAAGTGTCTCAGAACAACAAACAGCCAACAAATCTTAAACTAAAGTGATGTTGAATTGATCCACACAGACCTGAAATACGTCCCACTCTGGGGATCTTCGAGGATCAAGATATCCATCATCCTCAAGCTGTGTTCTCATGCTGTGATTACACCTCTGGGTCACCGTGGCCAAGCTCCCTAATGAAAAGGAAATGTTCCCATCAATTGCCCAGATGTTTGGCAGGGGGTAGACTAAACATCTGGTTGATTGACTGGTTTTCTCTCCGGCCAGATGTTTGGTATCAAAAAACACAGCATGTGAATAGACTCTTTAAAGACATTCTACTGAAACTCCCATTACATCTAGTTTTTAGAGGTTCTTTTGTATTAATACAATTTTTGATTCTGCAGTGGGATCCTACTTGTTTTACTTACTGTGTAATTTTTTCACCCACTATCCATCATCATCTTTCTAACCCTGTTTATTCCCTTTTTCTACACAGATATCCCTGGAAGATTTGATAGTAGAAATTGTAGCAGTCCAAAAATGTATGACCATGAATAAGATGTTTATATATATATTTTCTTGGCACAAAATATTTCACAAATCATCTCCATACCAAATTTGTAGCATAGCACTATCTAGGTAGTATATACTACTTATTAATGCCACTAGAATTCTGTACTCTAGATATGATAGTGCAGATTTTATGTTAACATATAAGAGCCCTTTCTGCCACCTTCTATTTGTCCAGAATTCTATGTCTGAAAGAAAGTCTCTTAGTAGCACTGAACGAAACATTTGGGATCTGAAACAGTGCAGGCTGGAATTGCTAGTGTGCTGTGGTGGAAAAAGCACTGAATTAAGAATCAGAATTTGAGCTCTAGGCCCAATTCATTCCTGGACTTTAAATGAGCTAGGCTTATTTGTCTAGGCTAGGTTCAATTCTCTAGGCTTCAATATTCCTGATCTAAAAAATAATAAATGCAATGAAAGCTTGCAAGAATGCTTCCAGCTCTAATAATCTGTGATTTGCTGAAACTAAGGGGATGATAGATGAAATATAACCCATGTCATGACACTGAATTCACATTGATGCCCAAGGATAAAACTCCCTATAGGTAAGAAAAAACATTGTGTAACAAATTAGTAGTTCTACTTACTTTCAAGTGTTCCTAGGGTGGTGATGTATTAAATATATTAATAGTCCATAGTGAATTTGTGTAGAAGTTTAAATATTACCAAGAAAAACAAGTATACTGTGGTCTGAGAATGGGCAGAAGGAAGACTTCAAAAGGGAAGGTAGTGATTATCTACTACCCTAGTAAGAGGATCTGGGTGCAGGTCCTGAGTGGAAATGGGCCAAAAATGAGGAAGACAGCGTGGAGAGAGGATGGAAAAGTAAGGCAGATAACTTTACTACTGTCACAATTTTGTCAGGAACAAGAACTTTATCTTCTAAATTCTGCCAAATCGTAAGATCTCAGAGTCAACTGAGTCAAAGCCTTAAAAGATTCAGGCATTAATTAGGCTTGAATGGCTTCAATCAGCCATTGCTCCATCTTTGAAAACTGAAGATGACTGCGTATATTCCCGAAAAGAATATTTCTAAGACTGGGGGTTTTAAAGAAAATGAATAAACCTGTGGGTACTGGTTTGTGATGTATTCCAGATGAAATTTCTGAACTTTCTAGTGTTTTTGTTAATCCTTTTGAAAGCATTTTCTAAAAATATGAGTTTTGTGAAACGCTCAACTAGTCATTCAGAAAATGGGTAGCTATTATCAGATTTATCTTACTGTTAAGTTCATAGAGCAATAAAAAACAAACAAACAAACAAACAAAACCAAAACATCTAAACTGGCCTGTCTGTGAGTTTCCAAAAATAAGACTATGAAATTTCAACTTCTGTTGCTAACATATACTTAATAAAAATCATTTTGTGAGCACTGGCCATATTTTCTTTATGTAAAAAAGTTTGTTTTCTTGTCTGTTTGTTAGAAGGTCTGCAGCTTTATCTTCCATGGGTCTAGAATATTCTACTGAGGTTTTTCACTTTTCTTCATTCACCCCTCTTACTCTTATTCAAAAGTGATAAATGTCTAGGGAGAAGGGACACAGCTAGAGTAAAACTCCTAATCCTTTATCCAAATTCTTTTTTCTTTTGAAAATAATACCTTACCTAGCAAATCAAACTTTCCATGAAATCTTTGAAGAGTGTTTTTATCAGCCTGGGCAGCCAATGACACCTGGAAAAGGAAGGAGGGAAGATGTAGGTTTCTTTCTCCATGCCATAGCCTTTAGATACAAGATTAGTTCTCAGATTCCTGACCTGGGCTCAGAGCAGTTCTTCCTAGAGACCTGAGGCCAAGGTCACCTCTCAGAGATCCCCTGGTCCTCTGGTTTCACAGCACCCAAGAACTGCTCTAACATAAAAGGCCATATGGATTCAATTTCCTTCACTACTCGAACATAACTGTTTTTGCTTTGTTTGTGCGCAGACCTGCCTTACTCAAAATTCCTGCTCTGCTGGGCTCCTTCTGTCACAGAGCTAAGGATGGGGTGAGGTTAAAAAAACACTGAAATAGAAGAGAGCTCAACCAGCTCATTTTGTATAATAAAATCCATTCTACTGTGGCCCTAATTTCATCAAGTAACATGAGTCAACATCGGACGTTAATAAGAGAAGGTTTCCAATTAGATACTGTCTGACACTGGCCCTGCTTCTCAGTCACCTTCAATTGTCAGCAATAAAAAAGGACAGTTCAATATGATATGGATCATTCACTCCAAATCTCCACAACTCATTTATGACAAACACAACTAACCGAGCATGGGGAACTACAGAATTGTTTTTTATTATCCTGGCACATTGGCTTCCGACTACAGCTGTAATGATCTTCAGTGGTTTTCCATACAGCACATTTTTAATGAATAGCCTAAGATGTGATGGCAGCCAGAATTCCTATTGAAAACTTCAATAACCCTTTTGTTTTTGGAAGAACAAATGGGCCTCAAGAAGAAAAGAAGGAGAAAACAGATTTATTAAAAAAATGCAGTTTGTTTTTATAGGTGCAATGTGTTCTGGTGGGAGATATGACATTCCAGCAGCACTGGGAAGAAGAACAGGCTGGGAGGCCCAGGGTCTGGAGCACTGACCCCCAGAGAAACTCAGAGATGACCGCACACCCAAATTAATTTGCCTGAAGTAACGTGAAAGACTAGCGTTTTATGAAGGCTAACGCCAGAGTCTACTTAATTCCAGTGTGGTGAATATGGTGTGCTAGATTCTCTGGAAAGTAATGTTATTTAAAGGCAAGTATGTGTCAATATTCCAGCCAGGATTCCTCCAGTGGGTGGAGATATGGAGCCAGGAAATGAATCCCAAGATCTGAAGATGCAAAGTCCGGGATGAGTGAGACTCAGCCAATCAAGCAGACTGAGGTGCCTTTAACATTTAATAAATGAATACATTATTTAATTTCAATTATCATTAGTGTATGTTTGCAGTACATAATAATTACATTCATTCTAGGAGGTTGGTACATATATATAACGTTTTAAAATTATTTTTTATCTCCTTCCTCTCCCTTTCATATCCCAACCCCTTCCTTCCTCTGTCTCTTTGTCCCCTTACTTTTTGCAAAAGGGTTTAATAAATGGGCTTAATTTATTTATTTAAATATTGAATACTCACTTTCTGCCCGATATGACACTTCTTAGGTACTGGTGGTGAGCAAGATAGAAAGTGTGCCTGGAAAGAGAGGCATATGCAGGCAGTTAGAGTCCATCCTACGGCAAGGCAGACAGGAACCTCTGAAGCTTAGTACATGCAAGAGCTTTAGCAGAGTTAACTATATTTTCTCTTCACTTAGCAGGTGTATTATCAAATCTAAGTGCTACTGTTTTGATTATCACTGTCATTTCATCAACTGCATCACAATATCAAACCACATAAGTGTTAGGGTAGGGCAATAGCTGACCAAGAAAACAGGTACCAGAAAAGCATGGATATGGAGAAAATGACAGGTAGGCCCAAGGCAGACAGGCATCTCAGATACTGGTGGGCATGGCAAAGCTATAAACTTGGAATTCGGGCTAACAACCTAGGTTACATATAGGAAATGTATGTAAAATACCAGCAACAAGGAGATAAGGATGTGCTCCAACCTTTCTTCCATCCATGGGGCTTCCTACATGCTTTTTCCTGGTCCAGGAGCTAGTCCTACCCAATTCTTCATTGGAAACAGGCAGGTGAGTGACAGCAGGTTACATATATCTACCTCTCCAGTGAAGCTGCTATATTTAATTATCTCATTTATTTAGGAAGCAGTTTTATAAAGTCAGTTTTGATGTCCTCCCATTTAGCTGAATTTATGGACTCATTTCTGTAGCCTTTCTTTGAATACAAGAGTCACCATCCCATGAGCCCACTGCTCTTAATACACATGGCTCTACAAAGTCAGATCTCACAATGAATGGAGATCAAAACAATGTTATGTGGTTCCAAAATAAAATTAAGAGATGGAAAAGACCTCCAAGGGCTGTGCCCTAGCACCTCTATATCAATAGAATATGGCTTTCTGTCATTGCCTGAGGGATTTGATCAAATCATATATTACATTACACATTACAGACTCTGCCACTGGCCTTGGAAGACAAATCTAGAAAATAATAAATCTCATTTTTACTATTTCTTTATGCCTAACCTTTATTTTTCTATTTCTTTGTTGGGTCCCATTAATCCTAAAAGTGTTGACTTTTTCCTCTCTTGCTATTAAAATATTTTTGCATCTTCTGTAGTATTTTTACCTTTCAAATATTTATAGACTTCCTCATCTTTCCTCAGTCATTAGCCAAGTCATGCATATTTAGTACTTTTAATATTCTAGACTCTTTTCATAAATCAATGCCCACATTCTTGGTATTATTTTTGCCCCTCTATAACTTTTGGATTCAGAGTGTTCAAAACTATATTCATTTATTCCATTGTAAGTATCAGTATTATTGCAAATATCTGAGTGAAAATCTTTTGTTCTCATCTAATATTAAAGGCAGCTCTGGGCTCTTCCTGCCACATTAAATAACTAACCTGGACCTATTTAATGATCCTTTCCTCTCAAGACCATCTAGGAAGCAACCAAGCTTGGAGGAAAAGATTGATAGCTAGCTTTGGGGTTCAAGTGCTTGCTTTGTCACTAATTAACCATGTTCTCCTGCACAAAGTCACTTTCCCTCTCCAAGCCTCAGTTTCCTAATTTCTAAAAGAGAGAATTGTAGTAAATGCTTTGAAGGAGCCTGAATTAAGTAATTTTGAAGAAATTGTTTCTGCACTTTCACTTCTAATTTTCTCTCCTAAAATGGAAATTATAACTCCTTTCTTATTCACCTTATTAGTCATTTTGAGGTTTGAATGAAATCATGTATGTGACAGTGCCTTTAAAATTGTAAAGTGCTATAAAAAAAACCTAAAGCACTATTATTATTAATATTATTTACAAGTATCACTTCTACTTCCACAACCCCAAATCCTGTGATAACCAGTTCCTGGCTTTTAGGTTGAAAATTACTCTTTGTGTTACTAACAGCTCTACCCAGGGTTCTAATTCATGGGTTAGCATTATTTGCTATTAATCTCCTGAGGGTATAGAATAGTTTGCAACTTCTTTATTGATGATGGTAAATATGCTTTTATTTTTCCTACCCTTCTATGTCTCAATTTTATGATCAAACTTATTTCACTTCATCTGATCAGTGGAATTTTAGATTATTGCTTCCTAGGGAAATATTATGCATTCCTTTCTTAAATCAGACTTCAATGTATTATCGGAGACTCTGCCTTACTTATTTGCCCTTAATGGTGTTTCTACCACCTCCTAAGAAATGTCAGCTGAAAATTTCTTTAATGTGTTATTTACCCTTTCTTTAATATCACTGATAGAATTGATTAAAAGGTTAGGAAAAAGTAAGGTTTCCAGAAGTTCTAGTCCTGAAGAAAGAGCACTCAATAGTGCCTTAAAAAAAAATCAGAGCATTAGCTGAAAAGACAGCATGCTAGAGTGGAAAACTAAAAGTAGGATGAGATGAGAGGGAGGGAGGAGAAGAAGTAAAAAGGATCGAGATGTGGCATGTATGTGAACCAATTCCCCATGATGAATATATTTATTATGTATCAAATATATACTAATAAAAAAGGAAAGAAGAAAGATAAAGTCAGACAGATCCCCTCCTTAAAAAAAAGTAGGATGAAAGCTCAGCTCTTGTAACTCCAATTCATCACTTTTTATTAATTATGGTTCCCACTAGCCCTCTTCTACAGCATTACTCTTGCCTTTGGCAGCCTTTCTATAACTGGCTATCCCATGGAATTTTGCATGTGAAACCTAAACTTCATAGGGTCAATTAAGTTTTAACTCAAAACGAATAATGGTGGACTCTTTGCATGGCAGTAAGTCTGGAGAACAGCTTTCTTTGTTAGGAGGTTTTCTCTAATCCCTCAAATTGTGATTACAAGGCAATTTTGATTATATCACACATGATTCAAGCTGGCCCTTCCAGTGGTGCTTATTAAAAGAGAGCTTCCCAAAATATTACCATACCCAAAATTATTAAAAGAAGAGCACAGTCACTAGAAGAATATTATACACTTACTAGCACCTCTTCTGCTTTGTTGTAATGAGTTCAGTGGATTTTGTAAATAAAGTCCTGCCCCCATTTACTTGAGTCTCTACTATGACCTAGATTTTGGAAAAAGAAAACAACAACAACAACAACAAAAAAAACACCTTCTCCTGTAAAAAGAGTCTGTTAAAGAAAGGTAAACTTTTTTTTTTAAAGAGAAGAAAAAACAAAACAAATCAAAAAAAGAACAAATTTTCAAAACAACATAATATGAGGGTAACAATGGTTAATGCATTATGTATTATTATCTTTAAGTTAGTTATTCAGGATACCAGACATTAGCATTCAATTATCCAAACATTATTGGCACAAACCTTACTCTTCAATGAACTAAGTAAAATTAGTAGTGTATCTATCTTAACCATCTTATATATATATACAATTTTTTTCCCTTTCGCTTCTTTCTTTTCCCTATTCCCCCATCCCAGTCTCTCTTTCCTTTTGACCAGTTTCTTTTTGATTCACCATGTCTATTGTACATTTTGGATCTTATTTACTCTTTCAGTTTCTCATACTAGAGAGACAATACGATGCTTACACATGTACGTCCGGTTTATTTCACTTATGAGTATTTTCTCGAGTTGCATCCATTTACCTATAAAAGTCTGCAGTTTATCCTTCTTTATGGCTGAATAGTACTCCATTGTATAAAAATACCACATCTTTCTTATCCATTCCTCAGTTGATGGGCATTTGGGTTGTTTCCAAGATCTGGCTATTACAAATTATGCTGCTATAAACATGGGTGCACATATATCGCTGTGGTACGATGTTTTTAATTCTTATGGGAAGATACTCAGAAGGGGAATAGCTGGGTCAAATGGGACCTCCAACCCTAGGTTTTTGAGGAATCTCCACACTGATTTCCACAGTGGCTGTACCAGTCGACACTCCCACCAACAGTGAAGAAGTGTTCCTTTTTCCCCACAGCCCCTCCAGCATTTGTTATTAGTTGATAAGACAGTTAAACTTGTTTAAAAAAAATGATAACTTTCTGTTAAAGAAAGATAAACTTGTGTCCTTTGTGGAAAAATGGACACAGCTTGAGACGATAATGTTAAATGAAATAAGTAAGACACAGAAGCTTAAAATATTGCATGGTTTCTCTTATATGAGAAACTTAAAATATAAATAAAGATCAAAATAAAAGATAATAAGAAATAGGGAGATAAATATTTTGCAAAAGGAAAGGGAATAAGAAATGGAGGGAGTGTGGAGGGAAAGGGGATGAAAAAAGAATTAAGATTTGCTACATACATGTACCAACCACCCAGGAGGAAGGTAATCATTAGTACCACACACAGGTACTAATACAAAATTAAAATGAAAAAAGCCTTCTTGAGTCTTAGAAATTTAAGTTTCTCCTCCTGTTCCGCTATTTATTTACTATCTTATGTGGACAATCCATTTGAATACCCTAAACAATTTTTTTTCATGGGTAAAATATAATATTGACGCTGGCTTGGACTATATCACAGTATTATGATTAAGATTAAATGAAATTATTATAAAATATGAATATGGCTATCTTCATTGTACTTTTCCCATTATTGTTATTTACACTTAGTTTTAATCAAGTCAGTAACTTAGCATGTTGCCAATTACACAGGAAAAGTAATCAAAATATAACATGGCTAATATGCATTTTTAGACAATAAAGATAGGATTTTTAATTTGGACAATCAAGAACTAAGCTGCAAAGATAGTTCAGAGACTTAGTAGGAAATCTATGAACTCCAAAGTAATTCTTGTCTACAGACCAGGAAGTTAAATTCAAGTCATTTGATACTAAGTCTGTGTAGCAATGCAACGAGAGGCTGAATAGCAACGTTAACTCTTAATTTCTAGCTTGAATCCATGCAGGCATGCCTGTAAAGCCAAGTCAAACATTTGTGATGTTAGAGAAAGATGAAAAAAATCTGTCGATAACAAATCTATTCCAGGAAGTTTGACTCCGAATATGCTTCTATACTAGGTCTGAACAAAAACAGCTCTTTAAATAGTGATTGGTAATAGTGGAACACAGGTAGGCAAAGTAGCAGTTGCATAAATTTATTGAAGCTGCATAAATTGAGATTCCATGTCATAGTAGTTAATATCTGAGGGTTCGTATCATAATTCAAAAGTTACAGCTTGTTCCTAAAGGAAGAAAACAACTTTTAAAGTGTGTTTTGTAGATGACAAACTTAAGTAGGAAGATACATTAGAGAGTAGCTTTGGGATGAAAAAGGTGAGGCCTTTAGAGAAGGCCGTAGAGAAAACTGGTTAGACCGTGGAATCTCTCTGGATCATAGAAGCAAAACTCTAATTGTGTGATTTTATGTAATTTATTTGAGCTTTCCAACCCTCAGATTTCTTAAATTGGTAAAATGGTGATGGTAAGTGTTCGCTTGAAAAGGAAGTACGGATCAAGTGAGATAATAAATGGAGAATTTTTACGATAACATCTGGCAAATGATAACAGGAGTAGATGTAGTGTGGTGATTAAGCTTAGATTCATCAATTTGGCTGGCTTGGGAGCCACAGAAGGGATCAGAAAAGTACCTTTCTGCATGCGTCTGGGTAGGTCATGGAGGCATGACCTTGGGTACTATATTTGGTCCCTTGGCCTTTCTTTTCGGCACTGTTCCCCTACTCTGTTTTCTGCTGCCATGAACTAAGCATCTTTGGCCTTTTACAGCCTTCTCCTATGAAGTTTTTGCCTTGGAGTCAACTGATCATGGACAGAGTCCTCTGTAATTGTGAGTCAAATTAAACCTTTCCTCTTAAATTGTGGGCGTCAGGTATTGTATATCAGAAACTGGAAAGCTAATTAATATAAGTAGTAACAATTGTTGTACAAAAAATTAAATAAAATTGTTAAAGTAATTTAATCTGATATTGTAAGAGTTGATTCCTGATCAAAGAGCTTTTCCAAAACTCTAAATTAAAAAAAAAAAAACTCTAAATTTTTTCCTCCCCAAAATGAATGCAATGATGAAAATGACACAATCATAATTTCAGGAAATTCAGGTATTTCCAGGAGACTCAGGTAGTAAATGTGAACAAAAGGTCCTGTCTTTGGGTTCCCCGAGTGAGCAGCCTAACATTTTAAGAGTGGGCCTATACAACTTAATGAGGTGTTACCTCTACCTAGCAAGGCTGTTGGTAAAAATTCATTCCCATATAGTCGTAGCACTTCTTGGGAACTGGAACTTATTGATCCCAAAGGGAGAAATTTCCTCTGTGGGAAATTCTATATTCAGGGCTCTGGATCTCCCTGTGTTTTATTTTCGTTCTCATTATGGAGTGCACACGTCAGTAAAGCCTGGTTAGAAAGTGCATAGTGTATTTCTTGAAAAGTTTTGTTGGAATGGCCTTGCAAAGCTTTGGATAAGCCTTCACCATCCATCTGACTTTAGGGGACATTAATAACATTGTCTGCATCATTTTTATCTATGATATTGCTAAGGACTAAAATGCATAATTGCTTGATCCTTTTTCTTGGTCACCCAACCAGATCATATGTAAATTTTTAATAGTGGAACTTTGATACTTAACTTTTTGAGCCTAATTTTCTTCTCTTAAATGGAAATATGAAACTTAATTGTATAAGATGTTTCTATCCCTTAACTAGATATCTGACATATAAGAGGTTTGAACAGATGCTAATCTTATTTTTATTATTTTTCCTCTTTGTCAGCATTTTTGGATTAATAGATGTTATATATTGTAGAAATATAATGATCAAACTGAGGTATATTTTAGTATTGGTATTCATGATGCATCTTCAAGACAGTTCTCCAAACTTCATTGGTGGGAAAAATTTCAACATGAACATACCAGTGTTTTGCATAATATAGTTTGGGAAATTCTGTATCTTACCTAGAATATTCTTTAAGAAAGCAAGGTTTCTGAATGCTCAAATTAATGCTCAGACTGTGCAGATTTTTAGCCATTTAAACTGCAATTATAGCTGAAGTAGGCTGTGTAGAAACGATGGATGAGTTAGAAGGCTATGCTTCATGGTCACGATAAGGTTCATTTTTGGAGAAATGGGATTAATCTTACAGGGATATATCTCTTCATTGTCACTTCCTAAATAAAGAATCCCTGTGTCTGGCAAATTACCTTGACACTAAAGTTGGGACTCCTTCTTTTAGCGTGCAGACTTGTCACCAGGAAGAGGCTGTCTGGAAAGGACTCCATTGCTAGCCACTTGCTTTAGGATGGCCTGTGGCTAGTTCTTACCCTTAGGATGGGGACAGAGATCATCTGTGCCATTCTGGGCCAAGGCTTCTAAGCAGTAAATGTGCTTCCTCCAGGTTTTCTTCTCCTTCCAACTGGATGACAATGCTATGGCCACTATTGATGGTGCTAAAAAAATAGAATTAGGGTCTGTAACCCATCGTGTAGAGAAAAACTGTGTGCTGAGCAGTGAACTGCATTGGGTTTTTATACAAGTGAGAGATAAATCTCTACTGTGATAAGACACTTTTTGAGAGGGAGGATGTGTTTGTTATAGCAGCTGGTGTTCTCTAATAATACAGTCTCATACTCTGTTTCTTTCCCAAAATATTTTCTTCCTTTAAAGAGTGCTATGAAGCATTTGCTGAGTGTTCAGTCCTATGTGAGACATGAGGTTGGGGAAAGGGGGAAATAAAGAGGTTAACATACAAACATTTTCTTTGGGGAAGCTTACAACTGGGTTGCAGAGACAATGAACCTGCTTTGGATAATTAGGGCACATGCTCACAGCACCGAGGACTCCCAGAGGTCCTGGAGTACATCTTCCCCTCCCCCATCTTGGAGGTCATGCTGCTCTGCAGAGCAGCGTCCTGGGAGACACAGCCACTCAGTCTGGCTGTGCTGGGGATAGGGCAGATGTAAAACTACTAATGTGGATGCCCGGATTTGTAGTCCCGGTCTATGTGCCTCCCATCAGGAGCCGAAAAGTTTCTATATAACCAGTGGCCTCAGTGATTGCTTTTACTTTCATCTGACTATTTCATAACTTGGGGCGAGATAATTTCTTCTCAAGGTTTCATATAGTAACTCTGTTCTTTACTCATTGGGTTCATTTATTTATCATGCAGTGAATCTTTGAGCATATACACAAAGCTAAGTGCCAAGTAATATACCAAGGAGGTTTGTATTTATCTTACAAGGAATTAGATGCCGTCAAAATTTTTCATTTGGAGGAGTCAGATGTTTTAAAAAGTACAGCTGAATTTCCAAAAAGCATGCTATTCGACTATGAGACAGTCCTGTGGAAAACTGTGGCTGTAATATGTATTTTCCACTACAGGCAATAGAGATGAGGAGGTTATTATAAGGTTGAGCTTTTGAAATCTAACTATGGCATTATTTGCTACCATTTTGCAATATTAGGGAAAAGAACAGGTCCTAAGGCAAGTACTGAAGATTACAGAAAATAAGACTTAGTTGATGAGTTACTTATTGAGAACATGTGCGAATGGAGGATTCGACATTGAAAACATTCTTATATAAGATGAAGGTTGTTTATCCTATAGTACAATCAATCCCTATTATGCTAGTATAAATAAAACCCTGAGAGAATCAGAGATGCCAGGGAAGACTTGAAATTTTGTTTGCATTCTCAGCCACTGATGATGCTAAGAAAATAATGGCAATGAAATCATTTGGAGGTTGCAGGAAGGATGGAAAACTCATTGAAATTCAAAGCAAAAGCCTCATTTTGAATTGGAAAGCAACTATATATGCATACAGCTAATGCATTTTGCAAGCAAAGAACTGAAAGTGCCAAAATATCACTTTCTCTTCAGAGCTCTGTTGAACCTAAACCAATATTTAATGGTATAGAAGATGATGATTGCTATTGCAAAATGGCACCACTACCCACAATTATGTTGGCAGGAAGTATAGGGTTCCATTGGAAGTAGTGAACTTCACTTCTCACCAGGAAAATCTAAGGATAAAGTTCAGTAAAATAGAGTCATGAAAAATATTCTGTGCCAACTATTTTAACTAGAGTGAAAGTAGTCCAGTATGATGATGTTTAAAACTTTACATTGCAACTTAGCTAAGAAATAATCTCTATGGGGCCGGTGAGATGGCTCAGTGGCTTAAGCGCCTGCCTGGCAAGCGCAAGGGCCCGAGTTCGACTCCCGGAACCCACATACGAAAAAGGGGCCGGTGATATTGCTCAGCGGCACGGGCGCCTGCTGGCGCGTGAGGTCCTGAGGTCGACCCCCCCGGTACCCACAAAAAAAAAAAAAAAGAAATAATCTCTAATCATCTCCATTTTCTTTCTTTTATAGAGTGTTCTGGCAGAACCTTTTCTGACCATAAACAAGCAGGCCTAGAGGGGAGATAATTTGAGGACCACTACCTGTGTTCTTCCACTGGAGAAAAAGTATGGAAAGAGCATGGAATTCCTCATTTATAGTTCACTTTCCAGCATATCAATCTTATCCAAAGTTCATTTTTTCTAATGCCCTCTGGATTTGAAGAGGAGTCTCCCAGGGGCTGTTCCAACATGATTCAAATTCCAAATGCCTGACAGAGTCCAGGTGAGGTGAATTTCCAGTCAAGTCGACCAGTGTGTTCACAAACACATCTATACCAATAGGCTAAGGAAATATCTTTCTGGATGCTGGTTCCTGTGACCTGATGTGCTCTATATGTCATGCTTGTCCTTTCATATTCTCTTCCCACTTTGCTCTCTGTCCTGGAAGAATGACAAGTATGGGTCACATCAGTAGTCTCCCTTGCCCTTCACATGGCTGGATCCCTCCATCAATTTGCAGCTACTGCTGTCACATTGCTCTCTACACAGCTCTCTCTCTCTCTCTTCCTCTTTCTCTTTCTCTCTGTCTCTGTCTCTATCATTTGGGTAAGTGCTTTCTTTTTACACCCCTTTAAGCATGATGGTGATGGTGCCACACTCACTGCTACTACCTTTGCAATAATGAACTCCCTTCATGTTTCCCGTATACCCTGTGCAGAGTCCTTTCATTAATCTCTCCTCATATTATGCCAATTCAAATATTTCACTTACTTTGTACTTTAGCTTCTAGTCTAGTTTTGGCCTCATTCACAATTGCCTTAGCAATGACAACTTGAATAGTATTCTTTTTTGTGTCAGTGTATTACCTTCCCATCATTTTATAATTTTCCAAAAAGAATAAATTGTCTTATGCTTTTTACACATTATGAAGGAAATAAGATGGAGCCTGTGGATAGTAGGTGCACTAAACATAGGTTCAATGAATGACTAAACTGTTAATGGACCATTTTGAGTCCCACATTTTTAGACTAATTAAGATTAATAAAGAACATTTTGCAGGTAATTAAAAAATTATCCGAACTTCAGGAATGCTGAGAAGAGAGAGCAACAAAACATACACTTGTGGGCCGGTGAGATGGCTCAGCGGCATAAGCGCCTGCCTTGCAAGCGCGAGGGCCCGAGTTCGACTCCCGGATCCCACATACGAAAAAGGGGCCGGTGATATCGTTCAGCGGCACGGGTGCCTGTTGGCGCGCGAGGTCCTGAGGTCGACCCCCCGGTACCCACAAAAAAAGAAACAAACAAAAAAAAAACAAAAAAAACATACACTTGTATTGAAAGTAATTTTTTCAAATCATGTAAATACTATTTATTAACAAATTTGGATGAGTTAGCAATTATCTTTTCCTTAACTATTACCCAATATCGTCAAGAGGAAAATACTTATTTCTGGGTGTCAGGGCCTATGATGGAGAGAGTAATTTTCAAGTGTATTATAGTGGTTATTGGTTTTTGAGTTATTATTGTATTCTTGCTACTACTATTAGGTACTTTGTGTGCATTATCTCACTTAATTTAACAAAAGAGAAAGCTTTTTCTGGTGAGCTCTGTTCACCAAGTAAGAAACGGAAGCTTAGAGAAAGTAAGATAGCAAATACATGTAGAAAAAATAGAATTAATCACGAGATTAAGCTTGAGCTGCAGCATGGATTGGGGGAAACCAATGGCTCCTCTAGGAGATTGTGGGGAGACCAGGAGAGGGAGAGGGGACTTTGGAGGCTTTTCTCCTACTTGTACACAGTACCTCCAGTAGAATCCTGTGGAGCTTTGTCTTTTTTTTTTTTTTTTGTGTGTGTGTGTGTACCGGGGGTCGACCTCAGGACCTCGCACGCCAGCAGGCGCCTGTGCCACTGAACGATATCACCGGCCCTTTTGCGAATGTGGGATCCAGGAGTCAAACTTGGGCCCTTGTGCTTGCCAGGCAGGTGCTTATGCCGCTGAGCCATCTCACCAGTCCCGGAGCTTCGTCTTTGTTTGCTATTAAAACCGAAATTGTTGTAATCAGAATTTACAAGGGAATAGATTTAATACAGGGCACATAATTTATAGGATTATTTTATAACATTCACTCAAAGAGTCAAATGCAGAAGAGTGCAGGAGATCTGTCCACACACTAGAGACCCAAATAATCCAGCTGAGGGCCTGGAGCTCATGGTAATGTCCTGCAGAAGTCCAGCTGCAGACCTAGAGCCCATGACAGTTTCCTCCACAGTCCAGCTGGAGGCCCAGAGCCCATAACAATGTCTCAGGCACGTCTGTGTCAAGGATCTGCCCTGGGAAGGCCCAAAGGTCAGTGGCGGAAGCTAGAAAGTCTGTGCCAGCGGGATGAAGGATCTGTGCCAGCAGGCTGAGGGATCTACACTGGAGCCAGGGAGTGATGCTCAAGGTAAGGACCAGAGCTCCCTGGCAAAAAACCACAGCCACCCTCAGTGACAGTGAGACCTGAGCTCCTCAGACTATGAGAACAGCTGAGTTCATATCAGGAAAACCAGTGTGACAAGCTTCTCCAGGAGAACTAACAGCACACCATTTTCCTTTCCAGTTCTGCTTTTATGCTGTTGGCAACAATCCTCAGATGGGCCCTCCACACCCAGCACCACGCTGACTCAGTTTAGCTGGGCGTTACAAGTTGACCATTAGTTAGTCCATCACAGCAGTGCTGCTTAGCAAACAACTGAAAATCACAGTGGCTTAAAACAGCAATCACTTAAAAATTGTTCACATATCAGCAGTTTTTTTTTGGTTCTTATAGATCTAGTCTGGGCTCAGGTAGCGGCTCTACTAACTGTGGGTCTCCAGACTGATGGGGAGGCTCTGCCTCATTCTGTGGTCACTGGCATGACTCTTCCTTATGTGGCTCATTACAGTCTTAGGACTTTGAGCAAGCTGGAGAATGCTCTTCTCATGCCAGTGCCAGAAGCACATGAGGACAAGTGGAAACACAGGATTCTGCAGGTAACTGGCACACTGTTATTTCTTCCCCATTCTGCTGTTCAAAGCAACTCGCATGTCTCAACCCAGAGTCAGCCGTTGGGGAAATATACTCTGCTTCTTTAGTGGTAGCAAGAAATCAAATGGCAAATGATGTCGATTCCGGAAAAAGAAAAAATTGGAGGAAATAATGCAAACATCCACAGCTGGGCACTGACTTACATTTCCCTGATTTCAAATAATATTGATCATATTTTGGTTTATTTGTTTAATTTTCTATGGCATTCGTGTGTCCAGTTTTCTGTGCCATTGATTTGCTATGCCTCTGAATCAGGCAGGGTCTTTGTGGTCAGCTCTGCAATCAGAAAGTGGTGTGCAGTGACAGCCAACTCATCAAGACCACTGCCAGCTTACATAGTACAATTGTGCAAAGTAGGAAAGAGAAAGCACCTGGATTTCTCAGCACTGGGAACTGTTACCATTTTGGTGGAGGGGAATGATGAACTTTCACACTTTTTTGTTTGCCTGTCACTTAACTACAGAGACTTAAAATTTTTGTTTTATACCAAATCATGGAGTTATTCTGACTCATTTTGGAATGACAATATCCATACAAATGCCAGAGAACCAGTCACTTCATATGTGGGCCACAAAGAAAAGCATATTGAGAGGAAACTATATGAGAATAAACTTGAAACTGGAAATAAACTGGTTTAATATTACCTGCCTAGGATTTGAGGTACAAAGAAATGGAAGCATCCCATATTATTTTACCACCACAGGCTCCTCTTGTCTCTGTCCTTTGTCTTTCTGAGTTCACATGGAAGTAGGCACTCATTGACAAATTACCTCCCAGTGTAACTTGCTCCATCTCCATGAGAACTGCAAGTGTCATCAAATGAAAACAGGAGATATCTTCAGCCTTCCCAGGTCACGGCAAGTGACCTAAGTTTCTCACCTTATTCTTGGTGGAAGCCTTCTGCTTTTCATTCCCCTATATGTTGCTTACAAGTTGTTATTTTCACAGCAATGTGCTTAAATGGTTATGGCAAACATGGACCTATCTTCAAAACTAAGAACAAAGTTTTGAGCTGTGATCATCTATCCTTTTTGGCCTCCCTTTTGAAGATTTAAATATATTTCAGGTGTAACAATTTTGACTTGCAAGACAATATGGGAGCTTCTAGCATGTTTGGATGGAAACAATTAGATAAAACATTTGAAATTGACTTTGTCTAGAAATACAAAAAGAAATTTGCTGTGCCTCTTGTATGAAACACTCCACATTATTTTATAATGAGAAAAGCGCCTGTGCGCATTCCCTCACTCATCTCAAGCCAATTATTTGTGGCATTTTTCCTATGAGTGATAAAATAAAGTCAGGGAATAAAATGTCATAAAGAATGCTGGAAAAGAATTAGAAGTAACCCTTAAATATTGCATATTACCTATTCTTAGCAGCATTGACTGATGGTGACCTTTGATAGGGACATGTGTGTGCTTGTGCCTGCTCATTACTCTCAATAGACTATAAGTTCAAGTTGGAAAGACTGATAACAAAATTATATCTGTCCAATAGAAATGATCTGAAATTCATGCAGCTAGATCAAAAGCCTCCCCCAGCTCAAAATGAGCAGTAACTGGAATGAATTGCATTATGGAGCCTTCCCAACTGCAGCTTAAATCATTTAAGACTTGTTTAGTATGGCACCTGCTGCTCACTTATTTTTAGGAGAGAAAATATACATTCTTGAGCATAAGGGCCTGGAGGATTTTTATACCCAAGAAAAAGCTCAAATGTGCCAAAGATTTGGGAGCTGAATCTTTAGAAGGGCAGCTTAATTTGCCTCTGTCTCATGGATTTCAAGGAGCCGAGTTCACATTGGAAGGGCTTTCATCTCATGACCCCTCCATGTCCTTCCTATAGGAGCCTCAGTGGGAGGTCATCGTGAAAACGGCTGAGAGTTTTGATCCCTTGAGCTGTAGACTTTATTACGGCAGGCAGAGGGTGAGCTTAGGGAAAGAGGAAAAAAAATTGGAATTCCAAATATTTGCTTAGTTTTCAAGGGAGCTTCAGGTCTCATGATCCTTCTGGGTGACCTTTACATTTCTGAAATGAGAAACTCTGACCTAATTATTTTCTAAGCTCTCTGGTATTGTCATACCTTATGTAGCACTCCGCTGCCTTTATAAAAATAAGGGTTAGAAGAGAGTGCCAAACTTTAACTATATGTGCAAGGTTAAAGGGGAGTGAGGGCAAAGCTCTGTGTCATTCATGCCAACTGTGAGAGAGCTTTGGCACACACCTGCCATGTCCAGTACAGTATGATAGCTAATGGCCACATGTGGCTACTGAAATTAAAATTAATTCAAATTAAATATAAACTTTCAGTTCCTCAATCCCACCAGCCACATTTCACTGGCTACACATGGCCACTGTATGGGGCATCATTGATAGTGAACGTTTCCATTGTTGGAGAAGCTGTTTTGACAGCAGCGGGTGGATGTCTCCTATACAATGAAGTTACATTTAAGAGAAAAAGATTTGGGCAAAGTATTTAAAGGCTCTCAAGTTAAAACAACAATAAAAATATTTTTAAAAACATGTTTTAATAACCTAATTTCGTCTGATCATCGATGTGTGTGGAAGTGTTATTTGAAGTTTGTGGTGCTTCCCGTCTATGTAGCAAATAACTTCCCTGTTGTTCCCCGTCTGTGAGTTTCTATACATGGTCTTCCACACATTTACATGAGCTGTGTTTATTCTCAGCTCCTCACCTTTGCGTATGCTGATGCTTCCTATCCAAAGAATGTCCTTCCTTCATTTGCTGCTTATCTCAACCCAATCCTTCCTGGAAGGGCTTAATGATCTCCCATCTCTGTTAGAGACACTTTGCACAGTGGCACCGGTTACTGGGGCCCCCGCAGTGTGTCTCCAATCTCCTGCCAAGTGTTCCAGTGCATGGAGGGAAGAAAGAGTAAGAGACAAAATAGAGGTGCAGGTTCTCAGGGAACAAAAGGCCACCAGGTAACACAGAACCTTGGTATTTATTCATTACATCTGAGGCAAGGACAATGGGTGAAGGGCAATGAGTGTTTCTGGAAGAGTAATGGTGACTAAGGTGAGATAATAAGGAGAATAAAGCATTCTTGCAAGGACAAGGACAAGGATAAGACAGGGGGGCAATGAGGAAACTGTAGTTTCCCTAGATGCCTGATCATCTCCAGCAGGTCTTATCTTGCCCTGTGAGCACCACAGCAGTCATTAGCCCTATGGATCCAGCTGTGACCAGAAAAGAGTGGGGCGTTTACACGTTCCAATCTGGATCAAGGGCAGGACAAGAACAAGCTTTGAATATCCCTTACATTCAATTTATACCAACACATCTCTTCTATGAAGATTTCTCAGGTCACTGGCTCATTTTAATCTCTTCCTGTTCTGATATTTTGCCGCCATTTGTGTATGTGTATTACTTTTTGTTCCATGTACCTGTTTTTTTTTCCCTCAATTATGATACAGTGTCCTTGAGAACAGAGACCCTGTCTTACATTCTGCTCATCAGAAATGATTTTTAACATCATTCTCTACTTCATCAAATTCAATAACCTTAACATTAATTACTTTCGTCTATAGTTCATGTTGCAATTTTGTCAATTTTCCCAATAATCTGCCTTTTAAAACAGAAATTTTGTTCTATCATCTGTCTATCTATCCATCTATCTATCTATCATCTATCTATCATCTATCTATTACCTATCTATCTATCTATCTATCTATCTATCTATCTATCTATCTACCCTGAACTTAATTCTTTCCACAATTCTGGTCCATCCAGTTTGTGACCAGAATCGTGGAAAGAATTAAGTTTGGGATCAAGGTGTATGGTTTCTCTCATTTTTCCTCATGATTCGAATCAGGTTTTGCATTTGGGAAAGACTACCTGATAAATGATATTATGTTACTCTCGAGGTATTATGAAGTGGCATCCTGTCTGTTTTCCCCTTATGGATAATGTTAACTTTGATCGTTGGTGAAGGTATTATACAGTTCCTCACTATGTAGTTAATGTGTTCCTTTCTGCAGTCAGTAAGTGATTTCAGGGAGATACTTTGAGATGTCCCCTCTTCCCATCAAACTCTCCTGCTTCCCGAATTGATGATTCTTGCTTGGATCAATTCTTGCTATCATGGCTGCAAAATGATGATTTTTAAAGTTTTTTTTTCTAGTTTTATAAGTCATTCTATTAAAAAGAATTTTTCTTTTATTAATTTATGTATTTGTGTGCTTGCTTGTTTATTTACACTGTGGATTAATAGATTTTATTTCATTTAGTACACTGTAATCTACTGATGTCCCTGTTTATACTAAGGACCAAATTTTCCAAAGTTAGTAGGTAAGAGCTCTTTCAGGCTGATTCCTGTATCCTTTAAAATAACTTCCCTCTCTTGCTTTTTAGCATTCCCTTGCTTCCTGGCACAATAATTTTTTTTAGACTAATCTTTACATTTCTTGCCTCCACACAGGAACCAGTCATTTCTTCAAGAAGTCATGGTTCTTTCAGTGGGGAATAGTATTCAGAACTCAAGGTCAGGGCACACATCTGCACAGATCAGTCTTCAGATGAGGGGTGAGCAGCCAAGGTAAGCCTGTTTCTAAAATCCTGGGGAATTAATATTCTGAACTCAGCCTCCCTTCAATTTCTTGCTGATGCTCTCTTTAGTCAAACCCAACAGGAAACCAGAGGACAAAAGAGTCTGGTCTTGATTCTTTCCATATTGTTTCTCACCTTCTCCAAACAAGAGGTGAGTGAAATATGGACAATGGCTATAGAGGGCTATGGTAGCAAAAATTTTCCAGCTATGACAGCAACAATATTTCTCGTCTCACATGTTATTGCAGGTCATTGTCACATGTTCATCAAAAGACTGGAGTCTGATCACATTTCCTTGGCTCGGCCTTTATGACTGCCCCATATAACAGGATAGGGTGGAAGTGAGGCTATGTAACTTTTGAGCTGTGTCATAAAAGGTAACACCACTTGCACCTGGCCCTCTTTCTTTGGACATCTGCTCTGGGAACCTGGTTGCCATGCTATGAAGGAATTCAGGGCACATAGACAGACCTACCTGAAGAGAAGCTGAGCCCCCTGGCCTCCACCCTGGCTGACCTCCCAGATGTCAGCCTGTGAATGGGTTGTGTTGGAGAAGGGTCCTCCACCCGTCAGGGAGCTGCCCTCATATACAGTACACCATACCTCGACCAGACTCCAGCCCTTCTTACCAAACCCAATTTTGGATCTGCAATTGCAATCAATAACTCTTGTTACTTGAAGTCACACATGTGATGTGGTTCTTTACTCAGCAAATGATAAGCAGAGCAATGAACAGTGGAAGAAGATATCCAATATTCCTGACTGATGTGAGTTTATCCGTGCCGTATCCTGTGAGTGTGTCCCTGACTGAAGTGCTTGTATCTGAGATGCTTCCATTTCTCTCATAGCACTTGGCAGTACCCAAACATGGAATTAAACCTATTGTATTTTAATTACTAATGTATTTGTTTATTTTTTCTCACTGGGTTATATGCTCCATGAGGGCAAATAACATGGTTTGGTTATCATTTCACATCTAGTGCCTAGTATGGTCTTGCAAACACAGTACAGCTAATATATAATGGTTAAATAAATGAATGAAAATGTGGACCCTTTTCCCCCTAGCTTTAACTTTCTAAGAACTTTTGCAGGTTGTCATTCATAGCCCCAGGGGGCAGACTAAGAAGCAGTTGTGAGCAGCACCGCAGCATGAGGCTGCAGCTTGAGCAGTTTCCCTCTGTAATATACCAGCTTGCAGAGCACCTGGTGTGACACCACTATCATTTTTTAGAGCACCAATAAAAAATGATTTGATACCGTTAAAATGATTTCTCAAATGTGTTTCTTAGAGGAAAAAAGAAACTGGGAAAAGAAACAAGAGTTTTAAAAATTGTTATTATTTTTGAGGAAAAAAGTAGAGGTGAAGAAAAAAAAGAAAGGGAGGGCAAATTAAATAGGAAAAAAAAATGTGACAGTCCTGCAATGACATGGCAGTTTGCAAATTGGAGAGAGCATGGACTTTAAAGACAAAACTGAATTTGGAGCTTCGGCTATTTCATACTGTTGGGCAAGTTGATCTGAGTGTCTTCCTTTAAAGTAAACATAATAAGAACTACTATACAGAAGTATGGAGGATCGAGATACTCTGTGGATAGTATAATGCATCATAAATTGTCGATGCTTAAAGTATGATCACTACGTTATCCTCATCATCACGACCACCATGATTGTCACAGTAGAGCTAACCAAATGAGAAAGAGAGTGTGTTCTGACCATCCTGGTGGTCTCCTGCAGATGTTCAATACTTGATGATCTGCCCCCCCATGTAAATATAAGACAGGTAAAAATTTGTCAGGATATCATTTTTTAGCCACTACAATTGCTAGTGTATAAGAAGACCTCCTTAAACTCCTGGAAGAAAGACAAAGGACCAAGAAATGAGAGACAGTTAAGGATATAGATGTCCAAGGGGGTAATGAGATAGAGCTGTCTTGGTCATTAATCCACATCTGAAGAAATGGGCTAGAGGTAGTCAGAACAAAGACATGCGTGAAGAAAGAGAGCGATGACCTATGGCTCCTTCCTCATCTACACAGGTATTTTGAGCAGAAAATATATTGTTGAGTAACCAGAGGTTCTGTACAACACAGTCATGTGCCCAATCTTATTGCAATGCAGACTATTTCATCATCCACTTTTTAGATGAGGATTGTTATACATTAAGAAATGAAGAAGCTGAGGGGCCGGTGAGATGGCTCAGCGGCATAAGCACCTGCCTGGCAAGCGCAAGGGCCCGAGTTCGACTCCCGGAACCCACATACGAAAAAAGGGCTGGTGATATCGCTCAGCGGCACGGGCGCCTGCTGGTGCACGAGGTCCTGAGGTCGACCCCCGGTACCCACAAAAAAAAAAAAAAAAAAAAATGAAGAAGTTGAATAAATTGCTCAAATGTATTTGATGTAACTTTAAAGATATGAAATTGTGGTTTAAGTTGAAGTATAATTAGCTACAAAAGTTATAAATGTTATGCTCTACTGAGAAAAAGCATGCAATATAGGAAAGAGGTCAGTTTGGATTACACAGGTTGGAGTTTTTTTTTTGAAAGAAGAGCAACATAAAATTCTGAGTCCTATTGTTATAGGTGAATGGTGAAGGACTGTATAACATTTAACATGTGTATTAACATGGTTATGTTAGTATCTAAAAACCCATTTTCAATGGCATTGGGCCTCAGTTTCCAAATTTTAAAGGGGTAGAAGTCCCAATTGTTTTGGAAGTTCCCTGCCCACAAGTATTTCTAGTAATTTCCGGTAATGTACCTTTGGATAAAGCCCACTGTCATCTTGCTGTTTTACTAGTTGAACAAGAAGTATTCAGACTGTTCCAGGAAATTCCACAGCCACTGCTCATCCTAGATGTGACTCTGTCCCAAGGCCCATGAGAAACTCTGCTTAGAGGTGAATGGAGCAAGAAATCTACTAGTTTCCACTGATTTTTAAAATGCTGATGGGTCTGGAGCTCCTGGAGGAGCATTGTTACAGAAGCCAGTATGCTACTGAATTTTCAGTGTCCTGAAACAGCAGAGACTCACAATGACATTCATGACACAAAAGGGAGTGTCCACTGTCTTACCCTTAGTTGAGTTTGTTTCTATAACAGAGTTGTTTTGTTACGTGTTTCAGTTTCTCAAGATACAACAGTTTTGGTGCTTGGAACATCCTCTCTGCCATTATGCTGCTGAGAAGATATATATATGTAAATGTTTAAATTTAGAAAAAACATTATGTAGCAAAAGACATATCATCATTAATCCCTTTCAAAATACTAAACTCTTCCTTGACTTCAAACACACTTATCCCATAGATCTTGCCACTTGCTGAAGCAGTTCTGGAAATCCTCTTTCCTGAGTAAATTTAGTTATGCTGTAGCAGCTGCCTCAATGTCCTGAACTGATTCAAAATGTTTATCTTTTGTGGCCATTTTGACTTTGGAGGACAGCCAGAAGTTATATGGTATCAGACCCAGTGAATAATGTAGATGTGGACCACCATAATATTTTTTAAATAAGATTTTATTGGTACATTTTAGATATACATAAAGATCACATTCATCCTAGAGAATTTGTACCTGTACATGATATAACTTGTTTCTTTTTTTCCCATTTCCCTACCCTCCCTTCAACTCCTCCTCCCCTCCCCATTTACAAAAACTTTGTTTCCATTTTTTCCTTCTTTTCTCATTTTTTTAAACTTTTCCCTTCTTTCTTTTCTCCCTTCCCCTCCCTTGTTCCCCTCCCCATTTGAATATTTTCTTCCTATTTCACAATACCTATTATACATTTTGGTCCTTATTTACACTTTCAATTTCTCACATCAGAGAAACAATGAGATATTTACATATGTGTGTCTGGTTTATTTCACTTAAGGTTATGGTCTCAAGGTGCATCCATTTACCTAGAAATGTCTTGAGCTTATCCTTCTTTATGGTAGAGTAGTACTCCACTGTATAAAAAAACCACATCTTCTTTATCCATTCACCAGTTGATGGGCATTTGGGCTGTTTCCAAGATTTGGCTATTACAAGCTGTGCTGCTATAAACATGGGTGAGCATATATCACTGTGGTATGATGCTTTTAATTTTCCCAGGAAGATACCAAGAAGGGGAATACCTAGGTTAAATGGAACCTCTAGTCCTAGTTTTTTGAAGAATTTTCACACGATTTCCACAGTGTTTGTGCCAGTCTACACTCCCACCAACCTTTCAGGGTCAGACTATGGAGTCCTGATGTGAATGTTTTACCACATGTAGTTTTTTCTGTTGACCTCTTTATAGGGAGCTGAGAGTTAAGCAAGGAGATGACATGATAGTGAAGGAGGAAAGAGATAGTTCTTTGCTGTGCTTAGCAAAAAGAAGGGCTCCAAAGTCCTTGCTGTTACTCTTTCCTATACTTGTACTAGATATTTTATCTTAAACAAAAACAAAAATCAGAGTGCTCTAAGTTGGGACTGAGAGGAGCTCTCACGTGTGGGCTCCGTGGCTCCCAGTCTCAGAGGACATCAGCACACATTTGGCCACTAGAAGGCAGCGTGTAGCAGCTTGGCTGAGTACGGAGTGGGAGAGCAGGAGGAGGAGAGATGTACTTTTTGAAGTTCCCTCTTTCTTCTCTTCCTTTTGTGATGCGAGGATGTTTTGCACATTTGGAACCCAAACGTGCTTCTTCTTTTGTATAGCAGGAGCCAGAGGAAACTCAGGACTTCCAGTAAAGCACCTTTACTTGTCTTCCAGCCACTGAATTCTGAGTCTCATAACCGTTTCCCACTTCATTCAAGCTACAAAGCTCAGGCTATAAGATTAGCCACTCGGTTGTTTATTTTCTGATTTGCTAAGATTTCTTTGAGTAATTGGGAGCTCCCAATTACTTGAGACCTTGCGTGTAGCCAAGTCGCCAGGAGCAGTGGCCCTGTCTGCTCTGAGCAGCTGTGGCTCAGCAGCACCCCCATCCGTGCCCTCACCATCACCACCTTCCCCTTTTAAAGAATTTGAAGAAAGTTTCCCAAGGGCCCTCAGTGATACTGTCAAACGGCAACTTTGTAACCCACAGAATACTTTGAGCATTTATATATACTCTGCTACATAAATTTATTGATTGGTTGAAGAGGAAAAAGGAAGTGAATTTTAAAACCTATGTTCAAATCCTGACTCACTTCTCACTTCCAAAGGGGCCTTACATAAATTTTCACAGCCCAATTTTTCTCACTAGCAAGAAGAAGAAAAAAACCTACTTACACTGTAGTATTCTATAGTAACTAATAACAGATATATAAAGTACCTACTACAAAGTCTGATATGTCCTAAATATACAATACACAGGTGATCAAAAAATATAGGGAATGTTTAAATTAAAAAAAAATGTAGTAAAAGACACATTGTCATTAACCAATCTCAAAATCCTCCCTGTTGCTGCAAACCCAGTTATCCCAGCATTCATGCCCCTTTCCGAAGCAGTTCTGGAAGTTCTCTTTCCTGAGTGTCTTTAGTTGCACTGTTGTAGCTACTATGGTATCCTGAATCAATTTTAAAAAGCTTACTTTTTGTGGCTGTTTCGACTTTGGGGAAGAACCAGGAGTCACATGGTGCCAGATCTGGTGAATAAGGTGAATGAGAACCCACTGTAAAGTTTTTATTTGTTAGAAGTTGCTGTAAACATTTTGAATAAAAGTAGGACATCAAGGCAGCCAAGAAAGACACTCACAAAAATGGAATACGGAAATTCTTCAGAAAGTGGAAAGAATGATGGGATAAGTGTGTTCGAAGGGAGGGGAAATGCTTGGAGGGGGATTAATGGCAGTGTTTTTTTAACTGTAATAATTTTTTTAATTCACCATAGTTTTTTTATCACAACTTTTACGGGGATACTAGAACAACTACTATTAGGTTAAGGAAAGGCAAGTAGTGTGAGGGGGGCGTGGTGCAGAGGCTGGGTGTTTGAGAAGGAAGAGTGGCAGGGAAGGAAGTTGAGAGCTAATGTGGGGGTAGATTCTGAAGTTCTTTGGCTCTGAAAAGTTTGCATTTTCCTTACTAGATAACATGTCTACTTATCAGATTAGATGAGGCACACTGTAGAAGTAAAGGAGTGTGTGATTTAGAAAAAAGAATCTGCTGTGCGGTACAGGATAAAGAGATAGCAGTTAACTGAGAGACAATGACTTGACCAGCAGTGGAGCTGGATGCATAGGGACAGCAGAGTGTGGGAGTCAAGAACAAGGATGCTGATGCTAAGCTGCCCGCGCTTTCCTGACTCTGCCATTTACGAACTGCACGATCTTGAGAAAGTTGCTTAGCCTCTCAACATCTCACTTTGCTTCTCTTTAAAATGAGGATGGTGGTAGTGCCTTATTCATAGAGTTTTAAAGCCCTCAAGGCAGTACCTGAGATATGATGAGCAGTTTGTAGACAAAAACATCATTTGTAGCAGAAAATCGGTTTCCATTGACTACAGACTGGGAAGGAGAATAAGGGAAGAAGGGAAGACAGATCTGAGGCCCCTTCTTGAGAAGCTGAGTGTGTGCTGCTGACATTGGAACACAAGGAGGAAGAGGCTTGGGGCTTTCATTGATAAGTCTGCAGTCAAGAGGAGATCTAGGATGGATATATGGCTTGGGAAGTGATGGGAGTAAATGGCGTTGCCTAATGAAATCGTAGACAAGAAGACCGGCGTAGAAACTTGGGGCATGCGTGTTTTCTTTAGGAGATTTGAGCTCTATCATTGGAATTAGGAGGGAGGTGAATGACAAGAAAAGGAACAAGAGACAATGGGATAAGGAAAGCCCCAACTATAGAGCTAAGTCTGAGAGGGTGGTCAGCAAGGTCAAAGACCAAATAATTCTATGACTTTATCATTGTACAATTTGCTTCCCAATGGGCCATCTTTCTCATGTTTCCAGTAATAAGATTTGCCTTTTTGCCCCCATGAATTTCCAGCTGCTTTCTATTTTCAGTCATGTAATGAATCCCAGACACATACATGTGTCAATTGTATAGCAGGAAAAAAAAAAAAAAAAAAAGACTCCTCAATATACCAGCACATGTGTACTCAGGCAAACACAGAAAAGCCTAATCTGGGGAATGAATTAACTTAGCCAGGGGGACTTTGTGTCCATACACTGATGCTAATGGTTTTCTGTAAATTGATGAGAATGATGCTAATCAGTTCCCCTGCTCTCTCTCCAGACCTCACTGTTTTCCACCAAACCGCAGAGTTTCTTGGATGGGCCTTTTTTTTTTTTTTTTTTTTTTTTTTTTGTATTTTGATCACACGGCAGACATAAGTCATCACTGAGGTATCAGCTTCATTAATTCAGCTCTCAGGGTTATTACTTACTTTCTTAAATCTTGAAAGATGGGCTTGCAGGCTTGGTGGTCCCCCACTCTTGACTCCCTATCAATGGGGTGAGTAGAATCTTGGGCTCATCTGGTGGCAAGGGTTAGCCAATATTTATGGAGGCCATCCCCCTGCTTCAGGGAAGGAATCCTCAAATGCTTCAAATAAAGAAATTCCTTAGGTTTTTAGAGAATAAAAATGTTTGTTTCATTAAAAATGAATAGCTTGTTGTCTCATCGACAGTCCCAGGTGTGCTGGGGCATTGAAGGAGGATACTGAAGAGGACTGAAGAAAATACGGGGACATGGCTTGTGAGAGATAGTGTATTGAGGTACCAACAGGAAAGGGTAGGGTTAATTGAGACTTAGTAACCGAAAGGATAAAGTCTAGTGGCAATGGGCTGGACAGGAAATTTGCCAGGAGGTACTTGAAGTGTCCAGTGGCAGGTGGATAGCCTAGTTGGATAGGGAAATCACCAGAGAGAGCTCAAAGTTTCCGGCAGTGGCTAGCTAGACTATAGCACTCCAGAGTGCTTTGTTCCACCCTTAGGGCTTAGTGGTGCTGGCTGGACTATCACACTCCCCCGTGCTCTGTTCTGTACTCAGTTATTGCAGGGACTTTTTTTATAGATAAAACTACATAGCATTGATGTCATTAGCTTGCTTTGTTCCATTGTATGACAAGCATCCTAAGAAAGAGCTGACTTAGCATGCGGGCAGGAAGGCAAGTTCTAGAGATCACACTAGTTTGCCCAGGTCCCAGTGTCCCTCATATAATATATATTTGGATGTTTTAGTCCCTGTCCAATTACAATGTCCCCTTGACTTGGCAAGAGTCTTGGGAATATGAAAGGAGTGTTTCAGGGACATAGTGCTAACTGCCACAGTTTTTCTCAGGATGTTACGTCTGTCTTAAACACTCCCTAACCACACTTTCCTGAGCAGGTAGCTAAAGATGCAATAATACAGTACCGCTGTCTTCCATTCACAGTGAGGTGGGGAAAAGGAAACTGATAAACAGCACCGGAGAGGAAAAAAGTGCTTTGGTGGTTTGAGGAGGTAGAACAAAGTAACTGTCTCTATTTTCAAAGGGCTAATGAGATGAAAAGATTGAAAATGGAGGAATGATTATTACTGCCCCATGACATATTTCAGAGTTGCTTTTATTTTGGGCAGGAAAATGTAGATGTTGGAATATGAAATGAGCAATAATGTTGGCAACAAGATTTTTATCAGAGCACTGAAAAGAAGAAAGTTGGATCATTAATAAATCAACTCAATACATATTTATTACATGTGCATGATACAGAAGATGATAGGAATACATCTGGCCTTGTTGGGAATGCCAGGTACCCATCAGCATTTCCTGGAGGCACTCCTGTCCTTCCCCGTGAAGAGGGAAGAGGCTGTGAAGAGTTACGAATGATTCTGTGTCATTTACATTCTTACAGAACTCTTCTGAATCTTGACTGAGTGGTTATTTTGCAGATGCATCAAGCACTTTCCACCATTAGTGATGAAAACCAAAAGGGTGAGAATAAATTGTCCATTCCACAAGCCATTTGTAGAGATGTTTAGTTAATGGATAGAAAATGCACAGTAGTTAAATGTTAATTAATTCCTTTTTTGAGCAGCATATTCATTTTATACTATTTATGAGGGTTGTCTTGTAAACAGATTCCTATTACTTTGGTTCAACCACTGAATTTCCCTAAGTCGCTTATCCTAAATGTTCATTAATTTCAACCAGCTCTAGAGACTATATTCTCATTGAACATTATCACTAAATGCAACTCAAAAGAGAGGACAGTGTCTGCCTCGTGTTCTAAAAAAATGCCCTCCAAGGAAGGAAAAGTGCTTGAGGGAGCTCCAAAGACAAGATTCAATGAAGGTAATGATGATGATGATAATGATGGGCTAATGGTGATGGCAGTGTTGGTGATGACAATATTGGATCTATTCCCTGTTTTGATGCTGAATGCAGATGAGAGCTGTGGCATGAGTAACTTGTCTTATCAGGTGCATTGAAAGCATTTTGTGTTTTTAACAGGTGCACAGAGAAAGATACTCACTAGGGAGAGTTTGTAAGACATCCTGGCTTGGAAGGGCAGCTGAGGAGTGAATGGACCGACTAGATTTATTCATCTGCCAAGAAAGAGAAATCTTTAGTGAGTATAGAGAAAGGATTTAAAGGGAACCTGGCCTAAATGCAACTTTAATGTCAGTTATATGATTTTGTGTGATTGTGCACATTCTGTTTCCCTTTCTTCATCTGTATATGGGACATAATTATCTACTTGGAGTAATTCCTTACTTTGGAGTAATGCTTCCACCTAGTTTCTAATGTACAGTTTGGCCTCCAAAAAATGTTCTCATCCTCTTCATGATAATCAGTTTTCCCCATGACCATCACTTTTCTCACCTATAAAATGGGAAACTAATAGGTATATCAAAAGTGATAATGTACACAAGTGCACTTTGTAAAACAGCATCTGTTATAATTTTGCAAGAGTTAATTATAGACTGGTAAAATACAGGCTTTTAGGAGTGAGTGGATCCTATGGGAAATCATTACAAATCTATGGGCTTTTGCAAATTTCTCTGACTTTGAATACAAATTCAATGTCAACGTCATCCTCCAGTGGAGGGCTGTAGCTAACCTTTTGAACAGTGAGTTGTGGAGAAGGCTAAAAGGTGGAAGCAGAAGGTGGGATATAGAATTGTTCATTTGGGACTCAGCTGTGCTACCCTGGTTGTAGAAGAAATGCTGATTTATCTGTAGTCAGTTGGAGAGAGAGAGATAGAGAGAGAAAGAGAGAGAGAGGGAACAAGAGATGGTAGTATGGAGGAGCTGAAAGAAATTCATGAGGCTTTGCAAAATTCATCTGCCTGGTGGTTGCTACAAATGGCAAGGGGAGCTATCTGGGTCCCAGTTATGGAGAGGGAAGCTATTGGGGGATTGTCACTGATTGGCCCATGTGATTCCCTCTGAGGATGGTACTGAGTCGGTCACTTCTCTTAATGGTCTTAGCTGGCCAGTGAACAAAGCCTGCAACCTCTTTCAGCTGTACTCAGCCCTGACCATTTCTCCTCTGGAGAGAGCTGCATCTTGGTGTCTTGCAACCAATAGGGAGGAGGGGAGAGACAAGGCTCTTTAGTGTAGCTGAGGATGATCTGTCTGCATGTTGGCTCCCTATCAGCCTGACCAGCATGCAAATAATTCCCTTCTTTCCTGCCAAACTTCTTTATTGAAAAATTGAACCATCTTGTCTTTATTTTAAATTTTAAATAGGCAAATTAACTTTATTGGTTAAACCACTCTGGAGGAAGAAAAGGCTTTTTACCTTAGATGCCATGACATCATCTCATCTGTCACCTTTTAAAAGCCCTGTATTTGGAATCAAGCCTCTTGGCAGCCTCTGCAGTGGGCAGCAGCAACTTTAAAATGAGAGAAAGTGGGGAGGGGAGGCCATAAAATGAACTGATTGTTGAAAATTTAGTGACATGGCTACAAAGAATTAGACAGGAGAGCCAGAGCTGGAACAGCTGCTCCAGCCTTAAGAGCTTGAGCTGCAAAGGCAGCCGTCTCCCAGCACATGCAGGCTGCAACAGATGCCAACTTGCAGCAGGCATATCAGTGGCTACGACAAAAGAGATAACATTTGAAACTGTGTTGGGGTTAGTGTGCTTAGGAATGACTATTCTTTTCTTCCATTTGAGTGCCAGGAAAGTTGGAAACACCTAATCTGGGAAGGGGTGAATTTCTTTGAACAACTCTGCAAATGATTTGTTCTCTCATGCTTCTGGTGCTCCTGAGCCTTGAAAATTTCAGTCATTGCGCTTCTGTCCCCAGTACCTGTTATCATCATGGTGGAGGATACCACTTTCCATTGCAAGGCTCTCACAGTCATCTGACCTGCCTGCTCCTTTGGGCAGAGGTCACCAGGAAGCAAATGGGAGATGGAGATTTGTGTGTAGGAAGACTTCGGGAAATGTGCTGGAGTCACTACCTATAAAGGGTGAGGGTGGTAGAATTGGGAGAAAGGAAAAGTATGTAGTTGCAGCAAGGTCTCAGCTGCTACCATGAGAGTCACTGAAGCTCAGATGGTCCTTTTGAGCCACCTCAAGGGGAAGTGTTTGTAACAGAACTCATAAGTCATCTGGTGTCAGCTGTTCCCAGGGAGGGACATAGCCTCCTTCTGGTACTTTCCTTGAGTTATTCTCAGAGAGGGATCTGACTGTGAGATGTTAGCACCCAGTAGTTCTGTAACTGGGAAAGTGTACCTTGTTTCTGAAGGGTGAAACTGGGATGCACACTGCAGAATCCACTACTGGTCTCCATCCCCTTCACGCCCCATCCATCTGTTCTCTATGCCATGCTTATTTCAAAAATAAATATGCCCCTCTTCTGCTTATAAATTCATCATTAGCTTCCTATTGCCTCAGATTCCTTCTATGCCCCACAAGGATCTGAGTCAGTATGACTTTGCCTAGATTCCCAGCCTCGTCCATCTCTTTTTGGTTTCTACACTTTAGGCAAGAGACTCTGTACACATGGTTCAGTCCTCATGCTCCGCAATTCTATGTCCCTTTTTGTTGTTGTTGTTGTTGTTACCTAGCATCCTACCCTTTTTCCTAGTTTTTGGAATGTTCACTGTGTTTGCCCAAAGGAAGGGAACCTCCTTCTTGAGTACTTCACCTAGACTTGGGTTTCCTACACTGGGCTTTGAATCTTGAGCTTTTGTTAGTGACAAAAGCTGAGGGGGCAATGAGCCTTTGCTTGTAGCCTCAGTGGCAACAGCATTCAGCAGCAATGGCCGTGTACTTGGCAGCAGGTCCAGGAGAATTTCTGCAGCCACTTTCCTTTGACTCCTCATATTTTCTGAGCTTATTCTTTCCTTCAGTCTTCCTGCTAATTTGGTGCATTACCTGATTCCCTTCTCCTATGGTCCTCTTTTGATACACTTTTGCCTCAGTATTCACACTTTTGAGATCTGCTTATAAGCCACTTCCTAGGAAAGACCTTTAAGGGTGCTCACTCCTATGAGGGAAGGTCAGAATTTCCTCATATCAAGAATTTGTCTATTTTTTAGCACACTTTTTTCCCACAGTTGTACCACAGGGCCTAAAGCTAATATGCAAGCATACATTTTGAAGAAATAAAAAATAATGAAGTCAGCGGCTAGAATGTCTGTCAGATATCTGTAATTTTTTAAAAAATATGAAGTAGATATGGACATTGAAGGAGAAAGGTACAGGATATTTTCCTAAAGGACTAAGAAAACACTGCTTTTGTTGGACATTGTCTTCTCGCCTTTGTCAATGATTTCCTGTTTCTTTTCTTCTCTTTCCCCTTTTTGTGAGCTTTTCTTTCGCTTTAATGCCATAATTGATTTCCTCTCTTACATTCTGATCCTTATCACAGTTTAGAGGACTGAAAATCTCAGCTTTACATTTTTTGGATCTGAGTTTTCCCACTGTTTAAACACAGCTCTGCTTTGCTTTCCTTCTCACCCTTCATTGGGGCTTTTAAAAAATGACGGATGAAATCAATAGTCAGCCTATACAAGGAGCCAGATTTCTTTACAGATACTTTATTAGGTTGCTCTAGGGAACCATAATGCTGAAGATATCTTTCAGAATGTTAGGCAAGAGCAGCCCCCAGTTGTTCCCTTTGCGGGTCTCTACCAAGTTTCACATTACCAACTTCTGGGCCCAAATTCAATGTCTTTTCAATTTGAGCCTTGCCAAAGAGCTTGGTTTTGGGTTGGCTTTGGGAGGTCTGGGGCCTGAGATGGATAGATGCTACAGTGATAGCTGTCTAGGACCACACAGCCACCAGGATTTTTGTGGAAAGGATGAATGGAGTTGAGTTTCATATTCTGGAAACCTCTTCAGGCATCATGGCCTGGCTTTAGCCCACATCACAGAACATAAGATTCCAATGTGCTCTCTTTGCACATAGCTCCACGTTGACTTTGGTTGACAGGTCCAAAGTCAAAATGGAAAAAGAATCTACTATCTTTCTTTGTCAACTCCCCACCTCTTCCTAGGGCCAAGATACTAATACACAAAATTAATTACTATGGTAGCATCAATCATTAGGGAGATTGCCCACAGGGTAAGCAAGTTGCTGCTCAAGAAGACAACTTTCTCTTCCAAGAAGTCAATGATCAGAGGGAAAAGAACAGAAGCAGGATCTAATGAGGTCCAGAGCAGCCAAGTCACAGTATCTTCACACACACTCCCTGATACACAGGTAGTCTTATTGCTATTTATAGATAAGAATATTGAGGCTCAGAAAGGATAGATGAGAAGGACCTAGCCATACAAAAATAAAATGGCAGAGCAGTGATTAAAATTGAAGATTGACTGACTCAAGCTCTAGGCTTTTCCCACTCCTCCAAAATGCCTTGCTGATGGTGTACAGGGGACAGAGCATTCCTCTGCCTGGTAAGAGCTCATCCTGGTGAGTAATGCATCACCGATCCCTCATATCTATAGATGTTCCTTGGCATTGGTTTGCTGGCACTGCTGCTCCCCATGTGTCTTGAGATGTTTGTATTCAGAATTTTTTTGTGGGTATCTACTTTTGATCGGCATGATAGCCAATCAGAGTAGACAGATTAGTGTTGCGAAAATTGAAAAGGGAGTTGGTTAAAAGCTACAAAATCTAAGACTTAGATTCCAGTCCTGCCATTTAATAGTTGTGTGACTATTGCCAATTACTTTTCTTCTCTAAACTGTATCTTCAATCCCATTACCACTGTGGCAGGATTAACTTTCTAATGAATGTCAGTCTTAGTTTCTTTAAATCACTTTAAATCTGACTCTGACATCCCGTGTACCTAGCTCTTGAAAAATTTTTCTCTCTCAGTATAGGGGCTCCCCCTGCTCAGGTTGTATAAGACTAGTGTATGGGAAACTTATCCATGTGGTATGTGCAGAATGGAGTATGGGATGGGGGGGCGAGGATTCTCACACTAGCTATTTATTCATAAAACTATTAGTGTGTTCTTTTCTGTGATAAATGTGAGGGAGAGAATGGAAAATAGACTCAGACCCTAAAGTAAGGTGAAGGAGACAAATAGTGGTATAAGGAATCATGACGAATAGTATTATAGGGGACAAACAGGAAGTGACTAAACTAGACTAATAGGGCAGTGGTGTAAAAGAAGACTCCTAGGGAAGGATTATTTAATCTGAGGTCAGATTATTTCAAAGTGAATCAGGGATAAGGAAGACTGTTTCAGGCACAAGGAACAGCATGTGTAGAAGACAGGGTGTAGCATATTAAAATAACTAAGGGAGGTCCATTAAGACTCATGCTGGGGGTAGGGGCTCTAGCTCAGTTGTACAGCATTTGCCTAGAATGTCTAAGGTCATGGGTTCAATTTCTAGCACTGGAAAGAAGACTCACAAAGAGAGTAAGAAAGGCGAGAGATAGGAGATGAGATAGGTCTGGTGTGGGGAAGGTAGAAGGGGCCAGATAATCTGTATGGTGTGATAGAGTCGCGTTAGTAAGACTCGTGAAACTTTCCCCTAAGGATTTGTACAGGAACAGCCTTACTTTAAAGGAAATATTTGTAAAGCAGAGGATAAACACAGAAAATGAGATTGATTGGTATAATTCATGTATGCATTTGCTTATTTCTTTAATATTTGAACATTTGCTATGTGCCAGTCACATTGCTGCAGGCCTTCTCACACTTAAACACCACAGTAACCTAATGAAATCAGACATCATTCGTCATTACCACGCCCAGTTTCTATAGCAGAAATTTAAGGCTTAGTGAGATCCAGTAACATGCCCCAAATCTCACTGCTTATGAAATATAAAACCATGATTTTAATCTAGTTTATTCTTATTTAAGAGCCCTCATTTTTACCTTCGAATTCACAAATGGTTGATTGGGTAATGTACCTCTTAGCAAAGAAAAGCTTCCTAAGACTGTACACGTAGGTTTGATGCATTTTTTGGTGAGCGGAAGTTGGTTTGGGAGAACAATCCTAGGAAGAGAGTAGTGGGTTCCTCCAAAAAGAAGCAGTTATGTTATTGAGACGTGTGCGTGTGTGCATGTGCGTGTGTACACACGTGCTAGGGTGAGGTGAGTAATATAGTGGGTTAAGATCCTAATCTGCGTTTTTCAACTGTGCCCTGCAAAGAATATCAGTCTGACATCTATTAAGATATGTTTTGGGCCGGTGAGATGGCTCAGCGGCGTAAGCGCCTGCCTTGCAAGCGCGAGGGCCCGAGTTCGACTCCCGGAACCCACATACGAAAAAGGGGCTGGTGATATCGCTCAGTGGCACGGGTGCCTGTTGGCGCGCGAGGTCCTGAGGTCGTCCCCCTGGTACCCACAAAAAAAAAAAAAAAAAGATATGTTTTATGGAAAAGGGGTTCTGCAGTCAAACATGGTTAGGAAAGCTTGGGAAATAAAGATTTCTTTACTGCAGGACCTCTCAGGACCCTTTATATGCTATGTAAAATAAGACCTTTCAGAATATGAAGAGCTAGTATTTTTCAAAGGTAACTATTAGCAATAATAATAATTATTTTTTTTTGAACATTTATTAAGTAATATTGTGTCACATAGATTAAGGAATGCTGTTTTAAATAATCTTTATAAATTTTATGATTTTACATTGGTGAAATTGATTATGCTAGTTAGCACCATTCTATAAACAGTTTTTAATTAGTATCCCCTGGAGGGATACTCTCTTTGAGATACAGGGATTATTTTCCTGACTTTTTTTTTTTTAAGAGGAAAAGATTTTTGCTATTGTCTTAAGACAGTATTTGTGCCCTCATGCCAAACTAAGCTTAAGGAAAAAGCCCTTTCCTCTACAGATACATTTGAACAGCTGTGGATTATACTGAGATTTAATAACACCTTCACTATTTTATTACTATGTATTTGCAGAAGTGAATGAATTTGGCACAAGAGGTCTCCAAATTAGACTTTAAATCCAGGGGCCAGAGCCTCTTTTCCCATAACATAAAATCTTTTGTGTCAGAAAGACTTATCCATGTTGCAAAGATGAATAGAATGAGGAGTGGAGGGAAAATCTGGCTTTCGGAATTAGCAAAGCAAAGAATAGAAATGCAAACAGAACAAGAGAGGAAACAGAATTTACTGAATTGTAATTTCTTTTTAAAATCTGTTTGGAGGGTCCTTCCTTTTTACCACTGTGTTCATCCATTAAGCTTTTTCTTTTTAACAGTAAGCATTTATTTGTGAAAATAATGGCTCCTGTTGGAAGATGAGAATTCCATTTAAAAACATTCTATATCTTCTAGTTTATGGTATCATTTAAAAAATCTAAAAGAAGTAATTGCCAACTTACTTTGTAGGTTTTCATTATGATTGTTTTTCAAGTTCTTGGACTGTTTCCATTGACAGAAACAATTTCAATGCTTATGGTTTAGTGGGAAAAGAACTTTTCTCTTTTTTTAAATGCCCAATAATTCTTTTCTTTAATGTCTCCAATTCAAATTTGTATGAAAATTTGCTGAAGTTTGAGTGTTTAACTTTTCTAAGTTCATCATCATGAATGATGGCAAAGGGAAGTAATCTCCACACAGTTTCTAAATGGATGAGAAGGAAGAGGGTCTTTTATCATAGGCTACAAGTGCGCTGATTTTCTATCTTTGAGGTGGGAAGCTGTAGATGTTTGTCCCTATGGCTTACTGTGGCTGTGGTAAAAAGGAGGGGGATACTTTAAAAGCTACATTGTTCCTTTATCTTTTTTTTTTTTTTTTGTGGGTACCGGGGGGTCGACCTCAGGACCTCGCACGCCAGCAGGCGCCCGTGCCACTGAGCGATATCACCGGCCCCTTTTTCGTATGTGGGTTCCGGGAGTCGAACTTGGGCCCTCGCACTTGCCGGGCAGGCGCTTAAGCCGCTGAGCCATCTCACCGGCCCTGTTCCTTTATCTTATATGTAAAGGTACTGCCAAATTTTTGCTATCTTAAACAGTAATCTTATGACAAAGGTATTTCCATCGTATTCATTTTATAGTCAAGAAAACTGACGCTCTGAGAGGCTGACTTACCCAAGTTCACAGAATAGGTAATAGAACTATCATTTAAACTAAGCTGGTAGGTTTCTCCAGAGAAACAGGACCAACCGGATGCATATGTGGAGAAATTTATTGTAAGGAATTGGCTTACAGTTGTGAAGGTTGATAAGTGTCAAATCTGTAATTGGCAAGCTGGAGACCCAGGAGAGCCAATATGTAGCTCCAGATTGTGTCTGAAGGCTTGAGACCCAGGAGAGATGATTATGTAGGTTCTAGTCCAAAAGCTGGCAGATTCGAGACTCAGAACCAATACAGTCAATATTTTAGTCCAAGTCTAAAGGTTGGGAAAGGCCAGTGTCCTCTCTCAACTGCCACACAGGAGGAATTCTCCCTTACTAAGCCTCCTCAGGTCTCCAGTTGGGTGGATGAAGTCCATCCACTCTCCAAGACAGTCTGCTTTCCTCGCCATACTGACTCAAATGTTAATCTCATCCAGAAACATAACAGATGTGCCCAAAACACTATTTGGCTATTTGCCTGTGGCTCAGCCAAGCTGACACATAAAATTAACTATCACAAAGTCCTTCTGAGTCTAATTTCCATGCTTTGCTTGTTTGATTGCAATAGTAAGTCCTTCTCCCAGAACTGTTTCTGAAGCTGTCATCTATGCTCTTGTTTATGTCATATTCCTCCCACAGTTCTTCCTCTTATTCTCCATGAGACTTCTCTACATGACTCTGTTAATCAAGCCTTTCCCTTCACAGAGTTTTATGTTCATATTGATTGTTTAAAACAAAATAGGGCTCAACTGGGTTACTTTCTGTTTTTCTTCCAGGGGACACTTGGGCTTGTCTGCAAAACATTCTTTGCTGTCACAACTCAAGTGGCGAGGAGTTCTGGCATTTTGTTGGTAGAGGGGAGGGATGCTGCTAAACATCCTGCAATGCACAAAGAAGCTTCCCCCAATGAAGAATTCTGTAGACGGAAGTGTTAATTGTGTCAAGGTTCAGAAACTCTGCTATAGTGTAAAGATTCTTAGGGTCCATCATGGGTTTTATTAGATCTATCTGCAAAGTATAAGCAAAGTTTTATATGCACAGTACACTTTTGTTTCTGGGTTGAGTAGTGGATTCCTTCAGATTATGACAGAGTTCCACGCCCTCTATGGTGAATATAACAGTTTTGCATTTAGCATCGAGGTTTTCTTGGGCATTACTGCATGGTACAGGCTGCATGTTTAAGACCTGCATTTGTCAAACTCACTTGATATTATACTAGATATAAATTCAGTTCTTTGAAGTGTATGATGTAGCATGATATTTGGAAAAAAGAAGTGAGATAGGAGCCATATTTTTGCTGGCAAGAGTATTGGAGATCATGTAGGGTTTTTCTTCCTTATCTTGCCATCCCTTACCTCTACCAACAAAATGCCAGAATTCCTCGCCACTTTAGTTGTGACAGCAACGAATGTTTTGCAGACAAGCCCAAGTGTCCCCTGGAAGAAAAACAGGAAGTAACCCAGTTGAGCCCTATTTTGTTTTAAACAATCAATATGAACATAAAACTCTGTGAAGGGAAAGGCTTGATTAACAGAGTCAGGCAGCTTCATGGGTGGTAAGAAGCAGTGTACTGACAGTGATGGTGAAGGCAGTGGTGTTTGGATCTTGGATCACCATTATAGTAATATGTTCCTGGAGACCGCAGTTCCAGAATCAGTCCTTTTATTCTCCACCTTTCTGAAAGAGGCAGAGAATGTAACTCTCTAAATGGATCATTATTGAATATTTTTCTAGAAATTAATATATAGGATTAAGCTAGAATCTGGTATTCCAAATCTTTTAGAAAATTGAAAGCATTTGATTTCTTTTTTTTTTTTTTTTGTGGGTACCGGGGGTCGACCTCAGGACCTCGCGCGCCAGCAGGCGCCCGTGCCACTGAGCGATATCACCGGCCCCTTTTTCGTATGTGGGTTCCGGGAGTCGAACTTGGGCCTTCGTGCTTGCCGGGCAGGTGCTTAAGCCGCTGAGCCATCTCACCGGCCCAGCATTTGATTTCTTATATTGAATTCTATTCTACCTAAATTACTGAGTATCTGTTTCTTGCAACTGAACCCTGCCAATGCACCTCTGAAAAGTTTAGTGCTGCCGATTTGCTTGACTGCTAGTCTGATGGAGCTGCTGATTGCTTTTTCACTGTAGAGTACTCATTACCAGGGTGGCAGGGCCTCCAAGATATGTACATCACAGAGCTGTTAAAAATGGTTGAATTGGTACATGTCTAAACTTGTAATTGTGGAGAATAAGAAAATGAGTCACAGTTCAGTGTAAAGCAGACCTCACTGGTATCTTGTGCTTTACTGCATATGCAAGAAATACTGAAAGTTCAACACTGGCAAGGGCCTTAGAGGCCATCAGACCAGGTGTTCTCAAGCAGCGGAAATCCGTGGAGAATTCTGGATTGTCTGAACAACTGGAAACACACTAATTTCTTGCATGTGTGAGACAATCCTACACCATGAACGCTGGCTCCTTCCCTGCTCATGATAATGTCCATAGTATTCCTGTTCAGAAACTTCAGCCCATTCTTCCGGTTTTCCCAAAGAAGCAAGTGGAGCACAGAATGATGAAACATTTTCCCTAAAGTCATAGAACTCACAGAGCTGCAGCTGAAGCCCAGGCCCTCTGACTCTCAGGGCAGAGGCCTTCCCTTACCATTTTAGGAGAGGCTCCCTGAAGTTGCCAAGGGATCTAGGAAGAGAGGAGATAAGACTAGAAATAGAATTAGGGAGAAGAACGGCTGGAAGCAGGTCTGGTTTTCAGTCAGTGTGCACTGAAATGGTCGCGCTGTTGTTCTGTTTGTTTGTTTTATATTCAGCCAGAGTCAGTGCTCCTTGCTCAATGCCCATGCTGTACAAATTGTTAAATGTTTTATGTATCACCCCTTAGTTAGAGAAACTTACTGAAGGAAAAGGTAAATGGAAAGACATTGGCTTGGCATTTAACTCTGCTCCCAGCATGGTTACTCCATCTTGAGATGTTTATTCCTCAGTGTACACAGGGAATTTTAAATTATTTTTCTCTGCATTTAAACTGCTGAGCAGTAACCCACTAGTTACCGTGTTCTAAAAGGACCCCTTGCTTGCTGTAGATTTTGTCTCTGCCATGGATATTTTCCTTTTCTGAGGTGTTACAGATTAAACTGGAAAGTTTTGCACATGTTTTTCAGACCTTCAAACTGTCCCCGGACTCCTGATGCAGAACAAAATGTGCAGGGATCAGTGACTTGTTCTTGTGCTGGAAAAGAATATTTCTCAGGTGAACAGGAAGTGAATTTGATGAGTACGTTGGGCTTTCCAGTGTAACATGCAGCCATAATCACCTTTTTCTAAGAATCAGGCTCATGAGTTTTTTTGAATTTCATTGTAATCTTCCTATTTAATCACATGATAAGTTTTAAAATGTGGGTACTATAAGGAGAATAAAGAATTAACCTAGAAATTAGGTTATACTAACTTAAATCTTGACTTGCCTCTGCTCCTGTGAGAAGTTTTTATCTGTACTCCTGTAACAATGAATTGTTTCTTGGCAAGGGCAATGCCTTATAGCTTTGGTATCTGCACAAAGTAGATTTCATTTATTTCTTCATAGCATTGGCACATATTTATTGAACATTTATGATGTATCAAGAACTGTTGAGTACAGGGGATTTATCCAAGGTAATTTATCTCACACTACGTTCTCTAGCCAAGTAGTCAATCTATTTGGGGGTGGAGTGATTTTATTCTTGTTATTCAACAATGGGCTAGGTCTCTTCGTTCTATTTTCCATTTTCTATAATATCTTGGAGGAGACACCAACAGTGACATTGAATAGAAGAATTTCTAAACTGATCAAGAAAGCCAAATGGTCTTTGCCTTCTGGGAGCTTATATTTTGGTACGATAATTTTACACTGAACTACCTTATTGGAGTATTACAAAGGTTGGTGGGAAGGATAATAATGCATCCAATATAATGTCGGACTCAAGTAACTATACAACAATGAATGACGTGTACTATGTTCTATGGTTGCTAGTGGAATGTTTTGTTTTCTGGTTGCCTGCCCACTCTAACTCCGGGCATAGCAGCCAGTCCCCTTCAGTCCTGGGTCACTGTCATTTTCACTTCCACGCTCCCATACGAAATGAGAAATGGAATAAAGGAACCCAGCGTATTGTAAAGTATCAGGAATAAAATTATGGTACCCCCAAACAGATTGATTTACAGATTGGGAAACAGTCTTAGATAAATTAGCTAAAGTTTGTTTCTCCATTGAGGGTATGGAAATCATAATGTATGTCATCTCTTCCTCCTCCTTCTGCAGCTGGGAGGATTATTGGGGGACTAGATTATAAATTCATTAAGCATGTAGGATGCAAGCTTTCTCAGTGGCTCACACACTGTGATGATAAGCTGCTGTCCCAATAACATCCCACAGGAACAGAACAACAGATAAAATGGTGCTAATTTTGTTGGCCTACTTGAAATTTGATAGGAATAAAGGTAGGAAGATTTCATGCATATTGGATAATAAAAATAAAATTAACCAAAAAGTTTAAGAACCACCCAAGAATTACAGTCAGTAAGAAAGATAATGGGGTGCTTAGAAGACATATGCACAAAAAGTACACCATAATATAGGCAACTGTGTATTGACTAATCATAGTGACAGAGATTTGTGGAAAGATAATGGAGAAGGACGGTATTGCATGAGAAAAGAGAATAGTCAAGTCCAAGCTGTGACTGGCTGCAACGTAGAGGCTTTAGGCACCATTCGGTCTCTAAGTTTCAGTGTTCTTACAAGTCCAATGCTAGTACTTACCCTGGTCCTTGGAATTGTTTGAAGATTTGTGAGGATAAAACAGATAAAAAACATGAAAAGGCTTTGTTATAAGCTGAATTGTGTCACCTCCTCCTCTTCTACCAAATTCATTTGTTGAAGCTTTAATGTCCAGTACAGAATGTGACTATATTTAATATATGGTCTTTGAAGGAGTAACTAAGTTCAAATGAGGTCATTATGGTGCACCATTATCCAGCATGACTATTGTCCTTGAAAGAGAAGGAAATTCAGACACAGGACACAGCCAGAGGGAAGACCATATGAAGATCCAAGAAGAAGATCACGATGAAGGGACAGAAACCTTAGAAAAAAACAATCTTGCTGATACCTTAATTTCAGGCTTCCATGCTCCAGGACTGTGAGCAAATAAATTTCTGTTTAAGCCTTGCAGTCTGCGTGATACGGCAGCCCTAGCAAACTAGTATAGGTCTTGACAAAGTAAAGGCATTATCCACGCTTTCAGTAGTTTCCTATGTCACATCGAACATGTAATAAATGCTGCATAACTCGAATGGAGTTATCAACAGCACAAGGTAAGTGTCACCGTGGGAGTAACACAGAAGCAGCACAATTGCTATGTACCCTGCTGAAGAAAATGTGAGTGAAACGATAAAACTAGAATAACTAGCAGATTTATGACTTGCACACCTGGGAAGGTGATGGTTCCATTTGCAGATATGGGAAACCCCTGGTTTTGAAGGAGCATAATTTGGGAAAAGTGGTGAGTTCTGTTTGATTTATACTGATAACAGGGTATGCTTATCGCCTAGGCTGATTTTAGTATTTCTTTAAATCTGTAGTCATTTCATCTATCTTATTTACTGAGCCAAAACAATAGATTCACTCAGATTACTCCTCATGTGCAATTTTAGGTCCCTGCAAGTAACTGATCTTTGACCTGAGAACCTTCAAAGTCAGTGCTCTTACACTCTGACTTTATTGTCCAAAAAGAAGAAAGAGAAGACAAACAGGCAAAGAGAAGGGGGTACAGATACACTCCCCAAACATGTTTCCTTTTATTTTCAAAGAGGAAGCAGAAGCCTGACACAGATTTCAAGGTTAATGTGTTTGAATGTGGGTGGGTAGATGGTGATTTTTACTGAAAATACATTTGGTGAGAGGAAGAAAAGATGACCCCTGTTTCTGTCACTCTTAGTTTATTCAGAGCTGTTCCCTTTCCTTTGTGGAGCATTCCCATACTGTACATTGACAGGTGCTTGTCCTGGTAACTTCATGTGGGGGATTAATGTTCTCAGGGTTCTTGGTGCCCTTGCAGGAATGGGCCAAAGACTCCCATTCACTGAAGCCTGTTCCAAAGGCCCGGAGAAGGGAAGGGCTGAAGGCCGGGACTCGGTCCTCGGTCGGCCTGTGAGACAGAGGTCCCAGCTTCCCCAGGGAGGGTGAGTTGGCTACCTTGTCAGGCAAATAGAAATATTACCACAACTTTCCTGTTTGTTTGTTTGTTTCTAGGAGTCACAGAAAGGCTTTTGGTGTCCCTTAGCAGTTACTACTTAATCTGGTCTTCCAGCTGAAATGCTTGTCAGCAGCAACTGAGAAGAATCAGCTTGGTTTTGAAGAGACATTTCCGTACCCCTTCTGAGCCCAGAGTGTGTGGATTATGAGCTCATTAGCATGCAGAGGCCATGGGAGAAGGCCTTTTATTGCATGTAGCATTTTATAACCCCAAACGACTGGTGTGTATACCAAGGGGCTCCTCAAACCTCTTCCTGAACATAAGCCCTCGCCCCCTCCCCAGCCTACTCGACCCCAGATGTTGTTTCTGGGTTGTTGACTCGCTGCTGCTTGCAGTGGCTGCTATTTCAAAAGCACCCAGATTGCTCTGTGTTTTGCTTTGTTTTAAGCTGACTGGAAGCTTTTGAAGCCAGCCTTCAGAGAACTCAGTGCTTCTCTGTGAGACAGAAGGAATGTACCAGAAAGACAGATTTTACAATGTGATTTCTCTTATTTTGTCCATCTTCTTTTCTGCCGTACCAAGGGCATCACATATGCTTCTCTGAGTTTTTCAGGATGAAGAGGGGATAGAGGAGGAAATAAAGAGTGGGAACGGGCTGTGAACATGCTCAACCCATCTCTTCCACATGCTCATATTCCAGAGAACATGTGTGTACAGCGCGCACACACATACAAACAAGCATACACACACACGCACGTACATGTCCCTGCTAACCTGTGTGAGAAAAGAGCCACTTCAAGGGTGAGGGCTGAAGGGGCCTCTCTAGTGGAGAAGGGAAGTTGTTTCCCAGGCTCTTGTGTTTTCTGTTTGAGCCATTAGCCGTGTTAACTGAGTCGAGCAACCACTAGGCACAGCTGCTTTATTCCAAATACTTGCTGATCCACACGATTTCTGTCTGAGCAGGGCTCTGACAGTTGTTTTCGGCTCATAAAGGACATTTGAATAGATTGTTCTAATTCTGACTGGCACTGGAGTATGGGAATCTGACCTCCCCGGAAATGGCGTTTTTCCAAGGGGAAAGATGGTAAACAGAATATTTCCCTCCCCTTCCCTGCCCTTTATGGCCCACACTGGCTGGGCTGAACTGTTTGGAGACTCATTTCATACTCCATCTTCCTTTCAAAGAGGCTGTGACATCACAACTCAATTTCCATATGGCGATATTTAGAAATGATCTGAATAAATGAAAGCAAATAAGCGCGTAAACACACACATCCGTGTAATTTCTAGTTAACATACTAATATGTTAAAAATGTAATTCTAAATTAGTGGTTCCTTACTACTACCCAGGACAAACATGAGGGCAATAAATCATTACATATTCCTTGACACCATTAAAATTAATCTGAATGAAATCTGGAATAAATACATGATATTAAAGATATTATCTTTATTGCTCACACTGAAGACAGAGTGCTCTATTCTGAGTAAAGTTCATTGTCTTCCAAGTTATAAAAACCTAATTTCTTTCTATAACAGCTCTGGATTTTCTTTTTCCATTAGGGCCACAAAACCAAGAACAGATTTTGATTCTGGCTGTCTCTTCAGTCTGTCTCCTGACAAAGACTTTCTCTTTGACCAAACTTTGTCAGGCTTCTCTAAGTGCAGTTCTTAACTAGACATGGTCCTATCCCACCAAACTGTAACAAGAGTCTTGCTAATTGAGTTTAGGGAGAATCCCCCAGTCTTGACAAGTGGTCATCCTTACCACTTCGAGTTCCTCTCTCCCATCTTGGGTTTGTAAGTCCTTGGCCAGCTGTGAGCAAAAATCCTGTTAGGGCAGTTTAGCAAAAATTTTCTTACCTTTGATGTCTTTTCTTAGTAATTTTTCACCTAACTCCCTTTGTTTCTTTTCTGTAAATCTCTGCTGTTTTTGCTGTATTGAGAATTGAGGCCATTCTCTCTTCCTTAACACAACACCCATATTGCAATTGTTTTGAATGAAGTCTTTATTACCATTTTAACAAGTGTCAAATATATATATATATGTATTTCTGGAGATTAAACCCAGGACCTTTGCACTAAACTAAATCCCCAGCATGACTGTCTTGCTTGCTTCTCTCTCTCTCTCTCTCTTTCTTTCTTTCTGTCTCTCTCTCTTTCAAGACAGGGTCTTGCTAAGTCACTAAGTTGCCCAGCCTGCCCACTAAGTTGCCCAAGTCACTAAGTTCCCCAGCTAATTCACCAAGTTGCCTTTGACTTTGGGATCCACCTGCCTCAGTCTCCTGAAGTGTTTGGATTACAGGTGTGAACCACTGCACTTGACCTAGAATAATTATTTTTTTTTAGCATTGGGAGGCCTGTAAGTCTTGGGAAGTGGCCTTATGACAAAGTAGAAAAATATCTAACTTTCCTAACTAGATCATGAACATCTGGCTTATTATAGAGTTCAGAAAATCTAACACTGAGTTTATGTTGCTCCCTGATAAAAAAAAAATAGGCCATGTTCATAAAAATAAGTTTAATAGAGTTATCTGAGTAAAGAATGATTCACGATTAAGGCAGCACTTAGAACCACAAGAGGCTCAGTGAGCTTTGCTCTGCGACATTGGCAGTAAGTATTTATAGAAAGGAAAGGGAACAAAATTTCTAATTAGGTTTTGATTCATTTATATACCCTGTTACTTTGTATTTCATTATTAGGCACACTAAGTAAGGGGGTAGCCTCATGTCCATGGCCTTCTGCTTGTTTAATTAATCAGCCAAGACAGTATTTAGGTTGCCCACCAAAAGCCTGTATTTCAGGACTTGGACTGGAGAATAGCATGGTTATGGGGTGAAAGGATTACTTTTTAAAATTTAATGTCCTAGCTAAACTGTAATCTCAATGTTAAATGTATTAAAGCTTGAAAGTTGTTTTAAGTACTATGTGTACATAGACTTTTACTTCGCTTATGAAGATGCAACCTCTTCACAAGACCTTCTGAGCCCTGGTGAAGAGGAATAGCAATAATCAGTGTTAGAAAGCACTTGAAATTTGACCTAAAAATTAATCAGTACTGTAATGTGCAACAGAAAATGCCACCCCCCAGCCTGTATACTTCAGTTTCTTAGTTGCCCAGGTAATAGTTCTGGTTCCAGTTCCAGTTGCTTCTGTCTCTTAGAAATGGCTGGTCATTGTAACGCATAGTTGGTCATTTTGATGCACATTGTATAAACCAATCCCCAATTGACAAGCCATTCTGCCTCTGTTCTTCCTGCTTGCTTATATAAACCCTAGACCACCAGAGATCAGGGCCTGGTATGCTGGGAATGATTCCGATCAGTGCCCCTCGACATAAATAAATCTGCCTCCAAATCCTGAGTGTCATTTTTGTATTTTTGCTTGCCACTGCAATGCAGTCATTAAATAGAAGGTGATATTTTTGATTCACAGTCTGCCCATATACTCTCTGAACATTTAGTTTTGTTTTTTGGTCGGGAGAAAAGAAGGACATTAATTTGTTCTTTTCTAACAATGGTCACATACAAGGTATGATCAAAATACATGATGAATGTTTAAATTAAATATTATTACAGTAAAAAGCACATTGCCATGAATCCCTCTCCTTTTCAAAGAAGTTCTGGGAATCCTCATAAATAAGTGTGTTTAGTTGTGTTGTCATGGCTAAGTCGAAATACTCCCCCTTGCTTTGAACACACTTATCATTCTTGTCACTTTCAGAAGCATGTTTGGAAATCTTATTTTATACGTCTTTACAAGGCATGATTAAAAAATATGGTGAATGCTGTTGCCGAGTGTCATCCAGCAGAAAGGCAGGTTCATAAAAACATTACAGTATGTCCTCATCCACCTTATTCACAGGATTTGGCACCGTGTGACTTCTGGCTCTTTCCCAAAGTTAAAATGATGATGAAAGGTAAGCATTTTAAATTGATTCATGACATGGAGTTAGCCATGACAGCACAACTAAACACACTCCTGAAAGAGGACTTCTGGAACTGCTTCAGAAAGTGGCAAGAAAGATGGGATAACTGTATTCAAAGTGAGAGGGTGTATCGAGGGGGATTAATGGCAATGTCTTTTACTGTAATACATTTAAAAAAAAATTAAACATTCACTGTGGTTTCTTTTAATCACACCTTGTATATAAAACATGGCAGGACTTATTGTTATCAGTTCTTATTTTTTAATTATTCCTGTGCTCAAACAGGACTGTGCTCAAAGAGGACTGTGACTAGGGCAAGACAAGTCCCTAAGGCAAATAATTTAAGGAAATATTCACTCTTGAGGTTTTGCAAGTCCCAGCCCTGCTCCTAAACATAAGGATTTGGCTTCAAGAAGAAATGCAGAACATCTCCATTCTGTGCCCTCAGACAGAGTAAAATCTTTATTGGTCTGCTAGTTGATCTTTAACAAAGCCCTGCTAAGAGAAGTGGCATCTGTGAAGGACTGTTAAAAGGATCTGCTATTCATCTGCTCCTCTAAATACTATAGGTTCTAGTTTTGGATCAAGTTATTTTCAGAGCAATACTCAGTTGAATGCTTTTTTTTTTTTTTTTTTTTTTAACCTTAGCTGCTTTTGTTATTAGTATCTTGAGTTTTCTTTTAATTGCATTTCCTTAACTTTTACTAAAGAATTATATTTTTAAAAGACACATCAACTCTATAACCATATCTTTTGTAGCAATCTTGCTTAGAACATTATTTCCTTTAGAATATTCAATGCTTTCTAACTTAATTTTCTATAGTTTAGTTCTAGGAAAAGTTTTCTTCCCTCCAGGAATAGGTATAAATCTACTTTTCTGATAATTAATTTTGAATACTTGTCTATATCCTCTTTTTTTCCTTTGGCATTCAGGATGCGCAGATTCAAATATAAAGCATTTCTGTAACAACAACAAAAACACCAGTTGATTGGACTTTTAATTTTTTTTTTTTATTTTAGAATTGATTATCTCCTTTTACTTGTAGCTTTTTGGCCAGAATTGTCTAGTTTATATTTTATGTAATAATACTTACAATTTATTCAATACTAATCATGGGCCATGTATAATCTAACCACTTAGTAGAGATTATTTCATTGGGTCATTACAACAAGACTAGCAATTTACTATTCGTGTTTTACAGATGTGGAATTGAGGCATGGAATAATTAAGTAATTTGTCCAAGACTGTGCATCTATTAATGTTAAAGCTACCACTTGAACACAGAGAATCTTTATTCTAAGTCAATATTTTTAGCCACTATGTGACCTATATTTGAATGCATCAATATAACTGTTATATTTCAATATAAATAAAGAAATATCAAATAGTTTGAGGACACAGATCCATGTGTACATATTTTTTGACTTTTTTCCTGATCCCAGTTTATATTTAAAATGCAAAGTCTCTTTAACTCCTTAATACCTCTCTCCTATGACCTTTTTCAATAAACTTATTTTGAACACATTCAAATATCTAAGATATTCTAGATCAAATATTGCTTTGGCCCAAAAGTATAAGATCAACAAAGCCAAAAGCGGAGGAGTGTGACTTCGAGACCAAGTATGTTAGTGAGTGGGAGTGTTTCAGAGTGAGATTCTGAGCGTGAATACATCTATCACATCAAAGGGAATCTTAAGGAAAGAAATCAGCAAATCAGCACATCTCTGTGTCAAATATAACTGTGTTTGAAACTTGTTTTCTAATTTGGAAACATTAGGACAAAAGAAAAATCTCCCTAAGTGAAAAACGTGGTCATTGCAGTCAGTTCTTGGAGCACGTGTCCCAAACTCCTTCCACACACTTGTTCCCACTTAACCCCCTGAATTAGAGATGTACATAACACAACGATCAATTTTCCATCCTGCTCCCCCAGGAAAGAGCATTTTCAATTCATATGAGATTATTTTGATGCCTGAGAATACATTTTGCATTGTTTCACAATGTAATTTAAGTAGTTTTTATTTTTAAAACATTTTTCTCCATCAGTTGAATATTTTAACACTCTAATTTTAAGGCTCTCTCCCTCCACCTCCAATCTTCATGTCAAATACTTAATGATCTATAAATATTTAGAAAGTTCTAATAGAGCGTGCTATTAAAAGCAAACCTATAAGAAAGTCTGCTATTATTTGAGTAATCTCCCTCTTCATAAGTTTGGATACATAAATATTGAATTTTCCTAAATGGAGACTTTTCCTCACACATTATTTTACTGTATTCCTTTTACCCTCATACAAACTGAAAGGAGAATGAAGCGACTGACCCTATTACCATGAAGGTAGATTATTGGACACTCAAGTGTTGCCTGAGAGTACTGGTAGAGATAATGGGAAGAGCAAGGAAGATCTTTTGTTAAAACAGTATTGTCTAGGAAATTATGAACATGACTGGTAATGATGATATTTCATCCAATAGTTTTACTTATCCTGTGTTTTTCATATTTGTCTTCCACCTAGGGCTCCAGGAAGACTTTGCTTGTATTTGTGGAGACAGTGTGGGCCACAGGTGAGGGTGACGCTTTGGGAATCAGGAGGCATTGCATGCTGCCTGACTTCTGTCACTTAGCAATCTTTGTAACCCTCAGCCTGAAGTTTTGCCTATCTGAAGCTCAACATCCTCATCTTCAAATTGATGGGCTAGATTTCTCTTTTTCTTTCCAGAACATAATCCTGTGACTTATAAGACTATCAGATGCAACTGTTAATTTGCATCTTTTGATTGCTATTTATACTCAAACAGTACCTTTACATTTAATGTCGAGTTATTTTTATTTTTTCCAGTGGCTTGTCAGTGTTCTCCTGAATATGGTTCCAGGTAAGATTCTTACAGATACAAGAAAGTAGTACAGTATAATATAGATACGTACAAATGTTTTCATTATGTTAAATGTTTTCATTAAAATTTCAAATTGAAAAAGACTTAAGAGGATATATTTACTCAAAAGATCTTTTCGGTAGATACGTATTTTTGTTTATTTGATTTTAATTTATTTGTTTCCTGAGTAAGGGGTTTAAACTTGATCTGGTTGTTTTATTTAAAATACTGAGTCTAAGGATCAGCAGGAAACAGTGCTTGCTGTGGTTCACAATCAGTGACAGGAGTACTCCGTACCTTCCTTTTTACTGTCATAAATTGTTCCTCCTAAACATTGTCTTCTTCTACATCCCTGTCTCACTAAATGACATTATTCATCCAGCTGCCTACTCTACAGCCTGAGGAGTCATCCTAGACCCCTTCCTTTCCCTTCTCTCATCCTCCTATTAACAAATTATCACCAAGCTCTATTCTCTTACTAATTAGCTCATACAACCATCCTCACCCAAGCCACCTGCATGTCCCACCTGAGCTATTGCCTCCCTTGTTTAATAATATGTTCCCCCACTGGCAGACTGACATGTGCTTAGAGCACCAAAAACTCATGGACATGGTTCCCTTCCTACTCACTTAGACATACAAAGGGGAGTGGAAAATATAGGAAAATAATTATTTAAATATCAGCACTCATGTACATTTGAGTCACTTAAAATACATATTTTATATAACTTCATATGGTTGCTTTTATCTTACGTTACGGAATGGTATTGTTGTGGGTTTGGTGATGGTGGCAGATGTTGTATTTGGAGAGTCATATCCTGATTTAGGGAATAGTGCCTCAAAAGGACTGATTCTGGCCCCGGCACTAACCCATTCTTCATAGGGTAGCAGAATAATCATTTAAAAACAAGATGTGATCTGGTAATTTTTTGATTTCCATTGCCCTTAGGATAAAGCCTAAGATTTTCATATGGTCATGTGTACACTGATCCCTGCCTGCTTCTCCTGCCTCTTTCCATATATTCCCTTTCTATTTTTGATCCAGTCAGATTGATCTTTGTTCATTTCTGCAAGTGACATGTACAGTAATTTATTCTTCGACCTGAAAAGTGATTCTGCTTTTCTCCCTGTAGTTTGCATACTATAGTGCATACATCTGATCTCAACTCTGACATTTCTTGCTTCCAATCCTAACTCTCTAGGTCAGATGCCTTTGGGTTTCCCCTTAATATCACAGATTTTAGTTACATAGTTGTGTGATTATTGGACTTCTTTCTGTCTCCTGCACTACAGAGTAAACTCTTTGTTCATATGGGGACACAAGCTTAGTGTACAACTGGAAAATACTGATGGAGTGAGAGGATCCCTCTACAGTTCCATGCAATCTAGGATTCTGAGTAAAGAAGCAGTAATCTAAAGAAGTTAAAGTTTTGCTCTTAATATTTGTTTTTTGGTTTTGACTCAAATTCAGCAGTTAAAGTTCTTCATTATAGTAATCACCTGAAGAGTTTTTAAAAGTCCTTTAAACTTTGTATCCTTAACTTGGCCACCCCATGGCCAAGTTACCCTCTCACTTCTCCACTAAACTACACGCTCTGCTCCCACTACTCCTCCTTTTCTTCTCTTCTCTGCAATCCAGTCCAGTAGCAAGGCATATTGATTTTATCTTAACAACACATCCAGAATCTCTCTTCTCACCCCCCCTCTGCCATCACCTCATTTTCAGCCATACACATCTCTCACTTGTACAACTTTAATAAGCTCCTTACCACTGTCTTTGTCTCCAGTGGTGACTGCCTCGCTCTGATCTTCACATGGTAGTCAAAAAAATTAAAAAAACACAGACGATATTATGCTCGTTCTCAAATTTACCTTTAGCTTCTTGGCTTTATTTTACTTTTAAAGTGAAATATAATTCTTTAGCACGGATTCAGCCTTCAAAATAATCTGGCTCTTGCCTACATTTTCAGTCTCAACTTTTATTGCTCCTCTCCTGTCTTTTGACAATTTGAGCCACAATGATGATCTTCTAACAGTGATTCAATCAAACAGCATGTGGTCTAACTTTACAGTGTTCGTGCTCACTGTCCCCACTGCCTGAAATTCTGTTCCCTATCTCAGCACATGAGTTGCTGCTTCTTTAACTTTCAAGTCACAGCTCAAAGGGAGCACACCTTAGTCCTTACTGTCATTTTCTATCTTACTACACCCAACTTTATTTTCTCGAAAGCATTTATTATCATCTAAACTATTTTTAAAACTTATATTCTGCTTATCATTTTACCATCTTTCTGCCTTGATATGTAATACTCAAGAGAGAAAAAGTCTTAGTTGCCTTGTTTCCTGCTTTACTAAGCCCCTGGAAGAATGCCTGTCACATGGTAGTTACTCAAAATACAGTTGCTGAATGAATGGAAATTCACTTCAGGATGGATGCTGGGTCAGGACTAAAAACCAATAAAAATGTTTCTGGAAAATCATTTATAAGGGTTTTAACCTTGTGATTATTTTTATGATTTCCCCACCCCAGGCTTCTATACTGTATTGAGTTTGCCCACAGCTTTACCTTGGAGCATAGTCAATCAAATGGCTATTTCTAAAGAGTAAAATTTCATGATGGGTTTAATAATTTTAATGATTGTGACTTGTGTTATTTGAATTTTTAGCTAGAGAGCATTTTTGTTAAAATAAGTAGCTAGTCATTAGTTTTCTTGGCGATCAACTGATTACTTAAAACACATTGAATATTTTTCTGAGTTTCTTTACCAATATTTTCAGTCTATAAGTTACATTTTTATGTGATTGTATAACAAAGTAAGCCCTCATTTTCATGGAACATTGGCTTCCTAGATACTAAAGAGTGATCTGCATGGCAGCATCATTTACATCATCCCCATCTCTTGATCTTGGGTCGGCTGCTCCCAGAATGACCGCTAGGTGGCACAGGCAGATGATAAGGCGAAATACTGGCCCACTGATTGTGGGGCTCTAAATCTGAGTCCTAGGAAAATTGCAATGAGCGTATGCAAATCGAACGCTGGTGAAGTCTATTAAACTTTCAAAAAGGATTTGTGAGAAATATGAATCACCAAAATGTAATATTGGATGACCACTCTCATTTCCTTGATCAGTGCAAAATTTTAAAAATCATTATATACTAATTTAATGAGGTAGGGATTGTCATTTATTTACTGTGTTCTAGACATAAGTTTTATTAGTATTTTAAGAGAATTGCTTGTTATCCTTTCATATGCCTCTTTGGTACTGAGGAGAAAAGATCTACTTAAATGAGAGTTACATTTAGTAGAAGTAAGATATAATGAGAAGTTTTTATTTCATTTTATCGAAGTGATACATGTATATAGTAAAGTACCAAATAGCATAAAAGAGTTTGTAATAAATAGAACCAATTTTTCCTTATGCCCAGTCATATTCCCCAGCAACAACCTTTTAAAATACTTTACAAAGTGTCATTGTTTAAATATCAAAATTATGAAGCCGTTTTGCCTAGAAAATAGATGTGATCTTTCTTTCTTTTTTTTTTTTTTGTGGATACCGGGGGTCAAACTCAGGACCTCGCGCACCTACCAGCAGGCACCCGTACCGCTGAGCGACATCACTGGCCCTTTTTTCATATGTGGGTACCAAGAGTCGAACTCAGGACCTCGCGCTTGCCAGGCAGGCGCTTATGCCGCTGAGCTAGCTCACCGGCCCTGGATGTGATCTTTCTAAGATGAATATGGAATGATTATGTGGTATGTGTATGATTCTGTATACTCATTTCAAACTGCCAGTGTGAGTGGGTTCTTTGAAATAAAATCATAGACATCTGTTGAAAATTTTCTTTAAAGTGTGTACAAAAGTGTTCATTTATGGCTTGGAAGTTTTTCTTATAAATAATTCTACAAATGAAAAAGGAAGGCCAAAGAGAGAGAAAGAAAGGGAATGAGTGATTAAAGTCAAAGAACAGCGCCTGCTGGACATTGGGCAGAGCAAACTTCTTCATCCTTTACTCCATAGTACTTCTGGTTGGTTAATTTCTTACTGAGACAACTCCAAGACCACCACCAAAATCTGAAAAAACTAAACTATCAAATCCTGCAGCTCAATCCCCTTTCTGGAAACAAATTCATCCCCAAAGCTTCTGGTAGTTATCTAGCTTGCCAGTGAGGTCCTGTTACCTACAAGTGGGCATTGCATTGCCTGAAGAACCTGGAACTCTTGTTTTCATACCAGTTATAATTGCTACAGTGAACCATTTCTTAGGGATTCAGTTTTCCTCACTGGCCACTTGTGAGCCCAATTATCTTCGATGGATAGGACAGTTGTAATATGTGAAGTCTTGAAATAATCTTTCTGGGAAAGAATATTGATATAACTTCCAAGTTACAATCTCTATTTCTTTCAAATCTCCTAACACCCATTTTCTACAGTTCATAGCTGGAGCAAGGCCGCAGCATGGGAACCACATCAAGCCTACATCTTCCCAGGCCTCATTGACTGACACTTCCATTTCTGCAGTTGACTGGCTCATCCATAACATATTTATTCTCTGTAATTTCACTCTCATAGATGTTTAAGTTCTGGAGTGTCTTGTATAACCCACTACCTTATGTAACCTACTTACTTCCATCCAAGCTGTAAAATGAAAATAATTAACCAGAAATTATATTCACATTAGTTCTACAGTGATCACTTGGGCCCTAAGAAATCCCTTGTGTCAGGCTCTTGAGGAGCTAGGAAGACTTTCTGCACCATCCCTCCTCCACGTATGCTGGGGTCTTTCCCATGAATTTCTTGCAGCCACCAGAAAGCTGGCTAAATCCAAGATGGCAAATGTGCTGAGGTTTCCCTGTTCGTACTCTATAGCTCTACCTCTTCCCACTTCTTGATATGGGGAGTGGGAGTGACTGCACCTCTTTCAGCATCAGCTGAAGTATCTTCTCTTAGCTTGTGCCTCTTTCTTGACCAGTCTGATCATGGTAATGGAGTTTAAGAACAATCAACTTTCATCAAAATTGACCAAGAACTTGGTATAGGGGATTATGAGCATATCAACCCAAGTCTTTCTATAGACTTATCTTAGTGAATAAATGAGTTAGTAACACAACCAGATAGGCGCAGTGTTTCACCAAGACCTGATCTACAATAATAACTATACTTTATATTGCAACTCAGTAGATAGATGGTCAGATACATACAACACAAATAACTGAATCAGTTATAAAAAATACTTAGGTTTCTAGTAAAAAGTAAAAACACAGCAGTGTTAATTTAAATCTAAGGGTTTACTAACAGAAAAGGTCTCTACAGATAGAAAAAGAAAATAAATGACAAAATATGCACTGTGACCCTGTGTTATGATACTCTTGTCGGTTTCACACAGTTTGACATGTACTGGTCTTGAACATATGAAAGAAAAATTTCCTGATTTCCTGATTACATCAGAGGCAGCCATTTTCTTTGGATGTCCTTTTTTTTCTGCTGTGCTTAAGGGCAAATATCTTTTCTACCTCTTGACTATGATCTGGGCTCAGGGAGAAATGCCCTAAGAAATTATGATTTCTAAGAACCTCCAGCATTTGCTGCAATTTCTCTCAGTTCCTATAGAATTTTCACTAAGTAAGGTCACTAACAGTATCTCCAAAGTCATTAGGACATCAAAGACTTATGTTGGATTGTTTTATGATGAGGTAGGAGGATAATATTGCAAAGCCTCAGAGGAGGTGGTCATATATAGCAGAAGGGGAGAAGTTGTGGTATACCACACTTGGCTTAGACAAATAAGTACTAGTGAAGATTTGATAATACCAACATCCAGAGCATGAAAGAATGTCCATATAGTCATAAGATACTCCTGAAGGTATTCTTGTTTTATGTAGAATATCATGTCTCACATCTCATCAGTGGACAGCCCATTGTGATGGGCTCAGAGAGGCTATCCTCCAACAAGGCAAGCCCTTCCGAATGTAAGTGGCTGCTGCGAAAAAGTCTCTCTTTGTAATCTAGAGAACATAAAGGTTCTTTATCACTAGGATGATAGTGCCCAGAGAACCTTCCATGATAATCAGCTCTTTAGGACAGCTCATTATCCTAAATTCCTCCTCTTTCCTAGAGATCTCCTCTGGGTGTCAGCACAGCTGCACTTCCCAGGCTCTTGGAAGCTCTGGAGCCCAGCGCCTCTCTGTTTGCGAAGACCAGTGATTTTAGACTGAGAGACCATTTCATCATCCTCAACTCTGTCTCAACCTTGCCTGTAAACTTATTCCTCAAAAGTGTAAACTTACTCTAATGTAAATCTCCTATTTTAATTATGCTCATAACATATCAGGAGCTGAGTACCTGGAGAGAAAATTTGTCTTTCTACTATTGGTTTCTGCAGCTTCTTTCTGAAGCAGGGCAGGTACATGGAACTGTTTTTTGTTTGTTTGTTTTTTAGTTTTAGAAGTCACCTTCATACCTTTAAATAGCATGCTTGTATATGATGATGGTAGTATTATATTTCAACCATGCCATTTTTGACCAATTTTACTTTTTCTAGTTTTTCTATTTATTCAGTCTATCTCAAACCAAAAGATTCTATAACTCTTGCACTCTGCATGCCTATGAACCGGAATCATGTGGATAACATCAAGATCTTCTATCAGTCTACATAGTAGCCAGGCCCCTCGGACCATGGCTACAATGGTTTCTGAGTACCTAGATAGATGAATATGGTAAAATGAATATCAGGGAATCAATTACCTCGGGGGTCTTTCTCAAGCAGAGGTCCCAGGGACACTTTCTTCAAACGAAAGTTTTATATTTTGCATCCTTGAGACTGCAATAGATCAGGTCTTGCTAATTTCTGAGATGGTATCTCGAGATACCTCAAGGTATCTTTCTTCTTTTTCTTGTACAGAGTGTTTGATTTCTTTTTAATGGTGTTAATTGCTTAAGTAACCACACTTCCTTTGGTCACAACTTCACACACAGTTTCTTTTGAGCCAAAGTTTATGTTGTTTAAATATTTCAAATGGGATTTGTCCCCAATTTTCATTATATATCTGGCTGAAAATAGCCAGCAGTACTCATGCCACAGCCTGAATATTGGACTGTCTTGAGATTTCATTTGCAGATCAAAGAGTCCACTGCTCCTAAATTCAGTCTCTTATGAAGTCTCAGAATATGGGCAAAATGTAGGCACTGTTTTCACCACAGTGTAACATGCATGGCCTCTAGTTTATTTTTCCATAGAGTTCTTGTTCCCGACTGAAACCTCATGAGCCTACCTGCTACTGTCTGCATTCTGGTCTTCTGAGCTCTGGCTAAAATCCCCCATCAACTTATGATGAAAACTTTCCAGTCTTCCTCCAGTCTGATTCTCCAATTTTTTTTTTTTTGAAACTTTCCTTGCAAATCAGTTCTAAAGGCTTCTGAACTATGCGGTCAGGTATAGTTGACCCCACTTGCAGTGCGAATTTTCTGTATTAGTCAGTTTTCCCATTGCTAGTACAAATTACCTGACAGCCATAACTTAAAGGAAGAGAAGTTTATTTGGCTTATGGTTTTGAGAGAATTCAGTCCAAGGTTGGCTGGCTCCAAGGCAGAATCATCATGGTGCATAAGAAAGCTGCTTAGTTCATAGTGACAAGGAAGCAAAGCAGGGGACCAGTGCCAGAGAAGAAAGGAATAAGAGACCAGATATAGACCCCAAGGTCACACCTTCCATGACCCATCCAGACATACTCCAGAGTGTGGTTTGCTAATCTAATCCCTAGGCCAGTGATGGAGAAGCTTTTAGATACCTAGTTCCAAACTGCAACCCCAAACCCACTTATTTATTGTAAAGTGCCAGTACTGCAATTAAACCTGAATATCCAATGCTCAGCTGTTGGGGCAACTTAGTTTGTGCCAATAGAGAGAGTTTTGCATGACCCCTGTGGCATGTGTGTCATAGGTTCGCCACCACTGCCCTAGGGAGTTCTCAACCAGTCAAATTGACAACTGAGCTTAACTCTCACAAGTATGTATTCAATGATCTTGGTTTGAAAAGATGTCTTTTTCTGATAATTTCTGGATACTTCAAAAAAATTTTAGATTCCTTTCTGAGAATTCAAAGCTAAAATTAAAGTTTTCAGCTAAGTAAATTTTGGTGTGAAACAACAAACTGTGTCCAGGGACAATTGTGTCATTTTGGTTATATATTTTTATTGTAAGTGGTTTTAAATGTTACACTGCAAAAATAATATTGCAAATTCTGAGCCAGGATTGAGGAGGAAGTTGTTGAATGAACAATATGTGAAGCAAAGAGAGGTGATGGAGACTTATTACATGGGCAGTATGTCATCAAAGAGGAAAGACTAAGTTCTGGAAAGAGTGAAGTCACCTGGCATAATCCACACCTTGTGATTCTAAATTCCTCAGAGCCACAAAGAATTGTCTTTGCAAGGGTGGTTTTCCTTGTTGAGTCAATGACACTACAAACAATTAAACTGCCTTCCTCTGCTTGGGAAGGGAGAAAGTATACATCCCTGGGGGAAGAGCCAATCTCTTAAAAAGCATTTTTCTTCTCTCTTTCTTTTTTCCCCTCAAATAAATCACTATATTCTTGACTTCTAAGTCATCCTTCTTATCTGAAAATGCTCTGCCTTGAAACATACTATTTAAACACTATTCAGAATGTAGACTTCTCTTGCACGGAGAACTGTTGCCTGTGGTAACTGGGACAGTGAGTTTCACTCAGGACGCCTCTACTTTGGGACTGTCAAAGGCTTGCTGTCAATAAAGCCCTCTGTAGCTCCTTATTCCCTCCCTCTGCTTTTGTTTTGGCAGCTCCAGGACTAGCAGTGATGCCTAATTTATTCTTCCAGGATCGCTGCAATCTAGAAAACATAGGCCTGTCTACAGCCTCCTCTTCCTGTTGAGGACACTAAAGCAAAAGTTGGTCAGGCAATGCTTGGGCTCTTCTCTGGCAAGTCAGTCACAGGACTTGGAAATGAATTCAAGAAGCACCTCTCCTACTTAACATTATAGAAGAGGAGAGATTTTGCACTGCAAGACCCCAGATCCAATACAGGGATTTTGGATACACAGGGACCCAGGGGAAAGCTGAGTAGGGGGCTCTGAGCTTCTCACGTCCATACTCTTTAACCAGAAATAACACCACTGTTTTATCTTCTTGAAGTTATGCTTAAGAATTCTGTGTAGCTTGAAAAGGAAAGGACTGAATTCTTCTGTTGAAAATTATGCACCTTTTGTTTATAAATCTGTTTCTTCCATTCCATCTTTTTCTGCGACTCCTCTTATGGATGGGTTCCTACTATGGATGCCCACTGATCTTCATAAATACATTTATTAGTACTTATTAAATGGTACATTGTGCTTGTCTATGATTGTGATGGTGAACCTCTTAGTAAAAGTCCATATATTCTTCATCTGTGTTAGCTTTTTGTCATGGAATACATTGGCTGAACTGTTAGCAAATGCATAAATAAGTGGATGCATGAACTGTATACCTTATACTTGGATTTTTATTTGCAGATAGCTATAACCCAAGCAGCAGCTCATTTGCCTTTGTATAATTTGGAACCAGAAGTCAGTGAACTTTGTGGATTATTTTCATTTGTCTTTGTGTATGTGGTGCTCAGTGGCTCTTTTCTAGGCCCTAAATACACAAAGACAAATGAAATTATTTATTCAATAAATAAATGATTGGGTAATCAAGGTGATGACTTTGTAGCTGAATTTATGACTTGAAACACAGTGAGAAATTTTTGTGTTCTGGGCAGTAATGTTTGTGCTGGGATTACAGATACTGGTAAAATCTAGTCCTGGCAGGAAGAATATTCTTCTCTAGGGTTGGAAGTTTGATAATCTGTGGAGGGAGGGAAGACAGCAGTGTCATACCATTCAAAAAAAACAAAAAAGAAAAAAGAAAAAAGAAAAAAAAACAGGGTAAAAGCTGGGCTCCAGATGCAATACTGAATAAGGTGTTAGGGACGGAGGTGGGAGGGGAAGGGTTGCATAGTCAGGGACATTTCGGAGCCCTGCAAAGCTTTTTTAAGCCAAGTATGTTGTCTTTCCTCTGCCAAGTACTTTTTTGGTATAAAATTAAGCCACTAATATTGATGGCAGTGTATATTTTTCCTTGAGTATCTTGGTGCCTAGGAGAGGCTGAGGGCAAACCTTATCTTAAAGGTGGCTGCTTTTGTCTATTTCAGTTTCACCACTTCCTGTAAAGGGAGGGGATTCTCACATGGATCTCTTCCTCCATGTTATGGAATGCATCTTTTTGTGGCCCCAAAGTCATATGTTGAAGCCCTAAGTCTCAGTATAAAAGAATTAGAGGGCAAAGTTAGGGGGACCTTCAAGAAGAAACTGAGTTTAGATGTGCTCATCAGGTTGGAACCTCTGAGATGCTGTTAGTGGCCTTACAGCAAGAGGAAGACACACCAGAACTTCCTCTCCCTACCATGAGAGGGCACAGAGAGAAAGCAGCATCTACAAGCCCTCACCAGAACCCAGCCATGTTGGCACCCTGATCTTGGATATCCAAGCATCCAGAACTACGAGGAATAATGCCTGTTGTTTAAGCCACCCAGTCAGTGGTATTTTGCTACAGTGGGCTGTTACATAGTCAGAAACATATTTTTGATCTCTGCCCCTAGCTTGTGACACAGTGGTCCTAAAAACCCTTGTAATAGAATTATTAGAATTGTCTTTTATTCTAATATGTGCTCATCAGTCCATGTTTCTGATGCAAGAGCTTCAAAAATGGGCCAGTATATGTCTCACTCCAAAATATCCTTAATAATTAAGGGGAAAATTCTCTTTTTATTTGAGAATATAAAATGTAAAAGTGGCAAAATACAAAGAGGAATTTTTTTTTGTACCAGGAATCGAACTCAGGACCTTGTGCTTGCCAGGCAGGCGCTATGCCACTGAGCTATATCCCTGGTCCAAAGAGGAATTGTTGTATGTAGAGATGGCTATAAGGTTTTCCAGTATTATAATTAAATTATTTGAGCTGGAAAATAGTCAACTTTTAAGAGGTCATTTACCATTCATTCAAAGCTTAAAGCTTACCATGACTCTCAATTGAAATGAATGAATAATGAAAACATGGCCTTTAAAAAATTACATTCTAACCAAGGATCACTTTTATCAAAACAGGGAAGTGGAAATAAGGTTATGATCAGCTAATTAGGCCAATGGAAAATGATTCATTGGGAAACGGTCTATAAGATAGTCAGCTGGCAATTCATATTTGTACTCACCGTCACAGAAATTAAAAATTGGAAGATAAATTACACAGCATTTATTCAAACAACCTCATTTACTGATGAAAGTTAAAACCCAGAGTAGTTACTTTAGAGATTTCCCAAGATCATTACATTTGAATTATAGCACAGCAAGCAATAAAACCCCATTTTCTTAACTGATATATATATCAGTTTCTGATAGATATATATACATATATACTTACATACATACACACATATACACATATATATAATATTTATATATATGTCTTGAAACTATATTAGACATGCCCTGATTATGCTGTCAAGCCTTAAAGACTAATTGTGGGGCTCTCATGCTGGGTCATATGGAAAGGCAAGCCCTAACTGGATTGTGAGTTGGCAAGGGAATTAAGAAGAGAATAAATAAGGAGATTGCAAAAGCATCCTTTAACTCACCCTCAACACACAGATATGACCTTAACATCTGTATTAACCTGAATTCTCCAGATAAATATTATTCATATATTTATGAATAATATGTTATTTAAAACTACTGTAAATGTTTAAATTAAAACATTATTACAGTAAAAGACACTGCCATTAATAACCTTCAAAGTACACCCCCTCACTTTGAACACACTTATCCCAGCATTCATGCCACTTCCTGAAGTAGTTCTGGAAGTCCTCGTTTATGAATGTCTGTAGTTGTACTGTTGTAGCTGCCTCAATATCCCGAGTCAATTCAAAACATTTATTTATTTTTGTTGCCATTTTGACTTCGGAGGAAGAGCCAGAGGTCACATGGTGCCAGATCTAGTGAATAAGGTAAATGAGGGCACACCATGTTTTTACTACTCAGTTGCAGCATTCACCACAAATTCATCAAGTCTCATAAATACATGCCTGAAAGAGGACCACCAGAATTCCTTCAGAAAGTGGCAAGGATGATAGAATAAGTGTATGGAGGGAGTGGGAGTATTCACAGGGAGATTAATGGAAATAGGTCATACATTTTTAAACTGTGATACATTTTTAAAAATTTAAATATTGATCATATATTTTGATCACTCCTTGTATACACCTACTTATGTGTTTATTGAGTCTGGCAAGTCCAATCTGCAGGATGGTAGCCAGGCTGAAGTGAGCCAGTGTTCCAGTTCAAGGCCATCAGGGAGGAAAACCTGTTGCAGGTACAGTCTGGAGGCGGTCTACGGGAGAATTCTCGGTTACTTGGCAGAAGCACAGTGACTGGATGTGGCCATTCAGGTTATAGAGAGAAATCTGCTTTGAGTTACCAATGAAAATGTTAATCTCATCCCAAAACCCCTGCAAAAGCACCCAGAACGATGTTTGACCAAATATCAGGGCATTCTATGAACCAGTCAGGTAGACAGGGAAATTAATCATCACAACATCCTTCAATTCTTGTACAACACATGGGTGGTTCCCTCAGTGTCTTCAATTCAAGCACAACACACATGAAGTCTTGACTTTGCCTCTTGCACAGGATTGACCAGGAGTATGTCACTCATTTATACCAACTTTTCGAAAGCACATCTAACCAAAAAAAGCTACAACTGAACTTGTCTTCAGCAATTCATATTGTTGCTTAAATTGATTTTTGAGGTCCAAACAGCTGGAGGGTAGAGACTATGTCTGCACATGACATACATACCGCATATGCTGAATACTGAATAAATGCGGTGACTTTATTTGGATCTGCAGCTCCCTCGAGGGAACTTACCCTTGAGATGTCAGAGTCATTGCCTCTCCCACTTGTCTCACTTGCTTAGAAGTTGCTGAAATCCTTTAGACTTTAAATTTTCATACTTGATTCCATACTAAAGCTGAATGTTTGGGTTGTTGAATGTTGAGAGATACATCAGCTCAGCTGCTTCTGGGCAGGTGAAGATGGTGCAGGGGAAGCCATCTCTCAGCTTTAAGCTGTAAAATCCATTCAAGATTATTTTTGCACATGAATAGCTTGAATACAGAATGAATTTAAAATTTGAAACCTTCCATGAATCGATTCCTTACAGGGGAGAAGCAGTATCATTTATTAAAAAATTTTTTTATAATTGCACATTTAAAGCAGTTTTAAGTGGACAAAAATTGACTTTGTATATGCAGAATCTAGATTTAAGGAACTATTTCCACAGGTCTTTTTTGATAAATACATAATGGCTGTATTTAATATTTAACTTATGGATTTTTGTATCTCCGACTATAAATTTGTTTGAGGTTAGTGATACTATGTCATGGGTAAGCAGGGAAGGAGTTGTCTTCTCCATTTTGGTGGCTTTCCCTTGTTATTATTTTTACTTCCTTTATAATCCATGTATTTGTTGGTATACTCAAGGAAAGTTAATTCACTTTTACTCAGGAAATCTCCATCTTGAGCCCTCCTTGTTGCTGTTCATTGTATCTCTGAGACCCGCTGCCCTTACTGTTCTCTACCCCCTTTACATATATCACATCTGCCTCTAACATGAGACTCTAAGCTTTTGGTTTATTTGTTTAGGTCAGAGATGGTACTTTGTCTTTCTCTAGGTGCTTCAGGCTTAGTATACTTTGGATACTCTTTTAATGTTGAGTAACTGGGTTATAGAAGGCAAGTATTTCCAGACAAAAAAGAGCCATGGACCTACAAACGAGTCTTCTGCCTCCATGCTCAATCTGCCTCAGTCATCTTTCTTTAAACCATTTGACCACTCCTCCTTCATTTGATGAACAGAAAACATTACCATTACTCTTACCTTCACTCCTTGAAGAATCTTCCTTGCTCATAAGAACATGCAAATCTTTCATACCCTTGACATTTTAGTCTGGATTATGAAAATAATAAAGCTAATTGAGTTTTACAAATACAGAATATTATAATATTGAATATGATTTAAAAGCTATCATCCTCCACTTCCGATATGCTGATGTGGACCCAAAGGGGAGATGTGCTATATCTTGCAACCACCTGTGTCCCCCTTCTTCCTACCCACAAGAATCCTGTTTTGAATGTAATCAAGAATAGGGTCTACACAAGAAGCTTGCCTTTTGAACTCCATTTCCATGTGTAACTATCCTTGCAGTCAGGAAGCTCTGATTTATATCCCTCTGGTTGTATAACCTTGAGTATTTAGTTTTGAGAATTGTTGGTCAATATGCATTGTGCTAACCAATGTACAGAAAATTAATGAGAAAACTGTATGGTCTTCCTTGTTTTTTTCCTAAATTAAAAGATCACTAACCACTTAAACTTTTCTTATATGGATCTGATTAATAGGGTCTATAATTAATTTTGGTTGCTATTGTACATAGTTTTTATTGTTCTCTATTTTTCAGTCTTGTTCTTTACACACTACCCTGAAAGACCTAAAGTGAGGCATCATCCAGAAAACAACACATTAACTTCCTTTTTAACAAGAAAGAGTAGAGCCTCAGGGATTGAATAGCTGCCTAGGCCTGCAAAAAGATTAGTAAAGTAGAGCAGAGTCCCAAGATGCAGAGAACACCCAGTGGAGACAATAGATAGGATCAAAATATGGGCATAGCCTCTCACCTCCCTGCTATGTCACTCCTCTGTCATCTCAGCTAGGAATACGTTGAGTTGTCTCTTTCCTGGAGACATCATCAAGTTCATGAGAGACCACTGGAAGTTATATAAGGTGAAAGCTCTGCCCAGAAGGGCATCAGACTCTCCAGTAAACAGCAAAATGCCCCCAGAATGTTGAGATAAAATTAACCCCTCTAAATGCAATAAAGGAGCACTTAGATGTAGCAGAAGAGATTAATGATTTGTTGTACTTAATCAGTGATGGAGACAGTTGGAGGATATCAAACCTGATGAAGATGGTCAAGTAGAAGAATTAGGAAAAGCACATTAGCTATTTACCCAATATCCACTGTATTGTGGATAAAGTATTACATACACACACACACACATATATTTATATACATGTATTTATATATATATTTTTTTTTTTCTTCTCCTTTCATAAGAGAAGTCCTACTTCGCTCAGAAAGATGCCATGTTTTGCTTAAGGTATGCAGCCACTGGGGTCAAAGTCTTTCTTTTCATCTTCTTAGTTCTACATTAATCTGTTACCTGACACATTGCAGTGACATGATTAAAAGGGTCACACAATCAAGTGGAAGCTAAATCCTTTACAATGAAACAAGAAGCTAACAAGAAGCTGAAATAGCAATTTTGTTATAGAGACCATGATAACTGAAGGAAGTGGTATTAATGGAATATAACAAAAATACCTCAAAAAGAAAAATGTGGTGTTTACCTGCTCTCTTCTGGAAAAATTACACAACCTAGGAAGATCAAGAAGAGAATCCCTTGTACAGTCTCTCTCCCAAGATTTCTTTCATATATCAAGTGATTTTGGGCTGAGAAAAGTTAATAGAAAAATCTCTGTCTTTATATAGCAGTAGTTTGGCAGTATTGTTTATACATTAAACCCTTGAAAGTTGGGTTATTATATGTCAGTTCGTCAGAGCCAAACCAATGTCTGACAGATTTTTGGATCTGCAAAGCCGACAGTTGTCTCTAGACCATGGAAATCTCAGTCAGATTGTAACAGCTCTCAGAGGCCAGATTTTGGCCAGCCCTTCATCTGTGGCATCCGTCATGATCTTTTGATTGTAACTATAACAATCTTTGTGTCTAGTATACCTAAGATTGTAGAATTTTAGATTTTAACCCTATTATTCTCATTTTAGTGACCCTAACAGTTAAGTGACTTGCCTGAATGATATAGTTAGTGACAGCATTTAGATATAAACCAAGTCTCTGAGTCCCATTAGAATTTACTCTACCTTTTACTACTTTATCTATTTTCTATATTCTGCCCTTCACTTTAGTTTTTGAAAACTCCTTTATAGCTAAAACTATGTCTCTGTCATCTGAGTCTTAGTTTTCTTTCTTGAAACTGTAACAATACTTACCTCATAGCGATGGCGTGAGAATGAAATGAGACACATGTAAAACACATGGGACCTTGCGTGGCATGCGGTAGATGCTTCCTACATGTCAATTTCCATTCATTCCTTTCCTAGGATAGAAAGATTTCTTCAGTGAGCTTGGTTTCATTACTTTCCTCCACCGCACTAAAAGCCTGTGGTTCTCAACTTTAACTGTAATTGGAGTCATCTGGGGAGTTTTAAAAGCTACTGATGCTAGGTAGATCGCAGTCTCATTGCTTCTGACTTAATTGCTTTGAGGAGGAGAATGGCTGGGTATTAGTATTTAAAAATCTCTCTATGTGATTCACGTGCTCAGGCAAAGGTTGACAACCATCACCGAGAGCATTATTACAGCTGGGTTTTTGTCTTACTGATTTTTGTAATCACAAGACCAGGCTCATCAAGTCATCGTAGGCATTAAATTTTGGATTGCTTAGAAGGATTCAGATGACCACGGTTGCACTCCATGGTTACTGTACATTCTTTAATCCTAGTATTCTGCCCTTCTTCAGATTTATGTTGCACCATTATTTACCAAGTCATCCTTTCTTTCATTAAAACACACCATTCCTTTTCTCTTCATGTGGGTTTCCCTCCTTTCTGTTTTCAAAATAATCAATCTTCCAGAAAACTTGGAAATTAAGTGGCAATTGAAAGTAATCTATTTATGTTTGCATTCATGGAACCAGTATGCATTTATTGAGGCTCTTCTATATTCCAGCCACCATGCTAGGCAAAAGAAATGTAAAAATGAACAAGACAGGAGGTTTTTTGAGGAATAGCAAGTCTATTGGTAAGGTTATCATATAAACAGTTGTAATAATCATTTCATAAGAACTTTGAGAGAACCATACACTCTCAATTGCCCAAAAATGGCTAGTGTTTTTGCCTCTCACTTCAGTCTAGTTTTATTCTCTATGTTGCATACTGAAAAGACAGAATTCTTCTTTGAATTTGGGTGGAATCAGATGGATGTTGTTGAAAGACAGCTCCAAACCAATAAATAAGGAAAATGAATAAGAAGGAATTCCACCACACTGCCTGACACTGTCCAGATAAAACTCTAGAAAACTATTTATCTTTGCTCCTGAGAACTTTTGCTGTAACATTTTTCATAGCATTGGCTATTTAGAGCAAGGATATATTTCTGTTTATTTCTTTTCTCAGTCATTTTCATTAGTACATGAAATATATTTTAAATTATGCAGAGTTTTAAAATGAAATTCCTAACTATAAGGGGAAGATTCTTGACAATCTGGGGAGATCAAATTTCTTTCCTTCTGTTCTGACTGAATTACATCACTCACCTACCTGCTATCCTACAGAGTCCCATACGTGTCTTTGTTTTAGCACAGGTCTGGGAATGGGCTTCATTTTGTCAATGAAAATAAAATACTGTTCTCTGGGGTGGAGTGGAATGATAAAAAATGTATTACTTTAAGCTTTTCTAGTTCTACTTATTCAATGAGTAATTGGTCAATGAGCAATGACTCATTTTAAACTCAAAATCAACTTACAGACACTGGTAGAGGAGGTTGGTTAGCCAATCATCAGGCAAGGGTCTTCAAGAATGGGACCAAAAGAGAAAAAGATTTTTTGAAGGAGTCAGAAAGATTTAGAGAATGAGTGTGGTTGGATCATTTCAGGCTGAATAGTACTTCACTGTAGGAAGTGTCCTGTGCATTGTAGGATATTTAGCAGCATCCACAACCTCTACATTACAGATGCAATAGTACCCTGAATGGAGACATCCAAAAACGTCTCTGAATGTTGCCAAAATCTCCTTAGGAGCAAAATTTCCTGGGGGAGACCATTAGTCTAGGGCAGTGATGGCAAAGCTTTTAGAGCTTTCAGTGATACAAACAGCCAACTGTGTCTCAGGTGCCATAGGTTTGCCACTACTGATCTAGGGTAAATCCAGAAATACTGAAACTAATCAATTTTTAAGATCAGTTTAAAAGAATGTGTAAGGCAGCCCCAAGTTATACTCTAGTAGATAGTGAAATCAGTAAGGCAGGAACTCTATATATCACCTACTTTTAACATTAAGTGAACAAATTTAAACTGAATTGTGAATGAACACAGCAGGCAAATGGCCTAAGTATGGGAAGATTAGAGTTTCAATATTCTTGTTTAATCCCAAAAAAATTTCTAAATATTTAAGAGGTAGGAGAACAGAACCTAATCTCAAATATTCTGCATTTTGTTTTATTTGTGTGTGTTTTATCTGTATATATATATATATATATATATATATATATATATATATATACATGCATACATATATCACATTTATTTAGTGCCTAGCAATGCTGATCCTTGAGATGTATCAATGAAAAAGATAGCTTTAGCTTCAGGGGGTCTCAGTGTCCTCTTTTAATAAATGGAGATAATAACCTTTTGTGCTATTAGAAAGATCAAATCATAGTTCCTTTATGTCAGAAAGATGTCAGAATAGAAAGCCGTGGAATTCACTCCCTCAGAAAACACTGACATAACAAATGTATGTTGTCTAAGAGCATTTATGAGAACTCAGAAGTCAGTGGGGGAATTCATGGTAACGTAGGCAAGCTCAAAGGCAAGAACAGCTTCATTGAAACGGGTTTCAACTGCGTAAGTCCTTCTCATATAATGGCACAGCTTATGATCCAGGATGAAAATTCCAACTCATGACTTACCCCTGGGAGGGTAACTGAGAGTGGAATGCATGTATAATGTTCTGGTGTGGGGAGATGCTCCAAGGACGGATTTCTATCTTTCCTGACTCAAAGCAGTAATGACCAGTTGGGAACGAAAATGAATGAATGAATGAATACAGATAGGAAGGTAAGAATTTATTCACAGATACAACATGATCTTGTATGTGGAAAATGTAAAGATTCTACAATGAAACCTATTAGTTAATAAATTCAGCAAAATTTAGGATCTAAATTCAATATCAAAACTAGGTTTTCTTTCTATATGCTAACAATGAACAAACAGAAAAAAATTGAGAAAACAATCCCATTTACAATAGTATAAAAGAATCCAGAATACTTAGGAGTAATCTTAACTAAGGAGGTGAAATATCTCTCTAGAAAATTACAAAGTAGTAAGAAAAGAAATTGAAGAAGACACAACTAAATGGAAAGGCATTGTGTGTGGATTGGAAGAATTAATATTGCTAAAACATCCTCAATGCCTGAGATGGTCTACAGATTCTGTGTAATCTCTGTCAAAATCTCAGTAGCCTTCATTGCAAAACAATAAAATCTTAAAATTAATGTGGAACCACCAGGGACTCTGAATAATGAAAATAATCTTCAAGAAAGAAAAAAACAAAGCTGGAGTTCTCGTAATTACTGATATCAAAACATTACAAATCTATAACATTCAAAACACCATGGTACTGACATGAAGCTAGATATGTATACCAATGGAAAAGAATAGCAAACATGAAACAAACACTCATCTATATAGCAAGGGTATCTTTGAAAAATGTATTAAGGTTATACCATGGGGAGTAGAGTCTGTTCAATGAGTGGTTTTGAGAAGACAGAATATCCACATGGAAATGCATGAAACTAGACCCTTATTTATATCACATATAAAATTTTATTCAAAGTGGATTACGGACCTAAAAATAAGACTTGAAACTATAAAACTTCTAGATGGAAACACAGAGTGTGGGTGCTTTATGTTATTGGATTTGGCAATGATTTCTTAGCTAAGACACCAATAGCATAGACAACAAAAGTGGAAGAGGACAAATGTGAGTATAGCAAACTGAACAACTTCTATGTAGCAAACAAAACAATAAGAGAGTAAAAAGTCAAGCTACAGAATAAGAGCAAATATTTTCTAACCACATATTAAATAGGGGGTTAATATTCAGAATATATACAGGACTCTGACAATTGAACAAAAGCAAACAACAAATGCAAAAGGAGCAAAGGACTAAAAAAGACATTTCACTAAAGAAAATATGAAAATTTCCAATAAACACATTGAAAGATGCTCAACATCAAGTATCATTAGAGAAATGCAAATAAAAACCAAATGAGACATCACTTCCCTCTTCTTAGAATGGCCACTATCACTAAAACAGAAAATGACAATATTGTTGAAGATGTAGAGAAATTAGAACCCTCATGCACTGTTGGTTGTAATATAAAAGCAGGGAAAACAGCATGGATATTTCTTAAAAGACTAATATTAGAACTGGCATATGATTCTAGTAATATCACTTCTGGGTACACAGGTGCAGTATCTCTTATCTGAAAATCTGAAATCCTAAGTGCTCCAAAAATCTAAAAAGTTTTGAGTCTCAGTGGACAACACAAGCAGAAAATTCCACTTCACAAAATTTTGTTTTATGAAGAACTTATTAAAAATATTATACAAAATTATTTTCAGACCATTTATATAAGAAACATAAATGAATGTTATATTTAGATTTTGATCTCATGCCGAGGATATCTCATTATGTATATGCAGGTACTCCAAAATATGAAAAAAAAATCCAAATCCAAAATACTTTTGGTCCCCTGCACTTTGGATAATTGACACTCAACCTATATATCAAAAATATTTGAAGAATTTCAAAGGGATATTGTAGTCATATTGATTGCAGCATTGTTGATAATAGCCAAGAGGTAGAAACAACTTAAAATGTTCATCAGCAGATGAATGGGTAAAGACAATGTGGTATGTACTTACAGAGTATTTTCAGCCTAAAAAAAGAGGGAAAACGTCATATGCTTCAACATGTGTGAACCAAGTAAAAATTGTACTAAGAGGAGTAAACCAATCACAAAAATGCAAACACTACATGTCTTCTATGTGCTAAGTTTAATAATCAGACTCTAAGAAACATGAAGTAGGATAGATTTGCTAGAGGGTTGGGACAAGAGGAAGATGGAGTTGTTATTCAGTGAATATAGAATTTCAGTTTGGCAAGATGAAAAAGGTCTAGAGATCTTTTGTACAATAATGTGCCTACAGTTATATTAGTATGTTATAAACTTAAAGTGGTTTATGTGCTACATTTTGTCACCTGTTTTTGAATATAATTTTAAAAAGGTAATGCATCTAGGATGCTTAGTATAATGCCAAGGCAACAGATTAGCAAAAATATGATTACTATAAAACCAATTATAATTATTTATCAATGAATAAAATAATCAACAGATTTTGGAAGAGGAAAGTGAGTTTAAGAACATGCAAAGAGCTTCATTAACTGGAGCCCAGAGAGACAGGACTTGAGGCATCTGCCTCTTTACTTCTCTCACTTTGAGGGATGATTTAAGCAGTACAGGTGTTAATAAAAAGGATTAGAAGTTCTGAAAATCTATTCTTTTAATGAAAAATTTATAGTTATTAGGACCTGATCAAAGATCACCCACAAGTCATAGAAAGTTGAATCTACAAAAGATTCATATCAATGTGGCTTTCATAAGCTCCATAGCCAGATGACAATCTGGGTGGGGTGAAGAGTATAAAAGCAGTGAAAGAAAAATTACAGAAACATCAACACAGCAGGGGTGTTCTTCAAAGGGGCTTTTAATTCACGGATTTTCAGAAAGTCTTTTTTCCCACAGCAATCCATAAGGCAGACACTTCATACTAGGGTGAAGAGATTGCATGAAGAAGCAGCTAATAGCCTTAAGAAAGGACAGTTTAAATGGACTCTACAGATGCTATTGGGATTTTCTATTTGAGTGAAAAAAGGAAACAAAAATATAAGAAGTGCCTGAAAATATACGACAGAGACAACCAATTAATTTTGCCCATGGGCTGTGGTTAAAATGCACTCTTGCTATTTTCCATGACTCTGTTGGCAAGTGGAGAGCACAGTGAGAAACTCCGACCAATTCCTGGCTATGCATCAGCCTGCTCAGGAGTGAAAGGGAGCTCCAAAGCACTCCTGAATCTGGGGCCTCACTGTCTTCCTCCACATGTCCCAACCCCTCTGCATCTTCCTGGAGACCGTCAAGATTGATCTTATTTTACTATTTATTCTGTTAAGGTGTGTCACCACTAGAAGCCCAGGGCTTCCTGATGAGCCCTCTTTTCTGTTTGTCTCACAGCCATCATCTTTCCCTCACTTCTGCCACATACATAACTCATAAGACCCTTTCCTTGCTTTGTTGTTTCTATAATACTCATCAATATCCACTTTAGCATACATCTTGTCCACCTTTTTCGTTTGTTTTTCTTTGACACTAAAATTTAGGTTTTATGAAATTAATTTAGGTTTTTGAGATTAGAGATTTGTATATATTTTTATTCAGAGCTATATTTCCATCATCTAATACCATGCCAGGTAAGCATTCGATAACTATTTATAAAATAAAAATAATGAACTTGATAAATATGCTTGGATAGTGTGCCAGAAATTGTGCTAGAGTGGTGTTGGTGTTGGTTGGAATTTAGAATCAATTGATTCAAGTTTCTGCCCTCAATGGGTTTGTATTTTAGGTGGAGAGGTTGTTGTACAAAGTCAGTTGGACGCTATCTTAAAGAAGTATGTTAGAGACACAATTCTCACTTTAATCTGTTTATCTTTCCATTAGACCAGTGGAAGGATTACAAATCTCCATGCCCTTTGCCTTAGGCGGGGTCAGTGTGATGCTTGTTCTGACCATTGGGTTGTAAGCAGGAGTGACATGTGTTACTTTGGGACTTAAAGATTTGTCAGTGGAAGACTCCAGTGTTCACTTTTTGTACTACAACTAAGAAGGCAGCATGTTCTAGACAGTGCATCGAGAGGCTAGAGAAACCTGCCTCAGCCTGGGCTAACAAGGGATGATGGTGTGGCATAGCTGCACTAGAAAGTCACCAGTAAAATTATCTCAGTTTTTTTTTTTTTTTTGTGGGTACCGGGGGTCGACCTCAGGACCTCGCACGCCAGCAGGCGCCCATGCCGCTGAGCAATATCACCGGCCCTTTTTTCGTATGTGGGTTCCGGGAGTTGAACTCGGGCCCTCGCACTTGCCAGGCAGACGCTTACACCGCTGAGCCATTTCACCGGCCCTATCTCAGTTTTTAAGCAATTGAGATTTGGTTAGTCTAGATCGTTTTGATTAACATGAAGACTATAAAATATGCCATTTTCCCCAGAGTTACATTCAGGACACATATCCTGATATATGCTTTGATATTACAGCAGAGCTGTTTAAAGTGGGAACACTCTCCGTGGTTTGGAAAATTGTGAGGTATATCTGTGACTTTATAAGTGGAGGAAGGAACTATGTGTCCTTTTACAAACAGGTATTTTACTAACTTCTCTGACTTCATAATGACAAATGAAGCCAGCAGAAGTAAGAAGAAAGATTGAGGAGCTATCCCCTTTGTGATAGCAACCCATCTGAAAGATCATAAACTGACAAGCGTTTATGAATGTCTACTCTACATCCACCACTAGGCAGTGGAAGACATAGCTCTCACTCTGAAGGAGACTGTGATCGCTACTGTAACTATGCGCTAAATACTTACCATGTTAGTTATGAGGATTGTAACAATTTAAAGGAAAGGGAGATCTTTGAAGTGTGGAGGAATCTAGGGAGCAGTTCTGGAGATGAAGATTTGACATTGGCCATGAAGAGGAAATAGAATATAATACTACTATTAATAATTTATTGAGCTTTCTATTCAGTAGGCACAACATGAAGGTCTATATTGCCCATTCTGTTCTTCATCAACTCTGTGGACACTATCTTCTCATCTCCAAGACTTTAGAAGACTGAATCTTGGAGATGTTAAGTGATGTATGCAAGTCAGAGAGCTGGAATTCAAACCCATTTGTTTCTTACAAATACAAATGCTTTCAATCCTGAACAAACTGTATTACAGTAGAAAGAAGAGGAATAAGTCTTTGCGTTGAAAGAATGTTTTGGGAATGATCTCAAAATAGTGATCTCAAAACTCACTTGCCTTGCTCTGTGACACAGTAGGGCCTTGACTCTCGATTGGCCAAAAGAACTTTATGTCCTTCATTCTTCTGGTTGTGAAGGAAGAACTAAGTGATCTTTCAATAATGTCCAAAAAAAAAAATGGAGCTGCTCAGCTATTGGCTTTGCTGAATAAATTGTCTCTTCAAACATATTTTCTAAATATCAAAATCCATTTTAAGTTTTCACCCACAGAGACATGTAAGGAAAGTAAGTGGTGAGTGAACTGATACTAATTCATCCATGTAACTTACTCTGATAAGGATTATGATAGACAAATGGGATCTCCAGTGATATTCTAATTAAAAAAAAATGTCTTTAGGATTATAGTAGAGCTCCCGACACACAAAATTATCTGTGATGGGTTTTTGAATGTTGTGGTATTAGTCAGTGTACTGGCAAGAATCACATGGCATGCTCAAAGGGTTCACTGAGGAGGATTTAATGAAGAAACTGTGTGTCAGACTGAGGGTATGGAATGAACCATTGGGGGATTCTACGGGTGATGGGGGCTAACATCAAGAAGCCATTGCCATATGTAGGCCCACTAGGCCAAATAAAAAGAACAGTGTTACTGGAATTTAGAAGAGCTGAACTGATGTGCAACAGAAAGAATGATGGTTTTATTGGTAATGGAATATGGTATTCCAGTTAGTACTGGGATAATGGAGTATATTGGTGCCTTGGTCCTCAGAACCTGTGAAGACGTTACTTTATGTGGCAAAAGGGACTTTGCAGATGTAATTAAGGTTGAAGACCTTCCTATGGGGGAATTATGCTGAATTATCTGGATGAGCCCAATCTAACCACTTAAGTTCCTAAAGACAGAGAACCTTTCCCTGACATGGTCAGAAGGAGATGTGATAAAAGAAAAACAGTCAAAGAGACATGATGTCATGACAATGGCACTGGCTTTGAAGATGGAGGAAGGGCTATTAAAAAAGGCAAGCGGGCACACCCTAAGCTTTGGGACTTATAAGGAAATGGATTCTCCTCTATTGCCGCCAGGTTGGAATGCAGCTTTGCTAGTACTTCGATTTTAGTCCATCAAGACATACATCTGACTTCTGACCTACAAAACCATTAGACAACACATTTATGTTGTTTTAAGCCACCACATTTGAAGTAGTTTTTAACAGCAGCAATAGAAAATGAATATATTGTGTAAGAAAGGCTGCTTGATAGGAGTTGTGAGCCTAGATGAAGTGTTGCAGCCACTGCCCAACTACGTTCCAGCAAAGGTGTGTGTGTGCGGGGGTAGTATTGTCACTTATCTCTACCCCTGCCTTTTGAGGTCCTGTCCATGTCTCTCATTGGCTAATTCCATCAACTAGAAGCTAGGGGACAAAACAGACTGAGTGGTGCAATTCTTAGCATTTAATCTTCCAGAATTACAGCAGAGCAGAAAAGATGGATAGTGAATCTACAGGGACAAAAAAAAATAACCAGCATAGATGTTGAACTTGAAAGTGGAGGTTTTAAATTATTGGGTGCTTTACTTGCTTTCACTTGTTATTGTAGAAGGGAGGACCTAGCAAGAAGCATTGCCAAGGCCTGCTTTCAGGAGATTGGATTAGTTCAATATATTTTTATCTTTATAGCTAGGGAACAGATATGTAGATGCATTCATTCAATCTAATCAATCAATCAATCAATCAATCAATCAATTCAGTTATCACTTGAAAAACTTGCTATTCATTAGGTACTAAGAAGCAAATGGGAGTGCAGTAGGATGCAGGATATATAGACACAGTCGTTGCTCTGAAGGAACTTAAAATACACAAAGTAGACGTGGAGTTGAATATGCTGGAGAGGCAGACATACCCAGCCATTCACAGTTCATCCATCTGGGCTCTCTGCTTGTGTCTGTAAGGGAGCGAATGGGATGGAAGTGAGGGTAGCAGGGGTGGAGGAAATGTTCACACAGACAGGGTACTTAAACTGGACTTGGAAATATGTGTAGGACAATTCTAGTCTGAGGAAGGGAAGGGGAATCTAAGGCAGAAAAAAATAGCATGAGCAGATGAAAGTCAAAAGCCTTGGCATTTAGGGAACAGCAAGAAGTTCTGTGTTGGAATATAGGATGCCTGGGGCATGTGGTGCTGTGGGATGGGGGCTTGAGCATGATGTGTTGAGTTAGATTATTGAGGGTCTTGAATGCTGTGTCTGTGTGTTGTGGTGTGTGTGTATGTGTGTGTGCGTGCATGGTTTTAGGACAGAATAAAATACGTGGTTTAGCACAGGCATATAGTTGACATGGTCTGTAAAAATAATGTGCTTATTCTGAATACACTTCTTCTTCTTTTTTTTTTTTTTTTTTTTGTGGGTACCGGGGGTCGACCTCAGGACCTCGCACGCCAGCAGGCACCCGTGCCGCTGAGCGATATCACCGGCCCCTTTTTCATATGTGGGTTCCGGGAGTCGAACTCGGGCCCTCACGCTTGCCAGGCAGGCGCTTAAGCCGCTGAGCCATCTCGCCGGCCCCTGAATACACTTCTTAAAGAAAATAAAAATAAGCAAAATGTGTGAAACAAGTCATTGCTTCCATGATGTAAATATTTCTATCTCTTAAAGTTAATTCTTGAATCATGCCCCCACATCCCCTACTCTGCTTACTTATTTATGGGATTTTATATACCAAAATAAAATTCTCAGCAAAAATGCAGAAAGAATCACGAACTCTTCTTTCCCTGAAGGCAAACACATGGCAGAGATAATTTTCCTGTGCCTCAGATGGTTCTTGTCCTTTTTCTCTTCACTTCCTTGTCTCTTGGCATACACACACACACACACACACACACACACACACATACACACACAAAACTCCTCTCTGACAGTTTCCTCCTGACAGCAGGAAGATGACCAATTGACCAACGCTCTCAGGAGATACCATGTTGTCTATGGAGCCATTCACGAAACTTATGTATCAGTGATTTTCAGCGTCCATTTGGCATTGCTCAGAGGCAGCCACTGGGCTCAAACGAATAGGTCTTCTTTTACTCAAGAAAAGCAACACTTCTATTTCAGAGGGTATTTAGGAGGAAGAAATGGAACACATTTCTCCCTACAAATCTGTCAGAACACCTGGCCAGGCTTTCCGTGAATGGATCACAGAGGTACACAGGTCTTTCAATGTGATCAAACCCATTTTATGGCGCAAGTGAAGGAGATAGTGGATGAAGAATGTGCATTATCTTTAATTACCTTTCAACAGTCTTTCATAATATACTTGGAAACTGTGTGGTAGGAACACACTTCTTTTCCAAGAACCACAACTGTTAAAGAATGCAGTGTTAATTAGAAAGAAAACTACAGCCTAAGATTCAAGAAGCCTTGGGCTCTTGTGAAAGTTGATTTTAACTCTCTGGTCCAAAGTAAGAAGCTGAATGGACTATTTCAGAATGACAATTTGAAAAATGCGATGGTTAAAAACAATTTTTAAAAAATGGCTTAAATACAGCTCTGCCACTTGCTGGCTCTGGGATGTTGGGTGTGTCATGTTACTTCACTGAATTCCAACTGTAAAAGAGAATAGTACTTAGTTCATAGGGCCATGGGAAGGGATCCATTAGAAAATATGTGTAAAATTCTCAGCACAGTGTATGCTCATGTGCTTACATTCTGCAAATACAGAAAACAAGGAGGTAAAGAAGGACTGGAGCTCTGCATGGCAGTGAAACAGCCCCATTGCAGTCACATAGAAATCTTTTGTTTGAAAATTTAATACTGTCTTTTGGAAGAGGGCAGTGGACCCAGGTGACACCGATCTATGGGACCGGCTTCACACAGTTAACTTTTAGGAGAAAAAATACACCCAAATCCATAAATGGTGATGAAAAGTAATTCATCAGAGGAACCAACAGAATATCCAATAATAGCATTCCCTTCACGTAAGCAAATGCTGGCTGGACGCAGAAATGAAGGTTTCCGGTTGGTTATGAGCATTCATTACCACTAACTTGGCTTCACCTTTTATTAATTTTGGAAATCACTGGCAGATGACATATCCTGTCATACTTTCCTGACTTCTTTCCTTAGGAATTGGATAACTAGATCAGCTTACCCAACCTCTCATCAAGAGGTTATGAAATAACCACAAACAGACTACAAAGAAGAGAGATTTATTTGGCTTAAGGACTGTAGACCATGCCTCCTTGGATTTGCAGGAAATGATTCATAATTATGGCCATGGAATTCTCATAACATGAATGGGTGGAGATGGGAAGGAATAACCTATTCAACTGCATGTTGTCTTTCTCAAGGGAAAGTCATTGATTATGACAGGACCATAACTTGCCCTTGAAGAAAATAAAGAATGGTCATTGAGTCAAGAAAAGATTGGGGGCTACAGTAAAAGGTTTTCTCCTTATAATGAGAAAGAGAAATTTGCAAGGAAAAAAAAGCTGAGCTAGGGAAAATACATGTTCATTCTCTCTTATCTATCAACTCCCTTTTGATCAGAAATTCCACAAATATTTTCCTCCATCCCTGAAATCTAAACTGACTGTAAAGTTGGATATTTGGCTTATTTATGTTCATGAAAAGTTGTTCTTTCATCAGAAAAGGTATGAAATAAGCCCATTAGTATGTGTTTACAGTCCTGAGTTTTATCGTTATCATTACAGTGATGGCCTTCCTCTCTGTTCATTGTTTAACGTTTACTGAAAGGTATTTTTTTATAGTACCTTGATGGTCTCTGCCTTTAGCCCAACATTATGAAAAAACTTCCTTTACTTTGTAATGAATGGTGATTATCTTTACATGTATGGATGTGGCCCAGAACATGGTTAGACTATCACACAAGAAAAATAATATCTTGGTTTGTGGTCATTGATTCAGTTTTGCAATACTAAAATAATTTGTAGCTTTATATCTTTATATATTTGAGATTATTACAAGGCCTACTATATTCATGTGTCACATGTCAGCTTACTCAAGTCATCCTAACTAATGTTTGTATTATTGCTTCACTTTTCTTCTTATCATGGGGCAGATTGAAATGTCCATCCAACGTTTCAGCACATTCCTCAGTTACCACGATAATGAAGTGTTCTTGGAAAACTTTCTTTTGTTTTTTTCCTTCTCGGTCCTTGGCTAACTTCCAAAAAATGTACCTTTTGAGTTTTTGTCTTATCGGGCCAAGGTTAGGCCCTCCTTGTCTTTGCCACCTTATATGTCTAATTCCTTCTGACTCTAACCCAGATGAGGTTATTGGCCACATCTGTCTAAATATTACCAAGATTACTTTCAAATAGCACTTTACATATTTCAGAGCACTTTTCATGAGAGCTCTGTTACCTAATAGTTTTACCAGCTCTGGCTTAAGACAAGGAAAGGACTAGTGAGTAAATGTTTTCTAACTTGAAATTATATTCTTGAGACAGACCGTGGGGCTGCCTTACTCGGATTGTCTTCAATAATAGCAAAGATGCTGGGCAGACATAGTTTTGGATCTGATTATAGCCAAGAGGAAACTTGTTTTATGTCAGAGCACATATGGTCTGATTTTCATGTGTATCTTGAGGAATTACTCTATTTATTTAAATATAAAACCAGTCTAGTATATATTGTACATCTGCATTTCTTAGTGTTAGTGTAAGCAGATATATATTGTGTACTGGTATCCAATAATCATTCTCATCCCACATTTCTGGAAACACTAAAATATGTCTCATGTTTGTCCTTGCATACCTCAGAGAGTCAGTATCATTACTTTTTAAATTGCTGTCTTACCTGCTAAAATTCTTCCTCACTCTCATAGTCTTGGGTAAAAGTTTTGTATTATTACATTCATAATATTTGCAATAAAAATAAAATATTTATAAAAAACAAGATATTGAATAAAAATTCTTTGCCCTTTAAAGAACCATTTGCTTCATAAACAATCAGTGTTGCCACATTGCTATTGATCTAAATCAACTGCAGGCATTCTGCAGCTCAAATTTACTGTTCATTCAGAAATATCACTGAAATCATTCGCATTCACTACCTCAGCCAGTCTTGGCTGTGCTTCTTGTTAAGGTTACAGGATGTACTGAATTAGGTGTGAGCTGAAGATGTAAGGATAGAAGTCTTAAAATTTGTAGCACATATCTAACTGTGACTAACGATGCTCTCTGGACCATTTTCTCAGGGAATTCCTCAAATCACAAGTTTTGGAACTGGAGGAACCCTGAAAATATGGTGTTCTATAAAGCTCAGACAGGCTAATGAAGATCATACAGCTGACTAGGTCCAAATCAGGGCTGGCTGGAACGAAGTGCCTTGATTCAATTCTGTTTCTATTGTCCCACGTGACCACTTACTCAAACCAAGTTTTACAGGTACATGGCAACAGTCCTGCACTGTTTGTAACTGGAAAGATAAACTCAAGACAAATATCCTTTTATCAATGTATATGACAAAAGGCAGTCATACCATAGACCTGTTCTGACCATTAAACTTTACTCAGAACTTACAGTAAAATAAAGTACACTTCCCCCATTCTTGAATGACACCTCATTTATGTGGAGCTTTCATTTCTTTGCAGTCCAAAATTGTCCCATATCTCTTGAAACTGTACTTATGCAAGATGGGAAGTCCATCTTGGGACTCACTGGAAAGCAGAACTCACTGTTCCAATACCACTCTTGACACTAAAACTCAATTCTTTAATTACATGGATCTCTAGGAAATGTAGTACTCCATTTCTGCAAGACTAAATATTTGGATTTAGTATAAATTCTCAAATCACACCATATCTGTTGAAGATTCTGGCTTAGTTAATTGACCTCCTCGGTGTACTAGGTTTCTCCTGTAGGAGCTTACTCAAGCTAATCTAGTTCATTTTTACTTCTTAGAAAACTGGAATTGGTAATAGAGGTTCAGATTACTCACCCCTAGACTTTGGAACTGGGAGATTAACCGAGCCCAGGCTAGGATAACCATTTCCTGCCAATTATACAAATGAAAGAAAACTATGGTGGAGACAGGAGGAGAGAAAGAGAGAGAGAGACAGAGAGAGAGAGAGACACAGAGAGAATAAAACATATAGAATGTAAAAAGCAGAGAAGAAGATTACGTGGTCCTAAAGAGGCAGAGACAGTAGAGTAGCCTGGAAACCCAATTTTCCATTCCTGATCCAGCTGCAACGTAAGGTCCTTGCCTATAAACTTCCACTGGGACTTAGTTTAGTGTGAGCAGAATTCTGTTCCTTGGGGAAAACCAAAGCTACCTCAGTTTAAGACAAGGGCCAATCTCTTCCTGCAACCAAGAAGTAGACGTGGCTGCAGAAGAACACACAAACAGTGTGACTGGTCTCAGTTTATACTTATATCCACAATCTTAAGTGAGGGCCCAGGACTACTAAAAGTATGACTTTGCTTTTCTGCAATAATTTAAACTTTCTTTTGTCAAGATAACCATTTCATAACTCTTTCTCCTCCCTCAGACTGGTAATGTTCCTTTCCCCTTGTTATTCTTGCCTAGTAACTCTGACTTTTATTGCACTGAGGGCACGACTATGTCTTTCTGTAGACAACAAACCCACCAGTTTACCTGTACTTGACTGTAATTGTGCTCATCTGCTCTGCCTTCCCTCCTGGTAATGTTGACCAGCTGCCCATATGCAAACCCCTACTCATCTGTACTGGGTTCCATTTTCTTTTGCCTACTCGAGGACTTTATTACTTCAATGACCACTCCCATGCTTTCTTCTCTTATATCATTAATTTTTGTATCAATATTTTAGCAGCATCTGAAGATACTGCAATGCTTCTTATTTTTATTAAGAAAAAACCAAAAACCATCCTTGATCTAGACCCCTCGACTACCACTCCATTTCTTTACAACTTTTTACAGCAAAATCTCCTTGCAATAATTGCTTGTCTTCCTGTCTGAATTTTTTGTCTTCATACTATTTCCTCAGGCCTTCCTTATCGCCAGTAATCCACTCCTCCGAAGGTCAGCAATGATATCTATGTTCTCAAACCCTGTGGCCAGCTATCAGACTTCGCTTTCTCTAATCTTCCCTCTGCATTTTGCAAAACTGATGACACTTCTTAAAGCATTTACTGCTTGTGTATGGGAAAACACATTCTCCTGATTTTCCTGCTTTTTTACTGATTATTATTTCTTAGCCTCCTCTGTTGTCTCTTTTTATTCCACACAATAGGATGTTCATCTTTATATCATTAATTTTTTTTTTGCTGGATTGCTTATTGTCAGCTTGTTTACGCCAGGAACTAAGGTTTCAAGTATAATGTCCCCATGTGGACCCAGGTAATAATTGTTCAGAAGAGGAACTTGCAGGGGACTTGGGAGGTGGAACTGAAGCAGAGTCACTACTCTATAAAACTTCAAGGCAAGATATGGCAATGAAAAGAAAAAAGAAATGCCTGGCAGGTTCCAGCTTATTCTTCTTTACTTCCACTTCAAGTCCAGTTCTTTTTCCTAACTTTTGACTCTGATGACCAGTTGCAATTCCAGGCACCTGCCAGATGGTTGGCTATAGATGCACAGAAATGATAGCCACATAGAAAAAACAGCTGCTATGCTCTTCACAAAGAGCTTCCCATTTAGGATCCCACATCAGTAATTCTATGTACCTAGTTTACCAGATTTCTTTGAAATATCCAACTTGTGTACTTGAAGAGGACTAGATAGATAGCAATGCCCTTAAATATCCTATGCTCTCTTGCAGACCTTCATGCTCCAGCTATTCCCACAATTGTGTAAAGTCTAATTCTTATAATAAATTCCTTATCCTATATCAATTCTAATTGTGCACTAAGACAATTACTGGCACCACTGAAAGTGATTCTGGAGGGATACAGCATTAATGATAGCAGTGTAGTATTATAACTGCTATTATCCAGATTTAAAGAAATTAATTAACCTGATGTAGTAGTAAATAGGACACTTGTAGTCTATGTTAAGCAATAGTTACTTTCTCAGTGATGAAATCCAGAGGTGAAAGAGACAACTAACCAACTGGCAGGATCCCTATGTTGTTTCCTTGATCTGCAGAATGAGGTCTTTTAATAGGAAGGTCCAAATGGAAATCTCCAGAACTTCTTTACTTTACTGAAACAATAACACAAAATCAATACTGCATTCCTAGATGGATTAAAGAGATAATTGCCACCATCAATGGATTGAAAACGCAAAGGTGGTATTTTCTACCATATCTCCATCCAACTTGACTCTTTGGGCTATGCAGACAACATCTGGATCTTACAATATAGTAGATAATTCTTGTGTACTTAATCAGGTGGTGGGGATCTCCATTTGAAGACATACTAGTTGTGGATTCTTTATTTGATCTAATTAATATATCTCCTGTACCTAGTATGCAGCTGTGATGGGGTAAATGTTTTTATATAAGTTAATAAAAACCACCAGAAGTCATTTGCTTTTAGCTGTCAGCTAGCAATATGTTGCTCTTCTCAGAAATATATCAACTATTGATTCTTTTACTATAATTTTCCTCAGAAAATCCCTGCTTCCCTATTCCAAAGGATACGATGTTGGTTCCTCATGTTACTGACATCACTTTGCTTGGTTGTGCTGAGCAGGAAGTAGCCACTTCTTTAGACATCTGTGTCTGGATTTAGAAAATATTTCCCATGAAATACAAGAGTATGCTAATTTGATCAAACTTTTAGGCATCCAGTGGTCTGAGACATATAAAAATATCTACCATGAATGGAGTTAAGGTCTCAAGTGTCAAGATAGTACCAGCAGTTGCAAATAAAACAGAGCTTAGTAGGAGGAGGAATAAAGAATTAGAAGTGTAATGGAGTACACATAGTTCTCCAAGTACTCATTGCTTTGAGGCTTTCTTGGTCCAGAAAGCTGGATGTGTAAAAAGCATGCTTGTCCACTAACCCAATAATCAATTTAGCCTAAGAGAAGAAGAGAACGCTTAGTTTCTTGTAGTAAAATGCAAAACATAAGATCTGAGGGTCCAGAAACATGGTAGGGAAGATGGATTGTGGAGACCAAGGTCTGTACTCTGAGAAAACAAATTCGTCAGCTAGGAAAGTTGAAGTCAGCTAAAGGCCTTACTTCTGAAGACTGGCTCAGTGGAGATAAGCCAACTTTTTGCTAAGCTTTCAAAAGGAGATGTGCCCTCGAAACCACCTAGAGTTGTCTTCCAACAATATCCCTTTCAAAGAAAAGGAAAAGTTCTTGTACCTGCCTTCTCCTCCAGTTCTAAAGTAGTGTATCTTGTTCATTTTGCCTGGGAAAAATGGCCAGATTTATAAATCTGCACTGATTCATAGAAGTGGACAATGGCTTGAATGGAAAGTCAGACTTGGAAGGATCTCAATAAAAATTTTGTTGTTAGGTAGTCAGTAAGTGGTATATAAATAAAACTCTCCAAAATGAAGGGAAAAGTAGATTTCCCACGTGACTGCTAACTCCTAGCAAAGGGGGCTCTAATAATTAGTAAGACAAGATGAGCCATGTTGTGGATTTTAATTAGTTTATTTCTCCAGCCATCTCTGTTGTTGTCTAATAGCCTCAAGATGAAGGTGGCCATAGTGGTAAAAATAGATGTTATACATGGGCTCAGTAACATGGACTGCCACATAAACCAATCAGGCTTCAGCCGTGAGAAGTCCACCAGCAGGAAAGCCAAGCACCAAGCCCTCAATGTATCAACACACTTGAGACATGATATAAAGTATATTATATTGGACTATTCCCATCATGAATGTAATGGACTTTGCACTTAGGAGAATAAATATTTTTCCTGTCTGTGATAATTCCACCCAAACCACTGATTTCCAAAATACCTTATTTGGTGTTACAATTTTTTACCCAGTATTAGTTTTGTCAATTTAAATTATTCTTCATCAAATTCACTGATTATATTATGATACTCATCATCCTGAAGCAGTTGACCTGATATAATAGTGGAATCTCTTTTTAAAAACTCAGTTTGGGGGCCAGTGATATAGCTCAGCAGCATAAGCACCTGCCTGGCAAGTGTGAGGTCCTGAGTTCAGTTCCCAGTACCCACATAAAGAAAAAGAACAAAACAAAACAAAACAAAACAAAAAAAGCAAAACTCAGTTTGGCACAAAATATATAGCATTATTTTACAGGGTTGGAGTAAAATTCTTCAGGATGCATTTATGCTCCAAATTAGTCACCAATACATGGTCTTATTTCTCTTATGGATCAGATTTATAGGTCCATGAACCAAGAAGCAGAAATGGGAATACTTTTCCCTGTTACCCTTGATAATCCTCTGGTAAAGTTCGCTTTCAAAAATTTGAACTCTGTCAATTTACAGTTCTAACTTAACAAGGGAAGACTAACTTTTTCAAAAGACCCAGCTGTGATTCACTAAACTACAAGTTGGGAGGATTACCTGAGATTATTTTGGGCTCTTCACTCCAGTAAACCAATAGGCAAACAAAGGAGCCTGTGCAGTAGAGGGCGTGATTGATCTTACTGAGGAGAAATTAGGTTGCTTCTATACAACAAGGGCAAGGAGCGGAATTTCTGAAAAGAAGGTTTCCTTAGTGTCTGTTAGTATCACCCTATATCATATGTTAAAGTTAATGCAAAACAATAGCAATCCATAGAGGTGGAATCAGGAATGGCACAGGCCAAAAAGGAATGAATGCTGGGATCACTGTGTTGACTTGACTGGGACGTTGTGCCCAGATACTTAGCCAAACATTATTCTGGGCGTGTTTCTGAGGGTACTTCTGGAGGAGATTAACTTTTGGATCAGTAGGCTGAGTGATGAAGATGTCCCTCTCTGCTGTAAATGGTTCTTATTCCCTCAGCTGAAGATTTGGACAGAACAAAGAGGCTCAGTAGAAAGGAGTTTCTCCTGCTGACCTTTGAATTAGGACATTATTCTTTTCTGCCCTTTGGACCCAAATATTGGCTCTTCTTGTGTCTCCAGTATTCCAGGTTTTGGACTTAAATGTGTCCCATCAGTTCTCCTGGGTCATAGATATTTGGGCCTAGACTAGCACTACACATTGACTCTCTTGGGTCTCCAGTTTGTCAACTGCAAATCTTAGAATTTGTCAGCTTCCATAATCTTGTGAACCCATTCCTTATAAATCTATCTCCACCTGCACTTCTAGTTCTATCATCTGTATCTTCTCTCTATCATCTATCTATCTACCTATCATCATCATCCATCATCTATCAGTCAATCATCTGTCATCTCTCTATCTACCTCATCTATCTATCCTGTTGTGTTCCTCTGGAGAACCCTAGCTAATTCAACAAGAACCTATGTTCAGACAAAGTGCTTGCTGATGGTACGTGCTAGCTAATTAAATACATTCTTTTCCTTTTAGAAATTTAATGCCAGAGGGAGAACTAACTTCTTATGACCTTATCTTCTTCCGTATAGCCTGGTATAGGATTCAAAGATTTCCTGTTAGTAATGGAATTCTTATTTGTAAGGACTAGAACGTTATGTGAAGAAGTCCAGGTTAAAAAGGATTTATTCTTGCAGTTTACAATGGACCCAATTGTACAAAGTATGGTTGGTCTTTGTGGAAACCACAGGGTCTCCCCAAATTTCCTCTGTTTCTCCTTTTCAAGCTTCACAGATTTTATCCTTGTCGCTCTCTACACATCTTCATCATGCCCCTTCTGCAGCTTGGATTTTCTCCTATCCCTATATTTTCCCATGGCCCCACCAAGACCAACTGATTGTGGAACCTTAGGGTATATTACCTTTTAGATTGTGTCTCTATGTTTTGGCCTGTCTGTTCCAATTCCCAGTTTCCAGAAGAGAGGATATTATTGGACATTCAATTATTTCTGTTGTGGGGTCAGGATTTCCCATTTGATCTGTGGGTAGATCATGGAAGGTATGTAGAAAACAAGTTTAAAAAGATACAATATTACTCTTCCCTGGCTCTTTCTTTTTGTGGTACCAGAGATAAAGTCCAGGGGTGCTCTGTTACTGAGCTACATCCACAACCCCTTTTAATTAGTTCTTTTATTTTGAGGCAGCATCTCTCTAAGTTGCCCAGGTAGGAGTTGAACTTGTGATCCTCCTGACTCAGCTCCCAAGGTGCTGTGATTATAGGCACGCACCAACATTACTCTGTTTTATTTTCTTCAATAAATCATTGGATAACCAGTTCACTTCTCTATAGCCCTCCTCCTAAGAGCACCTTCCAGTACGTCTGTGTCTCAGGCTGATCTTGCCTAGCTACCTATAGTGGTTCCCGGCTTTGGTAGTGGCGCTAGTGGGACTCCTTTACTGACATATTTGGGAATTCATATTTAATACATCAGGCCCCTCTCAACACCAAGTTGGAATATAGTCCTTGGCACAAGTGAGATTAGCCCTGTGGATTCAACAATGTTATGGTTATAATAATGGCATTTGGGGTTGGTGATACAGGTGGTGATAGACTAGGGCCAGTATTTGGAAGGAGAGTCATGAAGCCACACCCTTCCCATCAAAGGAAATTTTAGGCTACTAGTAGGTGATCACTTCAGAAATGATGGCAAAATAAAGTGAAGTTGAAGCCATATTCATGACTATGTGTTCTCCACCCTTGGATTCCTAGTGATAGGTTTATACTCCAAGGCTGTGCTGCCATGTGTGTGACTATTCTTAATGTTGATGGCTGCTGAGCGTGTGTAGGTAACATGCTGGGAGGGAGTCAGATGGGCCCAGCTTAGCTGGCAGTGTACCACCAGGGAGGGTCTGTTGAAGCCTGAGCCCTTCTGCATGTCATATTAGAATCAAACCTCCCATTGCTGAAAATCACAGTGCTTCTGATCTCACACTATCAGATAAGCTGCCAGAATATAACATCTTAGATATTTATTTAACAGGAGGTGGGTGTTGATAGAACTGTCTAGCTTTGAAAATTTCTACAAGAAGGCAGAACTGAACAGATGAATGGCAAAATTATGATAGAAGCACCAGAGAAATAGAAGCTCAAAGTACAGCAGAAACAAGGGATGTGGGGATCTTTGAAATGTGTTTCCTTTTAAGAGCATTAAACAAACACATGACAGTGACTCTAGACCCCCTAATTATTTTCTAGCTTCCATGGTTACAAACAAGCACCAAGCAAAAAACAAAGCATCTTCAGCATAACAAAAGGGAAAAGAATGATTATGGAAAAGCATAGAAATATTCTAGAAATTATCCCGACTGTCTCTTGTCCTAAGCACCAATGCCTGTGCTTGGCTCTTGGGACACAAAGATGACTGATGTGAAACTTGCCCTCTAGAAGCCAAGGGACATTAATCATGGTATTATTCTGTCCATGAGTCTTGACACTTATGGTTTCCCTCTTCACTCCCACTGTCATTATTCCAGGCCTAGTTCCATCATCTCATACATAAGTCACTGAAAAAGCTTCAGGGGTCATCTTCCTTTCCTTCACATTGCACATTGCTCTAATGTTAGCACTTCCTAGTAGCATGTTTATCAATGTGTTTCCCTACTCCAGAGCACTTAGAGATTTCCCTGTTGCAGACTGGTTGGAATCTGAACTTAATAGAGCATCTTCCAACACCTCCACGTATCCAGCCTCGTCTTCTCTCCGTACCCATAGAGGTCTCCCTGCTTCACTGATGGAGCTTTTTAACAGATCAACCTGAATAATCTTCTTATCTGTATAAGTAAGGCATTGACATTCACATTTTAAAATACCTAATAGTGCTTCTCCAGCCTTTCTTTGACTAAATCTCCTTGTTACTTTCCTATTCTGCTCACTATGTGAAATATATTTATATTTATAAAGACATCTGGGTAGAAGAACAGTTACTTATTAGAATGAAAGGTGGAAAATATTCATATGGTTTAAAGGTGTTGAATGTTGTATGGGCAAATACCATGACCAAAAGATACTACTTCTGATTCTATGTGCCTTTTGTCTTACTTCCATTCTTTTATATATAATATTCATCTTGATTAAAAGTATCCCTTACATTTTCCTGCCTATCCATCCTAATTCTACAAATTAACTATTCTATTCAATCAGTTGGCTACTATGTATTTGTAAACTGGGTTTACTGACGCCATATCAGCCCAGAATTTGAGATTAGATCACCTTGACAGTAAGTACATGTCCCATGGTGTTTGACATCACCAGTTAATGCAGGGCTTCCAGTGCACTGGAAATTTCCTTCTTCTAAAGCTGCCTTCTTTTAGTTCGTTTGTACATCTATAACAGAATACCTTAGTCAGCTAGCTCTGAACTGTGGTTCTGGAGGCCAGGAATTCCAATCGAGGTGCCTGCAGAGTCTGCTTCTGCTGAGGGCCTCTTCCTTCTCACTGCATCCTCACAGGGGTGGAAGGGACTGGTTAACTCTTTAGAGTCTCTTTTATAAGTGCTCTATTCACATTTATGGTGACTGAACCCACACAACCTGATCACCTTCCCAAATCTTCCAAGTCCCCAAACAATCACATGGGGAATTGAGTTTCCACATATGAATTTTGGGGAGGACACAGACATTCAGATAACAGTGGGCATTTCCACTTTTCCCAGCAGCAAATTTTGTCAGTTACATCCCCCCTTCTCTTGCTCTGGACCCTCTGAGTTACATGCTGCCATATTCTCCAGATACCAGTACCCCTTCTGAAAACTTGTGCTTTGCCATCGCCGCTGCTCCTCTAGGTTCTCCTGCTGCTTCGTCAGCACCACCTTCCTTCTCTGGACTCCATTCTCCCACTGTAACTTCACTGGGTACTGCAGGTACCAGGACCATGAATTGTCTTATGGCACAGACGGAGGAAATGCCTTACTCATACTGATCATTTTGTTACCTTCTCTTAGAAGAATATCAAAACTCTGTGGTTTTTTTCTGAAGTCTTTCTAGTGGAACTGACTGCCATCAGACTGAGACACAAGCCTCAGGAATGTGTGGACTCGGTAAATTTCAATACGTAATCACAACACCACACCAGTCAAGGTCTATCTGTCTTGGTTCCCTTTTCCCATAGAGTGGGTAGGTGCTGTCCAAGGAAATTTCAAGGCATTGAGAATGGTATTCTAGTGCCCTGCTCTGACAGATCTCTCTTCTTAACCAGACAGGTCATAATGCTTGTATCAGTTAGGGTTCACTGGAGGAATATAGGGTTCACAGCAGAATTAAGTTAGAAAAGAATAATATTGCGATAGCCAGGAAATATAAAAAGATTTGGAAATTAAACAATGTTTTTAATTAATTACTGGGTCAAGAGGATACTATAGGAGAAGTTAAAAGTACTTTGCACTGAATAATAAGAGAATACAACAATAAAAATTTGTTAGATGGAGCTAATCAGTACTTGAAGTAAATTTGGAACTTCAAAAGTTTAGGTCTTAAAGTAATGACCTAAAATTTTATTTAAGAATCAAAACATAAATAAATAAAGCACAGATTGAATCCAAAGGAAACAGAAAGGGCAGAAATCAGTGAAACAGAAAGCAGAAAAATATTAGATAAAAATCAGTGAATCTAAAAAGAAATGTTTCTTTCGAACAAATCAATAAAATTGACTTACTTCTAGCCAGATTGATCAAGACAAAAAGAAGTAACACAGAATTTGAAAATGTAAATATCAAAAGATCATTACATATCCTTCAGTTATTGAAAGCATACTAATAAAATTTAAACAATGTTTATATACTAATAAATTGTGCAACGCAGAATAGCAGAAACAAAAACAAGTCCTTTGGATGACACAAATATCACCCTGACCCTAGAAGAAATAGAAACTTGAATGATATTTATATCAAAAAAAGAAGTTGATTTTTAACTGAAAAAATATCTGTCTTATATAGCATCACTGGTAAATAATATTAAACAGGGCCGGTGAGATGGCTCAGCGGCGTAAGCGCCTGCCTTGCAAGCGCGAGGGCCCGAGTTCGACTCCCGGATCCCACATACGAAAAAGGGGCCGGTGATATCGCTCAGTGGCACGGGTGCCTGTTGGCACGCGAGGTCCTGAGGTCGACCCCCCCGGTACCCACAAAAAAAAAAATAATAATATTAAACATAAAAGGATCAAAATATTACCAACCCTGTAAAAATTACTTCTGTAAAATAGAAGAAAAACTTACCAACTCATTTTATGAGCACAGTAGTACTCTTCTTTATAAACCAGAAAAAGGCATCACAAAGAATTAGAGCTAAGGGTCAATAGCTCTCATGAAAATAGAAGTAAAGTATTTGCAGATCTAATTGAACAATATCAGGTTTGCGCAGTGGCAGTATAGCCAGTGAGGTTTATCCGAGGTGTGACTATTGATAATTGAAAACTTCTCCCTAATAGAACAATGTACCTAAAAGATAATACATCAAGACCAATTGGAGTTGATCCTGAAATACAACTTTGATTCAATATATGGAAGTCAATCATTGCAATTCCGCCATAACAGAACAAAGGAGAAAAACTATTTGGGTTTTTCAATAGCTGAAAAATAATAAAAGTTTAAAAGGACTGGATAATTTTAATGCCCTTTCATAATAAGAACTCTCAACAAACTTGGAATGAAGGGCAATTCTCAGTCTGATTTATGGTACTTGTGAAAAGTCTATATTCAACATCATACTCAATAGTGAAAGTCTCAATGCTTTCTACCAAAGATCGGGAACATTACTTTTACTTAACATAATATTAAAGATTCTTGTTTAATAATACAAGTAAAAGAAAAAAAACAGATATGCAATTCGGAAAGTAAGAAATGAAACTATCCTTATTTGCAAATGACATGATCATGAATCTAAAAAGTTGCAGAAAATCCACAAAAAGCTACTAGAATCAAAATTAACTCAGCAACTTCTCAAGATTTGAGATCAAGATACAAAGTCAGTGTGGTGGCACATGCCAGTAATCCCAGCACTTCGGAGGCTGAGGCAGGAGGATTGTGAGTTTCAGTTTGGGCTACAAAGTGAGTTCAAGGCTGGTCTGGAATACACAGCAAGACCTTGTCTCAGAAAACAAAGAAAAATAAAACAAAATAAAACAGGAAATGATCAGTAAACAAAAATCATTTAGAAATTTAAGGTCCATTTGCAATAACATTGAAATACTTAGGAACAAACTTAACAAAAACAACATGTAAAGCTTAAATACTGTAAACTACAAACATTGTAAAAGGAAACAAAAAAAGGAACTTAAACACGGACATGTAGCTGGGTGTAGTGGCACATGGCTGTAATCACAGGTACTCTAGGGCCAGAGGCAGGATTGAAAAATCAAGGCCTGTTTGGGCAACTAAACATGATCCTGTTTCAAAATAAAATACAAAAACTAAAAAGGACTGGAGATGTAGCTCAGTGGTAAAATGCCCCTGGGTTCAATACACAGCCCTGTCAAAAGACAAAGTAAAAATTGTTGTGCACACCATGCTCATGGACTGAAAGACTCCATATCCCGCCAAAATTGACTTAGATATTTAATACAATCCCAAGAGCCTCTTTAAAAGATATATATTAGCAAATTGCTTTTAAAATTTACATACAACAACAAAGGACTAACTTATCTTAAAGTTTTTTGAAAAAAACTGGATAACTTAAGCTAATAGATTTGAAAACTTATGATCTTTCTTCCATTTGCATCTATCCATTTACTTATATTGCATACCGCTTACTAAAAGCTAAAGAAATCAAAACACTGTGATACTGATATAAGAATTGAGAGCAATGGAATAGTAGAGTCTAAAAATATATGCACACTTATATGGCCAATTGGTTTTCAACAAATGTGCCAAGAAAATTTAGACACTTAAATAACTATATATTTTAGCCAGAGTACGTAAAGTTACAATAACAATTGAATTGCCAATGCCAGTGGGATGAGTAACAATTATTCTTTCTTGTCCAGCACAGGTGTTTAGGCTTTAAAATAACTCTCCATGGAGAAATTCTGGGACTCAGCCTGATGTAGGTTTTGACATTTTCATAATGTGGCAGTGTAGTTATGGATACTGTATCAAGGGGAAAGACTATATATGTGAGGGGACAGATCTTTTTTACACCAGACCTAGACCTTGGTTACATGATGAGCTGCAGCCCCAGTGGAGGTTAGAATATGTAGTTTAGCTGTATGCTGAGGAAGAACAGGAAATACACTTTGGTGAAGAGCAAATAGTCTTTGTCAGAGTGTGAATGTATATGCAATATCAGTAAATATACAGGTGCAAGTGGAAGAAAGATATAAATAATAAATGAATAATAGCTACATTAATGAAGGTAAAAGTCTTCATTGGACATGTGCCAATATAATTCTACAGACATTGCTACTGGGAGACAATTACAAACCTAGCAAAGATGAGAATGATGAAACACAGTGTTACCCAATGAATCTGTATCTAATGCCTTATTTCTTTTATTTTATTCTTTAGATTTTCCTAAATCTAGGAAGTGTAGATCATGTGGAGCACACATGGCTAGCCTGATTATGAAGATATCACCATGGTACCTTCATGGGAATTGTCAGGTTACACAGCCATAAGTTACATAATTGATCCCTAAATAAAAACAATCAAGGATGACTTGTGTGTGGAAGGCCTTATCTTAGCACTTTCCCATGTATATGAAGGCATTAGGTGTTTTTGAAGGCATAGTTTTCCTTTAGTTAGTGTTTGTACATAAATGACTCAAACAGGCATTGCTGTTAGTACTCTTGTTTTTCCCAAATTACCAAACTGGGAAAATTTTCCCTCTACATGAGGAGAACAAAGATTTTATTTTAATGCTTCTATTTTTTAGAACAATAACAAAGTTATAAACATGTCCAAAATTATAGGGAAAGAATTATAAAGGAAAAGTAAATCCTCAAGACCTGGTAATAATTAATGATGTCATGTATCTTCTGAGTGTGTGTGTGTGTGTGTATGTGTGTGTGTGTGTGTGTTTGTATCATGGCCATGTGAGAAAGACCAGAAAAATTCCAGGTTATGTCAAGGGAGATATGAGATCATAAATTCTTATTGTTCCAAAATGATATCACCCATTATTCAATGGAAAACTTTTTAAAAGAAAAAGAAATGAGAGAACATTTAATGCCTGAATTCTCTTCAGATCTCAGGTATAATACTTGGAAGAAATCTTGGACAGCCTGCAAAAATCTAAGGAAGCATTCCCTGAGTAGTTTCAATTTTATAAACGACATGGTTAAGATAAAGCAATATTTTATAAAATCTTCATAGAGGCAAGGATGTAAAGAATACAGTATTGGAATATGCTATTAAAAAAGAAATTTGTTGGGCCGGTGAGATGGCTCAGGGGCGTAAGCGCCTGCCTGGCAAGCGCGAGGGCCCGAGTTTGACTCCTGGAACCCACATGCGAGAAAAGGTCTGGTGATATCGCTCAGCGGCACTGGCGCCTGCTGGCGCACGAGGTCCTGAGTTCGACCCCCGGTACCCACAAGAGAAAAAAAAAAAAAGGAAAGAAATTTGTTGCTCATCAAGTGTCTCTGTGTGTCAGGAAATATACTTGCTGCTTTATATGCATTTTCGTATAAAGGCTTCACAACAACCATACAAGTTAGATGTTCCCTCCTACTTAATGCAAGAACTGAGGCTCAGACATGGACAAATAATTCACTGGGATTCCATTTATAGATCTCCCTGTTCCCAAATATCAGGTTCTTGCATCAAAATCTCAATATAATAAAACAGTACATTATTTCCCTCTACTTTCCAAGGTAAACAGTGCTAGGACAATCTTCTCTTCCTTTTGGCTAGGCCCAACTAGAACCAAAGGCTTCCCCGCCCCTAACTAGCTTTTCTTTAACTTCTTTTTGCTTTTGATAATCCTGGCTCCTTTTATGCAGAGTTTGTCTCCATGAAAATTGACAGGAGTTGGGTAGAGTTGGCTATAGCTGCCCTCTTCGGATGTGACGGAAGCTCTTTATATATGTGCCAAAGATTTCACTCTTTGCTATTACATCTCAGCCATGTAGCTCAGTGCCCATGGCCCTTCAGCATGCTTCCACACTGCATCTCTTATAGAAGAGTTAGGAGGGATCTGAGATATTTATTGATCCTACGTGTTTGTCCAAAGTGAGAAATGAAATACAGACTGAGGGAGCCATGTGTTCCATTTCCCTGCTCTCACTTATTTTTGTTATCTGCTTGACCTATAGACATTCAAGCTTTTGATTCTTTGGATTAAAACATTTTGTGAGCTTTTCAAAATGACGAGTAGTTCATTTGATAAACTGCTATCTGTTAATATGATGAGTTTAGGAACCCTCTGCCCTAATGGTTTCAGAGAAATATCATGTTTTTTTTTTACATTTCATGTTTTCTAAGTCAGTAGTGTCCAATGTTTGATCAGCTGGATTGAATTCACCACAGACATCTGAAAAACTAGTTAAAAATATAGATTCCCTAAGTACTAGCTTAGGGTAGAGTCTGGGAAAACGTTTCTTGTCACACTTCGCAGGTGAGGCAGAAGGCTACCATATTTAGGAATAACAGACCAAAGGAAAACACTACATGGCAGTATGTTTTAGAACAGGTAGCAGGCTGGTGGAGCAAAATGTTTGGGACAGGGAAGGTATCATAGTGCTCAAATGAATTTCACTTACTTAGACATAGATATGTTGAATGAGCCCTAATAATAACTTTTATATGACGATCCCATTGTCAGACTACCCTACCTTCCTGTTCCATGCACACCTGGTCTAGATGGGCTCTGTTCCTATAAACTTTAGAAAAAGGTTATTCTGGTGCTTTGAGAAGAAAAGAGTTTCTAAAAGCATTTATATTATAGACAAGGAATCAGTAGGGTCTTGAGAAAATAACATTTTCTCTCTTTTACTATCTTTATTAATAGATCAATTGGCTGTAACTCTAAAGGCTTTAGATATTGAATAAATTCATATCATTGCATAATTTCTGATATTTTTGCTTTTATTCTTCCTCTGCAGTTGGCATTTATTGGGAGTTGAATTTTAGGTATGTAAATACTTATGTTATTTTAGATTAGAAATATTAACTGTAAATAAAATGTAACAGACTACAGTTAAAATATTAAAAATGCTTTATTAATTCTGTATATTTAAGATTTTAACATTCCCCCAATTTATGTTATAGATAACTAAAGATACAAAACATGTGTTTGAGCTTTCATTACATAGCTGGATCCAGAAGCAATAATAAAAAAAAATAAATTATACTCATTTCCTGAGGAAGAGATTTAGCTGAGAATGTGTAGGAAAGGTTAAGCTTTGGGTGTTGAACTTCACCCTACATGCTTGAGTGGCATGCAGGACATCTGAATGAGTGAGAGATTTGAACATAGATTTTCATTAAGCTACTTGCAGGTGTTGGTGGTTTTGATGTTGTCTCGTTTTCTTGAGCCAACCTGGACATATCTTGGTGATAAAAATACAATAGTCAAAAAGGATGAAGATTTTAAGCCCCCATTTTCAAAATCCTCTGTTCCATTTTGGTCTTAGGAATAGCTTTCTTTTATCTTTGGGATAAAACCCATAGAAATGAAAAGAAAGGCAATGAAACCAGGTCTTCGCCAGAGTCCCTCAAAAAGCAGTCATTCAAGCCTCATTTTCCAGTCCCAGGTCATGGCTTTTCTGGCTTTCCTCTTGTCATATTGTCCTTCTGTGTCTTACAAAATGACTTATCACAGAGTGTCTTATTTATCACATAAGAAAGACAAGAACAGGGAGATGAATTACATTAAGCTAAAAAGTTTTTCTGTATTATGAGTTTTACTCCTGGTTTACAATAATTCATCCACCTAAAATAATTTGAGCCTCAGAATTCACCGTGGAATAGTTTTACTTATTGTGTTATATACTTCTCTTTCATCAACCTCTGATACATTTTTGAATTGCTGCAGTCCACTGTACAACCAGATTTTCTAAAATGTTCTTAGCCAGTAGATACTCTGAGAATTCTATTATAAAAGCCCCCAAAATGAACTTGAAGTAGATGACAAGGCAGAATTTCATGGTCATATCAGATACGAAGTGTCTGGGAAATATGAGGAGAGTTGTTGCAGGGTCAAATGTTGGCCAAAGATAAAAATGTGCTTAGCTCATACAGAGAGCTGTATTAGCTATCATCCTTTGATGGGTGCCTTGAGAATAAACACAAATGGGCAGATGTGCATGGGAATACACACAAACTGTGCAGATGTGCATGGCTTCAGACAGGAATTCTATTTGCACTAGGGATAGTTTCTGACCTATTTCAAGACACAGGAGCGTTGACAGGAAGCTCTGGGTGAAGTATAGCATGTAACACCACTGGGAAGTTTGCTGTCACCACGGCCAAATGATTTCATCTACAGCAGAACAGAGGCCACTCCTTCAGACAGAAACAATGATTGTACTCTCCAGCCCATTGTTTTCTCCTCTGCTATTGTTGGTGCATTTTCAGGCCTACACATGCATAGCTGGAAATTTCAAAGACACGTGTCTTAATACCAACAGCCTTCTAGTAAGTCATACGTAGGTAACTAGAAAACTTTATCCTTTGGCATTTACACTTTGGATGTGAACATTGGAAGGCTTGTGTTGTTAAATTAAAATTCTCAGTTATTCCAATTTTCATTATCACTCTAATGCTATGGTAGTCATTGCAAAAGTAGTTTCCTAAAAAAAGGAGACTTTCTTGTCTTATTTCCAAACAGAAGCTTATTTGTTTTCACCCACAATTAAACAGCCACACTGATATATGTGAAGCATGAAAGACCTCTAAAGTCAATGATTATCCTAACTCATCACTTTGCCCTTCACTTAAGTTTACTCTTCTGTTCATTATTTAGAGATACATCATGCATCCTATTTTTTCCACATTAATTCAACCAATCAGGATTTTGGTATAAGGTCTGAGATAGATGTATGAACAATTCCATTCAATTTCATTACCCAGCATCTCCAAGTGCTTTTTCTCTCTGCCAAACTTTGTGCTAAGGACTCAGATTTTATTTTCCTAAGGGGTCTCCAGAGATGCTTTAAACTATTAGTCAGATGATCAACAACATGTACTGGACATCTGTGGTATGCAGGACCTGGTTAGGTGCAGTTGTAAAGCATAGATTCCAAATGCCTCTTCTAACATCTTGCATTCTCATAAAACCTTTTTATTCCATCAACAGTTTGCAAGCATGTGATTATAGACTAAAGGCTTTGGGAGAAGCTAAATAAAAGCACCTGTTTCAGAATTGCATGTGGATGGAGAGATATAAAAAATGTATCGTTATTCATCGTAGGAACAACCCAACCACTTAGCCATCAGTATTCATCAACCTAGTCTTTGCATTGTGTTTGGATTATTCTCCATAAAACCCTATGTTTGCATTTGTTCATGCAAGCTAGCTGACCTCGTCCCTTTTATGGCAGTCATTTTTTAGATAATGTAGCGATAGAAAGGATACTAAAATCAAGGTTGGATTTAAGGACCATACTTCACACATATTATCCTCATAGTCATTTGGAGGCACAAAAAAATACGTAGAATGTATCTCAAGCTTGGATGATATGAGTGTAATAGGATGATGAGAGATACTTGTTGAGCTTTTCTTTCTTTATAGAACACCAAGAAAGAGGTGACGGAAGTGGAACTGTGTAGAGAACAATGTTATTAAACTTTCCAAGTCTGAGTTAAGAAGAATGCCTTGTTCCTGAGACTCCCTAATTCCTAGTGTGAGTGAAATTGAACTAGTTTGATGATCTTAGACAAGGGGATCAGGTAGTGGGGGATGGGAATAGTGCAGAAATAGTTTCCATGAAGAGAGAAATGGGAAGAAACACTCCATTTGTCTCATCCTGCAATCAAATAGAGTTGGAGTTGGTGAGCAAGAGAAAATATTTACAAAGTTTGTGTGTATCTGCCTTAAGAGGAGACTGCCACTCATTCTTCTGCTTGGCTATTAAGAGATCCATCTTGCTGATGTGTCATGATGCCACAGAACGGGAACAAGAGCATTGTATGGAGACACTAATGATAAGACCTTGCAGATTTTTTGTTGTTTGAACTAGTTTGTGTACGGCATTTTGGTATAGCAGCTCAAGTCAACTAGTAGAATTATCTTGATCATGCTCATGCTTTCATATATGTTATTTATATGTTTTATATCCAATATAGTTAATGAGGCTTCTCCTCTTTAATCATTATGCATTACAAAAAGCAAAATTAAAATGATCCTCATACTGATGGAGTTAGTTGTTCATTTGTCGTGAGAGAGAATAGATTATTCCAGACTCCTTTGAATGTATGGTATTTTTTCCTTATGTAAGGTAAAGGACATTCCAAGATGTACTGCAGTGCTGGGTTGAGGGTGTACAATCTCCGAGGTGAGTAGGCAATTGTAGGCTGGTTTTCAGAGAGATAGTCTTGATTGATTTTCTTTGCCCCACCATAAGAACATTTCACTCTCAGAGCTCAGACCAATTTCCTAGAATTCCTGGGTCTTACGGGGTTCAAGGAGAAAAGATAGCTCAGGAAGATTTTAAATAAGGACCAGTCATTCAAAGTTTTGAAAAATACTTTTCGTTTTTCAGTTGTAATGGGTTATCTCAAAAGGAGTGCATGAGATGTGAGCAGACAGGACTATCCATTTTGCGAAGGGGATGGGTTATACATTCCGTCCATATGGGTTGTGTGGAGATGAAAAAGAAAATTCTATCCCAGCCCTCTCCTACTCCCCTTGTTCTTCAGTCATCTACAATGAACAGAGGACTGATGCTTCTGGAGCTCAGGATCGTGGATGGCTGTTTGCCTGACACAGGGAAATGTTTAATAATGCAGCATCCCTGGGACGGCCTGCCTGCCTGTCACATCACTGGCTTTTCCCACCCAAGATTATCAGTCTCAACCTATTGTTCATGCATCAAATCTTTTGACACCTATTGTTATAAATGACCCTACTGTTTTGAAGCTATTCATCATTTCCATAAATGGAATAGTTCCTCCTCTTACAGCAGATATTTCCATCCTGTTTTTACTTAGAATGGGAAATGGATAGTTCTTAATAACTGCAGCCACGTGGCATGGATTTATGCCATTAAGAGATTCACTTTTTCAAGATAAGTTGGGACTTACTCAAAGAGTTTAACTGCCATTAAGAATTTCTCTTCTAGACAACCTGCCAAACACAGGTGTGACAGTACTAGCAGCAGTAGTAATCAAAGAGTGTAAATGAGTAGGGCTAACATTCAGTCTCCAAATTTCTCCCTGCCTCAAGAAGAAGGCACGTGTGGGGGTGTTGCTTATACTTTTGGGTGGGCAAGACTGATTAACATGAAATTACTCTATAAATTAAATTTGTCTCTCAGAAGTATCTCATATGTATTTATTCTTAAATTGCCCCAACTTGAATGAAGTGGTATTTTTCTCTGCAGTGTATGGATAGCCAAATAGCTTAGTACGTGCCTGTCAACTTCAGAACCATTGTGTTGCACAATTCTAATGGCACAGCTATATATGGTATTCTGAAAAAATTGTGCCTCCTGCCATTGTGTAATGGCTTGGCCTATCTTCATTTCTATAGAACATTTACTGCTGATTGGACTTTTGTAGAATTCCTGTTTAAGGGCTTCTTTGCCATACCAGAAATGCCTCCAACATCTGCTAGCTAGGATTTTAGCTACAACTGCACTCCTGCAGTATCATCTCTTCCCTAGTGTTTATTGCTGTGCCTTGCTGCCTTCACAAACAGCGTGTTGGTCCACCCACTCTGCTTCCTATCAGCAAGTGTTTGGATATTTTTCTGTAATGCTGGTGTAGGAGAGAAATTTTGTAATTAAGTGCCAGCTGTGCCCATGACTAACTATGAGATCATAAACTTTCCAGCCTCAATTTCTCCATCTGTACAAAGGGAATAATAACACCTTCCTCCAAGAATCCTGATGAAATTAAAGAGTATTTTATTGTGTCTCCTTGAAGTAGCAGTTTAGCTAGGCTAAAGTACATTAGTTTTGGATGGAAGGGAAGTAACAGTCATTGCACAGCTCAAGCACATTGTTGCTTATCTGTCAGTTCACCTCATTGGAGAAGTCCGCAATTGTTCTCCACTCCCTGGGACTTTCCTCAGTTTCTCAGGTTCCTGAGGCAGGTTGAATGCTTAGCTCTGCAACAAAGAGCTCAAGCTTGTGCAGGAGACCACAGCAACTGGCAGGTCCCTGCCCATTCTCAAAGGTTATATCTTGTGTGTGTGCCTTTTGGCTTATCTATTTTATCCCTCAGTTTACAAAACTCTTCTCTTTCTCCTGTCTGATCTTCAGTCTTCTTCATGAGACTTGAAGACAACAGTTTTAAGGGACTGTTTAAGCAGTTCTCATAGCTGGACATGGCAGTTTTAAAATAACAAAACTTTTAGTAAGTAAACACACAGAGAGTTGTATCTCTTACTGGTTTGGTTTCCCTAATTGAATCTTAGCTGACACAGATATAGTACATCATTCAACAATGAGAGTCACTCAGTAGATGGATGGATGATGCAGACCTGCTTGTTTGAGCGAGGATCAAGACAGTGAAGAGGTAGGAAGGAACTTAAAATTATCGAGCCCCTGCTTATGCCAGAATTTGTGCTACATGACAAGTAAACAGCTTAAGTGAGACCCAGTCCTTGTTTTCGTGGTAATTGTAGTTCAGTGGCTTTAAAAAATATCTGTGTTGATAGCTTGCTAAACGTTTTGCTGTTCTTCATTTAAAGGCCACTTAGCATATGGGTCATGTTGAAATTATCGAAGAAGGCAAATAATTCATACATTCTGTTATTGCTTATATCTACTTGTTCCCCCAAGTAGGTGCACTCATAGGTGATGCTTTTGGGAGGTGACTGTGTCATGGGTGTGATACTGGTGTAATGATGGTGTAACTAAAAGCCTTAAATCATGATGGTTCAAAGATCTAAATATTAAAACAGAAACACTGAACCTGCTGGAAGATAAGATAGGTAAAACTCTTGAAGTCAAAGTGATAGGGAAAGACTCTTTGAATCAAACCCCAATTACACAAGAAATAACATCAGGAACTAACAAATGGAATTATATCAAATTAAAAAGCTTCTACACAGGGCCAGTGGGATAGCTCAGTGTCATAAGTGACTCCCCTGCAAGTGCAAGGTCCCGAGTTTCACTCCCGGAACCCACATAAAGGAAAAAAGGGGCCGGAGATATCGCTCAGCAGCACGGGCACCTGCTGGCAAGTGTGAGGTCCTGAGGTCGACTCCTGGTACCCGCATTAAAAAAAAAAAAAAAAAAAGCTTCTACACAGCAAAGGAAATAATCAACAGAGTGAAGAAATAACCTATAGAATGGGAAAATTTTTTACCAGCTACACCTTGACAGAGGATTAATATCTAGACTATTCAAAGAATTAAAAAAATTAGACACCCCCAGTGAAAGACTCAATCAAAAAAATAGGCAAGTAAAATGAATAGACACTTCTCAGAAGAAGAAATACAAAAGACCAATAAATACATGCAAAAATGTTCAATGTCTCTGATCATTAGAGAAATGCAAATTATCACAACACCAAGATTCCATTTTACCCTAGAAAAAATGGCTATCATCAAGAAATCAAATAATAACAAATGCTAGTGAGGCTGTGGGGAAAAAGGAACCCTTCTACATTGTTGGTGGGAATGGAAACTAGTACATTATGGAAATTAGTATGGAGATTCCTTTAAAAATTTAAAGTAGATATTCCATTTGACATAGGTATTCTTCTTTTCCCAAAAGAGTAAAATACATAATATTACAATGATATATGCATACCAACATTTATAGCAGCACAATTCATAATAGCTAAATCTTGGAGGCAGTCTATATGTCCATCAACAGATGAATGGATAAATAAAATGTGGTATTTAGGCACAATGGAGTACAGTACTATTATGCCATAAAGAAGGATAAATTTGAGTCATTTGCAGGAAACTGGATGCATCTTGAGAGCATAATGTTAAGTAAAATAAAGGAGACACATAAGCTTAAAAATTACATAGTTTTTCTTATATGAGGAACCCAGAATATAAATAAATCAAAGAGCAAAATAAAAGATAGACAGTAGAAAATACAGAGATAGACTTTTGGCAAATGAAAGGGGACTAAGAGATGGAGGGAGGGATGGAGAAGAAATAAGATGTGTCATGTACATATACCAACTAGTCACAATGAATTACAGTGAAGGAGTACAAAAAAAGCTTTGGCTGTTGTTACACGTGATCAGAGTGGTCAGCCTTGTCATACATGGAGAAAAATTAGGAACAGGTAGATATTTTAGGAGACTGGGTAAAACAACAAAGTAGACATTATTGGAGGTCTACCTAGTCTTCAAAGCTTTTATTTATGAATTATTTTCTAATAAGAGTGGTGCCTGTCTTGGAGCCTAAGAAAGATAATCAAATCAACATATATTGAGTATGTATTCTATGTCAAGATTTATGCCACTTCTTGGAGATATAAGATGAAAAAGCAGATCTTAGGGGACACAGGTAAGTTAATATGTAATTATGTCAAGTTCCAGTAGAATATGAGAGAACAAATCTCATTCTATGATCCTGTTGCCGAGTGAACTTTTGCCACTTAGACATGGCTGAGTTTTTGCAAAGGAATCATCTCAGTGTTCCCTTGGACAGCTGTGTGACTGTCAATCTTGATGGTCAACTTGATTGAATTAAGAGGTGTGTAGAGGTGATTGGACTGTGAGGGAGCTAACTTCATCAATGGATTAATCCATTGATGAGTTCATGGCTGAATGAGTTATTTGGAGGTGGAGCCTAGTTGGAGGAAGTAGGTCACTGGGCATGTGCTTTTTGAAGGGCATGTCTTTTCTCCAGTTCTCCTCTTGCTCTTTACTTCCTGGTTTCCATGTGGTGAGCAGATTTCCTTTGCTATGCTCTTCTACTGTGATGTTTCTGCTCTAGAGCCAGGTAACCATGGGCTGAAAGCTGTGAAACCATGAGCCAAAAAATTCTTCCCTCCTTTAGGTTGTTTTTCTGAGGTATTTGATCAGAGCAACATGACCTGTAATTTTGGAGGTTATGGACAGAGATAATGAAGAATCTTCTTGTCAATACCATTTATGCAAAACCAGAGCTTTGGGTACCTAGGTGGCTGGTAGAGGATGCTGGCTAAAAGACAACCTCATACTGGATCATCTACTCCTATTGATGGAAGAGATATAGACCAATAGCAGAAAATAATAGAGCCTCCTATGTGAATGGAAGATCTGATTTAATAATAATGATAACATTAATATTAGCTACCAAATGATAGGAGACTTGTATAAACCTAATATTGTGTCAGATGCAATATGTACATAAAGCAGTTATTATATTCCAGTAATAATTATTAGCGTTGAGGCTCTGAAAAGTCTGATTATTTTCCCTAGGTCACAGAACTAGTGAATGTGTGAGTAGAATTTGATCTTAAACCTATGTGACCCAAAGTCTCTACACTGAACTTCAGTTGATAATATTAAATAATAGCGAGTGACTCTGTACCTGCTCAGTGGCAATATTTTAGCTGATTTTTTTTTATGTGGGTACCGGGAGTCAACCTCAGCACCTCGTGCTTGCCAGCAAGTGCTTGTGCCACTGAACGATATCACCACCCCTTTTTTTTCCTTTATGTGGGTACCGGGAGTTGAACTCAGGACCTCGTGCTTGCTGGGCAGGTGCTTATGCCACTGAGCCATCTCACCAGCCCTAGCTGATTCTAATATGTTGCATTTATTGATTTGTCTTTCTACCTCCCTTGTAGAGGTGGGGAGTTAGTATAAGCGTGCAATGCTTTCTAGAGTAGGGACTGCTCCCCCCTTCCTAGGTGAAGAACATCTGACAAAAAAAGGGGGACAATCCTCAAAACACAACATAGGTTCTTTGTGTCAAAAGCATTGAAATGGAAGACAAATGAATAAATGTTAGTTTTCAGTAAAAAAGAATAGAAGGAAGAGGTGAGAGGTAAGAGATGGTAGTGAGAGAAAAAGTAGTTATTAGATGTTTTAATCTTTTTCACAGGTTTCCCTTTGCTGTCTGTCTGGTCTTGGTCCTGAATAAGTAGCTGCAGGCACTGGTTAGTATCTTGCCTTGCTCAGTAAATGTGTTCAGTGGGCAGGGGAAATGGTTATTTTCCATTGCACTGTTATTAGAAATTGAAGTCCCCGTATAATAGAAGCAATTTTTCGGTTCTTTTGAGCTGCAGGTTGCTGCTTTGAGAAAAATAAAGATTGTGCAAAATGTGTACCTTGAGAATGACAAATTCAAGCTTTAAATTGTCAAAGAAAATTCACATGGTTTCCTATTTAAGGACATATGATCGTGTGTGTGTGTGTGTGTGTGTGTGTGTGTGTAAAGAATTTGAAAGAATTAGGAAATGAAGAAAGTGAGAAATTAGGGTTAACAGATGTGCTGATTTCTTTATTTTAACTTGGGTGATACATACACCTGTGTTCATACACACACATGCACACACGCACACACACACACACACACACACACACACAGCTGTTGTTAGACTTTGTTCGGTCAGGGATAAGGGAAGGAGGCTGAACCATTTTGCTTCGCAGAAATTTTAGAAAAAAGTTCATTAGACCCCTCTATTTCTTACCTGTCTGTAGCTCTCTCTCTCAGACCTCGCCTTATTCACTTGTGGCTTAGCAATGATGCATCCGAAGGCATCAAGCCTCAGGGGCCTGAGGAAGTATAGCACCAATCCCAGCCTTGTATTCTCAATTCCTGCTAAGGTTGCTATTTGTCCATAGGCTGATTTTATTTAGGACCTAGGCCTCCAGGCTTGTGCTCATTTTTGTGGCAATAATAGCAATTCCCTTCAAGCAGAATCTAGCCTGAAGGGATCTCGTTCTGGAAAAACTCTAAGGTTTTACAGGGAAAGTGGCTCGAGGAGCAAATGTCAAAGAAAGGAACTGATGTTCACCTGGCCCAAGGGTAAGTCATGTTTAATTTATTCTCACCCATGTTCAACGAACATTTAGAATTTGCGGATATGACAGTAAGTTAGATACGCCCACCACCTGCAAAGAGATGCCAGTCTCATAATGAAGATGGAATTGCAAAAGAACCATTTAGGTATCACAATGTGATTGTCTTAATGTGAAAATAGGCAAAAATGATTAAAGCATATGTGGAAGTATTGTTGGGTTTTAGGGTGCTGAAGTCTCCTTTGAGAGGTGGTTCCTAGGTTCTTTCTGTCCTGAGCAAAGAATTGGTCAAGACAAGTGCAAACAGTGGCAAGGTTTTCCATTTATTCATGGTAGGAAAAGAAACAGGCTCTGCAGAATGAGTTAGGGCCAAGTAAAAGTAAGGAAAAAAGTACACTCTACAGCATTGGAGTAGACTACTGTGAAAGAACACAGTAGCACAGAGCTCAGTGGCCACTGCTCTTTTCGTATCTCCCACTCTTCATGCTGATGTCAGGTGTAGACCATCCTATGAAAGACTCGCTGGAGTTTCATGAGAAGAACTGAAGGTAGCTCTCTCTGACTGGTTCCACATGCAGGGCTTGGGGAACTGTTCTGTGGACTTTGCTTTCAGGAACTGTTCTGGGACTTTACTATTAACAGGTCATGCCAGCTTTCCCAGCCAGCCTGCCACATCCTAATCTCTTTCCTCAAAAGGGGACATCCGGCCACCCTCTTGACAAAACGCTAGAAATTCATTTCTACGAATGTTTTCTGTCTCTCCTCATTTGTATTTAACCAAGTCCTGTCATTCCTAACCCCTTACTGTTTCATTCCTTCCATTCCTCCAAATGCTGTGAGAAGGGAGGCCTCTTTCAGAAGATCCTTAATCTCATTAATGAGGAAGCGGCCTTTATGGCCTAATCACTTCTTACAGTCCCTACATCTTAGTACTATCATGTTGGCAACAAGTCTATTTGAGAGGGGACACATTCAAACCATAGCAGTCACCCTGGTGATTAATTCTCTATCTATGAATTTTGCAAAGAAACAAACTTTCATATCATAGCAGTACTCTACTTGCCATTTATTAACTCTGTTTTAGTTTATGCCATTTATTAGTTTTGTTTTTGTTTTTGTTTTTGTCCTGTTTTGTTTTGAGACAGGATCTCACAATGTAGTTCAGTTTGGTCGTGACTCACTATGTAGCCTAAGCTGGCCTTGAACTTGCGACAATCCTTCAGCCTCAGCCTCAGGAGTGCTGGGATTGCAAGTGTGCACCACCACACCTGGCCTTACTATTTGTTAGTTGAGGAACCTTGAGCGAGTTCTTCAAATTTCTGAAACCTGGTTTCTTGATCTGCAAAAAGAAGATTAAAATAACATCTATAGTTTATTGTGTAAATTAAATTGAGGATTTAGGGAAAGCATTTCACTCAGTGCATGGCATATAATAAATGCTCAACAAATATGCTAGATATTATTATTTTCCTTTCTGAAACCTGAGTGTTAGTGTTTCTATGGCCAGAAACAATCAAATGTGTGAAAAACATTTTAATAATTGCAAGAATTAACTATGTATATTTATATCTGTAGATCTTTGACCCATTTATCTCTTTTCCTCCCATATTCCCAAACTCTAAGATCCTTCATTTCTGCAAAATCTATCAAGAAGCAAGAATCCAAAGTTGGAGAAAGTCATCTCAGGGAGAGAGAGAAAATAAAAAACCAAAAACAATCCTCAGAGGAAGTAGATCCTCACAGAGCAAATCTGCTGAACAGAGGATCATTAGCCGAGACATTCTTAGGCAAGCCTAGGCTAGGTGTGGGCTGACAAACCAGCCCTGCCATGGAAATGACCAGGGCGAAGGTTCACAACTTGCAAAGCACGAGTCCTTTTCTCAAGACGGATACATGAAAAATGCTGACTCCTTGAACAGAGAAAGCATGCTATTTGGCTTGAAATATATGTATATATGGATATATTTACTCCTCTTGGGTCTTATCAAAAAACCCATATTTTAGAAAGGTTTAACTTTGTCCCAGTTCAAATTGGGACTGTGCCTAATTTAATGGTGCCCAGGGAAAGATGTGTGTCTGATCCCAATTCTGAAAGTGCCCCCCAGAGACTGCCTTCAGAAACTCCTGTCTGACATGAGAACGAGAGACAGAACTGCTAAGATTGTTCAAGCAAAAGGAAACATATTTTATTTACAACATTACTAATAAATTTTTCCTACTACACTTTAAGTTCCCTTTCTTTAAGCAGACTATAAAATCTCATAAGGAAGCATATGGCGTCACTGACATGTCTGTCTAGGAGATGCACAGAACGGTGCACCAGGGGACAGAGCTGCCTAAAGAACTCAGAGGATTCCTGGCCCGGTGACACCTGGCTGGCTTCACTGTCTTGTGCAATCTTTTTTCCTTTATTTCCATAACTAGGTAAAGACACATGGTATTCTTATTGTTTTATCCTGTGTATCTAAGGAAAGCATGTTTTCTTATTATTTTACCCACTTGCTAACAAATACTATACTTTTAAATTGTCATCCCATGGATTCTGTATGTCACACTTTTTACCAAATATCTCCACAAGTCTGACCATCATCTTGGCCATGGAGAGAAGTGATACTACCCCATATCTTGGAGGAAACCATGGTATTCTTGGAGAAGGAGTATGTCAGACAAAAATAAATATTCACAGTGACATAAAATAAAAGTTACAAAAACTGTGGAGAAATGTCAAGGAAAGCAAGGAAGTGAGGCATCAGGGAAGACATTATAGAAGAGTCGACTTCATAAACTGAGTTCTAAAGTGTAAGAATCAGTGAAAGCTAGAGAGGAAGTAGTGTGAATGGCTCCATTTAAACTAAGATGGATGAATACAGGTATTTATCACTACTTCCTCTTGAAGCCTTCAAAATGACTGAAACTGAATAAAAAATAAAAATAGCAAAGGAAAACAAAAACAGGAGCAAAGATGGAAGGAAGAATTGCCAAATTTTTGAAGAAAACAACTAACATGAGGAATGTAGTCCTATATATATCTATCATCTATCATCTATCTATTGTTCCTTCTATATATAATACATAAAATTTTAGAAGAATGCATAGACAATGAAAGAAAGAGAAAAATGTTCTAAACTTCCAATTAATACATTTAGGAAGATGAAATATGTTTTTCAATAAATAAGAAAAGATGTTATTAAAAAGGAATATTGAAAAAGCATTCATGCATAATGAATCGGATGATGAAATATAATTCATATAAAGATAACTTTGGCAAAGGGACAAAACACTTGAGGGCAATGTTAAAAGTCCTTGTTGAGATCTAATGTCTGTCTAATATCAGTCTTTTCTATTCCTTTCCAAGAGGAGTGAAAGAAAACAGGAAAAAGTAAAATATTTCTTTGAGCTGAAAGGACTCCCAAATTTTTGTAAGGGCTCATTTAGAAGGAATATTGAAAGTATGGGTTTATGTCTATATATTTTTGTTTTTAGAACTGCAGAAATAAAAAGGCAACATGTGTCCAGAGAAAGAGAGATAGAGATAGAGATAGATAGATAGAGAGAGAGAGAGAGAGAGAGAGAGAGAGGGAGAGAGATTAAAGTAGAGGGAAATGGCACAAGGTATAAACACTATGAGGACACAGATTTTGAAGCTAGTATACTGTACCCTTCAAATAGGAGTCAAAATTAAAGCACCAATCATATTCACAAGGATATAAGACTTATATATATTCTTTACTGGATAAAAGTCTCCAATGTGATATCTATTAAAAGTGGGGTGAATTGATTATCAAACATAGCATATATATATAGTAAAATGTTATTCAGTCTTAAATAGGAAGGACTATCTGAAATATTGTGTGACACAGATGAAATTGAAGCTATTACACTAAGTGAAATGAGCCAGTCAAAAGACAAATATTGTATGTCTAGCATAGTCAAATCCATAGCGCTATCGAGAGGAGGCAAATCCATTCAGACTGAAAGTAGAATGGTGGCTGCCTGGAAGTGATGAAAAGAGGGATGGGGAATTATTATGTGATGGGTAGAGTGTTTCAGTTTGGGATTTGAATAGTTTCAGAGATCGATGGTGGTGGGATGGTTACACAATAATGTGAATGTACTTAATGCCATAAAACTGTATACTTAAAAATGGCTAAAACAGGAAATTTTGTTATGTTGCCACAATAAAATAAATAGTGGGTGAATCTGAAAGAAAAGTACTGTATGTGTTATAGGAAAAAAGTAGTAAACTATAAAATCAGTAAAACTTATGGTTAAATCCAAATAATTGTTAATTACCAGAATGTGGAACTTAATATTGTCCTTTAGAAAATATTTTTAAAACAGAAAATAAATATTTTTTAAAATGTCTTATTTTCCCTTTGAATTTTTAAAACATCAGTGTATTCAATCCAATCAATTTATTCAACAGGAATTCTCAATAGCCTGAAAGTGGGCCTTAAAAATGTAGATAATGGAAATACCAAAGTGTTGGTAAAGGGAAATTGTAAAAGATAATAGGGTGGAAAATTCTTGAGAGTTGATGAGACTATTGTTGATATCACCAGTTGTGGTTCACTTTGTTGGGGATTTTATGAAGAGCTAAACAGAGTTGGTTTAATTTTGGTATCTGATGAGCTGATTTCGAAGAACTATTGTATAAGAAGGGGGGAAGGGGCAGATCCAGAGGGAATGATAAAGTGGAATAAAGATATAGAAGGTGGGATCATAGAGGGATATTTTCAATTGTCAGATGCTGACAAGGAGCAATTCTATTTGATAATGGAGAGCAAAGGGTTGGTTTTTGAAATAGAAAGGGTTTGTTCAGGGATATTGCAATTAAGGAAATTAGGGGCCACAAACAGATGATTGTAGAAAAGTCACCAATCTTTTCTGTGATTACGTTCATCAGGATAAGTAGAGAAGTGGTGGCAAATAGGACTGTTAACCTAATCCTGGACTCTTGAAAGGAGATGGCAGCCTGGTGAGGTTGGGACGAGCATGGTACCACTGGATAAAGTGAAGGAGAGAGGCAGAAAGCAAAGACTACACCAACAAGTGTGGGAGAAGAAGCTGCTTCTATTTATCTGGCAAGTGCTGACAACAGAATGTTCTCAATGTCATAATTAACCTGATAATATTTGGAATCATAAACACCATTTATTGTTTCCAAAACCATGTGCACAATATATTCAAGTTGAGCCATGAGAAATACTGACATCATATGGTAATCACAAAACTTTGAGGACTTCCTCAGTTTCCTCAGCATTGTAGGGAAAAAAGATATTAGGGATCTTCTACGTATTTTCAATATATCATTTGAGGTAGCTGATGAGCTCAATCTTTTTCTAATGTAATGTGGGAGAGATTTCTTTCATGTATGACCATTACTATACACAGCAAGTAGGGTAAAAACAGCCAAGACTTTGGTCTAGTTTTCATTTTATATCCTAGTTGTTCAAAATAATTCCAACAAAAGTTTCAGGGAAAATCTGAAAATAAGCTCTTCAAATGTTGTTTCTAGACCCAACAGGAACTACTTGGAAACTAGATTGAGAAATATTCCAATTTTTAGTTGAATTGAATTCAAGTAACATTAAGTACTAAAGATTTTCTACCTACCAGCTCAAGTGCTAGGTTCTTTAAATACACCATTTTCTTTAACCTAATAATACTTTTTGTGTGGTCTTCTGATATTTGGATACATACTATTCCCTCATCCTACAATGCGGAATCAGGTTCAGAGAAGATAAGTGACTTGGTTGTATGAAACAAATGAAGTGTGAAGCCAGGAATTAAACCCAGTAACCTGACTTTAAGTCTTGTGTTCTGTTGCACAGTAAGTTTCATAGTTATTTTCTTATGCTCTTTACCCTATGAAAATGAGATAAAAAGTACACAGTGGGGGATAGACCTATTGCTTCTCAGAGCAACCCCATCTCCTAATTCACTGTAACTGAAGCCCATCTAAATTCTCACCTGCTGAAAGTTACAGGAGGGGTCATAATCTGTGGAAAATTGTCAATCAATCCTTTTAAATGAGAACCATTTTGACAAATCTACTCTAGTTTGAAAATTTTGAATTAGAGATAAACAATAAAATTTAAAATTACCAAATAATATGAAATGAGAATTCTCATTCTGCCTGTTATTGACATTAAATCATTGATCCCCATTTATGGAAAATGAATCAGGATGGAAGAAAGTTTAGACATAAGCTTGGCATAAAATAATTAGAGGCAATATATATGTATATATATGATGAAAATGAGTGATCTTACACTTTGACAAGACTGTTGTGTCTCAGTTTAAGTTACACATGATAGTAGTGGTGATGAAGAAAATCTGATGTATTAGATGCTACCAAGAATGTCCCTGGGTTCACTGGCTTACAGAATAACCTGCTGCAATGTTTGCTTTTGGGCTAAGAACTCAAACTGGCACTATATTAAAGTTTAATTTGTAAATAAAAAAAATGCTGAGGCCACTTCTAGTTTGTGGCTCATTGGATCAAGCTAATATAGACTTATGTGTGCTAACACATTAATTTTTATAGCAAAAAACATTATTATGTTTCACTGATGTACTAATTTCCTATTCTTCTAAGCACAAGAGAGGATTGTACTTCCACCACCTTGAAGTTGATCAAGCGTGTTTGAGTTTCTTTGGCCAATGAAATGTGTGTAAAATGAAATTTAACATAGGCAATTTTCACCCCCCCTTCCATCTATCTCATTGAATTATGAATCCTTAATGATATAATTTTGGCATCTTTGTCCCTTAGACCAACCTGCAGTGTACGTATAGCAGGAATCAGAACACGTTGGTAGTTTGATGCCATCGATATTTAGCATTATTTGTTATAGTAGCATAACCTAGCCTGTTATATCTACTGTGGATATATACTAAACTTATATAACACTTATTTAAACAATGTAAAGAGATCAATGTACCAATGAAGAATCAGTGCCTTACTTTTATTTATTTATTTATTTTTATTTTTTATTTTCTTGTGGGTCCCGGGGGTCGACCTCAGGACCTCGTGCGCCAGCAGGTGCCCGTGCTGCTAAGCGATATCACCGGCCCTTTTCTCATATGTGGGTTCTGGGAGTCGAACTCGGGCCCATGCGCTTGCCAGGCAGGCGCTTATGCCGCTGAGCCATCTCACCGGCCTCCATTACTTTTAATAGTTATCCTGTTCCTCTATAGGAATATCTCAGCCAGTTGTTCTGGGAGTCTTGGCTACTAAACAAAGCATATGAATGTGCAAACATATCCACAGCAATGGTGCCTTAGAGAATTAAGAATGGCTGGACTGGCCCAGTGGCCCAGACAAATAAACACCATTTGAAACATTTTCCCCTCATGTTTTCAGAGAGCTGGAGAGTACACAAGTCATATAGCTTCCCCCACTGGGACAGTGGTGACAATAATCCTGCTGTTCTCTGGAGACACGATGTCATGGTTAAGTCACTTGAAACCGTTTAATAATCTGGGCAGGTCTTGCTGGGTCAGGAAGTCCTGGAACGACTTCCCATGCATTATCTTACACTTCCCTCACTTTTTCCCCTTATGAACAGACAAATCTCTCAGGATCCTTGCAATGTGTGTCTATTCCAGACTTGACCACAGGGGAGAGAGGTTGGGAAAGGGCTTTTCCCATTAGCAGGCACAAATTGAACAAATCTCAACAGGTGACAGCAGCAGGTGATACGGAGCTAATTATTAGATTCCAAATCAATCAGCGTTACTTTCTGATTTAACGGAATATCATATGTAGGTAGAGGGGCAAGTCTTGCCATGAAAAGAATACAAGATCTGGAGTAAATGAAGATCTTGTCACAAAAGCAGTCTGTACTGTTTGCCAACATTGTGGTTTTAAATACCTATTTGATCCACACCTTGGGTTCTCCACCACCAGTGGGTGTGATGATACCCGTCTTCATGGTACGTGCAAAAATGCACCTCACAAATGGCTCTCAGGAGATGCTTGTTTCATTTTCTTTCACTCCTGCTTATCAGGAAATGTTATTGTAATTCATGTGTCTAGACTTCTCTAGTCTTCTTGGTAGGGAGACCATGAGTCATTTTTCTTAATGCTCTGTTACCAAAATGTAAATCTTCCATCCTACCTAAACTAAAAAGTGCAGTCTTTTCTCTGATTTTGTCCTTAGGTTATTTCAAGAATCTTTAAGGAATGAGTATGTGTTTCACAAATGTCTTCTGGCTGTCCGTGTTATCTTAGCCGGCTATCTGGCACCAAACTGCTGACTGATTCTCTGCAGTCCCTCCTTGCTGTCATATAACTGTTTCCCACAAGCTCTAGCCCTCCTCCAAATTTTGCTGCAGGACTATCCTTTTATTTACTCAGCAAGCAAAGACCAATCTCTAACAAGATTATCTTGAAGGCCTCAGGACTACAAAAAAATATTTCAAGGTGGGTATTTGTGGGGTAGTGGGGAAGGGAGAACCAACATGTTCATTATGTTCTCACAGTCTTCAGACTCTTCCTCCCCACAGGGCAAACATTGCAAATTGTCTGTGCAGGAGTATCCCCTTGGCATTGTTGTGAGGACAGATTTCTTTTTTAAACACAGACCTAGTGATTTAGAGTCTCTGAGGGCAGAGACCTCAGAACGCAAATTTTAGTAAGCTTCCTATGAAGCACTTATGAAGTAGGTCTCTTTTGGAACCTTTGAAAGAAATGTTTGGGGACTTGGGCACCAAAGTCTTGTTGCAGGAAACAGCTCACATCCAACCGAAAAGGTGATCTTACGATATTTCACTTACCTGGACTTTGGGCCTCAAATCTCCAGGATCAGACTAAGGAAAGAAAGAAAAAACATAAACAATTACAAAAGCAGTAGCAACAACAAACTCTTTAAAATCTGTACCTGGAGCAAACATCGTTAGGTACCTATCCAATATCCCTCTCTCCACTTTTTCTTTGCTAATTTTGTTGAACAACGATGTGTCTAGGTTTTGGAGATAACTTAAGATTTGTCCAAGTTAGTCTTTACTCTCCTGCCACCCCTTACAGTCTCGTACAGCTATGGATATCTCATGACCCGATGGACAATAACATGTAAAAGGAGACTTCCTGAGTGGGTCTCTAGAGGAAAACTGCCTTTCTTCTTTGAATGTAGATGTTGTATTTGGGCAATTGGCAATCATCTTCTGATCATGAAGGAAAGGAAAAGAGAATTAAAAAACTAGTGCTTGGTCACCTAGACTAAAATCAATAGCTGCCTCCCTGCAGCCATGTGGAGAAAAACGAGCCCTTATCTGTGAACCACAGTAGATGTTTTTCTTTATGTGTCTGTTTTGTACAGATGCAAAAGCGTTCTCAATCTCACATTATCCTACTTATAAGAATAGTATCATTTCGGTGTTAACAATGATAATCCCCTTGTAGACTACACATATCTATTAGCTCCTTATTATTGCCAGAAGAAAATCTTGGCTTTATCAAAAATCTCATTTTTTCCCTAACATTGACAAAGAAATATATCCTTAAGTTTTTTCTGAAAATTGCTTGTCCTCTCCCTCTGAAGAAAGTGAAAAAGTGTTGTAAGGTTTAAGGAAAGCTTTTCCTCCTTATTATCTTATCTCATTTCTCCCACCCAGTGCTTGCACACTCAGTTTCACGATTTCTGAAGTTACTGGGGTCTGTCTCAGACACAGGACCTTCTACACAAGTATGTAGCATATGAAAATCTTCACTGGCATAGTCTACAATCTCCTAGGATGCTCACCTGCACACTCATTATCTTTTCTTTTTTACGTTACGAAGCTAAGAGATCCCACAACACATGGGAAAGCAGGCTACTTCTGGCCCATTGAGCGCGAGCAGTAAGACCCACTTGGCATTTCAGCAACAAGTCCCTTTAGGCAGGATCCAAGACAGTACCAATCCATACTGAATTACCCTAAAGAAGTGTTATTTAAACTCTCTTCCAGGGAACATGATTTCCTTAAGTTGTTTTTTTTTTTTGGGGGGGGGTGCAATTTCTAAAGCAAATAATGAAATAGTGCAGATTGCCTCTCATTTTTAGAGATTTTTTTCCAGTTTCTCATATGCTGTGGCAACCAAAGGCATTTCCACATGTTGATCTATTGCCTATCTCTTTCCATTTCCTCCTCAATCTAAACTCATTCTTCAATTCTCAGTGGCATTACAGAGGATGATGTTCTCCCTGTTCCTCCCAAAGCAGATTCAAATCTCCTCTCATGCATATTTTATACCACTGGATGCCTGTCCAAAGCAGGCTGATTATAATTTTATGTTTTATTTGTATGTTTTGTACGATAAATATCTTCCTTTTCCCCTAGATTCTAAACTCTGTGAAAAAGGAGACAAGCACCATGCCTGGTTTTGCTCAACTGAGCACTTTAAGTGTCTGATGCATGATACCTATACATTGTACTTAATAAATAGCTGTCTATGGAATAAATGATCACATGGAACATATATATTAATGGATCAGAAATATCCTGCAGTAAGAAACCTCATGAAGTTTGCTTATGTTTGTATTTCTCACGTTTATTTGAACCACAGAACTATTTTTCATGTAATTTTCATTAATATCCTATAAAATAAGGGCTTCTAAAAATAAATGAATAAACCCTTTTCTAAAGAAAATTAAACAATCATTTTTAGTGTTTTAAAGGAATCTTAATATGTATCTAGTTTAACCCCTTCATTTGGCAGAGAAAGAAAAAAAGCCACAGCATTTGTGTCATTTATAATAACACACAGCTAGTTATTCACAGAAACAGAAAATCAGAAATCCGTTCTTTTAATGTCTACTTCAATGATCTCTCAAGACCCTGTGTTAATTCCACAACCCCAGAATTATGTGGAATTCAGTTATAAAACAGAGTACAAAGAGGAATTACGACTTATTAGGGGTTTCATTTAGAGCCATTGTAGTTTGTCTTTATTAAGGTATTTATTGATTTAGTCATATAAAACTTGTTTAGACTTAGTCATTTAACATTAGTGACTATAATGTTAAAACCTAAAACAAAGACATTACATTCAAGCCTTAGAGAAGTTATTCTTCAGTAGTAAGATATTTCAGCTTTCGTCTTCCAGTGTAAATCCTCCTCTGATCTATTCTAATCTTACTAGTAGTGGTATGATCCCACGAAGACTCTACTTTCTTTGCTTTTTTCACAACCTTTTCTTCATGCGGTTCTTTATATTATGAAGATTTTTAGAATAGGTTTGCAGGATGCCAATGAGTTTCTGACAGTTGGTACCAAGTTACGGAGTGGTCTATCAGTAGCACCATGGTTCCCCAGAGGAGTCAACTGTTGGTACCTCATTAGCTCGGCTTGGATCTGGTGAGGGATGGTAAGTTCACCAACACTCTAGTACTAAGATTTATTTCAGAGGCTGAGACTGAATCCTTTGTTTTATACATCCTTCTTTTGGAGAAAAGCACAAAAGACTCAAATATAACTTCATTATATTTTTTATAGTGAGGATTGCTTAGAATAAATAACTTACCAAGACAAGGAATGAGGACAAAAATAAGCAATGGTGATACAAAACAGTAGGAAGTAAAAAGGTAAAAAAGTGATGGGAAGTTGTTGAAAAGCCTCTTACCCTAAACCATGGAGGATATTTGCTGTAATATATGAGTCTGCTGATATAGAGTCTTTTTCTCCTTTGCATATGTGGGTCCCTCTGTAGATGATTATACGAAGTCTGGTTGTACTTTAGTATTTCTGAACTAGTACCAGGATTCATTCACCTCTCCATTCCCCACCCTATCATCCACTCACTACCACATTCATACAAATACCTGGTTTCTACATGTTGGAAAGCAGGGTTAATAAATGGCGAAAAATAAACCTCTCCAGTTTTAACATCCAATTGTTGCTTGAAAATTCATGATTCTTGGATTTCTTCAGATTATAACTTAATTATCAACTACCCATTAGAATGGTAGTATATAAAAATACTTTGCCATTGATCAGATGTAATTTACAGATAAATCTATCTAGTTCAACAAAATGTTCCACAGAGTCACCACTATATGCAGTGATAACAACACTCTCGACATTCTCTGTGATAACAACTACAAATCAGAACAGTCAGGAAAACGTCTGCGGGTTGGTTATAATCTGGAAAAGAAACGAGATGAGAACGCATATTCAGTGGCATCTTTTACGCTTTGGGCTCTGAACTGGTTTATCACTTCCTTCAAACAGGGCAGTAGCATTTTGTGAAGTGTTCAAATTCTTGGACAGTACCCAGCTGCATACTGAGCCTTTATAAATATTTAGCAAATGAAGGTGTGAATGTATAGCCATATGAAGAACGCAAACACTCGTAGGCATCATATGATTGTTTCAAGTTAAGTAGCGCTTGTATACAAAAAATATTGCCTAGTCATTTATAGAGTTCCCTGATGGCCTGAAAGTAACAGAAGCTCTACCCATACAGTAGTCAGATGCGTGGGATTCAATGCTAAGCAAACTGAGGTTTATATTTCCCTACAACCAGTGTTACGAACATGGGAACATAAAACCAAGTGGCTTTGTATCACCAATCCTGAGTTTCCTCACAAATAAAATCCAGGTGAGAGCACTTATATTTTAGGAATTTTGTGAGGATTAAATGAAATAATATTTGCAAGTGCTTGGCATAGTGCTTGACAAAGAGTAGTATGTAAATGACAAAACTAAAAACTGAAACCAAGTTGTATGACAGATACTGATTCCTCAAATATGCTCATGTCCTAATCTCCAGAAACTGTGAACAAGTTACCTTACGTGGCAAAAGAGACTTTGCAGATGCAATTAAGTTAGGGGTCTTCAAACAGGGAGATTATCACAAGTATCAGAGTGGGTCTGAGGTAATGACTAAAATCCTTGTAAGAGGGAGAAGGGGGTCAGATTCAGAAGAGCTGTGATGGAAGAAGGCAAGGCCAAAGTGAAGTGGCCATGGGCAAAAAAAATAAGACAGCCTATAGAAGCTAGAACAGATCCTCTGCTAGAACATTCAGAAAGAGTGTAGCTTTACCAACCCATTGCATTTATCCCACTGAGACCAATTTTGGATTCCTGATCTCCAGAATTTTAAGATAATATATTTAAATTGCTTTAAGCCACTACGTGTGTGGTAATTTGTTATAGCAGCCATAGGAAACTAATGTACCACCACATGCTCTTTCCTCTCTACCTTGATGCCTGCAAGTTCAGAATTAATAATAAAGAAATATAATGTTGACAGATTTGTATTGTTTTTTTGTAAATCCCTATTCTGCTTCCTCTGCTGTTTTTTTCTTTCTTTTTTTTTTTTCCCCCTCCTGTTGTTTCTCCCCTCTTGAGCAAATGATTTGGCAGGATTGTTTCTTCTGTCTGATTGCCTCTTCTGTGGCCGTATGTTTGGAAATACAAGAAAAGGAAGAGTGAGTGATGGAAGAGAGGAATCACTGGCAGAAATAAGAACTCTTTTGACGAAAGGAAGATCCCCTGTATGTGCAGGCAATGTGATTCTAAATTAGAAAATGTATGTCTCCCTCGAGAGAGCAGTGTTTTTCTCCATCCTTTTCCAAACATACTTCTCCATTCCTCTTTCCTCTCTCCTGTAGTCATAAAAGGAGAACATTTTGGAGAATCTGAGGGACTTGTTTAATGGAAGCAGAAGGTCTAACTTTAAATCCCTTAGGTGTATTTTTCCATTTTGTTCCTTATAAAATTCTTCCTCTAAAAATGATTAATGCTGTGAATATGAAAGCATAGCTCTAATTCCTGTCTGAAGATATTCATTTATTAATCCAAGAAACACAATTTCAGAATCTTGTATATACCAAACACTTTCATGAATAATACAATGCTGAGATAACAGGTCAAATAAAGTTCCCTCAATTAAGCACTTGAATTCCAACGAATAAATAGATTCAATACAAGTGAGTACACTTAAAATGTATGTCATAATAATTGCAAATTGTGCTAAATATTACTAAGGAAATCAACCATGAATTCCTGTGGGAATAGGTTAAGGAGAGGGCTGCTTTATACAGAACAGGTAAGGTGGGGTCTCTGGCATTGAAACTAAGATTATTTTGAAGGATGAGTAGAAGGAGATGTGTGAAGAACAAGGATATTATAAAGAGCATTGTTGGCAAAGGCGATAGAATGTGCAAAGATTCTAAGATGGATTAAGGCTTAGAATTTCCAGGAATTGAAATAAGATGGTGTGGTTAGAACATAGTGAGCAATTGTAAGGTATATTTGGAACTGTCTGATCTATGGATAGTCTTTGAGGAAATGGCAGGAAATTTGATCTGATTTTGTGCTACTTGATCTGATTGCTATGAAAAGCAATTAGAAATTTTAGATAGCAAATGACATAACCTGTTGCATATTTATATGCTTAGGGTTATTAGAAAAATGGGTTTGAGAAGAGCAAGACTACAAAATGGCAAGACTAGTTTACATGCTACTAAATATTTCAGGTGAGAGCTGATGAAGGCTTGGATCAAGGTGACACGAGTAAGCCATATTTGGAAATATAACCAAGAGACTTTGTAAATAGCTTGGATATGGTGGGCTTCCTGGCTTGAGAATTAGCGTTGATGGTGTACCATTCCAACTGAGACAGAGAGGTTAGAAGTGAGGTGGAAGTAATGTTGACACGGGAATGGGATGTTACATTTTATGTATGGAAGTTTCAAATGTTTGGGAATTATCCAAGCAGAGCTGTCAAATTAGAATTTGGATGTGTCTTCAGCCTGTATTTCAAGGGACAGGCCTGGGCCAGAGAAATAAATGTGAAAGTCATTAAAATATGATACTTAAAGCCAAATGATTTGTGACACACCTGAAAAATATGTGTGGAGCAAGAAGATAGCTCAAGATGGAGCCCTCAGGGGCCGGTGAGATGGCTCAGCGGCTTAAGCGCCTGCCCGGCAAGCGCGAGGGCCTGAGTTCGACTCCCGGAACCCACATACGAAAAAGGGGCCGGTGATATCACTCAGTGGCACGGGCGCCTTCTGGCGCATGAGGTCCTGAGGTTGACCCCCCGGTACCCACCAAAAAAAAAAAAAAAAAAAAAGATGGAGCCCTCAGGATCTGCCATACTGAGATGTCAGACAGAAGGGAAGCAGGAAACATAGGACAGAATAAGTGGTCAGTGAGGGGCAAAGACAACAGGTGTGTGCAGTAGGCTGGAGTCCAGAGAGCAGGACGCCAGAAGAGGGGGGTGATGGCAACGATGTCAAATGATAAAGAGGATTCCGGTGTGACAGCACAGAGGAGTGTCTATTGATTAGTCAAGTGATTAGTGTTCTCACTAATAAACTTGATATGATGAAAATACAACTAGATCACACAGCGGATTGAAATGGATTAAAGACTGACTATAATACAAGGAAGTACAGATAGCATTTGAATGTAAACAACTCTTTCAAGAAATTTGATTATTGTGACAGGGCAGATAAGTGGTGCAGAGGCTGGCGATAGCTCTGTGGTCAATGGGCATATTGTGTGTGAGTGTGTATATTTAAGACTGGAGTTGCCAAAAGATGTTTGTGTGCTGAGGAGAATAAGTAAGCAAATGGAAAAAGATTGATTATATAACAAAAAGAGTGGTTAAATGGAAGAGTAAAGTTCTTGAGATGAGCAGAAAGGATGTGAACTTGACCTTCACTATTAGAGACTGGAGACAAGGAAAGCAAGTGTTACTATTTGGAAGATGATGTCGTTCCCATCTGATGGCTACTATCGACTGATGATTTCTAGAGAAAGCTTATCAGCTGATTACATAAGTAAAATAGTGCTAATGAAAGATTTGAGGAAAGAGGAAAAGAAATGAAATTCTGTTTCAGAAAAATGCAGTGAGACTATCAAAAAATCATAAGATTTTCAGAAAGCATTGACAGCAAATTTCAGGTGTGAGAGCATGTATGTAAAGTGGGACTAGATTTAATCTCAGGAAGGTGAGGGTTCTACACTTGTGCTCAGGATCTTTAGTGGGTTGTGGAAACATAGAAGGATGGAAGAAATATCCAAAGGTTTAGTTTTGCCAGAAAAGTAAAAATGTGGAGAGAAGGGAAAGATTGTAGAATGTTTTGGCAAAGTAATGATAAAAATGAAGAATCACAGAATCTGGGCTGAGCAGGAGAGGGGAATTATAATGATCAAGTGAGTGAGTCAGGGTGTAGGAATCTTGATGGGCTGAAAGCTTGCCGAAATGTACAATACATACATAAAAGATAGGGGGTCAAAGAGAAGGATATTTGGAATTGAGATTTTAGATATAGGGCAATTTGAAGAGGATAAAAGGCATGTGGAGGAAATGAGTGTTTGAACCACAGGGAAAGGAAAACTGCTAGAGCTGAGGAGTCCAAAGAGGCTGGGATGTTGAATAATTTATCCTTGAATATGCCCCAGTCATGAGGAAATATGAAGAGGTAGAAGCTGAGAGAAAATCTATCCGCCAGAAGCAGCCTTTAACGGAGTAGGAGGGATGACTGGGAAGTTGGTGGATAATGGTTGTAGGAGGAATCGTAAGTAGTATCTTTTTTTTTTTTTTTTTTTTTTTGTGGGTACCGGGGGGTCGACCTCAGGACCTCGCGCGCCAGCAGGCGCCCATGCCGCTGAGCGATATCACCGGCCCCTTTTTCGTATGTGGGATCCGGGAGTCGAACTCGGGCCCTTGCGCTTGCCGGGCAGGCGCTTAAGCCGCTGAGCCATCTCACCGGCCCACGTAAGTAGTATCTTGATGGCATATGCTATGATTTGGATTCTGAGTGTCCACCAAAGACACATGTTTAAGGAGTTTGATCTCCATCTTAGCATGATTGGTGGGGGTGGAAACTTTAAGAGGTGGGGTAAAGTGGGAGCTCTTTGGGCCATCGTGGCTGTTCCTTTGAAGAAGATTGTGGGACCCTGGTCTATCTTTTGTATCCTGGACATGAGATGAGATATTTTACTCTGCTACATGTTCTCACCACATCAAATGCCACCCGTGCACAAAATTCTCTTCAGCAAGGATCACATTCTGGCCACAGTGGCTGACCTATTTGCATTCTGCTGGGGAGAAGGCACCTAAGATCTTCAGAGCCTCATGCCAATAAACATTTGAATTGGATGATTAACTTCCCTGCAGATGATTCCAGTATCCCAAGCAAACATCTCACTGTAATTAGGTTTCTTATAGGGTTTGTCAGTATGGCTTGGAAGGAAGAGGTTTCCAAGTGTCAATCTAGAAGAAGTATAAACTGTTCTAGTAAATTTTTCTTGTAAACATGTCTAGAGAAGTTCATACCTACTGGACTTTATTCTAAATGTGCCAAATTTGTCAAGTTTGTGAATGGTTCCCTTGGAAAAATCCTCATCTTCTCCAGCAGCTTTGTTTTAAACCTCTGTAAAGATTATATCACTTACTATCATTAGAGACAAGTAAAATCATTCAGGCTTGCAATAGCTTATATGCATCTTACTTCTTACATAACATAAGTGAAGGTCATCAATTAACAGTCTCATTGAATTATCATTTTATGCCCCCAAGTGCTTCCAACTTTTACGTTATATTGGCAAGGTTTTCATGTTCAATTTTTATAGAAATAAAATGAATAAACAAATAATGTGGAGAAAGAAGGCAGATCTTGGATTGGCCTGGGATTAAGTGGATTTTTTGCCACTGTCAAAGCTCTCAGTTGTATCACCTGATGATTTAAAACATGTTTAGCTGATGACTTCATATCTACGGGAAAAATAGAAGAGGGACACAAAGGTTGGCGGGGTATAATAATATTTAGCTTTGGGTTATAAAAGTCTTTGGTGGCCCAAGTGCTGGTCTATCATCTGCTCCCATCATCAAAAAGCTTAAGGAAATGTCACCTTGCAGTATTTTAAACAAACCATCCAGAGGAAGAGACTATCTAGGTCTGTTTCCCAAGTGTGATTCTTCTGATACTCCTTTCTGTATCTTCTCCTAATACATCATTATGATATCATTTTTATATACTTTTTTATGTGTTTTATTGACAAAAGCCATAAAATACGATGGTGGGTCCTAGATAAATGAAGTCTTAAATCTCACAGTACAGCAGTTGGGAGTGTGTGTGTGTGTGTGTGTGTAAGAGAAAGGAACAGAAAGGAAAGGGCTAAAAATTTCTGTTGTTGTAGAGTATTCCCTTGCAAAATGGAGCTCTGAAAAGTCATCAGATAACAAAGGCAGGACATGTATTTTAATCCGAGAATATTTCTTGAGCATCTACTGTGAACAAGACACTCCACTGAGTACAGTATTGAACTACACAGTAAACAAATCAGACATTGGGGAACCCTGGCCTCTTGGAAACTTACATGCTGGTGGAGAACACCTGACGCTCCTCCCTACTATCACCTAGGGGGTGTATTGTATGCAGCCTTCTTTAGAGTTTTCCACTACAGTTCTGTGGGATCCAAGGGAGTTTAAAGCTTTTTGTTTTCTTGGGTCAAACACACTGTGGGGGGTTACTTTGTCTTTCTATTGACTTAAGTGAAACAAGAAGTCACTTTCAGGTTTATAGAATAAAAGTTGTGTTCAGTGAGCAACAGGGGATGATGGTTTTATTTACTGTAAGAAAGGAAGGAAATTTTACAATAGTGTGAGAAAACAGCTACCAAATATGATTCAGTAATGATAACATTGTCTTCTCCTTTATTTGAAACTCCCATTTCATTTTCTGAGGAAACAAATATTTTCTTTCTTTCAGTGGCAGGCAAATTCTCAAACACACATGGGCACTCTCTCTCTGTCTCTCTCTCTCTGTCTCTCCCTTTCTGTGTCCCTGTTTCTGTGTCTCTCTATCCCAGACACACACACACACACACACACACACACACACACACACACACCCATACTTCCTTCTGCTCTAAGAAAGCCACTTCAGTAATTCACCTCAAAGTTGCTATCTGAAAACAAAACCCATTTTTCCCCCTTCTCAATCACCTTACATTTTTCTTTGAAGTAAAATCAGAAATTTCACTGGAGTCATTTTCCTGGTTGCTGAAGATACTGTCACTGCATTTTAACACCAGGATTCGCAAGCTGCCAGGCTTGCCGCTGAGGTACCATGGGGACTGTCTTCTTTTTCTTCTTTGCTCACATGAAGAAAGAAACACATTAGACAATAAGGGAGCACATTACATCCACACTTGTCTCATTGGCATCATTTATAGATTCTGCATCAACACACAAGATCTTCTATGGTAATGAAGAGGGTAATTAATCTATAATTAGAAGTTAATCACAAATCTATAAAAGAAATTTCAGAATATTGACAAAGGCTTTTCTTGAAGTGACATCTATGAATAGTTAATTAATTGCTGATCTCAAATTGGGTCACTGGAAATGTGTTCTTCTTATGTCTAGTAATTTCTCATCTAGAAACTGTTCTAAAATTTTCAATTACATTTTTAGGTGCCTCCTGTGCAGCTGAGCTGTACTGTTGTGGAAGAAAAGACACGCAGGGCTGTGGTTGACAGTGACTATGGTTGCTAACAAATGATCATGATGTACTGATGCAGCATAGGGGTCTACAGCACTGGGGTCTACTTTATGAGTGACAGGACACTGTTATCTTTTCTCAAAAGGCATCAACACAAATCCTTAGGAAATCCAGTGAACCAGAACTGCACAGATTTCATTGAAAAAAAAATGTGAATTGTGATATGTAACATGCAAGACTAATAATGAGAAACAAAACAGGAACCAAGCCAGACCTTTTCTTTTTTCTTACTAAATATGCTATATGCAAGTAATAATAATAATATATCTAAAGTTGGTGCATGGGAATCCAATGGAGTTTTTATATAATAGAATTTAAGGTTTGCTATGGAATTACAATGGTGTTATATTCACTAATACCAAATGTATTAGTTATGGTTAATATTATTACCATTACTGGCTGCACAGGTTGCTCACACCTCCAATAATCTACTGCTGAACAAATTTCATAGGGACTTTCTATCAAGAAGGAATAAAAAGTGAAATTCTTCCTATGGCCCAAGTAGAAAGATAATGGTGTCAGAGATTGTGAATTAAGCTTGAAGCAGTGTTCATTTCCTGTGTTATGTTCCGGCTCACATAACAGAGCTGTGGGCCAGTATGTAAGATGATTTTATTCCATAGCCTGAATATTTGATAGAGAAGGGTCATCCATGCAGTTAGACTGTGGATATCAGTCCCTGATTCTGACAGTTTCATCTATTTGTAAGGTGTCAGCCCCTCCTGTCACAAAATCATTTGGGCACTACAGTCATGGTTCTTATGCTCTTAAACAAGTCTAGAAATAGCCTATGCCCTAGCTATAGGTTGATGCTCCAGAACTGAACCCACCATGTGTGTACTAACATTTGGCACTCATGTCCCTAAGCCTATAGTCCTTTGATGTCTGGAACAGAGAGACAATTTGCTTTTCTGACTCTTACACACCCTGGGAACCTGAAGTTTCTGACGTTGTATGATACTGTTATCTACCCCTCTTAAATATGAGGAACCTGAGCTGTGCAAAGGTTTTGTGAACTATCATCATGGCTTGTGTCTAGATGTCCCCCCAAAGCCTTATGCAGTCATGGGGGGGGGCTTTTCAGAAGTGTCTGGATCTAGATTGTGTGATGCTGGGATTAAGGTGTGTGGTTCCTAAATCAGTCCACTGATTAGTTTGGCATAGTTCTGGCTGGGATTAAGGGTGTAAGTGCTACACCTGCCCTAGGGCGGGTAGCCTGCATAAAATATAAAGGACAGAAAGTAGGCTAATGTGCTCTCACCTGACTGCTTGCTGTGGCCTATTTCTCCTTTGTGATGCCCAAACCTCTACAAACTGTGAGCCAAATAAACCTTTCCTCCTTTAACTTTGAGTGTCTTGGGTGTTTTGTCACAGCAGTGAGAAAAGTAACTAAGACAATCATAATAGCAAGCAAATGACAAAGTTGGAAGTCAAATCCAGGCTGACATTAATATTCTTATGTTAACTACTATCTTATGTTTTCTCCTGTATTCCTGACACTATGGCTTGGACCACTGGGTCCGATTGCACATCACAAACCTCGGGGCTTACTACAATTATAGGATCCTGAACATTTCCCCCTCAGACATCTTGCTTCAATAGATTAAGGGTAAAGCCCTGGACTCTGATATGTTTTTAAGTTCCTCCAAGTGATTCTGATGGATACCCAGTATCAGGAACTACTGATCACAGACCAGAAACCCAAGCTGAGGCTTTCTCATTGCTTCTTCAAACAAATATTTGTTGATTGTTTATTATATACCAGGTACAATTCTAGGTTCTTGGGACAGAGTAGGAAATAAAATAAATAAAATTTTTCTCTAATGAAATTTATACTCTAGTTGTAGGAACCAGACCAGACAATGAATATGAATATATATATATTCATATATATATTCATATATATATATATATTCATGAGTATAATATATATATATATAACATGAGTATATATATATATATATATATATATATATATATATATATAAAACATTGAGTTGTGAAAAGTGCTATGTAGAAGAATGAAGCACGGGAGATAAAGGGTGATAAGGCAGTGGGGCTGGGATCTCAGGTGGGGTGGTCGGTGAACATGGCTTCTAAGATGGTTGCATTTAACAAACGCCTATATAAGGTCAGGGAGCAACTCACAGGGTAGCTGGATAGGTGTCAGGAGGGAACCTAAAAGGTGAAAGTCCTGGTGGGAGCACCCGTTTTATTTTTATTTATTTATTTATTTTTGTGGGTACCGGGGGTCGAACTCAGGACCTCGCGCACCAGCAGGCGCCCGTGCCACTGAGCGATATCACCGGCCCTTTTTTTCTTATGTGGGTACCGGGAGTCGAACTCAGGACCTTGAGCTTGCCAGGCAGGCACTTACACCGCTGAGCCATCTCACCAGCCCAGGAGCACCCTTTTGTCTCCAGGTGATACTAACAGTGTGGCTGTATAATCAAGTAAGCAAGACTAGGGGTAAAGTGTTAGGTGATCTGAAGAAAGAAAGAACTGTCCTCTCTGATGGAAGAAGTCAGCAGATTCATGGATAAGCTCCAAAGCGGTTGCTATAAAAACACTTCTGGAAATGAAGCGAGGCTGCTTTCACTTTTTTTCTCCAGCTGTTGGGGTAACTATAAGGTGACAACACAATCTGTCCTTATTTTGGAAGTAGTGTTCTTGAATGTGGAATTCCAAACCTCACATACTCCTCTCTGCCTGTTCAGTCAGCAAGAAAATTACCTCAGCAGTGCTGACAAAGAATAACCTTTTGATATTATAGATAAGGTTCATTGCTCAGTTAAAGATCCCAAAGGGGTAGGAAATACCATTTGGTTCTAGATACGGTAGTGCTGAGAATCCTTGAGGCTTCTGGACAGAAATAAAAGAAAATCAACACACCAACTCCTAAATAAAACCTGGGGGATGCCCATCCTTCCCGTAGTAAGGCCAATACACAAATATACCCAGTCAGCACCTTCTGTGAGCTGTGATTCACCAAATGCAAGTTCAACACTTCCAGACGGAGTCTCCTAAATGAAATTGAAATGGCCAATGTGCTGTCCTTGGCTAAATTAAAATTTTAAGAAAAGTTAATCTAAAAAATAATATTGCTCTCTACCAGATCAAAGAGGCATGTATGGTAGCTAAACAGTGATAGTTTTCAAGGAAACCAGAAGAAGTGAAGATGGAAGGGAAGAGTAAGTCTTTGTGTCTCTAACCTGAGCCAGAGAAAAATAGTCTTCTAGGTAATGTAAGTGTCCTCTTAAATTTTACCTATTTACAATAAAAATACATGTAAGCACTCTTCAAATTTTGAAAAGACTTGAAAATCACCCAGCTCTATCACTCTGGCTCTAATCCAAGAATGTGAAGACCTCCTCAGATTTGGTTATTCACATAGAAAAGAATACATTGTGCAGTTATTTCAGACTTCTTCAGAGGTTTTTTTCAGTTGTTGAATTCATAATTCTCATCATGAATCCATCAATCATTTGATTAGCATGAGTCAATATAAAGAGCCCTAGAAGTCTGACTGATAAAATTGAGCTTCTGTGCCACTAAGGGAATGATTCTGTCAAAGGAACGCTGGTCTGTTTCTTTAACATCTTTCCTTGAAGGTTAATCTAGCTCAACAGACATAACCTATCCCAATGCAATTTTAAACTTAATTGTAGATAACAGATCCATACACATATACATATGTAGATATGGATATAGATGGATAGAGATGATGTGTTCAAAATAGTAACCTGAAGAAAAAGTCACCCTTAACTTAGAGTCTGAAATAATCTCTGATATAGTCAGTTTAAAAACAAATAACTGATTCCTCGATCATCAGTATATATTATCCAAAGCAATAATAAGCATATAATGTATTTTAGAAGCTGGATGTACTTTTGGGATATTTTTTGTTTGTATGTAACTACAAATCAGAGATCTTTTATTAGAAGAGATCTTGAAAAATCTGTCCTAGCTCTAGCTTAGAAGTAGAAGTAAGACTCAAGTCATTTTGAGCTGTAATAATTCTTAGGATTACTGGTTTAATATGATTTTATCAGGAGGAAACCAAGATCTGTAGTGGTGAGTGAGTCTCATTTGAGGACAATTAGCCAGTGACAAATTTGGTATTGGAATCCAATTTTCTAGTCATTTTGTTAAATATCCTTTCCATTACTACTACCATATCATTGCTTCCATACCCTTCACTTTTACTGATAAGCCTAGGATATAAATAGACTTGCCCCAATAGCTATGTGCCATTTTATTACCCTCAGTAATGTAATCTGAATTCAGCTGCAGTGGACATATGCCAAACAAGAATGATTAAAAAAGATAAATTGAGAAAAAGAAAATGAACACTTTTATTTTTATCTTTATTTCAGTCTTTCTTTTTGCAGTTCATTTCTTTGCCATTTTTTTCTTTGATAGACTCACTTCCTAAGTCTATCTTTTAGACATATTTTATCTACCATCTTTGTTCCTATGAGTTTCCTCAAATGTTTATTACCCTATCATGCAAAATTATTTTTCCAAGATTATTTTGTTGGTGTCTAAGTACTCGGGGTATTTTAATGACTTTACCTCTCAGTAAGTTTGTTTGAATTTATGTCAGCAGCACCTCCTTCCCAATTAAACTAAGCCACCCTAAGGTTTCTAAGACCATAAGATCAAACTTATTGATGACTTCAATTCTTGAGAGTCAATGTTCTCTTACTGCATACAAAGCCTTGTCTCAGTAACAAGGTCTTATTAAAAGGAGATCATGAAATGGTCATTATAGTGGATATTCTTTTGGTAAGTTATTATTATCCACTGAGAAAACTAAAGTTTGCATAGAGTTATGCCATCATTAATCTGCCTTAGATAAGAAAGTGATTTAGACAGAAATGACCAATACGTGGAAGACACGAACAGTTACCCCACAAGATATTGACAAAAACAATGTGTCTTGCATGCTGAAAGATAAAATCAACACTTAATGAATAAGGACAGAGATATAGGAAATCACTTTGAAGATGTGGAGTGACGGAAAAAGAATCCTTATTGATTGTATTAACCCATATGAACAATGAATGAATCAAAGCAAAGAGGGTGTTTAACCATAAATGTTCAGGGAATGGAGTACCCAAATACATCAATGCCTGAGAAGAAGAGGAAGGCAGATTTCCTCTGTGAGAGGATGTTAAACATGATAATGTCTTGAAGTCTTCAAAAATCCCCAAATGACATAGAATTCTACTGATTTCATCTCTAAATTGAAAATTAAAAGTATCAACTTCATAAAGCTAGAATATAAGATCTTCATAATATAAGAGCCTATGTTAATGTAGGATCTTCACAATATAAGAGTCTATATTAAAATTAGAATAAACCTGCATGATGTAAATAATGCGACAATGGGTATAGGTTTACTTTCTCTGTCAGACTTTTTCCATACGTTTTTACATATATATGTTGTGATTTTTGCTATTATAATGTATACCTATATTAGTATTATTCAATATTTTTCTTGAAAACCACTCAATTTTTTTTACTAAAATATATTTAGATAGAAATAATAACACCATAGGTATATGCCATGATATTTTTATAAATAGAAAACTGTAGAATTAAATGTCATAAAAATGTTTACCTCTAGTTCACCTAGACACCATCTCTGATGGAGTGGAATGATTCTAGAACCTTCCTTGCTATCCAAGGCACGGCTCTGGGACCAGATCAATATCATCTGGAAGCCTATTCCAGAGCTACTGAATCAGAATGTACGTTTTAACAAAATCTTCAGGTAATTCACCAGGACTGCACAAATAATCTTTCCTACCCCTTCTACATTAACTTCTTTGCTTTTTGCCAACAGAAATATTGTATGTATAATTTAAATAAAGGATTATTTAGATTCTACCTGAGTTACTTATGTATGCCACATGGATTTTTGTCCCCTACAATTGTCTAACATACCACAAATAATGTGCACATTACATTTGGAAAAATAGTAATAAAGTGCCTTTCTTCTGTGTCCTGTTTACCATACCTCCTGTCATTTATAGGTCCTTGGGACCAGTCACAAATAGTTAAGATCAGAAGTATTAAGTATGTTATAGCTTGTGTCTAGATGTCCCCCAAACCTCTCATGGGTCACAGGTGGGACTTTTTCAGAGTTGGCTGGATCTAGAGAGTGTGATGCTGGGATTGGTTCATGGTGCGATGCTAAGCTCAACGGCACTAGGATTAAGGGTGTGAGTTCTACCCACCCTATGTAGCCTGAATAAAATATAAGGGATAGAAAGAGATGTGGTCATCTCTTGTTGCTTTGTTGCCTTCTGCCTGCCATGAACTGTTTTTCCTCTGTGAGGTCCGTCTGTAACACCACCTTGCCTTGGAGCCAGCCAGTTATGGACTGAAACCTGTACAAACTGTGACTAAATAAGTTTTCCTCCTTTAAGTTTGGATGTTGGGTATTTTGTCTCAGCAACAAGAGAGTATCTAAGACAAAAATCTGTAAGTGCTAAGGAACATTTATTATATTCCCATTGGCAGGGCTACTCCTGTGCCAGAAGAGTTTCTCAAGATTTTATTAGTTAATGAACTCTATGTTTACTCCTTTATCATGATTCTTTACTCCACAAACAACCTCAACTGCTAATTTGGTAGGAAATAATGTACCAGTCATGCTACATGCATGGCCAGGATAAATCCTTGTAAGTCAATAAAAATAGCATCCAGGTTTACACAGTAATCTCTGGAATCCTTATTAATATTTACCTGGATATACTCAAGGTTTGTTACCAAATCACGCCTTTAGCATACAATGGTAAGGTTTCACCATGGACCAGGAAAATTCTGTTATTAAATTCTGTTAGTAAATGAACCAGGAAAATTCTGTTTGTTGAAACCAGCACTAGAAAGATTGGCAGCTAACATCTCCTGGTGCCAACCTGACCTCAAATTTGCTTTTCTTATAAATATGAACACCAAATTAAACTGGTTCTGAGATATGCTTAACCTGAAAATAATAAATAATTCATCAGCTTAGAGACTCATGTACAAGTATTAACCTCCTTAAAGTTTCAGTTTCTAGGCAGCCGTAAGGTGCTTTGAGGGTTTAATTCACCAAGGGGAAGTCAGAGCATCTGAAAAACTCTTACTAGTTCATCTCACCTTAGGTCATTTAAAGCAGTAGGACTTCACTGGTTCCTGGGTCCTCAGCCAGCTTCTTCTGTTGGGTGATGGATTCTGAAAGCTGGAAGATCTTAGAAATCCATCTGGGCTGCATTTGTGATAGAAAGACACTAAAAAGTATAAATTGGGGTAGAAAAAGACTGTTTCTTTTCTTTTCTTTTCTTTTCTTTTTTTAGACAGGATTTCACTATATAGTTCAGGTTGGTCTTGAATTCACTATGTAGCCTAGGCTGGCCTTGAACTTGCAGCAATCCTCCTGCCTCTGCCTCCAGAGTGCTGGGATTACAGGCATGCGCCACCATGCCTGCCTAGAAAAAGACTTTGAAGTCAAGAATCAGAGAATCAGAGGACTTGAGAACTGGGAAGGACTCTAGAGATCAGACAGTCTGACCCCTTAGAACCCTGACTGAGGTCCAAGAGACAAGAATATTAACCAAAGTCACCGAACTGGTACTTAAGCAGCAATGGTGGTGTTACAATTGGGCCCAATGACACCTCTTTTACTACAGTGTATTCTTCATCACAGAAGTGCTTTAGATTGATTGCTATTAAACAAAGCAGGGGGCCAGTGAGATGGCTCAGTGGCATAAGCGCCTGCCTGGCAAGTGCGAGGGCCCGAGTTCGACTCCCAGAACTCACATACGGAAAAAGGCCGGTGATATCGCTCAGTGGCAGGGGCACCTGCTGGCGCGCGAGGTCCTGAGGTCGACCCCCGGTACCCACAAAAAGAAAAATAAATAAATAAATAAACAAAGCAGGAGTGATAGAGAAACAAAACAATAAAGAGGAGATGTTTGGACTTAACTTTCCCTGAAAAAGAATGTTTAGAGATCGTTGCCACTTTGATAGATAATGTATTCTTCTAGCAGTACTTGCAGCCGCTCTTTCTCTTTCTGAGGTGTATGTGGTTCAGCTGAAGGTTTTGGAACTTTTCCATCATAACTGTGGAACTATCCCGAAACAATGTTCTGTATTCCTTTTCATCTATCAAATAGCTCCACCACATATTTTCTGTTTTGAGACTCACCGAACTCTTTATTAGCATTTGACTTTGCTTGTCACCTACCCTGTACCATGTCTGGCCACATGGTTCTAGTGTTTCTTGGGGTCCTGTTGACTAGTCAGCTGGGCTTATATTTCCCATGCCATGGCATCCCTGTCCCAGTCCCTGGTAGGGTGTGACTGGGGGGGTCATACTAGAGGACAGGAAATAAATGAGAAAATAAAACTCTCTGGATTTGACATTAAAATTAGAATTTTCTGTAGGATTTTTATCTTGTATAGGAATAGTTTATACTTTCTATTCATTTTTTAAAAAACATGACCAAATAGCAGAGTCTTTGTAAGGCTTAAATACCAAAATTTAGTTTATGTTGGACACTAATTATCTTAGATTCAATTCTATATAAGGAATTAGAACAGTGTGGTGTATTAATTAATGGTCAGTTTAAGCAGGAACACCCAGCTGAACTGAGTCAGTGTGGTTCTGGGTGTGGAAGACCCTCCTGAGAATTGTTGCCAAGAGCATAAAAAGAGAAAGGGAGGGGAAGATCTCATGCTGCTGATTTCCAAGGAGAAGCTTTGTTGTGGCTGGTTTTCCTGATACAAACTCAGCTGTTCTAGTTGGAGGAGGAGCTCGGGTCCTTGCTATCAAGGCTGCCGTTCACTTCTGGGGAGCTCTAGTCTTTACTTCCTGGCTCCAGTGCAGATCCCTCAGCCTTTGGGCACAGATCCTTCACCCACTGGTGCAGACTTTCAGGCTTTCACCACTGGTTTTGGGCCTTCCCTGCACAGAACCTTGATGTGGAATTTCATGGGACATTGCCATGGGATCCATGTCCTCAGCCTGATTCTTCAGGTCTCTAGCAGTTGGACAGATCTCTTGCACTCTTCTGTATTTGACTTTTTGGGTGAATATTATAAAATAATCCTATAAATTATGTGTCATGTATTAAGTCTAGTCCCTTAAACCACTGACTACAACAAATAGCAATAAATAAATGGTGAGTCTAAAGAAATTTAATTTTTTCTTCCTTTCAAAGAGTTTAATACTCTGAGGTCTGTTTCTAAATGTTATATACAGTCTTCAATGTAATGAAGGAAATCCCTGACATATTACACTTAGAGTGTCCAACCTCAAATGACTCCCAGTTTGGGGACTGAGTCTCTAATGAAGTAGATAAAGCGAACCCTCTGAATGGGTTTTACTCTACAAAACTCTTAAATTATACTTCATCAACTAAAAATAGATGATTTTATTATTTCCAAAATTAAAGAGACATTTAGGGGCTTGGAAGAAAGAGCAACAAATATATTATCTCTTATAAAGATCCATCAAAACACCAGTAGTTAGCTCAACACATTAATAGGAGATCTATATCTGGAATATTGTATGTGGGGTCATTTTGGTCATGGGCTCTTAAAAGAGATGTATTGGCCCTAAACTATTTAGAGCAGGGCAAGGAAAATGTCTTTAGGGAAGAAGGAGAAAAAGAGGACGAGGAAGAAGAGAAAGAAGAAGAAGGGGAAGAAAAAGAAGGAGAAGCAGGAGAAGGAGAAGGAAAAAGAGGAAGGGAAGGAAGAGGGGAGGAAAGCAGTTAGACCGAAAATAAAATAAAATAAAATGAAAACAAATCAATATTCCTCCATATAAAAATAAAGATGGAGGGCCGGTGAGACGGCTCAGCGGCTTAAGCGCCTGCCTTGCAAGCGCGAAGGCCCGAGTTCGACTCCCGGAACCCACATACGAAAAAGGGGCCGGTGATATCGCTCAGCGGCACGGGTGCCTGTTGGCGCGTGAGGTCCTAAGGTCGTCCCCCGGTACCCACAAAAAAAAAAAAAAAAAAAAAAAAGATGGGGGTACTTGAAGTAGAAAATACTATGACTGTATATAGCACAAATTTTCATATGATGAAACGTCTTATACTCTATATGTCTTAGTGTAACACTTTATATTGAATGATTTGGAAGAAATGGATGAGTAGGGCAAGGTTCATGTTATGGAACCATTTATATTTTAGCTATGTGAATTTCTTTTATAAAACTTGTATGTTTTTCTTTTTATATAAATATATGAACATTTACAATTACATATATAAAATTATGCTAGGGTATTTATTAGGTAGGCTTACAGGATCAGAGGCGGGAGGGGCCGCGGTGGCTGGCTGTGTGCTGGAGAGCCCGAGGACCCAGTGGCGCTCAGACCGAGAAGCTGGAAGCCACAGCACAGGGAGGATAAGGATGAAGCACCAGTCTGAGCCTGAAGGCCTGGAGCGTCCTTGGAGAGTCACTGGTGTGAGCCTTTATGAAATGCTGAAGAAGTTGGAGTCTGATGTCCACAGGCTAAGACAATAGCAAAAGACGTGCCAGCTCAAGCAGAATGGATCACTTCAAATGCAGACCAGCTTCCTCCTTCTTTTCCTTTCATTCCATTTGGGCTGGAAGCCTACTGGATGGTGCCACCCACAATCAGCGTGGCTCTTCCCTGCTGAGCTACGTGCTAGATATCTCTGGAAACATCCCAGCAACATAGCCAGAAGTGTGCTTTACTAATCTCCTAGGTTTTGACAATCATAATTAATGCTCATGATAATGTAAGCATGCTGATATAACAGAAAATCCCAGTGGTTTAACACTATAGAAAGAGTTTAATTCTTGTTATAAAATCCAAAATGAATGTTCCTTTTCAGTAGTTGACTGACTGACGAGGGCTGATTAAAGGATCAGCGTTTTCCGTCTTTTTGGCTCCTCTATTTTGAACACCTCCAAGGTCAGTGCAATCCCCTACACTGACATGGTAAAAGGAGAAAGCCTAAGACTAAAAGAAAACTATCTACCCTAGAAGAAGAGAAAATGGACATGATCAATGAATAGCTGACTGTAGTAGTCTGTTTTCTGTTGCTATGAAAGAACACATGAGATGAGTAATTTATAAAGAAAAGAAATTTATTTAGCTCACAGATCTGGAGGCTGGAACTCCAAAATTGGGCAGCTCGATCAGCTATGCTTCTGTTGAAGATCTCATGGTGTTCCATGCACAGAAGAAAACAAAAGGAGCCAGGTGTGCTGGCTCATGCGTATAATCTTTGCAATCTGAGAGGCTGAGACAGGAGGATTGCAAGTTCAAGGACAGACTGGGCAGGTTAGTGAGAACCTGTCACAAAATGAAAACAAGAAAAAAGAGCTGGGCATACAGCTCAGTGGGGAAGCTCGGGGTTCAATACCCAGTACTGGGTGGGGGAGTGGAGAAAAATAAGAAAAACAGAAGAGCAAAAGGGCATGGGCACAGAGAGATAAAAAAGGGGGGCATAAAAAATAAGGGGTGAGCTTGCTTTATAATAACTTTCTTCCATGTCTACTAATCCAGTTCCATGCGAGTGAGAATTCACTCCTAAAAGATGGCATTAATCTATTCAGGGGAGCTCCACTGCCATGACCCACTTTTCGCTAGGCTCAACCTCCCAGCACTGCTACGTTAAAGGATTAAACCTCAACGTGAGTTTTGATGGGCATAATCCATATTCAAACCACAGTGGCAACCTGTTTCTTCCACATTCAGGGAAGTTTATATGAAGAAGTACCTCAATAGAAATAGAGGATGCGAGATGAGAAATAGAGGATGGGAGATGAGAAATCTTTTGAGACAAAGCTAAAAAAATGGGTTGAGAGCAGTTTTATATTTGATTGATTGATTATTTCATTCTTGTATTCAATAAAGTGTATTTAACACCATCTATATGCCAGGCACTGTACTAGATGTCGAGGATTCGATATGGAATAGGCGTAGTAGAGAAGACACTATGAGTAAATACAGTAAGCACTATAGCAGAAGTATGAGGAGAGTGCCGTGGAAACACAAAGACAGACAGTAACTCTGCTCAGGAAGTCCAAGATTGGAACTCAGTCAAAATGAGAATCTTTCTATTTGAAGAGGATGGGCACTATGATATGAAGAAAACATTCTACATACAGGAAACTTTACAAGGAAATGCACAGGTATTTTAGAAAGCATGGTAAAGTCACAAAGTCTTAAGGAATGTAGATCTTTTTCATAGGATCCAACTTTACTAGATATTAGGCCAAGCCTGAAAGCTTAAAAGTAATTCAGAACAAAAAAGAAAATAAGAAATATTTCCTTTCACAGTAGATCATACACTTCTAAAATTTTTTATCACTTTTTTACTAGTGATATAAGCTGGTGATATGTTCATGCACACACACACACACACACACACACACTCATGCCCTTAACCCCAGTGAGGTTAAGAGACAAAATCAAGGCCAACACATTCACCATGTGTCATTCAGGGAAAGAAGAAGGCTTATAGGTACATCTCTAATCTTTCATAATTAGTGCTTTGCTCACAAGGCATTGTTTGGGGTTACTGTTAAAGATATGGCCTTTACGGGCAGATAAACTTGGATTTGAATCCTTAATGCAACCCTTACTAGTTGTGTGGTGGCCATAGGCAATTTTCCAAAGTTTTAGCTTCCCTGTCTTTAAAATAGGGGCAATGGGTATTATATTGGGTATTATATATGCCATTGTATCAGTTGGCTTTTTTGCATATTGATTTGTGGCTTGAAAATTATTTATTAGCTTATGATACCTGATTAAAAAAATACAATGAATGTTTAAATAAAAAGTTTATTACCATTAATCCCCCTCGAAATACTCTCCCTCACTTTGAACACACTTATCCCATTATTCTTGACACTTTCTGAAGCAGTTCTGGCAGTACTCTTTCATAAGTATCTTCACAAGTTGTGATTCTAAAAAATTATAGTGACCACTACAGCTGAGTGCTATGAAAAGGAAAGGTAGGCTCATAAAAACAACATGGTGTGTATTCACCTTATTCATGGGATCTGGTATATGTGTCTACTGCCTCTTCCTCAAAGTCAAAATGACCATGAAAGGTAAATATTTTTTAATCAGTTCAGAACATCAAGACAGCAAATACAGCACAACTAAAGACACTCACCAAAGAGGACTTCCAAAACTGCTCAGAAAGTGGCAAGAATAATGTGATAAGTGTGTTGAAAGTGAGGAATATTTTGAGGGGGGATTATCAGAAATGTGTATTGTACCTCAGTCACTTTTTAAATTTAAACATACACCTCTATTTTTTATCACATTTACATAGTTCAAAGAGTTGACAATTTGGCTTGGACTCAGCTAAGCAGTTTTTTTCTGGCTTCTCCTTTACTAATCCATGTGGCTAAAAACGGATGGTTGGCCTACAATTCCCACGTATGTGATGATCTATGTTATTTGGCATGGGTTGCTGGTTACAGTCATAGAGGTGAATGTAGAACATGTATCTAGTGGATTAGTTTGGTCTTACTTACATAGTGTCAATCTCAAGATTATAAAGACCAAGACAGGGCAAATCCCGAAGCTCAAGTGCTTTATAATCTCTTGCTTGTGTTGTGTTATTGTCCCTCTGGCCAACACTAGACATAATGTTTCATTGGTCAAGGCAAGAGTTAGTGTGAGAGTTGGCTACTCAATGGGTGGATATGGAAAAAAAATAACAAATTGGGGCAAAAATCTATCACATTCAACCATAGACTTGTTATGCAGATTAAGTAACAAGCATAAAATGGGTAATATGTTTATCAAATTTACTGATGTAAAGTAAATACTAAATAAATGAGAATGATGAAGAGTAGGATACATGGACAACTGCCATTGTGACATATGTAATCTTTGCATGATTTGGGGTGCAGATCTGGAATCTGGTCTAATTTTTCTGTTATGTGATTTAAGCTTGGTGGTTGATTTGGGGATTAGGTTTCAATATATAAATTCTGGAGGGGGAATAAACATTCAAACCATAGCACTGCCAACCCAGTGTAATTATTATACCACCACTCCTGCTCTTGTATTATGTCCCACCCTTCTATACTGTCTTTCAATATCTTTCCCTGTCCAACTCAACATACTCATCCTTTTCTTCCCACCATCATCACCACTGTGCACAGAACAAAAATATAGACTCTATCAGGTGTGTCAGATTTTCTGGGCAGTTTTTTCATCTGAATTTGTGAAGATATTTGCTAGAATGCTTATGGATACATGTAACTAAATAACCTATTAGCATAGCTTAAACACTGAGGGATTATTGCCTAATACAAAAACTCCCCTTCTGAGAGTACTCCTAGTTCACTGATTGATCGATGATCGATTCAGAGGCTCAGTAAATGATGTCGGGACTCAGAAATGGCTTGTCTGAGATTCCCTGATTTTCCCTGAGTGTGAGTGTGGATGGCAATTACATTTCCAAACACTTTGCTGTCACATGACAACATCTAAAGGTAAGAGAGAGGAGGCATTTTCTATTTCCCACTGTTGGCCACCAACTTCCTTTTGTTTATTTAACGGAGAAGTAAGCTTCTTTTAGGACCTCCTCCTTTATTTCTCATTGATCAGAATGTGACTACAGGAGGCAAAAAGAGAATAAAGTTATTAATGTTTATATTAGAATAATAGTTGTTTATCTCCTGGAATTAGAAATGTCTACACAGTCTTTTGGTGGACTGCTGTAGAATACATTATTAAAGGATAATTTTTTTGTAAAAATTTAATCGTGATTCTTTTACAGATACAAAATGAACATGTGTCAAAGATTTTATTTGACCATTAATTAATGAGGAAAATAAAAAAGAAGATATAAGCTGTTCCAAAGGGCACCAAAAAATGAAACAAATATATAAAATCATGATTACAGGAATGAATTTAATCATTGCAAAACTGGCTTCTTCCACTGTGGGGGAAGAAAGTTATTTGAACTTTCACTGAACAGAATTTATTTGCATATCTATAAACAAGAAATATTTATCATAAATTTTCTATAAGTTAACTTCTATTTCTACAGGGTTTTAAAATAACTCAAAGACAATGAAAGGCACAAATAACATAAAGTCAGATATTCTGTAAGAGTAAGCTCTAAACAACACAATTTTCAAGTGAAGACATCGCATAATCTTTTGGTCTATTTAAAATTCTTTCAGTTCTTCTTCATAACATGAACAAGATCATATTTTCTTAGCAAGGAATAAAGGGGAAATGACTGTTGCATAGGCAACCCACAGTGTCTGCCACAATCATATTGTTGGGAATTAGGAGAGAAATAAACAAGTCCTAATTTGCAGTGAGATTTTCACACCTCTTTATAGAGATCACTTTGGAGACAAGTGGTAAATCAAGCAGTACTCCTTAAGGCAAAGAAAGCCTGGTGATTTGCCCGAGTTTAAGCTTGGGGGGATGGAACAACAATTTAGCCAGACGTACTTTTATCACAGAGGAACAGAATATGAGTGATTCTCTTTTGTAAGCTGAAGAATTTAATATTTCGAATGTGCATGACCGATCTCACTCTCACCCCCTTCTTTGGCTCTTTCTACATTTAGTATAAATTGAATTACCAGAGAATTATACCAAGGATCACATACTATTCATCGCAGTCTGTTGACAGGCAATTTTTCTGTAGTATCCTGCTGGGGGATTTGATAGCAAGAGGAGGTGGTGTGAAAATGTGATATCTGGTATTCTTACAGCTTTTGTTCCCAATCTGGTGTTTTTGGGCTGCTTTATTTCTATGTCTTATACAGTTTAGGATACTATATTTTTGTACCTTAATTAGTTTCACAATTAATAAATGGAACTCTTTTTCTTTAAAGGTCTATACCATATTGTGTACTTGCCAGCATTGCTTGTGGCTTGGCAGGCCTGTCACATGGAAAGAATCTAGGCTGGCTTTTACAAAATGCTGCATTTCACAAGCCTCTGATTTTGTCTGTGAGTAAATTGCTCTCTGAGAAAGAACTGCTAGAGTATTAGAGCAATGAAAACTCTTTTGCTCTGTTACATCGTAACTATGTATATGACCACTGACCATTTCTAAGGACAAGTTCAGATAGGTTTACTTTTGAAAGCAGTGCTTTCTTTAGATGGGTGCTCTAACGCTTGAGCATGTGTCACGATGCCACAAGGGCCAGCATTCCAACACCAGAGTTTCTGACTGTATAGGTCTAGATGGACCCAAGAATTGGCATTTCTAACAAATTCCAAGCTGATGCTGATGCTGGTGGTTTGGGGTCCATACTTTAAGAACCACTGATCTGGGCCATGTACCATTAGGTCTGAAAAGATTCTCTCTGTCCAGTAGGCATCCATACATCTACGTATGAGAGAAAAAGGAAATGATTTTATTATTACTAGGAAGTGCTTTCTTGCCCTGCCAAAGAAGCCTATTTGTCTTTCTATTATCTGCAACAGATGAAAATACGGATATGAATAGTCCAAAGTTATAGATCATTAAAAATCACTCTATTGAAATCACTCCACGGTTTCCAGCTGACTATCGATACATGGTATATAGACGGAAAGACTTTCAACTAAAGGCCAGCAAAACTGAGTACTATTTTTAGCAGGTATGGGCTGTGTTGCTTTGGCCTGCATCTAGCTGTCTCTGTAACTTTGATCTGTAGACAGAGATTGTCAATTGTGTTGATTGCTGTTCCCTTAGAACCCCAGTCTTCCATGAATCTGATTCTAATCAGAGGTTCAAATAATGTCTAGGTCCATCTGCTAGTATGGACATCTAGAGCAAAGAAACATAGCAGGAGGAGGGAGAGTACATGCCCAGAGCCCATAGCTATGGTTCTGTTAAGCCTAATGTCACAGAGTAAAAAAAAGTAACAAGTTTCAAGGGACTTATGACTGTGTAACCAGGAGGGGATTAATCTGATTATCGGGGAATTAACCCTGTCTCTTGATAGAGCCACCATGGAGTTATTAATGATCTCCAGCTGTCATACACTGTTTCACATGCTTTCACACCTGTGCCCTCAGCATTATTTCAGCACCAAAGTTCCTCAACTGAGGGAAAAGTGTCATCTCCACCTTCTTGATGAAAACTCTGGGACTTTCCTACAAAGTGTTGTATCCCGACAACTAAAAAACCTGTCTCTGCTTAACTGCAAGCACCTGAGAGGGTCACAGAACAAAGGTGGCACGGTTTTGGGTTTCGGGTTCACCTCAGAGTCTGAGAGTCACATGCAAAGCTAGTGAAAGGGCTGAGACCGTGAAATGGAACCTATTGCTTTCTCTCACGATTCATTGCACACGTGTTTCCTTTGCAAGACTCTGGGCCTTGGCTAAGAGCTACACTGCTTCCATCTTTGTCTTATCATCGAGTTTGTCTACAATCACAGTTTGTCCTCACTTTATCTTATAATATAACATGCTCATAGATTTGTAAAACTCCCTGCTTCTCTTTTCCCCCTTCCTTCGTTCTAGATCATTTTAGACGAAGCTTGCAACAGAAAAGGTGCTTTAGAAAAGTTTGCTGGATGGAAAAATACAAGAGCTGGCAGAATTCTATTTTGTGTCAAAGTAAATATGAGGCCTACTGTATTGGTTTGTTTTTCTCAAAAATTCCTCCAGAGTCAATAAAGTTATCAATAAATGAGTAAATAAATGATTACAAAAAACTATATGAAAACAAAAAACTATGTTGGAGGCTCAGAAATCTCATGGTCTTGGCACAGATTTGCCCCCACCCCTGCTGGAGCACTCTGGCCTGGCCAGGGAGCAGCCCCTGTAGATGGTGAAGAAGCCTGCCAAATGCCCTTGCAGTGCCCAGTTGCCCACAATTTCGCCCATTGCCCTGCTCCTTTCTGATGCAGATTTCTAATAAACAACCTAATGATGCATCTCAAGTACCTAGGAAAGCAAAAAAGAAAAACAGGAAATTAATAGAGGGAAAGTAATAATAAAGATTAAAGCAGAAATGAATAAAATAGATATTAAATATATGACAAGCCCACAGCCAATGTCATGCTGAAGGTGGAAGAACTGAAAACATTTCCTCTAAAATCTGGAACAACACAAGGATAGTCCCTCACACTACTCTTACTCAATATAGAGCTATAAATGTGAGTCAGAGCAGTTAGACAAGAGAAAGATATAAATAGAAAGGTATGAAGTCAAACTACCCTTGTTTTTGGATGATATAATTACATATATAGAAATATTGAATATTACTATCAGAATTGATAAATTCAGTAAACATTGTATGATACAAAACCAACATTCACAAATAAGCTGCATTTTTATGCAGCAAGGTGATGGTTAATTTTGACTGGCTTGAGAGTTGCCTAGAAGCTTAGTAAAGTGTGTCTGCATTGCTTATGAGTGCGTTAGTTTGGGGACCAGATCTGGTCTTTGACCTTTTGTTTCTGCTTCCTAGCAGCTGTGAGGTGACCAGCTTTCCTCTGGTGTGGCTTTGCCATTTTGGAGCCAACTGACCATGGACTGAAACCAACTCAAAATAAACTTTTTTCCTTTAATTTATTTTGTTCCAGTGACAAAAAGCTGACCAATACAACCAATAATGAACTTGCTGAGAAAGAAATCAGGAAGGCAACTGCATTCACAATAGTTACCAAAAAATGCCTAGGAATAAATTTAACCAAAGAAGTGAAAGATCTCTACAGTACTGAAAGAAATTGAAAGAGACACACCAAAAAAGGAAAAGACCTTCCATAATCATGGATTGGAATACTTGATATAGTTACCATATATGTACTAGCCAAAGTGATTACAGACTCCATGCAATCCCCATAAAAATATTAATGACATTCTTCACAGAACCAGGAAAACAACCTTAAAATTCACAAAGAAACACAAAAGACCCTTGAATAGCCAAGAAATCTTGAACTAAAAGAATAAAGTGAGAGATATCACGATACTTGATTTTAAGGTGTGCTACAGAGCCACAGTAACCAAAACAGCATGGTACTGGCATAAAAGCAGACACATAGACCAATGGAATGGAATAGGGGTCCTAGAAATAAACCCACCCATCTACAACCAACTAATTCCAAAAACGTACATTAGAGAAAGACAGCCTCTTCGATAAATGGTGTTCGGAAAATTGGATATCCAGGAAATTAACATTTGACTACTATATTTCACTCTGAGCAGAAATAAGCTCAAAATGGATCAGTGACCTAAACATAAGACTAGAAACTATAAAGCTACTAGAAGAAAACATGGAAACCACTTCACAACATTGGTATAATCAGTGATTTTTTTTGTTATTGTTTGATCTTAAAACCACAGGAAACAGGAGTAAAAATGGACTAATAGAATTATACCAAACTAAGAAACTTCTGTACATCAAAGGAAACTATCAACAGAGTGAAGAGAATGGGAGAAACTTACGCCAATTACACATTTGACAAAGAATTAATACCTAGGATATATAAGGAGCTCAAAAACTTAGCAACAACAGATAAATAATCCAATTAAAAATGGACAAATGAGTTAAAGTCACTTCTCAAAGAAGAAATACAAGAGGGCAACAAATACTGTAAAAATGCTCGATATCATTAACTATTAGGAATACATACCAAATCTACAAGTAGATAGCATCTCATCCCAGTTTGAATGGCAATTGTAAACAAAAAGTAAGAAATAGTAGTGAGGATATGGAAAAAAAGGGACTCACATACTGTTGATAGGAATATACGTTAATACAGTCATTATAGAAAACAGTATGAAGGTGCCTCAAAAACTAAAAATCAATCTATAATATGATCCAGCTATCACACTTCTGGATACATACCCAAGGGAAATTAGATCAGCACACTGAAGAGATTTATACTCTCATGTTTATTGTGGAATTATTTATAATAGCTAAGATTTGGACTCTATCTCTGCACCCATAAATAGCTAAATGGATAAAAATGTATATATACACATTATAGAATATTATTCATCCATAAAGAAGAACGAAATCCTGCTATTTGCAGCAAAATGGATGGAAGTAGAGGATATTATGTAAATGAAATAAACCAGACACAGAAAAACAAATGCCACAAGCTCTCTATCATATGTGACACTTATGAAAGAGTGGACATGAAGGCAAAATAGTTATTATTAACGGCTTGGAAGATTGAGTGGTGAGGGTGGGTAGAAGGAGATTCTGTAAGAGGTATCAAGGCAGAGTGAGAGGAAAGGAGTAAGTTCTGGTGTTCAGCGAGACAGTGGGATGACTACAGCTCACAATAGCTTATATTTTCTGCATGTCTGGAAGAGCAGAGCTTAAAGGTTCCAAGTGTAAAGAAATGGTCAGAAGATGGAAATGCTAATTTCCCTGGTTTGATTAGTGAATACTGTATGCACATTTTAAAATACTGCACAGAACCCTATTGATATGTAAAAATAATACATGTTAATCTAAAAAAGAAAAAGGCTTCTCAATAAAGGGCCATTGAATAGATGACTGAACAATTTATTCTATAAAAGTTTCAGTAAAAATAGGGTTGTTTTGTGACTTGCAACAGTAACATTTGAATTTCAAAATCCTGATAGACTTTCAGTGCGTACCAAATTTAACTAGGCAATAAAAAATTAAACAAGTACAGCCTTCCCCAGTCTTGAAGTTGTGTAATCATGCATAGTTTTATTCCTCTTTAATTGTTCAAGAATAATAATAACAATAATTATAATAGTAATTAATCTTGGGTGGGCTCTAAAACTCAGAGTCTGTAAAAACTTTTCTTTTTTCATTTAATATTTTACATAAATCTGAGATTTAGTTGTGATATTTGACCTTGAAAACCTGAATAGTTTTCAGCGTGTCTCAGGAGAAGGGTGGGCACAGGATTTATGCCCAGGAATTCTAACATTCCAGAGCCAATGATGATCGCGAACCTCGGAGAAACAGCTTCAGGTAGGCTAAATAATGGCTCCCCAAAGATGTCTACATCCTAATCCCTGAAACCTCTGGATATATGACCTTGCATCAAAAAAAGGGATTTAGCAACTGCGATTAATATAAGGTTCCTAAAACGCAAAGATTGGCTTGGACTATCCATGTGGGCCAATGCAATCGCAAGGGTCTTTATAAACAGGAAGAGGGTGAAAGTGAGAAAAGGCCACCTGATGAGGGAAGGAGAGTTAGACCGATGCAGACCCTGAGTCAAGAAATGTGGCAGGATCTAGAAGGTAGAAAAGGCAAGGAAATAGGTTCTCCCTAGAGCTTCCAGAATAAATGCTGCCCGAAAGATCTAATTTCGGACTTCCGATTTCCAGAACTACATGGTAAGAAAGTTGTGATACTTGAAGACCTTTGCTAGTAATTTACTACAAATCTTTATTTTTGTAAATTCATTTCAGCAGGTATAGGGAGCTAAAGAGACAGCTGATGTGATCTAATAGGGAACGCACTCTGCCTTGGTACGGAGCCGCCAGCACAGGGCCCCAAATCTTCCGTGGTAGTGGCTTCGCAGACCTCTAAATAGAAATACCCTGGTGGCTGTGAGCCTTCCCAGATTTGCCTGCTGCTTTATTTATCGGTACATAAATACGTGCCATTTCAGAAAGTAGTTGCCATTCCTCAGCATATTCACAGCAATCAAAATAGCAAACAGACTGAAAATTGCCATAATAGTGTTTATTCTTGTCCTCACTTTGACTTACAAAATGACATGTTCACAGATTTGTAAAAATCTCTGCTTCTTTTTGCTCTCTTGCTTTCTTCTAGATTTTTCTTTTCTCTTGCTTCTAAGAAATTAAGCCCCTTAGCAGGTTTCTTTTCACTGACATATAGTGTGAATGTAATTCTTTTCTTTTTAATTGGGCATATTTTTTCTTTAAAATTATTTTTATGATATGCGTTTGGTTAAAAACAAGAAGAACATTGAAATGGCAGACACAAACACAAGGAATGCAGTCTGTCTTCTAATTTGGGGGGTGGTGTTTGGGCCTCACTTGAGTATATCAAAACTACACAATAAAGAAAGTAAGACAGGCCCAACCTTTAAAAAGAAGAGAAGGAAATTACTGTCTTTTGAATATCTATTATATGCCCCATGTCTTATGCATACTACTTCAAACAAACTATACATGCTAAGTGCTATTTCCATTTTTAGGATGAAGAAGATGAAACAGAATAAAATACGTTATACAAAATCTCCCAGCTATAAGGGACTAAAGCCATGTGTTACCTGAAGCCTATATTACTGTGAGCCTCATGAATAACTAGCTTATATTCCTTGCTATTTCCAAGATAAAGTCTTTTGTCCTCATCCGCCACCACCAAGTAACCTTCTAAGTATTTCCTGATACCTGAGAGCAAGTCTCTAGAATCACAGATCCTACTTGTTTTGTTCATACCCTTTCCCTCCTCTCTGGAAGTTGTATGTCTGCCTTCAGTACCACAATGGCACAAATTTTCCCTCTGTCCTCTAAATCGTGGAAGGTGCTCTGCCCATTGACTCAAATCTTTGTCTTCATTCTTTCCCCAGGCCCACACACTATGTTTGGTAGAGCTAGAATATTTCATGGAAAAGGCTCTTTTGTTAATACCATGCTATCTAAAACTATGGCAGTCTTTCTTTTTTTTTTTTTTTTTGTGGGTACCGGGGGGTCGACCTCAGGACCTCGCGCGCCAGCAGGCGCCCATGCCCCTGAGCGATATCACCGGCCCCTTTTTCGTATGTGGGTTCCGGGAGTCGAACTTGGGCCCTCGCGTTTGCCGGGCAGGCGCTTAAGCCACTGAGCCATCTCACCGGCCCTATGGCAGTCTTTCTTATCCACTGCTGAAGACAGATTGTACCTGTTTGCATCTTTTGACTCTAGTTCAAAATGTTGGTGTCTACTACAATTGCACCCAATGTGGATGATACTTCGTTAAAGCTGTCAGCTACTGATGCATGCATGTAAAGAGGTAGAGCATAAATTTGGATAAGCAAGTATAGAGGGAGACTAAGGAAAGAACGATACAATAAGAAACATACATAAACACACATAGCAGAAATACACGTTCTTTTAGTAGAAAAAGAAATTCATGGCTTCAGGTTATGCAAAGCCAGATAAGATTAAGCACACACGTAGCAAATATGCCATCTCACTGACAATCATGGTGTTAAATTTCCCAAGCATTTTGCTTGCATAGACCTCAATGTACCTAAAATCAAAATGGCATTCTGCTGAAGATAAGAAAATTTTGGTGGACATGTAGGCTTCTTCAGCACACTAGCTCTTCCCCTTCTGTCCACATAAACTCCCCTGATTTATTTTCTGTTTTATTCTGAACTCCACAAGCCTGAATCTATGGATCACTTCATCCTGGCCCTTGAACTCAACTTCTCATTGAGTTTAGCAAGTGAAAGGCACCAGCAGGGGCTTTTAGGGTGGGAAGACAGAGATATTGGGGCATTTTTTTCTTGCTCCCTCTCTGTTCCATGCTATGGTTCTGGTGATATTTGTGTCCTCCTAGTATTACAGATATTGGCCCTTCCTCCATACCTCCAACACATAGGGCTTCAGGAAAATCACTAATTTCTCTTGCCTTTCATGTGTAGGAAGACTAATTACTTTCCACTACTGCTGGTCTCTAAGTATCTCAACTTTCCTCCTGGGTCACTCTAACTTACCCATTCTTAATTCAAATAGTCCTTTGTTAATGTCTCTTCAGTTCAACCATCCAAGTAGAATTCTGTTTCTTGTTGACACTCGAACTGAGATCCGAGAGTTTCCCTTTCTCAAACTGCCCAAAAATATCTGGCAAGTGAGTTTTTCCACAATCTTAATAGCTTTGTTTTCGGTTTTGTCCTAGTATCAGAAGTAGTTATATTTTTAAATCTTAAATTTGTTTGCTTATTTTCTTTTGCTTTTCTTTTCCCCCCCCTTTGTAGATGAGAAAATGGTATCATCTGTATCACAGGGATAAAATTAAGATAAAGTAGCTAAAATGTCATGTGGAGGGTCAAATAAATGCCTCCTTGGAAACAATCTCCTGTGCTTACCCACAGTCCTTCTGTATTCAGCTCTCTCACCTTAGGGTGAAATCTATACTACAGGGTTTTTCCTTGCCGTATAACATTGGGGTAACAATAGGGTTCCACTGTGCTTGTGTTAGTCCCTGCAATGTCACTTTAATGGCTTCGCAAAACCCGTGTCCCTAAATGTCCCAGACATTGTTGGAGAATTTAACATAGTCATTTGCAATAAAATGTCATAAAGAGTTGGAATCTCACCTCAACCAGGCAAAAACCTGATTAAAAACATCTTGTGCTGGCCCGGAAGGTCAGTGTTTATGGCACCATATTATTTATAAATAATGTGAAAATTATCGTAGCAATAAAAGTTGATGTTCCAAAGAATGGGCATATTAGGGATGGCTAAACAATGGTGACATTGAGATCATAGGTCACATTTGAAGCTTCATTGCAAACTAGTGCATCAACTTGATTGCAAGGCTACAGGAAAAACTTGAAAGACATTAATAACATGAAAATTCTTTTCAGTTTTTTTTTTATTAGTGCATGCTTGCAGTACATAATGATTATTTTCCTTGTGTGGAGTTTATATATGCATCTAATACCTCTAAATTCTTTTTTTCATCCTTTTCCTCTCCCTTATTCCCACTCCTTTCATCTCTTGGTCTTCCTTTTTGGGGAGATCTCTCTATTTCTTATTTGCCATCTACCTTTTATTTTGCTGTTCATTTATAATTTGGGTTTCTCATATAAGAGAAACCATGTGATATTTAAGTTTCTGTGTCTGATTTATTTCACTTTATATTGTGGTCTCAAGGTGCATCCATTTTCCTATAAAGCTTATACTTCATGGCAGAAAAGTATCCTATTGTCTGTAGATACTAAAGTTTCTTTATCCATTCATCTGTTGATGGACATATAGCCTGCTTCCAAGATTTAGCTATTATAAGTTGTGCTGCTATAAACATGGGTATACATGTTGTCTTCTTTTGGAAAGATACCTAGAAGGGAAATACCTGGGTAAAATTTTTTAATTTTTTTAAAGATTTTTAATTTTTGAGATACCTCTATGCTGGTTCCATAATGGTTGTACTAGTTTATATTCCCTTTTTCCTGTAGCCTCTTCAGCATTTATTATTATTTGATTTCTTGTGATAGCTATTCTTCCTCTAGTGTGATGAAATCTCAGTGTAGTTTTAATTTCATTTCTTTAAGGGCCATAGATGGTGGATAGATTTTGGTGTATTTATCGGCCAACTGTACTTCTGAGAGGTATCTATTCATCTTAGTCATCCATTTTTTGATTGGCTCTTTTATTTTGGGGAGTCTATATTTTTAAATTTTTTATATATTCTAGATATTAGTCCTTTGTCCAAGGAATAACTGGCAAAAAAATTTCCTAGTCTGTAAATTGTCTCTTCACTGTTTTGGTTGTTTCCTTTGCTGTACATAAGGTTTTTAATTTGATGTGATCGCATTTGGTGATTTATGGAATTATATCTTGTACAATTGGGGTTCTGTTCAGAAAGTCCTTGACTATGCCCATGTCTTTAAGAGTTTTATCTATTTTATCTTCCAGCAGATTTTCTGTTTTAACATTTGATTTTGATTTTAATTTAGTACATTGGTGAGAGATATGGGTCTAGATTCAATCTTCTGCATGTAGATAGCTAGTTTTCTCAGCACCATTTATTAAAGAGGCTATCTTTCCTCCAGTATATGTTTTTGACACCTTTGTTAAGGATCAGATATCAGAATGTGCCTGGGGTTGTTTCTGAATCCTCTATTCTATTTCATTGATCCACATATCTGTTTCTGTATCAGTACCATGCTATTTTTATCACTGTAACTTGTAATATACCTTTAAGTCCAGGATTATGATGCCTCCTGCTTTGCTTATATTGCACAGAAATGCTTTTGCTATTCTGTGTCTCTTCTGGTTCCATATAAATTGTACGATTGTTTTCTCTTGAAGAACATGGAAATTCTAAGCACTGATGAAAGGAATGAAAAGGACTATGTTGATCTAAGGGTCAGGGAGAATACCGTTTACAGACTTGAAAAACTTTGGCTCCTTTCTCAACCCCAAGACTAGTAACATTTCATTCTTTTTCCAAACCTGAGAAAAGTTCTGCTTCAGTTAGAATCTTGTAATTTGAAATACAGAGATACAGTTGAAGAATTCCCTGCAAAATAATGAGATAGGACACTGTGTGATCTATCTTTCCAAAAGAAAAAATGCAAATTAATCACCAAATCAGATTATAGCTCTCAAACCCCTTCTCTTTCTGAGCTTTGATCAGAAGCTCCCTGGTACCCTGTACATGTCAGTGCATGGCCAAGACTCAGACAGACTTAAAGGTGTGATAGAGAAAATTCTGTTTTCTTCAAGGAACATTATAAGACAATGGAGTTGTTATAACACTTTCAGGTACTATCCTTGTGAAGTAGCATGTATTTAATTACAAAAGAACACAATCTATTAACATCTACTAATTTTTAAAAGAAAACTCATTTCAAAAGACTGTGTTCTGTCTGATGTCTCTACCTCAACTCTTCTCTGATTTAAATGTCTCAAGTCCAAGGGCCAGTTGTCACACTAGACAAGCACTCTACTTCAGCCATTCAAGAGTCCTGTTGACAGGTGTTTATTACTTTAGGAATTACACCAGGTTTGAAAGTTCAATGTCCCTTCTGACTGATTCTGAAACTTCTGAGATGAGACAGAAACTCTAAAATGATCTTCATAATGAGTCTTCTAATGATACTGTTTCTATCTATGGACAAGAAATTGATTTAGTTAAAAAACATTATGCTTTAAGCATTCATAATGTAGGAACCACCAGGAGACTTTCACTGTGCTGTAAGATATCCTGCCCAAAGGGTATCAGAGATGCAAGTGGACTTCGAAGCTGTTGTGGGAAGTAAATTAAACCTCTAGTCCTTTGATAGGCTATCTTGCTATTGGGTTTTCCATATGTTTTGGCACTCTAAATGTTTATCTTTTTTTATGATTCAATTTACATAATGCAAAATTTCTGTAAATTTTTTTCTTCTAAGGAAGAACTTTTCTTTTAATAGGTCTTAGAAGAAAGACCTTAGAAAGACTGTTAAGGTTCTTAAGCAACTTTTAAACTACTAGTTATTTAGAGATTATACTGGGAAGGAGGTTTATTCAAGTCAAAGATGAGTACCATGTAATCTGGAAAACATTAATAATAATGTACTTAGTGCAGAATAGTTTGCAAAATGTACAACCATTTCTTGGCTATATGTGTTTAGAGAAAGAATGAGAAACCAAATATTTGTGATTTATGATTGCTTCACTTTTAGAGGTATATATGTATGTGTGTGTGTGTGTGTGTGTGTGTGTGTGTGTTTATCTTTTCATTACGGGAATAAAATACTCTTCATTATTATATGTCTTCCTTAGAATTAAGGTTAAATTGGTCTACATTTGGAATTTACAGGATAGCATTGTGGGGAAGCAGAAGCAAAACCAGTAGAATTGGATGCCTGAAAGGAAAGGTTTCACCTTGTATTACTATAATCTATGTCACTATATTATTTTTCAGTTGTCCCACACTTTTCTGCACTTCATACTTCTGGAGTTTTTTGTTTTGTTTTGTTTTTGTTTGCTTTGTTTGGTTGGTTTGGCTTTTTGAGACGGGGTCTCACTACATAGCCCAGGCTGGCCTTGAGCTCACTATGTAGTCCAGGCTGGCCTTGAACTTGCAGTGATCTTCCTATCTCAGCCTCCCAAGTGCTGGGATTACATGCATGCACCACCACACCTGGCTACAGTTTTGCTCTTTAGCAGTACTAAAAGCTCTCATTTCTCAAATTCAGGAGTTAATGTTTCATTGTTTGATTGTTCACTGTGCACTTTCCTATGGTTTCAAATTCATCCAGTATTAAATTATTGTGGATTGGAAAATGCTAAGGAAGGGTATTCAAAAATTATCATTTCATTGAGACTTTTCCCACAGCGGAATATGCAGAACTCCAAGGTATTTCAAAATGCAAGTCAGTACATTCTCTCAAGTACAGACAAAATTTTTATGGATATGACACTCTTAAGAAATCTAAATAGTCTATTGCATCTTGCTCAAATAGGGAAGATACAATCCATACTGTATTATTCTTCCGTATGTCATTTCACTGAGCTTGAATGCATGCATTATTTCCCCAAGCACATCATGTTTTCAGCCCCATCGACTATATCTTTCACTGCTTTTGCCTTCACTCCAATACTGTGCACATAAACAAAACTAATATAAACTATTGAAGCCAAATTATAGCTCATTGTAATAATTTGCAACATCATCAGTCAATGTAGCCTAGTAATAAATGGCCTGAAAATGTCAACAGCTGCCTCAAAGACACATTTCTTTCTCCTGCTGCACATCCATTGTGGGGGTAAGCTGGAGCTCTTCATCTCTTGATCTTACTCTGGGATTCAAGCTAATGGAGAAGTCTCCATTAGTTTGTAGAATATTGTTTATATTGGAACAGAAGAAAATGAGATATTAAACTAAGTGTTAGCTCTTAGCATTTCTTCTTCTAAAGAATATACATCATTTCTGCTCATATTTCATTGGTCAAAATAATTCATACAGACTTTCCTGAGTTCTGCAGGATAAAGATGTATAATTGTCTTGCAGAAATAGAATACTAGGGAAACTATAACATAATCTTCCACAGGAGACATGCGGGCTGGAAGGGAGAAATACTGGTGAAGAGTTGAGGCTGTATATATCCTTTCAGCCCTAGGCCAGGCACTTAGCAGCCGTTATTCACCACTTCTGTGTCTCTCCTAACCTTGGATGTGATTAAATTAATTGGTTAAGGAAAGCTGGGATGTATTTCATGTGATTAATGCCTTGGAAAACAATTGCACTAGATTGCATTGATTTGTTTCATTTTACATACTTGAAATTAGAGGCTTATGAAGTCTACATGCAAATTTATGCAAAATGGGATGCAAATTCATATTGTGAGCCATGAGTCCAGGCACCCCCCCATTCCCCCCAGAAAAAGAACTGCACCACTGAATATGCATGTGCTGCATATGGTACTGCTCTTTTCAAATAACAACTCAGAACTGGCAACCAAATAAATCCCAATGACATTGACCAAGCAACAAAAAAAGTTTAAAGCCTTTTAAAAACAAAAATTGAGCTCCAAAATCTGAGTATTTTCAAGGTCAACATCTTCCAGCAAGATTTGTGTTAGTAAATTCACTATCCCCCAGACTTCATGCTGTGTTATAGACAGGGCTGGGATATGCTACTGAACAAAGGAAGTACTGGCAGAACTCACCCTGGAATTTTATTCTCTTGATTACTTGCTTCAAGTGATCACTTGGCTGGCTGGATCAAATAAATCTTCATTGCCATGAGCCAGTGCCCATGTGTGCTGACATATTTCTCACTCATTTGTACCCATCAGTGGGGGATTCTGATTCCAAGATTCAGATGGGGAGTAATTATTAAGATGGTCTTAAAGACAGGAACAAATTTTGCACCTGAGTGCTTGCACGTCAGACATAGGGGAAAAATTAACCACTTGTAGGAATACTAATTAGAAGCAATAATCTCTTGATTGGCCTGCAGATACTGAGATGATTCACTGAACACATTCAGCTTTTGTGAAATCCCAGTTTTGCTTTGATACTAACTACTGTATATGTAAAATATTTTTGGCAAATGTTTATAAATAAACAGATTTGGGTGCAATCTCATGAGGGTTTTTCTAAATTGATGCTAATTACTTCAGCATTTAATCATTTAGCTATTCATCCATTTATCAAATATTTTTTGATTACCTTGAAAGTACGTGGCAGGTACCTGGAGATATAAGGTGAGTACTATGCATCCCCTGCGCTTAGGACCACCAACCTACCAAACTAACCAAAGCTTTCCATTGCATCAGTGGCCATGTCTCTTGATGATGCTTCTAAGTAATTACTTATGAAGCTCATTGATAATTATATCAGGTGGGAGGAGGAAGCAATGAGAGCATTTAATGTGATGCTTATGGAATTTCTATTTCAGTTATTGCTTTTATAAAAATCTATTTAGGAAAATATTTTTCAGCCACAGCTTAGGTTGCAAATAACATTTAGTATAACAAAATTTTAATACAGCAAATGTATTTCAAATGTCTCCTAAAGTTTACCATAATGGGATTTGATCTATGAATTTTTAAAGTATGCCTAATGGTTTGTAGATATTTTATTTATGAAACCTTCCTGGGAGAAAGAGGAAAAGGAAACAGAGATACTGTTGTGGAACAATAAAATGGCCTAAGAGTTAAGGGACCTATGTCTTCTTTTCCTACCCTTGGGCTGGGGCTTTAAGTTAATCAAAATTAGCATGCCAGTGACAATGCACTAGTGTTCTGCATAGGTCAGTGTAAGAGAGGACAGTCGAGTCACCATAGAAGCCAAGAGGCAGTCAAATGAAAGCAACAACCATCCAAAGACAGCTATTTCTACACAAAGTAATAATTATAATTAGTGTTATGGCACTAAGTCATGTTTATCAAGTGTTTAAGTAAGTAGTAAGACCTGGAACAGGAGCATTTACTGTTATATCAATTCCTCATGCCCATTTTACTGATGAGGAAACTGAGGATAAGACAGATGTGTAAAAGAGCAAGACTGGTATTCAGTTTGGCTCCAGAGCTTCCTCTTCCCTTAGGTGTGAGTCCTCTATCTGAAGAGCCTCTCCTTTCTTGGGCTGAGGCCCAGTGAAGGACAATTGCATCAGTTTGACCTCTGAAGAAGAGCAGAAGGTTGTTCACATCTGGCTTGTTCAGTGCACATGGTGACCCAGTCCAAGGACCAAAGGAGTTGCTTCCTTGTAAATGTTATTCATTGGACTAAAAAAGAAATATGGAAATGGTGGAATGTAAGAGATCCCTTTCTGGCTTCCGTATCTTAGCAGTTTTCAAGTTTGTAGATACCACATAACTCCAATACCAATGAATATCACCTTACTTGGAATTAGAGCTTTTGCTGATGTAATTAAGATAAGGTCATACTGTATTAGGATGGCCCTAAATCCATGATTGGTGTCTGCATAAGAAAAAATAGAGAGAGATTTAGACACAGAATACAGAGACACAGGGGAGATGTCTATCTAAAAATGGAGGCAGAAATGGTAGTGGTGTAGCTATAAGCTAAGTACTGCCAAGAACTGCTGAAAACAGCCTGACGAGAAAGAAGTGGATTCTTCTCCAGAAACCTCAGTGAGAGAATGGCCTTGTAGACACTTGGATTTTAGACTTCTACCCCCAGAACTGCAAAAAAATGAATTTCTGTTGATTTAAGCCACGCAGTTTTTGCAAATTTGTTATGACAGACTGAGATGTTAAGAGCCCGTGTTGCTTGTCTCTTTGTTTGTTTTTTTGAATCATGGCTACCATCCTACCTTAGGCCTTTGTCTCCATCAGTTGAAGGCCTGTGGCGGGCTTTCCTCTGGTTCTGTTATCCAAGTGCTCTTTCCTCTTGCAGTGCATCTGCAGTGGTTAATTTTAGGTGTCAACTTAAGGGAGTCTCGCCTGGTAAAACATTATGTCTGGATATGTTTTTGAGAATGTTTCTAGAAGAGACAGAATCAGTGAACTGAGTAAGAATAATCTGCTCTCACCCAATGTAGATGGACACCTTTCAACCATTGATGGACCAGATAGAACAAAAGACAGAATAAATGTGGATTTTCACCTTCTGTCTTCCTTCTGAAGCTGGGATATCAAGTTTCTACTGCTATTTGACATAAGAACTTCAGATTCTTCAGCCTCCAGATTCCAGGACTTGCACCAGTGGACCCCCAGTTTCTTTTGCCTTTGACCTTGCAGTGGCATCATTAGGCCCACTGACTCTCAGATTTGGACTGAACCATGCTACCAACTTCCTTGATTCTCCAGTTTGCAGATGGCGTATCATGGGACTTCTCGTCCTCCATAATCACATGAGCCAATTCCTCTAGTAAATCCCTCGCTTACCTATCCCTCCGTGTTCTGTTTGTTGTGCTTCTCTGCAGGACCCTGCATCTTCCCACCCTTGCCAGAATCAGTTTTTAAAAGTCCATGTCCTCTTAGGTCATGCCTCCACATTTAAAAGTTTTCAAGTATTCCCCAGTATAAAGCACCCACAGTCTAGAACTCTAGACCATATTAGAGGGCTTTCACTTACTTCCTCAACTACTGTCTCCTCCCCCTTCTCTAGCAGCCTTGCCACAGTAAAAACTCACAATTACTGTTATTCCTCATTAGTTGCATTCCGCTCACAGGACAGTTCAGTCAGTGTTCCCTGACTCTGAGCTTCATTTTTCCTCTTCATTATTTTTACACACTCCAATTCTGCTAATTATTCTACCATCTTCATTTCTCCTTCCTCTGAAGTCCATAATTTTCCTTTCTGATACCTCACAAATGCCATCTCTTCACAATCTTTTCCAGTTGCACTACCTTGGCAATCCCTGTCCATCCTCTACCCTCCTATAATTGTGTCTTCTATTAACAACAAACATCACTGAGTTCTTCCCATGTACCGGGCACTGTGCAGAGTGTAACATGATCGACATTCCACCCTAACAGCAAACCTACATACTAATTTTATAGAAAAGAAGTGAGCTTTATTTATTTATTTTTTTACTCCAAAGTGTTATTTATTCATTTTTTTATTTTAAAGAGAAAAAAAATAAAATAAAATAAAACAGAGTTTCAAAACAGGTTAGTAAGAGAGTTACAATAATTAATACATTGCACATTGTTGTCTTCATAGTAGTTATTCAGAGCACAAGATATAGGTATGATACCTTGTGCAAACAATATTAGCACAAACCTTTCTTTTCAATGAATGAAAAGAAACTATCTGTATAACTATCTTAACTATCTTGTGTATACATATATTTTTTCTTTTTCCTTTTCTTCCTTCCCTCTTTCCCCCATCACAGTTTGTCTTTTCTTTTGAACAGTTTCTTCCTGTTCACAATATCTATTATACATTTCGGATCTTTTTTACTCATTCAGTTTCTCACACTAGTGAGACAATATGATGTTTACACATATGGGTCTGATTTATTTCACTTATGAGTATGGTCTCAAGTTGCATTCATTTAACTATACAAGTCTCCTGTTTATTCTTCTTTATGGCTGAGTAGTACTCCATTACATAAAAAACCACATCTTTTTTATCCATTCCTTGGTTGACAGACATTTGGGTTGTTTCCAAGATTTAGCTATTACAGATGGTGCTTCTATAAACATGGGTGCACATATATCACTGTGGTATGATGTTTTTAATTCTTCTGGGAAGATACCCAGAAGGGGAATAGCTGGTTTGAATGGGACCTCTAATCCTAGATTTTTAAGGAATCTCCACACTGATTTCCACAGTGGTTGCATCAGTCTACACGCCCACCAACAGTGGAGAAGAATTCCTGTTTCCCCACAGCCCCACCAGCATTTGTTATCAGTTTATTTTTATGATAGCCATTCTTTCTGGGGTGAGATGAAATCTTAGTGTTGTTTTAATTTGCATCTCTCAAATTACCAATGATGTTGAACATTTTTTCATATATTTATTTGCCATTTGTATTTCTTCATCTGAGAAGTATACATTCATCTCAAATGCTCATTTTTGGATTAGGTCTTTGAGCTTGGGGGTCTGATTTTTTTTCAATTCTTTATATGTTCTAGATATAAGTCCTTTGTCTGAGAGACAGCTGGCTATAATTTTTTCCCACTCTGTGGGTTGTCTTTTCTCTCTGTTGGTAATTTCCTTTGTTGTGAAAAGCTTTTTAATAAGGTGAGATCCAATTTGTTGATTCTTTGTAATATTTCTCTTGCAGTCTGGATTGTTTTCATGAACTCTCTGCCTACACCTATGTCTTCAAGATTTCTACCTATTTTCTTTTCCAGTAAATTTAGTGTTTCTATTTTAATATTTAGAATTTTGATCCATTTTAGTGAAAATGGCCATACTCCCAAAACTGCTATACAGATTTAATGCAATCCCAATCAAAATGCCATTAACGTACCTCACAGATCTAGAGAAAATATCCCTAAAATTCATTTGGAACCAGAAGAGACCTAGAATAGTGAAAGCAATTCTTGGCAACAAAGACAAGTCAGGGGGCATCACAATCCCAGACCTGAAATTATACTACAAAGCTTCTGTGATGAAATCTGCATGGCATTGGCAAAAATAAATAAATAAATAAAATAAAACATGCCTGAGGATCAGTGGAACAGAATAGAAGATGCAGATGCAACCCCAAACCACTGAGCCACCTTGTTTTTGACAAAGGAGCCAAACACGTTCATTGGAAGAAAGATAGCCTCTTTAATAAATGGTGCTGGAAAAACTGGCTTTCCACATGCCGAAGACTAAAACTAGACCCATGTCTATCACAGTGCACTAAACAAAAGTGGGCTTTAGAACCAGTCTTGCTTAAGGTTTGCAGCTAAGAAATGGTAGCACTCTGGCTATACACATCTAAATTCTGTGTTCTTTACATTTATTCAAAGCCACCTTTAGGTTAGTTCCTTAATCTTGAGTTATAGTGATGTCTTTCCTCTTCTTATTGTCTCATATAATTTACTAGAATTTCACCTCCTTGAGAGTTAGATCTGCATCTAACTCATCTTTGTTTTATCTGCAGGGCTTAGTACTACAGGGAAGACTGGATTAGGAGATGAGACGGATGAGTTTGAATATGACTGTCATGAATCATGGAGTAGCTTTTATCAATTACATCATCTCTGTAAATACCTCTGTGGGCCACTCTTACTCTAAGCTTCAATAGTTACTATAGCTTAGAGTTTGTATTCTACTAGGAAGCAGCATACATTGGTACATTGGTTTGAATGTTTCTTCTCCCAAATTCATCTGTTGGATACTTAATTCCCTAAGTCATATGTTAGTGGTATTTGGGTGTAATGCCTTTGGGATTAGATAACACTTTCAGAATGTGATGCTATGATGGCAGCGGTGGCTTTATAAGAAGAGAAAGAGAGGTACAAGCTACCACATATGCTCCATCTCACCACACGAAGTCCTCCATCATGTTTTGATGAAGCGCAGAGGGCATCCTCAGATGCTGTAGCCATACCATTGGGCTTTCCAGTCTCCAAAATTGTAATCCAAATGAATTTGTTTCCTTTATAAATAACCCAGCCTAGGCACTCAGTTATAGCAATAGAAAACAGCATAAGATAGTAGATTTAACTAAAATTAATTAAGCACAAGTCAAGCCATGGCTGTAACCTTAGCACAACTGGGAGAGTAGAGAGTTTAGGGCAATGCTCATTTGATATATTCTTTTGTCTAGAAACACGACGTGAAGCTTCATGTAAACTCTATCATGAAGAAACACTTAAAACAGACAAATTATTTGCTAAAGGCAAATCTGGCTGATTTTTTCCTACTGCTACTTTAAATCAAATGAATTTCCTATTTTTATCACCCTATTTTAATAAAATAAATGCTCAACATATGATGTAAGACATCATTTAGTAGTAGATCTTAAAAGGGCACTTCAAAAACAAAGGATGTCTGAAGATCATAATTTTAAAAAGGACACTAAAAGCAAAAAGATTTCACGGCTCTTCAACCATCAAAACATTTGGTGTCTCTTTCTTTCCTAGGCCCCAACTGGTCCTGAGGTTATCACTCTACATGCAGTTCTACAGCTAAATATGGCATTACGTAGACACCACAGGTTATATAGTAATCATGAGTTTACTGTAAACCCAACTTAATTTCTATGGTATTACTGACTTTAAGGTTGCAAAACAATGTTGTTTATAAGGCAGTCTCATAGCTCTCGGAACGAATGCTGATTAGAGCTAATAAGGAATGTATGGCTCTCAGAACTAAGCCTAAATAGCCATAGTGATCACTATGGCAATTCACATTCTTTATTCAAGTACCTATTGAACATGTACGCCGCAGTCTCCAAACAATAAAATCAAAGATACAGTAAGAACCAAGATAATTTTATTATGAAATTCAAGAATAATCCCTATAATGTATCACTTTGCTTTTCCTATTCTAGATATACCCCACGTTTGGGACTTCAATTTTTAATTAGTAACCAAAGTATTTATTCTTGGATTGCGAAGCCCCAGAAGCAGATTGTGGTAGTTAAGCTTATTTGTGTCAAATTGGTGGGTTTGGGGGCTGTCTAGAGGATTCGTAAAGCACAGTTCTGGGTATGTCTGGTGGGGTGTGGAGGCATGACATGGGGGTCTGTATCTGGTTCCTTGCCCCTTCTTCCGTGGCACCGTTCCCTGCTCTGCTTCCTAGCCACCACGAACTAAGTAGCTTTACACCATTTTGCCATGATGTTTCTGCCTTTGAGCCAGCTAACCATGGGCTCAATTTCCTGAACCTATGAGCAAATTAACCTCTCCTCCTTTATGTTGTGGGTGTGGCATCTCATGTCCCAGTGACAGGAAAGCTAATATACAGATCTTGAAAACTTAAATGTTGCTCATTTAATCTATTATGCTTTAAACTTTTCTTTCTACACTTTTTCCTGTGACCAACTAAATAGGCTTTAGATGTACATGTGGCAATGTAAAATGAACGAATGAATACTTCCAAATTAATGTGAGAATTACACACGTCTTTTGGAAACAATTTCCCCCTCAAACCTTTCATTCATTGGGCTAGTGTGTGTGTGAAATCAACATCAGCAATTCAGTTGTGTTCTAGGTAGCTAGATCAATTCTAAAACAAAAGTCCCTTAGGTGTGTTAAAAAATTAAACAACTTTAATGTAAAGATTTTGATTGGCTTTGTTTTAGAAGCAGGTGACACTTTATTCCGTAAAATAAGATGAGTGTTCCAATGAGCAGAGCAGAGGCATTAGGTTTCATAGACAGAAAAAAGCTGAAGAAAGCAGAAACAAAGAGTAAAGAGCAGACTGGTTATTGTAAAGTTACTTTCCTTGCAAGAAGGGGACAGGGAAACAGAACAATCAAAAAATAACTCATTGGTTAACATCTGGTTAATTCAATCTACTTTGTGGGTAAAGATTAAAATGGGGAGGCTGTTATCATGCAGATTAAAACCAGCCTGTTTGGGAAATTCAGTTCTCTTTCTCTGTCCTGATTTCTTGAAAAGTTTGGAACTTTAGTACAAGTAATTTCATTTTTACTATTAATCTGGTTTGTTGGTACATAATGCAGGAGTTTGACCCAGAACAATGGCCTCAGAATTTTTATTTAATGGCTACAGGCATTCTACTGTGTTTAGTTTTTTTCAACCTTTTTCTCAACCAGTCTTTAATATGACAGGTGTTGAGCTACATGCTGGGGATACAAAATTCAAAATACCAACATGACTCCTAACCCCACCTTTACAGTCTCATGAAGAAGACAGATAGGCAACAAGCTACATTGAAGAGTATGATAAATGTTTTAGTCATAATTCCTTTGGATATAAGAGATAACCCCCCCAAATTAACTAAATGAAAGAATGATTGACCTACAGATCAAAAGGGCCCAAGGTTTTGAACATAGCTAAAACACTGGAACCCAGAGATTTTCTGACTTTATCTCATTCTTCTCATCTTCCTTCTGTAATAGTCTCATATGGTGCCAGAGCTGTGGGCCAGGGAGTGCCTAACGTCAGGGCATCTCAACGGGCCAGATGCAGCCTAACGGGCCAGTTCTCATCCTAAAAGAAAATGTGTGCGTGTGTGTGTGTGTGTGTGTGTGTGTGTGTAAAGTAATGGTAAAGTAGCAAAGAAATGTTAATGTTCAGTATAGCTATACTGGGAAGGCAAAGGGCCTACTGTCCTCAGCTCTATCCCTTCAGGACACTGACATGAGCTTCAGTCTTGAAGAGGGGAAAAATGGGGGCAAGGGGCAAGAGGTAGGTATAATTAAGCAGTCTTATATCAGTTCTGGCTCTGGAAACCTTCTGGGAAGTCTTAAGGCTTGAGGAGGCAATTTGGTTCCCAGCATGTGATCATTACTCCTGCTCAGGGGGTCAGTCTCCTCAAGGGAGGATCTGTCTGTAAGGCTTGCTCTCCCTGGCAGGTTTAGAGCAATGGCTGGAGATTTCTAGGCACTGGTCCAGGGATGTGCAACAGGATGTTGTGAAAATGCCTTAGTTACTCTTATCTTGGTGTCTCCAGCCTTGAAAGGGGATGATTCCCAGCTTTAAAGCAACACCCCTTAAATGATTAACATGTTTATCTCCAGAACTGACCCAAAGTTTAAGGTAACGAAGGAGGAACACAGCCGGGTGTGGTGGCACAGGGCTGTAATCCCAGCACTCAGGAGGCTGAGGCAGGAGGCTCGCCATGAGTTGGAGACCAGCCTGGGCTATACAGTGAGTCCAGGCCAGCCTGAAATACAAAAGCAAGACTCTGTCTCAAAAAAATAAAATAAAAATAAAAATAAAGGAGGAAGACACAAAATGAAGGCAGAGATGCCAAGTTTTATCCCACTTTTATTTACTTATCAGACATCTGCAGGCCTAAGCGAGGAGTCAATGCTTTTAGCAAAAGCGGCTTCTAAGTCCCTGTTATACATACTCATGCAGGTTCTCCTTGACATGGTAAGAAGACTCCCAGCAGCACCAGCACTGGCTTATATTTTCCTAGTACCTTCGTAGAAAGAGAATTTGTCCTCCACACCAGTTCTAGGGTGTTCTGGGGCGACTTTGTATCCCTCAGAATTGGGTCACCTTTGTAAGGCCACACATCCACCCTGCTTGTAGGGTGTGGTTAACACCAGTGAAATCACAGAAAGTAGGAAAGGGAATGATGATGTCATAAGCATTCTTGTACACCAACAATGAACTAAATGAAAAAGAAAGTGGAGAAACAATACCATTCAGAATAACAAGATAAATTAAATACTTTGGAATTAACCCAACCAAGGAAGTGAAAGACCTCTATAATGAAAACTACAGTACTCTGAAAAGAGAATAGAAGAGGACATTAGCAAATGGAAAGATGTCCCCTGTTCTGGATAGGCAGAATCAATAGCGTCAAAATTGCCATTCTGCCAAAATTGATATACACATTCAATGCAATCTTAATCAAAATTCCAACAGCATTCTTCACAAAACTGGAGAAAACAATCATAAAATTCATACTGAACCAATGGAAACCAGAATAGCAAAAGCAATCCTGGGTAACAAGAGCAAAGCAGGAGGCAATTCAGTATCTGACTTCAAGTTTACCTCAAAGCAACAGTGATAAAAACAGCATGGTACTGGCACAAAAACAGACACGTGGATCAATAGGACAAAAGAGAGGGTACAGAAACATCCCCAGACATATTCAGCTACTTGATCTTTCACAAAGGGCCAAAAACATACGTTGGAGGAATGATAGAGTATTTAACAAATGGTTCTGGGAAAACTGGCTCTCTTTTCACAGAAGATTGAAGCTGGACCCATACCTCTCACTGTGTGCTAAACTAAAATCAAAATGGATCAAAGATCTAAACACTAAAACAGAGGCAGTGAACCAACTGAAAGATAAAATAAGCAAAACACTTGAAATCATAGGTGTAGGTAAGGTCTTACTGAATGTAACTCTAATTATGGAAAAAATAACAACAATAATCAACAAATGGAATTATATCAAATTAAAATCTTCTGCACAACAAAGGAAACAATCAGTAGAGTGAAGAAACAACCTATAGAATGGGAAAAAAGTTTCACCAGATAGTCCTCAGGCAGAGGACTAATATCTAGAACAGAACTCAAAAAAATTAGACCCCCCCATAAAAGACCCAATCAAAAAATGACGAAGTGAAATGAGTACACACTGATCAGCAGAAGTAGAAATAGCTAATACACATACAAAAAAATGTTCAATATCTGTGGTCATCAGATAAATGCAAATTAAAACAACACAAAAATTTTATCTTACACCAGAAAGAATAGCAATCAGTAGGAAATCAAATAATAAATGCTGTCATAGTTTCAGTGGAAAAGGAGCTCTCCTACATTGTAGGTGATAGTGGAAATTAGTACAACCATTATGGAAATCAGATGGAGATTTCTCAAAGAACTAAAATTAGAAATTGTATTTGACCCAGTGATTCCCCATCTAGATATCTTCCCCAAAGAACTAATGTCATCTCGTTACAGCAATACATGCATACCAATGTTGGTAGCAGCACAATTCATAATAGCTAAATCCTGGAACAGCCAGTATACCTATCAACAGACAAACAGGTAAACCAAATGTGGTATTTATACATGATGGAATACTACTCAAGTATAAAGAAGGATAAATTTGAGACATTTGTAGAAAAATGGATACACCTGGATAATATAATGTTAATCGAAATAAATCAGACACACAAGCTTAAACACTGTATGGTATCTCTCATTTGAGTAAGACAAAGTATCAATAAAGAACAAATTAAAGAAACAATAGAAGGAAAGAGGAAGACAGTTTTATCTTTTATTTTTAAGTGGTAAAAGGTCCAGGAGACCAAGGGGAAGGGGAAGGGAAATAAAAAAATTTAATGTGTCATGTAAATGTACCAAATACCCACAAGGAATGTAAACACTATATGTCATAAACACCAACTAAAAAATAACAACTATAATGAAAATGGGGAAAAGGGATTTAGAGTATGAGGGAGAAAGGTAGGTATGGAGGGGAAGGGGAATAAAAAATGAATTGAGATATATTGTGTATACAGATTTACTCTTTAAGATCACTGTAAACTTCATGTAGTGCAAACTTGTACAAATAAAATAAAGTTAAATTAAATTTAAAAAATTTTAAAAGAAAAATTTGGAAAAATTACTACAAGGAGTAAAAAAGTTCCAGGTAGGCAAAAATGACAAACACCACAAATGTTAAGAGGGAAAAATGCAGGGTGCTATGTTCTTACCTCTCCTTCTATGTACATAGTAAGCATCTTTTCAATAATAGTTACATAAAAATTATATTAAAAGTACTTTTCAGCACCTGTTACAGTCAGAGTATTGTTTTGAATATCAAAAAAGAAAAAAAAAGAGCCAAGGAGCTTAGGATCTGTTTTAAACACAAATTATGTTCAACTGAAACAATCTAAGAAGTCCCAATATATGTAAAGTGATATAATCAAAATGCTGAAGTGCTTGGTAAAACTGAAGACATTATGGCCTACCATAATAATTAAAGGTGGCAACTACCACTTGTCTAGTATTTCCTGCTTTAAAAGCATTTTCAAATTTATTGCCACAGTTTATTTCAAAACCATCCTCGATGGGTTGCTGGGTAATATGTTTTTATCACTCACAATTTTCACGGGAGACAGTGGAATCAGGAAGAGATGTGGAAATGCAAAATGGAGGCGACCACATGGAAGGGGCTTGGGAATCTCAATCGTTACTACTCACCTCGTGTGGAGAGGATCTGTTCTCAAGTGCTTCCTACAGTAGGGAAGACAGTAGTCAGGAGCAGAGCAGTGAGAGCTTAAAAAGGGCTCTCCTTTTTACTTGTTGAACGTCCACTGCTAAGCTTAAAAGAGCATGTGACATTCTCTCTATATCATAGTAGATCTGCACTTCTTTGAATGCTAAAACTTTTTGCATCCGTCTTTGACTGATTCTGTCTTAATCTCTGACTGTGAGTATTCTCATTGCATATTTGACCTTGGCCTGTCCCCCAAACTCAAAGTACAGAGCAAGATTCCAGGACCAAAGACAATTGTGACTCCTGCAAGAGCAGGAACTGTCATTGACAGTCTTGAGGAATGTGTTTGGTGGAGGAATAACACTGAGTCACAAAGTGTCATCCATTCTTTGTACACAATAGAGACAAGAAAATGACTCGAGTATCCCCAACCCCAAATGTTTCTGAAAAAAGAAGTACATTTCCAATAGGGAAAACCTGTTAGTTATGTTTCTGCTATTATACACAGAAAATACATGCTCTCCTTGATGTAGTCATCATATAGCTACTCCGTTTCACAAAGGTGTAAGTCCAACAGTATGTTCTACAGGTTTCAAGTTTGCTAAAAATAAACATAATTTCACATCTTTCCAGAACACTCTATGGTTTTGTAATTTCCAGGACTTTGTGTTCACTAAGTACCTTACAATTTATTCCTTAATCATCACAGAATCCTTGTAGCAGTTTGTCCTGACATAGAGCCAGTTTTGTCTTATGGATGGAGAACCTAAAGGAAAGTGATGTTCAAAGTTTGACACAAGGATCAAAGTTAGAACCCAGGAGCCTTAACTACAAGTACATTGCATTTGGCTTCCTTTCTGCATTCAACCTTGTGTTTTGTTTTTGTTTTTTTAACCTCTTTAAGTCAAGTCAAAAACACAAATCTCCATCTGATTCTGCCCAATCTTTATTCTGACTTTGTTATGGCTAACCATCATTCTGTAACTTTTCTAGTTTTTCCAGGCCTGGGATTTTGATTCATTGTACAACCACTCTTTGACAGCAGTGTTTTGTAAATTTCTCACAGAAGTACAGTATAACCCACAGAAGAGAAAAGTAAACCCATTTCTCTCTGTTTCCTGATGGCTTTACCAAAGTGGTTCCATTTCAAAGAAAGCAATTACTTAAAACATTTCTTTCTGTATTTTAAATTCAACCTATTATATATACTTGTAAATATAGTCAGAATTACTTTTATTTTTTCATCAAGTGTTAATTTTCATGCAAAATAAATACCTTGGAAATGTCTGTATGTGTGGGAAAATCAGTGGGATCTTGTTACTCATTTTTGACTCTTTAAACTTAAGAAAATACTTAGAATGCTGATGGGTGATACTGGTCTGCTCTGAGCCCCAAAGATGAGGTTTTAGACTTCTGGTTATTCTTTCCCTAGCCATATGCTATATGAAGTTTGTTACTGTGATATTTTCTTTCTTATTCTTGTCCCAAATATAAGAGATACCTTAGGTCCAGACAACTTACTACCATTAATGAAATCCTGCCGTGTTATAAATATAAATTCTTTACCTTCCCCTCAAACCCATCTTTAAGGTCATATACATGTACTTCCAGTACTGTAATTTCATTATTAGATGAATTTTTATTGAGCATATTTTGTATGAACAGAAAGTTCTTTTAAAGGTCTTTTATAATTTTATGTTCCATATGGGCAGATGAACATAACTTTGGAATCAAAGAGACATAAATAAAATTCTGGCTGTATTGTCTTTCCTTGGGTTTCTATTAAAAATGCCAGTCTAGGTGACTAAGAAAATAAATATTTATTTCTCATGGTTCTGGAGACTGGAAGTTCAAGATCAGCATGCCAGTGTGGTTGGGTTCTGATGAGAGCATTCGTATTCAACAGGTGGGTTTGTAATTGTGTCCTCACAGAACAGAGAGAGGAAGCTGTCATGTGTGTATGTACATGTGTGTGTGCATGCATGTGTTTTAACAAGAGCATTAATTCCATTGTGACCTAATTACCTTCCAAGGCTCCATCTCCCCATATTTTGAGGTTAGGATTGCAACGTAAGTTGGGGAAGGGATTTATTTAGTCCATAGTGGTTACTTACTGAAAATCTGATGTTGGGAAGTTATTTCTAAACTTCAGTTTGTTCAGCAATACCAAAGTGTTGGGATTAACCTAAGAATTAAATAAAACAATGTAAGTCAAAGACCTAATGCAATTCTTGCCTCTTTCTGGCAAAATTGGAAAAGTTTGGATTTGAGGGTTGTATAAAATCAAGGATCTAGTCCTCTCCTCATTGAATAGACATGGAATCCAGGGCATGTTTTTTGACTTGAACAAGACTAAATTTTTTTTTTACTTGTAAAAAGGGGATGTTAAGTGTATGATTCAGGGTGTCATTACCTATAACAAATGCAATGAATGGTCATTCTTTTTTTTTTGTGGGTACCGGGGGGTCGACCTCAGGACCTTGTGCGCCAGCAGGCGCCCGTGCCGCTGAGCGATATCACCGGCCCCTTTTACATATGTGGGTTCCGGGAGTCGAACTCGGGTCCTCGCGCTTGCCGGGCAGACGCTTAAGCCGCTGAGCCATCTCACCGGCCCTGAATGGTCATTCTTACTATTAAGGATCTTTATATTCTTCATTAGACTATTTCTAATTACTATAATTTCTGCTATTCTTTTCTTTTTCTTGTTTTTTTCCTTCCTCTTTCCAATTTTCTTATTCTACTCTATATTATGGTAGGTCATAAATAAGCACACAGGCTTTCGCTTATAAATTGCTTTATAATAGTGATTCTGGGAAGCCTTTTGAAATTGTCTATCCCTTTCTTATACTCCAGACCAACTAAATTAGAATAAACAAGAGGTAGATGTCAAACATCGCACTTTTAAATATCTCCCCAGATAATTCTACTTTGCAGTCAGGGTTGAAAATTTCTGCTTTATGAGATGCCGTCCATTCCTACCAACCACTTATAAAGTGGTAATGCTGTCATTATTGAAGAACCAAGTCTTCACTAGGTTAGGGCCTAATTAAAAAAGATAAATAAATGAATGGATTAAGACATACCTAGTAAGTAATTAAAGCAAAAGATAACAACTTGTGCTTCTTGTGTACACTCATGCCAAATGCCTAAATATTAGCTGAACAATCTGGAGCAAGAATGGAAGCCGCTCTGAGGCTTTGCTGAGCCTGAATCTTTATCACCCAGATTTCCCTACAACTTTATATTTCTTTATCTATAATACTTTTCTGTGAGATAAGGTTCCACTCTTAAGAGGTTCATCTGAATTAACAACAACAACAGTAAAAAGCTATTAGCAAAAATATTTTTATTTGGTTAAGATGAACTGGTGAGAGGAACAAAGAGTCATCATGTATAGTTTAGGGCCACCCAGAGCCCGGAGTCCCTGAACCCTGCTGCTGCAGAGGCCAGACCACCACTCCTGTGGGTACTAGGGTAGGACTTCTGACCTGGTGGGTATAGAAGGTATAGAATGGAGCTGAAGAGAAATATTCTCAAGCCTTAAGAACTTATGGAGCTTATCTTACTAGGCTTCTCACTTACTTGGAATTTGTCATCACTTCCTTCTTTCCTATTTCTCTCTTTTTTAATGGAGATGGCTATCCTATGCTTGTTCCATTGCTGTGTCAAGAAATGTATAACTTGTTTGGTTTCAAATATTCACAGCTGGAAAGAAATTCTTCCTCTGGACAGATTGTACTTTGAGCCTCATCGGTATCTTATTTACATGATAGTTGGATGAGATTTTGGACTTCAGACTTCACGAGTGATGTTGGAATAGGCTAAGACTCCTACTGTTGTTGGGATGAAATGAAATTATTTTGAATGCAACAACAAGAATTTTTGAGGGTCACAAGTAGAATGTTATGGGCTACATTCCCCTCTTGCCAAAAAATCCTTACATTTTCAAATCCAGACCACCAGTGCAATGGTATTAGAGGGTAGGACTTTGGGAACACGATGAGGTCATGAAGGTAGGACTCTCATGAATAGAAGTGTTACAAGAAGAGGTGCTAAAGTTGCTTATTCTGTCTTTTCTCTATTATGAGAAGAAACAGCAAAGGTAGATATTATGTAAACAAGAAAGAGCGCCCACACCAGATGCCAGATATGCCAACACCTTTATACTGACTTTTCAGCCTTCAGATCTGTGAGACACAGATTTTATCATTCAATCCAAAAAGAAAAACAGTAATCTTGAAATATTAGGCACTTTGCAGGGGAAGCTCATGGTTGGGGTTGGGAAGCCTGCAAAAAAATTTTAATTTCTACTGCTACCCATTATTTTCTTTTTATTAATTAATTAATTAATTTACTTTTGTCTTTTTGAGACAAGGTTTCACTATGCAGCTCCGGCTGGCCTCGAACTCACAGCAATCCTCCTGCCTCATCCTCCCGAGTGCTGGGATTACAGGCATGCGCCAACACACATGGCTCCATTATTTTCTTGCAAGCACTGTTCACGATTTAAATTTATAATACCAATTTACATGTACTTGTCCCTTCTCTCTGTAAACACTAGGTACTCAGTGTCTTCTTGCACCATGCTAGGTACTAAATATATATTTATTGAGTGAGAAAATGAGCAAGTGAATGAAGGACCAGATGAGGCTGATGAGATGGAAAGTGTCCACAAATCAGAGCCCTCTTCTGAGAATGTGAAAGGAGACGCAGCCCACTGCTCCTCTGGAGCTGGGGAGGAGTTGCTTTCCTTGAACTCTCTATTCTTCATCAGTTTCTTGTGGCTGGGAAGCAGCTCTCTTCAAGTTAAAGAAAATCCTAACCACTAGTCCTTAATAAGGCATCGTTATCAGACATGATAGAATAATGAAGCAATGAACGATTCAGAATATCTGCTCAGACTCCTTAGAACGTCTTCTGAGATTCAAGACAGAAACTTAAATAACTCGAACCTAAAGACTTATGAAAAAGTTGTTTACGATGTCCTTTGGGAACATGGAGGAGGTATTGAAAACTGCCTTTGAGAGATTGCTTTAGTTTTCATAACTAATCAGAACATTTTAAATTTTTATTTCTTTTTTTTTTTTCTGTGGGTACCGGGGGGTCGACCTCAGGACCTCGCACGCCAGCAGGTGCCCGTGCCGCTGAGTGATGTCACCGGCCCTTTTTTCGTATGTGGGTACCGGGAGTCGAACTCAGGACCTCGCACTTGCCAGGCAGGCGCTTTTGCCGCTGAGCCATCTCACCGGCCCCTAAATTCTTATATCTGAGGAGGGATATATTTGCAAACTTTATACCGATGCATATAGCGACATCCATGGTAAAAAGTCTCACTCTCACCTCTTTTCTCTGTCATTTGTATCTCACCAGCCTAAACCCGGTGGTCTTGTATGTCCTCCCAGTGTTTCTGCAATGAAAGCAAAACATGCAGGTGTATGCATTCTTATTTTTCTCCCTTACTACTCAGTATGGTATATTATACATACTTTGTGCATATTGTTACTCGCATTTAGACTAATAGAGATCTCAGCATTTCACTACACTTGGGACTTTAATTTGCTTTCAGGTTATCTCTTGTAAGAAAAAGATTCTTACTTAAAACATGGGAAACAGTCATTTTAGAATAATAACCTGGAAAATTGGGAAAAGAGAGTTTGTCCTCTTGGCGTGCAGAGGAAATTGAAGAAAAGTCACTTGAGAGACTCCTTACTGGTGTACTTACTCCTCGCAAGCGCCGCAAACAGCCTGGAAGGACAGCATAAGGGAAACAAAGGAGTGATCGGTCATCAGAGTTGTCCTCTAGGAAGATCAGTCCACAGCAGTGTGAACAGTTGGGCCAGAAGATAGAGAGGACAGGCAGTGCGATCCCCTAGAAGCAAAATAATTGAAGTCTAAACCAGACATGATGGTAAAGAGGATGGAGTGGAAAAGCTGTAAATATGGGAAACATCATGGTGTTTCATTCTGTAGCAGCAGTTCTTTACCCTTCCTATCCAGCTGTCATACATGACACTTAATAAAGCTCATCTGCCCTACTCAATCCTACGATATTTAGTAATTTGTTCAAGTTCCGCCTTGTTAATCTCACTTTTATCTTTTCCCCTAGCAGTACACAAAAAAATCAGAATTCATATCAGTGAGAATGATGAATTACAGTGTTAATTTTGATTCCCCACTATTTTATGTGTTTGTTTAAAAGTAAATCATTTATAATGTTGGCAGTTTATTATTAGCAATAGTGAATTATTTTGCAACAGATTGATAGAACAGTCTTATGTGCCAACTTGGAGCCACAGATTTCCAGAACTTGATAACTAACTCTAAGAATCTGAAGCAGGACCATAGGGAAGAAAGAAGTTGGTGCAAATCTAAGTGCCCGGATACATGGGATATAATTAACAGAGATGGTAAATAAAATAGGAACATAATCTGGAAACAGTGAAGGCAGATAATAGCAGGAAAAACCAGCCATGTTCTTTGACTGCACTAAGACCTGCAGTAGAAATCAGGTGGTGGTAAGATATTCTCTTTTCCTCCAGTTCAACTTCACTAGCTCTGCAGCAGTGCTGCTTGTCCCCGGTGTCTTACATGGTTTTCAAACACCCTTTCAGCTGCCGGCCTTCATTCCTCCTTTCTCCATCTCAACTGAAACAAACAACTGATTAAACAAATGGCAGTCTCCCAGGAAAGACAGGTATCATTGCCCACTTTCTTCTGCATCTTCTCTCCTTCAGTGCTCTTTGAAACAAGCCAACCAGCGAATCAGTTCTCCTTTTCTACAAACAGATACTTGAACAGGAAGGATCCTTAACTCTCAGCTGGGCTGTGCATATGATTCTCAGCAAAAGTTCAGCTAGAAATCCTTATTAATGTGTAAAACCTGTATTTGAAATAATGATGTGTGCTCATGGGTTAGTTTTGTAATTCATCCCTAAAGCCGAGACTAATTTCTGGTTTATACATAGTAGAGGCGCAGTAAACACTTGCCTTTTAGGAGAGGTCCCTAGATGGCTCCAGGCCTTCCAAAGGAGTGTTGTTATCTTTGGCATTTTGATTTCATACAAATCAGTCATGTAGACAACAACAAAGCCATAAGTCTAAGGCCATAATCACACTGGTCCAAGAGAAATGGGCAATATATTTGGGTAGGCCTTGTGGGATTGGCAACCAAGTGTGCAGAATGTATATGCTTGAGGTTTATTTTGGGCACTATTTTTTCCAGCAAGCCTTCACTGATCCCAAGTAAGGGTTACGTGCCCTCCACAGCAGCCTCATTACACTTTTTACTTGTCTCCTTCGTAGTATTTATGGTTCTCCAATATGATCATTGTTTCATACTACATAATCCTCCACTGGACTGTGAGCCATCGAGGGCAGGTAGAGAGTCTATTTGCCTCTGTAGACCCAGAAGCTAACATGAGGTCTTATACTGGAGGAAGTTTCAATTGCTATTAAAAAAAAAAAAACTAAACTAAACTAAACTAAAGGCCTCAATATAGGTTACAAATTTCCCATCTTCTTACCTCTGTTTGCTTCTGCAATTTCATGCCCTTCTTTACTGACTTTAGAAAGCTCAGGATATTGGCTTCTCTCAGATCCTCAAATGTGCTATGGTCTGTCCTACCAAAGGGAGTTTTCCCATATTGGTCTCCAAATATGTAAGGTCTCAGCTCATATTTCACTTTCTTAAGAAAGCCTTCTCTGATTCTACTGAGTCCGGTTCATACAATGCTGCTACATCTCACCTTCCATTCCTGGTACAGATTGAGTTTCTTGTGATAAGAGTTCTAGAACCATGTTCTGTTACATCCAAGCACTCACTTCATAACTCTGCATTCATTTCTGAACTTATCTGACAACTCTCCACTGCCCCTTCATTCAATTTTAATTCCCCCCAAACAAGAGGGAATTTCACAGTACTGTTTATTCCAGATGATCAACACCATCCTGGGCATATAGAATGTGCCTAATAATATTGTGGAATAAAAGATGAATATGAATGAAAGAATTAATAAATTCTGATGAAGTATGTCAATCCACTGAAGGCAAAGAGAAAACCGTTAAAGCTCAAAAAATACAGCAGGTTGCATTGTGCTATATTGCTAAATGCAGAAAAGTGGCCTTTTGATGAGCATCAACAGCAAATTTGCTAAAGTGTGTCTGGTGCACCATGAAAACATTTGTGAAATGTATTTTCTAGGATAAGAAATAAAACTGAGGTTAAGTTTTAAATTAATAACATGACTAAATTAAGGATCTAATGCAGTTATTATCTATATATGAATGTATTCAAATAATATGCAGGTGGAATTAGTGGTGTGTTCATGATTTTCAAGTACTTCCTACTGATACTTGCAGATAATATGAAAGAACATTTAATCGGATGTACTTAAATTAGTAAGATACTTAAAATAATGATACTTTAAGAACAAAGTCACCAAAGTACAAAAGAATTTACAACGTAGTGATTATATTGGCAGAGCTAATATTTTATGATTAAAATAGGATACTTGTGTTTCACACAACAAAGACCTATATTATCTGTGGGAAACTCATAATTTTTCAGAAAGAACATAGACTTCAATGTTCAAACTCAGGTATGAATCCTGATTCCATTAATTTTTGGCTGTGGGAATTTGGTTTCATTTCTTTTCTTTGAAATTTACAAGCTCCTTCCTGCTTCAAAGGTTTTTGTCTTTGACTGGCTCTTTCTCATCCTTAACATTGCAAATCAGATTTTCCTTCCAAGGAAAAGCTGTTTTCAGGCATGATCCCTGGGCAGCAGATTCTGATGTGCCAGTGCGTTTATAGAAAGTTGATGGGGAAACATTTATAGGAGTAATACCCCTGAAAGGTAAAGGAAGCAGGTTTGGACAGAGAGAAGCTGAGCTGCAGTGCAGTCACAACATAGGCTCAGTCCATCATGCAGAAAGCCCCAGAGCTGGGATGGCTCTTCACAACTGTTGGATTGAGACAAGGGGGCCCACACCCATAGTCATATTAGGATGAGGCAGCTCCCTTCAGCCAAGAACAATTCCCAGGGTGATTCAGCTGTGAGCCCATGACAGCCTGCATCTCAGGAGCCAAAGGAATGGGACCTTCTAGTCCCTGAGGGGGATCAGCAAGGTGCACTCCAGCATCTAGTACAGTACATCAAGGCTGTGTCAAGTGGCAGACACAACCTTATACGCCTTGTCCACTGTGTCCCACTGTACCACCCTGTTTGTTTCATTTCTATTGTATCACACCATTTTAAGTTACTCTGTCCATTTATTCATTACTGGCCTGCTCTACTCAAAAGGTAAATGCAACTATTGAGGGCTAAGCCATTGCCATAGAATGATGAGTAACTAGTAGTTCATAGAAACCAGAAGGATGGAAGTCTGTAGAATTTAGAATGAATACTAAAATATCATTCTCACTTTCAAAGTGGGAACAGAATATGATCTTAAATTGTGGTATCAATATGCACTCTAATTTCCAAGCAAACTTTTCAAAGAATAAAAAGTTAAACATTTTAATTCTAATTTATAATGCATTTTTATTGTGGAAAATATAGATTATACAAAAGTTATAACTAAGAAAATAAAATTCATCCATTAGCAAAACACAGAGAATGATGACCACTATCAGCATACTCAAGTGTGTTCATTCTCAATTTTTGTCCATTCATATTTTCTATGTAATTGAGATTTTACCACTTCTGTAATTTTGTATTTTGGGGCTGGGGGTGTAGCTCAGTGGTAGAGAGATTACCTAGCATATCCAGAGCCTTGGTTTCAATCCATAGTACTAAAAATAATTATTGCATTTAGCTTTTTTTTACCTCAATGTCATATAAAGTTTTTGAGGTCATCAAAATCCATTAGGAACTTTATTTTGAAAGGACTATTCTTACAGTTGCAACATTATTATTAAACCATACTATCATGATTAGATAATTAGATTGTTTCTGATTTTTGTGTGATTATAAACAATTCTGAGTAAACCTTTTTATAATAAGATTTATTAATGATTATCCCTTTAAGTGCTCAGATGATCTAATTTGTTAATCATATGCCTCATTTGTCAGTTAGATCAAATCACTCCCTTTCATTAAGGTCTTTTATCAGAAATAATAGAGTAGAACCAATCACTAAGCTGTAAGTGAGAAATCCTAGATTTACTCTTATTGGGCAACTTAGTAGTAATGTAGCCTTGGGAAAGTAATGTACTTTTCTACCCTGGGCCTCAGTTTCTTTGTTTAGCAAATGAAATGCTTAGTCTAGATAACCTTTCAAATCCCTATCAGCTCTAATATCCTATATATTATTTTAACTGCTTCTTACCTTTCTCCAAGAGACAGCCTTCATGGGATCAATGTTAGTCCTCTTTGACATTGTGAGTTACCTACAAATCTTCTCTGATTTCCTGTATTTCTGATTTAATTTCCTTTTCTTTATCCAACTTTGGCTACTCCTTAATCTTCTTATCTAGGTCTTACTTTTGTTCCTTCTTTCATTGCCATCCATTAAGCTGAGATGAACCCTCTCTTCTTGATCTTTTGCCCACTCAATACCTGATTCTCCTTTAAATCTTTTCTCAACATTTAAACTTTTTCTGTAAAACCTTTTGATGTTTCATACTTATAGATTCCTTAGCCCACTACTTTCTCTTTTCCTGAAAAATTAAGTGAAAGTAAAATATTGGGTAAAAGAACAAAAGACAGTAGAATTAATCCAAATAAAGTGATACAGTCTACAACTGGTGTTTTAATACATTTCCTGTATATGTGGCAAGGGATTAGGGTTGGGGTGTGAAGGAGTCATATTGCTGAAGATTGGCTGAAAGGCCAAAAAATACTTCAGTCATTCATCAAGGTTAATAGAGGCCCATACGTCACATTACTCTTAATCTCATAATAAAAATGGCTATAGTAAGCAGTAATCGGTAACATTTTAAATTGCCTTTTATAAGGCAGATGTTATACTAAGTGCATTAACAAGCAATATCTTCCTTAAATCCTCTGAAATCCCTGTGAGGTAGGAATCATTAACAACCCCAATTGATAGGACAAGAAACTAAGTATGGAAATCATTTTGCCATATTATAACATGTTTACAATGAAGATATCAAATCACAGGAGGGTATTTAGTGTAATCTCAGGTTTGGCTTATATTATATATCAGGATGTTTAGTATTTTGTCTTAATTTGGGCTTGTCCAAAAATCAGACTGAGGCAAGGACTTAGCAAGACCCTTCCAGAAAGCAGTAGACAAGGGGGAAAGTGAAAAAAGTAAGGAAAGGGAGCCAAAGTAAAGCTTCATCATTGAGACCACCACGGTAGGCGTTGGTGAGTAGTCTGTCTTGGTCTCACAAGATGTGGCCCACTGTGACCGTGGAGATGAATATTCATTCTTTTATTATCATGTCTGAAGATGTGTTTCCAGCATGAAAAATTTAAAGAGATATAATAGGCAAAGTATCCTGGTCTGTTTTCTGTTACTGTAACTAAATACCACAGGCAGAGCAATTCATATAGCATTAAAGTTTATTCACTCACAGTTCTGGAGGCCTAAGGTTCAGGGGCCACAAATGGTGAGGAGCTTTTTGCTGGTGTGGATACTGCAGAGTCCTGAGACTGTGTAAGACATCATATGTAGACAAAATAAGCTTGCTTGCAAAGTTCTCTTCCTTTTCTTATAAAATTACTAATACAGTAATGGGTCTCAAGCCCTCACAACTTCATCTAATGCTAATTATCTCCAAGAAGCCCCACCTCCAACACCATTAGCATATAATTTGTAAGGTTATGTTTCCAACACAAGCATTCTGGAGTATACCCCTAAACTAAAATCATTTAGGTTTGTAAATCTAAGAAAAGAGTGGTTCAATCAAATTAGAAAAATTACAAGGAAAATAGTAAAAATTCAAAATATGTGTTACTCTCAGAGGTGCTAAAACAATCCATTAGAAATATGATTAGTTTTGTTCAAATCACTGTTTAACTTTTATTTACAAACAGGCTAATGTCAGAAAACCAGCTTGGAAAATACTCCAGGAAGCCATCAATAGCCACCACTGAAAGAAAAAGAATTACTGCACCAGTAAGAAGCCTATAGGATGGTTCAAAAGGCAATTAAATTTAACATGGCAAGAGGGAAAGCAGTGACTAAGAACTGAAGCAGTAACCCTACAGCAAATGCTACACTCATGCAGGATTCATGAATGGTGGGCCAGAACCTGGGGTATGGGGAACGTGGAGCAGAATGTTTCCTTCTGTAAGGCCTGACCTGGTTTACTGTCATGTCTCCAGGACCTACACTGCGTAGGCAAAGAGTGAATTGTGGAGGACCACCTGGATGGCTCTTCTTGAAAGTCCTACTCTGTGTATTGATATGTACAGAGCTGGCTAGGATATTTCTTTATCCCCTCAATTGGCTTTAAGCAATGCAAATGGGTCTAGCTGACATGCTGAGGTGTAGTCTTTTTTTTTTTTTTTTTTTTTTTTTTGTGGGTACCGGGGGGTCGACCTCAGGACCTCGAGCGCCAGTAGGCGCCCGTGCCGCTGAGCGATATCACCGGCCCCTTTTTCATATGTGGGATCCGGGAGTTGAACTCGGGCCCTCGCGCTTGCCGGGCAGGCGCTTAAGCCGCTGAGCCATCTCACCGGCCCCTGAGGTGTAGTCTTTGAAGCAACGTGACAGGTCTGTGATGCCCCACCTATAGCTCCCAAGCAGTATGCATGAGCTAGGCCAAGTGATGCCATGCTGTTGGCTGAGATTGAGCTTCGAGAAAAAGGTAGTGACATCTCAGGACATGACGATTACACATCAAAACTGAAGCACTGACCCCAAAACACTAGATACTGCCCCCATCTGTGATATGCAGATTACTCTTTCTGCATCTCTCTCTGCATATTGCAGAGGTGATTTCAGGCCTCCTACCTAGTCCAGCTCACAGCACTCACATACTTCCCGCCATTCTCACAGTCACTCATCCCCAAGCCCCTCCCCTCTTCACAAATTAATAAAATCCAGGTTTGGCCCTGGGTCCAGGCCTTTGTTCCAGTTAGCCATTGTTCTGACTGGATTTAGGACCCCTTTGGCTCCCCACGACTACAAATATGCCTTAGTATCTTTATTCTCTCCATGCAGTGCACTGGAAGTGGTAGATTGGAATTAACTTACTGGAATTCCAATAACTTTTCCATGGGTTTACAAATATAAACTTCACTGGACTGTGACAAGGTCCGGCAAAGCCTTCCTATATGAATGAATGACAAGGAATGATTGAAGCCAAGATGTAGCCCATCCCCACCTCAGTGAGCACAGTAGAGGGCAGTGGATTAAGCTTCCATCCAGGGAAACTCCTTTCAGGTTTTGACTGGAAAGATCCCCTGTGTCACCCAGTCACAGCATCAGCCAGGATGTGTTCTCCTGGGAGAGCAACAGGTAGCTCAGAATTCCAGGATTGGATAAGAGATAGAGCAGGAAGAACTGAGACTTAGACCTAAGAACTCTAAGAACTAGGAGCCTTGTGGAAGCCCAGGTCCTCAGCCTTGAAGGGTTTCTTGCCAAAGAGAAGAGCCATGAAGAATGAAGCAGGCAGTTAGCTGCCAAGCTCCACAGGTTATACCCTCTGCTTCTAACAGTAACTGTAGCCAGGTGTGGGCACTTGACTTGAAATTTCCTGAAATCTCAGAGTTTCGTAGAGACAACAAAAAGGAATGGGATCACTATAAGTGGTGAAGATGTAGTATAAGGAGATTGAGCAAGAAGTGTGAAGGTGAAAGATGCTGAGTTTCAGGTAAGAAGGAGGAAGCGAATGGATGCTGATTTATTGTATTCTCTGCATCAGGTTCTTCCTCTTCACTATCCCATCTGACCCTTATCAGAGTTATAGGAACTGCCTGTCATTCTCATTTCATAGTTGCCAAAATCTGAGTTTGAAAAGAGTAAGTAATTAGAGTAGGATCCTGTACATAGTGTAAGTTTTAGTCTATTTTCTATTGCTAATAACACAATATAACTAACTGGGTAAATTACAAAGAAAGCTGTTTAATTTTTGCTCATGGTTCTGGTCCAAGGTCAAGGGATCCCATCTGGTAATGGCCTTCTTGCTGGCAGAGTACTCAAGGTGCACAAAGGTCACATGGCAAGAAACAAGGAATACCCAAGAGACCCACCCAAACTGACTCTTATAACAGACACACTCCTGAGGTAACCCATTAATCCCATAAGTGGATTAATCTACTTACAATGACAGAGCCCTAATCACTTCTTAAAGGCCCCACCTGGTCCCACCTCTTTATATCTCATAATGGGAATTACATCTCAACATGAGTTTCTGAGGTTACAAATCATATTCTAAATCATAACAGTGTATGAGTGGGTTGGGATCTGGATGCTGTCTGATTTCAGCACTAATCTCTATTTTGAATACCCGTTGTCCACAGGAGTTAATGCCCAACATCACTGAGCGGGGGGAGTCACTTCTACCTCCTTTTCATGCTATCAGATATCTGATATCTGGTGAGACTAGGAAACATATAATTTGTTAAAGATTTACCTTGCTGAGTGACTGGCTTTCATTGGAGCTAAAAAGTGTTTATAATAGACACTGAAACCATAGGGCAACATTATATTTGTTGTGGAGCTTGTCCCAATCTAGAAAGTGGGCCCAAGCCACTGCCATTGTTGTCCTGTGCTGGTCTTCCCCATGTGTGGCTCTCTTGTTCCTGGGCCAATCATCCATTATATACTGCTCCCTGCCAAATCAGCACTTTTCAAGATCCCAAAAGGAAAGGAAGTCCTGAATAAATCAGAGGAAAATATGTCATATTTCTTTTAAACTACCTTCATCTTAAAATTTAGCTGATTTATTTCATTCCCTGATGAAGAAAACCCTGGGTGTTGTCCAGCTGCTACTCAGATGTTCTAAAAATAGCACTTTAGGCCATAATTTCAATTTCTCTGTAACCAAAATATGAACTCGGTTTAATAATCAGAAATTTCAGAATGAACTTAAATTTGACTATCTTCTCCTTAGAGGGAGTGTGTTTCAGAGGAAGATAGATATGATTAGATAGATATGATAGATATGATTTCAAATTCCAGATCTGTTTTTGACCAGTTGCATGACTTAGGGTAAGCTCATTTTGTTCTCCATTTTGTCAGTGCAAGGTGGGTATAAAATGGTAATGATCATCTTTCCCTGACTGGCTTTCTTTCTAAAGATGACAGAACAATGTGTAAAGCATTTAGCAAATCTCTCATCATCAACAGATCAACCAGTGTTAGCTTCCCTTCTATTCCCTCCAGTCTCTGCCCACTTATCCTGGTGAAGAGTCTAGGAAGTAGGTAACAGACATAAAATGGTGTGTGCTGTTAAACAATGACAGTCAACAGCTCTAGATTTTTACTGTGCTAGAGTTTTGGCAGCACAGTTAACATGCAACTCCTAGATTCAGAATAAACTACTACAGTGAAGAAAAATCCAACTCAGACACTCAGATCCCATTTGCTTCTGGGAAAGAATTGTGTGTCTTATTAAATAACAACTACTGTGCTATTCTCTTCAGAAAATGATTGGTTGAATTAGGTGGCCAGGGAGTAACAATTGAATACAGCCAGGAAAACAGCTGTGTCTGGACGGAGGCAGTACGCTTCCAGCTCTTGCTGATTCATTTCTCCAACAGTTTTTACTTAAGAGAACCATCCATAATGCATGGCTGCAGGACTATATAGAAGGCAAATCACCCAAACTGTGAGCATTACAAGCATCGCACATTGCCTTTTCCAATTCTGGGAAACTGCATGATGAGCTACCTATAATTTTTGTAGCAGGAACATGAAAGCAAAATAAATGTAGCTACTCAAACAAACATGAAAAAGTGAGAATGCTTGATGTGTGCTTTGGGGACATCTTCACTACCCTTCCAATATGAATTAATTATCATTTATTTAATCTGCAAACATTTGATGAACATCTACTATGTGTCAGGCATAGGGCTAAGTAACTAATGAATACTGGGTATAGAGAGAAGTTAGATTCCTGTGATTCCTATACTCATGGAACTTGCAGCCTAGTCAATTCAATAAACCTGTCATTAAGGAAAGAAATATGTATTTTCAATTTAACAAAAATGCTGTGAGGATAAGAAACAAGAGAGACTTGCTTTGAGGTGCCAGCACAGGTATTGCTTACACTTAAGTTGAAACTACAAGAGGAGTAAAAGAGGGCCATATAAAAAGCCAAGATCAGGAGACCCTAGTCAGCAGCATACGCAAAGCCTTGGGAAGGCGGAAAGTGTGGCTTATTCTGGGAACTCAAGGGAAGCCCATGTGGCTACAGCCAAGTAAGCAAAGGAAAGTGGCGTGAATGGGAACTTGGGGAAGAGAATGGGCTAGTCGGCCATGTACAGATGGTGGCTTTTATTCTAAAGTTAATATAAAACTATTTACTGGTTTTACTCAGGGCGAAAGCATAAACAGGTTTATAATTTAGAAAGATCACTCTGGTTGCTTGGTGGAGAGAGGTCTGTGTAGGGAGGGTAAGAGGTGATCCACAGCTGATGAGCAAGCATTTCAACATTCTATGCACAGAGTCCTGGTGTGGTGTGAAGGCAGGAAACTAATGACAGCAATAATGCCGATATAGAGAAGCAGAACAATGAGGGATGCACAGCGGAGGTAGAATTGATGTGAGCCGTGTGAAGGGTGGCTAGGAGGGGTGATTCAGATCGCTGTCAGGTTTAATGGGGTGTGTGTGTGCTGTTACCATTTACTGGGATGGGAAAGATTGGAGAAGCAGAGGACAATCCAGACGTTCCCTGTGCTCCTCCAGATGTACACATATCTTGCACATATCTTTCTTATGGAATGAACCACAATATACTCTGTTTTGTTTGTCTGTTGGTTTGTTTGTCTATTTGACTGCTTTCCCTGACAGCTTTTAAGCCTCTTTGGGCAAGAAGCACAAAAGTTGATAGCAAGACCTTTTCAGTTGAAGAGCACAGGGTTAAATCTGTGTCATTTACCAGTTGTGTGACACTGAGCAGGTTACTTATCCTCATAGAGCTTAGATATCCACTTTACGAATAGCACCTATTTACAAGATTACTGGAGTAAGTGAGATAAATTATATAACGAGCCCCGTTCTTAGTATGTTATCAGTGAACATTAGCTGTTGTTATCTTTAGAATTTCCATATTTCTATTTCATAATAGATACTCTGTATTTACGGATTAGAGGTATGAATTCATTAGAATCCATTTAGGTTTCCCCTGAACAAATGGGTAAATCAAGCCTAGAGTCTGATACGAAATCTACTATTAACCAACTGATTGCTATTTCTTTTAACCTCACTGGTTTAAGCTCAGCCTCATTTTCCTCATTTGTAAGACACAGCAGAGGTGTGTAAAGGAGGGATAGCAGTGTGTTAGACTTTATGGTTTCCTAAGGAGCTTCTAAATTTAAACTAGTAATAATACTCTTAGTTCTTTTTAAAATACACCTATTTGAGCAACTATTAAAGGGTACTTAATAATTCACCAGCTGCTTATCTTCTTTCTCACTTGAATAACACTGGACTGAAGGCTGAGTAACATAAGTGTTGGTTTACAGGTGAGGAAATTGACGTTAAATTGCACATCCATGGTTAGTACTTGAAATCAGAACTTAAAAAGAGACAATGATCTTTTTTCCACTATACCACATGGTTTCTCAGATTAGGTGGTAATCTTCAGGGGCAAACAAAGGCAATTCATTTTTAGCAGCCATATTGAAGCCAACCACTTATAAATTTTGGATCACCATAGGCTTAGTGTCTATTCTAGAAAAAATTATTTCTGATGTTTACTTATTTAGATCTTCTTATCTCCATTATGCTTTGCAATGTAAATACAAGTGAACCCACATGTTACTTTAAATTTTCTACTAGCCACATCAAAAGTTCAAGAAAATAATTTAATTTTATATTTCATCTAATGCCACATATCCAAAATATTGTAATTTCAATATGCAACCAATTTCAACACTACTGAGATGTTTTATAGTCTTTTCCATTCTAGGTCTTCAAAATCCATGGTGTAATTTTCATATATAGAACATTTCAATTCAGCCTGGTCACATGTGGCTATTGATTACTATATTGAACAGAGCAGGATATATGTATATATTACAATCACCCATTGTTATATTTCCCTGAGGATTCTAGATTGATGTTATAGTGTTACAGAGCAGTTAAGATGTATGATGCATCAGTTAACATGGCTGTATTCTTAAAAAGACCATTCCAGTTAGTCTAATGTGATATTTTACTTGAGATGGAAAGTGTTAGATGAAAAAGATCTTCATTAAGGAAATCTTCAAAACATTAGGAACAAAATACTATGCATAGTAATTCTTACATAGCATACATCTGAAAGGATTTCTAAGAGAATGGCTTCAATAGCCGAATTTGGGAAAAAGACAGTTATAATAGGTTTTTATTTTATATGCTTTTTTCACTGTTTAAACTTTTTATCAGAATTCTCAGCAGAAATAGTTATAAAATAATAAAAGGTTTTTTAAAGTAGAGTAATTATGGTATAACAAAGCTATATATTTAACAAAAGTGACTATCAAACAGGAAGACAAACGTACACCAGAGAGGAGGGTATTTCTATGGGGTATTTCACTTTTCGTTTTTTTCACGAGGGCCCTTTCTTCAGTAAGAAAGGAAGAAATTGTAGTGGCACGTTATCTGAGGTTATAATCAATGTACAAATGCAAGAAAGGTTCGACCGTATCACTGTGGCATAGGAGGCAGACACAGTCTGTCGAAAAGTTTCTGTGGATTTGCTGGGATTTGTAGCCCTACATCACCCATGGGCTCAGGCTGTCAAGCAACCAGAGAAAATCAATACAGACTCCTTACTGGTACTCAGAATCACCAAGCACGTTTGACGTGTTACCCGCCACCTGGCCTGACCTGTATTCTGGCAGATTGTGATCATGTCATTGCACTGGTTCTAGAGCGATCAAATCCTTCCTTTTGGAAGCAATATAGTTTAGTGTATACTTATTTCCAAAAGTGAATTCACTGGACACCAATTTCAGGAGGCACTCTTTTTAAAAATGAATTAAAATTGCTGCTTACTCTATTATCATCTTAGACGATGGCAAGCAACATCATCAGATTAATGACTCAGAGAATCCCACAGAGAAGCCTTCTTGATGTTTTTTAGTCCCTTATTCACCCAGCTTATGTGACCATCCACCTTTTAGTTTGGGGGAGATATAAAAATCATAAGTGGCACACATGAGCACACTTTGGAAAACTCTGGTTTGGTTACAAATGCACCTGCCTTTACCACTTACTGTTTATATGATCTGGGCCAAATGATTTAATTCTCTTTAGGCTTATCCATTAGGTGGGAATAATAATACTTGACTCCGAAATGAAGACTAAATTAGGTTAATGAGAGAACACATAAAGAACTTCAGTGATGATATAAATGAGGTACATATTAGGAATTCAACTGCCATCAGTTCTAATATCTTATTCTCTTTCGTATTTCTCTGTTCCTTTTTGTGATCAGGCAAACCCTCACAGAAATGATGAGACCTATGAAAAGGAATAATACTATTAGTCATATAGGTATTCTAAAACAGAGAAACATTTTCTTTTACATATATTGTCAATAAAGTTAAAACATTAGCAGGTGTGGATAAACAACAATGAAAACACATTACAAAACAGATCTCCTTTGTATGTGTTGCTTTATATGGGTTTGGGGGACAAATAAATATTTGGCCGATACATAAAAATTCTCTAGTGTAGGAGTTTCTCTAATTTACATGTTTTTAGCTGAATAAAACTTACATTTAGAAGTTCTCAGACAAAATATAAAACTATGAAATCTATAGGGCACTAAATTAAGATTCATTCACTTAATTTAAGCGTTTTATAGAAGTTCTGCTAGCGTCATGAATGGCCTAGATGTCCAACAATGTTTCCAGTCTAGATTATCAAACATTTTCTTCTTGTTCAATACACATCACTTTTATTCAAGCAAAGTAATATTTTACTACAGTAAAACCTTGGTTTGTGAGCATAATTCATTCCAGAAACATGCTTATAATACAAAGCACTTATAAATCAAAGCGAATTTCCCCACAAGAAATAATGGAAAAGCAGATGATTCCTTCTATAACCCAAAATATTTCATTTAATGATTACAATGCTGTCATAAAATACAAAATAATAAAGAATTTACAAAATATAAAGAAAAATGAACAAATTAACCTGCACTTACCTTTGGAAACCTTCCTGGCTGGTGTGAAGGAGACAGGAGAGAAGAGGGTTATTATGTAGGATGACTTTCACTATCACTATTGGAATCACTGTTATCTATTGGGTCAGTGGAATCTTTTTCTTTTTATGCAACTTTAACAAGACACTTGTTTTTGCCTCCTTTTGAGGATTTCATGGAAGTGTGACATTGCATTGTCATTAAACAGATCATTGCTTGCACTGCTACAGCCTATTTGAGTGGTGCTTTTCTACAAAATTTTTCACTGTTTCCTGGATTGTACACATGTTCCTAATCTCATCTGAAGTAAGCGATTCCTCCACCTTTTTCTCCTTGTCCTCTGCACAGGAGATCTCCTCCATAACGTCCTGCTGCTAGGAAATGATCACCCAAAATCCCGCTGTGAGAGACAGAGAGAAGAGCCACTGGCTTTGTTGTGATCATGTGATATTTGGCATTGCATACTACTCTTACTGCAAGACATCACTCGTTTATCAAGTTAGAACATTTTTAGAAATGTTTGCTCCTCTTGCTGAACAATAGCAGAACACATTACTGGTAATCCAAGACTTTACTGTATTTAGATTTACATGTAAATTTAATAACTGCATCTAGGTGTATTTATTTTAAACAAATAAAATTTGATGTCAGGTAGGGTCTCTGCACCTTAGGATCTAAATAAGATCTTTTTCTATCTCCATTTTGCATCCGATAGAAGATCCAGGGATGTCAGCAATTGTCTCATTAATTCCCAGCAGCCTTGGCCTTCCATCGCCACTGACAGCTTCACCTGATATTGTTCAGTTATACATTTTCCTGTCATTCCAAACGTGCTATCTCCAAGATTCACGATATCTACCCAGATATGGAACTTAGTCCCTTTACTTGATGTTCAAAAACAAATGACAGGGCTGGTGAGATAGCTCAGAGGCATAAGCGCCTGCCTGGGAAGCACGAGGTCCTGAGTTCAACTCCCAGTACCCACATATGAAAAAAGGACTGGTGATATCGCTCAGTGGCACGCCACCTGCTGGCGGGCAAGGTTCTGAGTTCAACCCCCAGTACTCACCAAAAAAAAAAAAAAAAAAAAAAGACAAAGAAAAGACAAAGCAAAAGTATCTTTTAGTTCATTGAAAAGAAAAGTTTGCACTAATATATTTTAGAGAATTTTTTATGCCCATGTCTTGTACTCTGAGTAACTAACTACTTTGAAGATAACAATATGCAATGTATCAACTATTGTTATTCTCCTATTATTTTATTTTATTTTATTTATTTTTTTTGTGGGTACTGGGGTTCGACCTCCGGACCTCGTGCTTGCCAGGCAGGCACTTATGCCGCTGAGCTATCTCACTGGCCCTCTGCTATTATTTTGTTATGAAATATTGTTTTACTTTTTTCATAAAGTAAAAAAATAGAATAAAAGATCAGATAAACATCAACACACACAAACAAATCACTGATTATGAAGAATTTGTGGATATAGAAGAAAATTTAGGGAAAAAGAAGGGATTCATGGTACTGAAACATAGCAATATAAACATGTTTTAAATTAGTGCCACTCAACCCCAGACATACTAAGCCACATTATCTTTGACAAAGGTGCCAAACACATTCACTGGAAGAAAGATAGCCTCTTTAATAAATGGTGCAGGAAAAACTGGCTCTACACATGCCAAAGATTAAAACTAGACCCATATCTTTCACCATGCACTAAACTAAATTCAAAATGGATCAGAGATCTAAATATTAAAACAGAAACATTAAATCTGCTGGAAGGTAAGATAGGTAAAACCCTTGAAGACATTGGTGTAGGCAAAGACTTTATGAATAAAACCTCAATCGCACAGGAACTATCACAAAGAATCAACAATTGGGATCTCATCTTATTAAAAAGCTTTTGCATAGCAAGAGAAAGAACCAACAGAGTGAAGAGACAGCCCACAACTGGGAAAAAATGTTTGCCAGCTGTTCCTCAGACAAAGGATTACTATCGAGAACATACAAAGAACTCAAAAAAAATCAGACCTCCCAAATTTAAAGACCCACTCCAAAAATGCGCATCTGAGATGAATATACATTTCTCAGATAAAGAAATACAAATGGCAAATAAATATACAAAAAATGTGCAACATCACTAGTCATTCGAGAGATGCAAATTAAAACAACACTGAGATACCATCTCACCCCAGAAAGAATGGCTACTATAAAGAAATCATCTAATAACAAATGCTGGAAGGGCTGTGGGGAAAAAGGAACCCTTCTCCACTGTTGGTGGGAGTGTCGACTGGTACAGCCACTGTGGAAGTCAGTGTGGAAAATCCTCAAAAAACTAGGGTTGGAGGTCCCATTTGATCCAGCTATTCCCCTTCTGGGCACCTTCCCAGAAGAATTAAAAACATTACACCACAGCGATATATGTGCACCCATGTTTATAGCAGCACAATTTGTAATAGCCAGATCTTGGAAACAACCCAAATGCCCATCAATTGAGGAATGGATAAGAAAGATGTGGTATTTTTATACAATGGAATACTATTCAGCCATAAAGAAGGATAAACTGGAGACTTTTATAGGTAACTGGATGCAACTCGAGAAAATACTCATAAGTGAAATAAACCGGACGCACATGTGTAAGCATTGTATTGTCTCCCTAGTATGAGAAACTGAAAGAGTAAATAAGATCCAAAATGTACAATAGACATAGTGAATCAAAAAGAAACTGGTCAGGGCTGGTGAGATGGCTCAGCGGCGTAAGCGCCTGCCTGGCAAGCGTGAGGGCCCGAGTTCGACTTCCGGAACCCACATACGAAAAAAGGGGCCGGTGATATTGCTCAGCAGCACGGGCACCTGCTGGCGCGCGAGGTCCTGAGGTCGACCCCCGGTACCCCCCCAAAAAAAAAAACAAAAGAAACTGGTCAAAAGGAAAGAGAGACTGGGATGGGGGAATGGGGAAAAGAAAGAAGGGAAAAGAAAAAAAATTGTATTTATATATAAGATGGTTAAGATAGTTACACTACTAATTTTACTTAGTTCATTGAAGAGTAAGGTTTGTGCCAGTAATGTTTGGACAACTGAATGCTAATATCTGGTACCTTGAATAACTAACTTAAAGATAATAATACGTAATGTATTAACCATTGTTACCCTCCTATTATATTGTTTTGAAATTTTGTTCTTTTTTGATTTGTTTTGTTTTGTTTTTTCTTCTCTTTAAAATAAAAAAAAATAAATTAGTGCCACTTTCTTAATGTTGCTTGATCATTTCTGCAAAATCAGGCTTCAGGATTCTTCTGTGTGGCTAAATTCTGATCTGTCATGTTCTACTGCCTCATTTTCTATTACTTTTCTCTCAGAAACATAGGAGAAAAAAGCCCGATGGCCTCGAAATAACCTATGCAATATTAGGTGACATCCTTATTGTTCAGAACGGTCAGTAAACCTCCATTGCCTTTTTCCCTAAAGCACTGACTTAAAAGGGCCCATATGTGAAGCTGCACCAAGCAGAAACCAAACCCTGTGATTATAGCATCTGCTGAAGATTTTTATTTTCATCCTGTTTGAACCCATTCCCACAGATAGGGCTCAATATGGAAGCTCTGTTTATACCAAGGGACAATACGTGTTATACAGGTAACTGCTTATTTATTTAACTTTTTCCCTTTTCCCTTCACAGTGAATTTTACGTGAGCTACATAATTTACACACAATAATTCCAATTCCACAATAATTACAATTTACTCTTCCAACTTAGTGAAAGTTCATCCAATTATTTTCAAAGGATATCCACACAACTGCAAAACACACACACACACACACATATACACACACACGCATACTGAATAATCAGTAGATCTGCGATAAATATTTTAACAGTGCTTATTTGTTGCATCATTTTTATATTCCTATTTTATTTGTGCAAGTTTATCTGGCATGATAATGGAATGGGTTATTTTGTAGACAAATAATTAACATTCTTTTCATAAATGACAAAATGTTTATCACATACATGAATAAATACTGACTAAGTTTTGTTTGATAGAGATTTATCTTTGTGCCTGTTTATGTGTATGTCTTTGAATACAATGTAAATTATATTTCTTTTTTTTAAAGTCCATTTAAGGTATGATTGACATGCAAAGAGTTTTACGCATTTAATGTACACAACATTATGAGTTTGGAAAATGTGAATGCAAATCAAAACCATGATAAAATATCATCTCATACCAGTTAAGATGGCTATTGTCAAAAAATACTAGAGATAACTTAGTGAGCGTGAAGAGAGAAGGGAACCCTCGTACATTGTTGGTAGCAATGTAAATTAGGTAAATTAGGTGCATCTACTTTGGAAAATGGTATGGAAATTTCTCAAAAAATTAAAAATAGAATCACCATATGAAGCAGATGTCCCACTTGATGTCTATCTAAAGGAAATGAAATCAGGATTTTGCAGAGATATCTGCACTTACACACTTTTCGTAATTGACAGTATCCAAGACACCGAAGGAAACTAAATATACTTTGATAGGAGAATGGAGAAAGACAGTTTGTGATTACACATGTTATTCAGCCTTTAAAAAAAAAAACAAAAGCCTGGTATTCACAACAATATGATTGGACTTGGAGGACATTATGATAAGTAAGATAATCCAGACACAGAAGAACAAATACTACCTAATACCACGTATATGAGGAATCTAATTAAATTCGTGGAAGTAGAGAGTAGAATAGTGATCACCAGGGGCGGAGGGAGAAGGAAACAATAGGTGTTAGCCAAAGGGTACAAGGGCTTAATTATGCAAGGTCAGTAAGCCCTGGACATGTACTGTACGGTACAGCATCTATAGTTACTCCTACACAGTTAATATTTTACTGTGTACATAAAATATATTTCATACTGAAGGTCTCAGTAAAATTTTTTATTCTGGAAGCAATCAGAATATAAGTTGGGGATCACTATGCAAGGAAAACTCCATTTCTTACCCACAAGTGTGAAGATGGGATTCTCTAACAAGGTGATCCCATTCACCCTGTAGAGGTGCTGAGGAGTAGGAGAAAAAGGAATGAGTTGATTGAGCAGAATTGACTACAGATTCATGAAAATACAACTGGACAGAGGATGCTGGGTCATAAACAGTGCACAATGGCACACAAATATACCCGTCTGCATTCTCACTACATTGCAGGGCAGTGGTTTTTGTGCAGCAGTTATTGGTGTGGTGTGTGTGCAAAGAATGGCTAGGACCTGTAGGTGGGAGGGTGCCATTGGGGGCCCATTTAGTTGTAGCACTTATTATGGCAAAAATCTACCAAGTGCAGTGATAGAGGATAGTAAAGGACAAGGAAAAGTATTCAAATCAACTCATATAGCTGCACATAGCTGCCTCTGCTATAAGTATACAAACACACATATATATTTTTCTCTCATCTTTTAATTGTATCATTCTTTCTACTTCCTTAGAAAGAATTTAATGTATAAAATGTTTATAATTTCAAGCTTACTGAGTATTACTATATATGAGGCACTTTGCTTCTACATCAAAATCTTGTTAAAAGTATAAAAGATGTCACAGCCTCCATATATTACAGGACAAAAAGGCATTTGCTGTAGAAATATTTTTGTTCATCTGCAACATATGAAATTATATTTATAACTATAAAAATGAAGTTTTATTATTTGTCTTTTATTTCCCCAGATTTAGTGGGACAGAGACAATATATGATGTGATTGCTGTTGGGAGGTATGGAATCATTTAAGAATGACCTTTATTTTCCCCTTCTTGAATAGGTACAGTATGCATATTCAGGGGCTTTGGCATCTAACAGTTTTCAAGTTTAATCTAAGTGCTTTCATTTATTTTATGTATGATCTTTAGCTCATTTTCCAGCTTAAGAGTTACTTTTTTTTTCATTCATAAAATGGAACAGAAACAATTGTATTAGCTCACTCTTGCTGCCTAATGAATTCCCCAGAACGTAGTCTTTGGAAGAACAAACAAACAAACAAACAAACACTGAAACAGTTATCTGCTGGGTTTCTGTAAGTTAAGAATTTGGGAGCAGTTTAACTGCATGGTACAGGTTCAGGTTAGCCCACAAAGTTTCACACAGGATATTGTTATGGTTTGTGTCTGGATGTCCCCCCAAAGCCTCACGCAGTCATGAAGGGTGGCTGAATCTAGAGTTTGTGATTGGTTCATTGTCTAGTGATGGGATTGGGGATGTGAGTACCACATCTGCCTGAGGGCGGGTAGCCTGCATATAATATAAGGGAGGAAAAAAGGTTTGCTTCTGCTCTTTTTGCTCTTGTTGCTTTTGCTATTTTCTACCCGCCACACTGTCTTGGAGCCAGTTGATTATGGACTGAAACCTCCACAAACTGTGAGCTAAATAAAATTTTCCTTCCTTTATTTGGGCATCAGGTATTTTGTCCCAGCAATGAGAAAAAAGTAAGACAGATATTGTTGGCTGGGTCTTTGATCCCTAAGGCTTCACTAGAGCTAGGTGATCTGCTGACTCACATTTATAATAGCTAGTGTTGCCTGTTAGCAGGAGGCTTCAGTTCTTCACCAGGTAGAATTTTCCATAGGGCTGCATGAGTAGCTGTACAACACAGCAATCTCCTTCCTCCAGAGTAAGTAATCCAAGAGAAAGCAACATAGAATCTTCAACATATTTTATAATTTAGCCTTAGAAATCACACATTGTCATTTAACAATGTTCTATTGATTGCATAGATCAGCCTTATTTATTGTGGGTGAGAACTATACAAAGGTGTAAAAACCAGGAGGGAAGGAGGCAACAAGGAAGGTTTTCATTAGGGATGGAGATCAAGAGGTGGAAGGAAGAGGTGGGAGAAGGGAAGGGGATGTAAAAAGAATTAAGATGTGTTATGTACATGTGCCAACTACCCACAAAGAATGTAATTATTATGTATCACAAAAATGTACTAATAAAAATTTTTAGAAACTTGATTAAGAATGTTAGTGCATAATTTCTGGCTAAAATTTTGAAAACAGAGAAGAGATTTTAAACAGAAACACCCATTTTTACTTGTTTTCATTCCTCTTGCCTAAAATGGTACATATTGCATAGAACATGCAGTGACATTGATCAAAATAAAATATAACTCTTGTAACTATAATCCTTTTATGTAACTATTTGAAAGTTTTTTTTTTTAATGTGGATATCGGGAGTCAAACTCAGGACCTCACGCTTGCCAGCAGGCGCTTGTGCTGCTGAGCCATATCACCGGCCCTTTTTTTCTTTTATGTGGGTACTGGGAGTCAAACTCAGGACCTCGCACTTGCCAGGCAGGTGCTTATACCGCTGAGCCATATCACCGTGAAAGTTTTATTAACTAAAAAGTTTCAGTATTCTATAGTAAAATCTCATATCTAGATTACAAGTTTCTTCTGAGGAAGAATGTTTAAGAAGAAAAGTTCTTCAATGCTGTATCATTTCACAAATTCCTCATGATAGCCAGGCGTTGTGGTGCACACCTATAATTCCAGTACTCGGGAGGCTGAAGCAGGAGGATCACCATGAGTCTGAGACCAGCCTGGGCTACTTAAGTGAGTTCCTTGCCAGCCTGCACTATATAGCGAGACCCTGTCTCATAAAAGCAAAACCAAAAAACAAAAAATAAAAATAAAAGAAATAAATTCCTCATATTATTCTGAATACAGTTACTGTTTTGTTTTAAAAAAAAACCCTTTTTTATATGTGGCAGAATTAAGGTCAGTTTATTTTAAGAGGAAAGGGAATGTGTTAGCTCATATTTAGGTAAAGTCAGAGGTGGACGTGCAGTCAAATTCAAGGTTCAACTATCTTCAGATCTTTCCCCACCTTATCTCTTACCTGTTTCTCATTATTTCAGTCTGTGGGCAAGCTTTCTCCTGTGTAATAAGCCACATGATCAGTAGCACCCCCAAATTCCCACATTTATCGGATAGCAGTAGAGTGGGAATAAGAATTTCCTCTCCCAGCACCCAGCTATCAACCCAAGTCATATGCTCACCCTTGAGCCAATCACACCATTATGGAGATGAATACTCTAATTAGCCAGCCTGGTACGTGTGCCCTGGGTGACGACGACGACGACGATGATGATGATGATGATGATGATGATGATGGTGATGAAGTGTTGTAGGTGGGGCAAGTGTAAGGGGACGCCATGATATTTGTTCCCACCAGCTTACCAAGGGAACTAGTAGAAATCTAGAGGGAAAGTGTGTAGGGAAAATAAAATTTAAACTATTGTAGCCTACTATAAGTAACTAGAAATTATGATAGAAGCAATCTATAAGATAAATTTAAAAGTTTAGAATAATTATGTTTCCCAAATATATATATATATATATATATATATATATATATATATATATATATATATAATTTATTTACTTATGTAGTACTGGCTATTGAATCAGGGTCATAGCATTGAACTAAATCTCCAGCCCTTTTTTTTTGTATTTATTTTTATTTTGAGATATGGTCTTGCTACATTACTAAGTTGATGAGGTTGGGCTCAAACATGAGGTCCTCCTGCCTCAGCTTCCCTGAATACTGGGATTACAGGCATGCGCCACCAGGCCTGGCTTAATTTTAGATTTCATAAAGAAAGAAAGTGCAGGGTAGTCACACATTATGGCTAGAAATCAAAGTTAATGTCACTTGTGAAGAAAATATTTTCTGTTTATTACTAAAAGATTGACTATAAAAGTAAGTTTTTAATTAACACTTGATATTAAAGTATAAAAGCTGAAAGTAGGGCCAGGGATGTAGCTCAGCAGCATAGCAAGTGCGATGCCCTGAGTTCGATTCCCGGTACCAAAAAAATATATAAATAAGTAAATAAATAAATAAAATAAAAGCTGAAAGTGTATAAAGATGCATAATAACCTCGTGAAGACTCTGTAGACCAATGGTTTTAAACTAGGTTCAGAGAAGTTGGTTCAGGAGCTCTTTAATCTTGAAAGATGGTGAAGCAAAAAGGGAGAGTCCCTTTCAATCAACTTTGCCTTTGTCGTTCTTATCTCTTATCTGCATGAATTCTCCTTTAAAGGGAAAGTTCTGTTGCTAAACACCACTTTGAAAACCTGTGTTCATGAAAAACAATATATGTATATATTATATATATGTGTGTATTTCCATATACTCATTCTGTTATTAAATAAACATTTGTTTATTGCCTACTGTATACAATGGTAAGATAAACAAATACATAAATAAAATTTTCTGCCCTTTTAGAGCTAAAAATTTAGGATACACTTGTCACTTTCTAAGTATTATTATAAGTTCAGACCAGAAACTGCCCTAAATCCACTCATATTGGACAGATATTTAGCAAGACCCTACTCAATCCAAGGTAGTGAGTTAAACGCTGTCACGCATGGGCACTGGAAATTCAAAGATGAATAGCAAACTCTGCTCTCAGAAAATCACAAATCAATACTTTGCTTCTTGGTCTCAAGAATGGCAGACTTTTGCCTTCCTCTTCTGCTTCCACATGCAGTGAGGGAGGAAATATGAAGTGAGAACTGACTTCCGTATTTCTTGTTATGGCCCCCCTTCCTCGACTATAACAAAAATTCCTTTCATAAGGTTTAAGGAACTTCTATGAAGAAAAATGACAGCAATACAATAGGCTCTTGGGTGGCTAAATCACAACTCATGGACTATTTGTAGATCCCAAGAGAACTATTCAGTATCAACCTCATTCCTAACAGTGGAACAATATTTCAAATGCAAAGCTTTCTTGGAAGAGAAAGCTACATGTTTTTATTTATAACATCTGCACTTTAATACAGAATTCTTAGAGCAGACTTTCTTGAAGTGTAGTTCGTGGGTGAGCTATGTACAGTTGCCTAGGGAACTTGTTAAGAAAGCAGACTGTGGGTCTCACCCCAGAGACCTTCATAATAAGAATCTGTGACTCCAGAGATTAGCAACTTTAACAAGAGCCCTAGGTGAATCATGACCTACTAATTGTGCTGGCCATCTTTTTGTTTTGGCAAAATACCTGAGAAATCAATTTATGGGAGGAAGAGTTCTTTTAAGTCATGGTTTCAGAGGTTTCCATCCATGGTCAGCTGGCTCTGTTGCTTTTGGGCCTGCGACAAAGCAGAAACATCATGGTGGAAGATGTGGGAAAGAAAAACTGGTCACTGGTCATTGCATGGCAGCCATAAAGGAGAGAGAAAGAGAGAGAGTGGAAGGGACTGGGTCAAGATATAGTTCCCAAGGGCATGCCCCTGTGCCCCAATCCCTTCAGCAAAGCCCCACCTCCCAAATTTATGTGACCTCTAAATAATGCCGTCAAAACCTTAATCTGCCCACAGATGAATCCACAGATGAAGTTAGAGTTCTCATGATCCAATCACCATCCAAAAGCCCCACCTCTGAATACTGAGGACCAAATTTTCAGCATACGAGCCTTTGGGGGACATCCCAGATCCAAATCATAGCACATATTTTGCAAACAATATTTCAGGCTTAAATCGTTTTATGAAATCTCAAAAGGATAGCCAGTCTTACCATGATGTGTATTCATTCACAGTGCTATGAATAGGCAACATTAATGAATTCCATTTAGAAAAATGAAAATGAACAACTCACCAATATACCATTAGAAATTATTTGTGGCTTACTAAGTTACGAGTTTCTCCCCACACACCAGTATTCTATTCTAACCAAAATCAAAGTGACTATTCACTTAATAAAAAATATTCTTGTTTTCCCTTGTCACAATAGTAAGAGGTTGCAATAAAGTTAACCAAAGAACATGCCCTGGTTGGACACCCCAAAACTCCACCCTCAGAGTCCTCCAAGGCATCGAGGAAGTCTCCAGAGGATACCTCTGATGTGTCTTTTTGTGGTCTCCACGCGGCTTCATCTCCTTCAGGTTTACAGTACTATCCCTGTATCACTTGCATGTGGTAGCTTTGTTACTTCATTGCTCATGGAGGCAGCTCTCCGTAGGCTATGCTTTTCTCCTTGTGACTTCCCAAACCCAGGAGCTCAATTCGGTTCAGCTCTTATGCTTCAAGTTGCAACAGTCTACCCTGCCAATGAGGAATTGCTTGTTTAGCTAGAATTGTGCTGTCCTATACATTCAGTGCCTTTTTTTTTTTTTTTTAACAGACCCACCTTTTACCCTCAGTGTCTTCTTGCGAGAGATTGGAATGATGTTGTTCTCATTTGAACACATCTTTGTGCCCACAGAGATTGTTTATATCTTTCTTGGTAAAGTTGAGGAGGTTAGGCAGGGCTCTGATGAAACTCAAATAGATTATTTTTTTCTTACAAAGATTCCTCAACCTCACATGAATCTAGTTGACCTCAACATTTTCCGTGGTAGTCTGAGATTGCTTTTTCCACAGGGGGTTTGGTAGAAGGCTTTCATTAGGCTAACAATATCATCAGGAATATGGGAGCTTTCTGTCTTCATGCCTCACCACCTCTAACTCATTGATTTAGCCTCATGGTGGTTCTTTCCACGGTCCTAGGATGGCTGCAACAGTGCCAAGTATGAACCACAGACCCAACAACCAAAAGAAGAAGACGAACTACCTCTTCCTGTGTGTCACTTTTGATACTGAAGAAATCTCTCCCCGAGCCTTCTGGGCAGATTGACCCATCTCCTGTACCTCCTGACCCATCTCCTGGCCCACATGCTCAGCACTAAAGCAATTCATGGCAAAATGAATAGTCAATTCTTTTTCCTTGCTTGGAATAGCCAATATTCACTATGTCCTCCTTAAGGTTTAAACACATGAATAAGTTGGAGAGTTATTGGTAGAAGAAAAAAAGAAGTAGGTTTTGGGCAGGGAAATAAGAATTGCAAAAGACTGACTACTGGCCCTTTATCATGAAAAAGTGAGTTGATCATGTCCAAATCTCTGGCATGTTTACAATCCCTTGATTCCCACTTTGGAATTCCAGAAAAGCCAGAGCAAACCTCAAATTATGACTTGTAAAAATGAGAAGTTATTGAATTTTCAATATTTACTCAAAATTTAGTGTTTGTTTTCTTAGTTGCAAACACACCCTTTTATTTTTTGTAAAAATAAAATAAAATTAAGAACTTGAAATAGCTTTTCAGGTAGACACATGTAATATGAAGGGTTAATAATAAAACAATTGAGATTTAAATAAACACTGGTGTTTGGTGTCTTCTAGTGTTTGTGACTCATTTAGGTCTGCTAATCAGAACTCCTTTACCTTTCACAAACAACCTAAGAGCTCGGGTGTGTACACGACATGAACCACAGACTACAGCCTCACTTCCAAAGAAAGAAAAGGGAGGGAGGGCAAAGAACTACTGCAACCAGCCATTAAAGTTAATTAGAATTAAATGTCAGAAACAGAAATTTGAAAATTTCCTGGATGTGTACTCTAAAACCCACTTTACTAAAGCTTCCATGTGTTTCTTTATTTGGTTTTATTTCTAGGACTTGTGTTCACAGCAGCAGATGTGGGAGCAAAAATGAAATCAGAAGGACTTTGGTATTCTGGAGTAAATTGCTCTCCACTGCATTAGCGAGAGAGAACAGATTGTAGCCAGGATAAGAGCAGTGTAAATAATTTTAAGTGTGCAATAGCACACAGCATCGATTTGAATGACCTGGTAACTTGGCACCATCCCAGACAATTATTTCCTAAGCAGGATTTATATCCTGTGTTGTCAAAAAGCAGTCTAAACCTTGGATACAGATATATCTTAGATATATGTTTAGAAATTGCTCTTCTCAATTGGAAAAGACAATTGGATTACTCTGTTATAAAAAGCAGAAAGGGCCATTTTCTTTAAATTTAATAACTCTCAGTGGTATTAGGAAATAATTTACCTTTGCCCAGTCATTTAAACAGTCATTTAAATCTTTTTGAAGATCTGAAATTATGATACACATTTATCATTACAAATATATGAGTGAAACAAAAAAATCCTGCTCTTATTGGAAGGTATCCTTCATGTATATCTAAAATTATTCCTGGGCTTTAAGAGAAACTGCAGAAGAAATTGAAATGTTTTAGTTTTTCCCCTCCCATTTCTTTCTGCAGAAGTAGTAAGGCTCAGATTCACATAAAGAACCACATGTTAATGTCATAGCCTTAGATTGTCTGGATAAATGCCAAGAAGCACATCAGAGTTAGTAATGAACCACCCATTGACAATTCATTCAGCCTTTTGACTCTACATTTTATGGCTCCCTACTCTGCCTGACATTATATTTCAGAACTATGGTCGGAATGCTGAGCACAATGTTTTGCACATTCTAATCTCAGGTGCTCAAATGTGTTGGTGGACTTTTCTTTTCCATTTTCAGCAACATGTCTCATAAACCTGAAGTTCAAACTTGGCTTTCATGTGGGCAACAAATCTGTCAGTCAAGGGTTAACCTAACCCTTTCATTTGCTGTCCACTTTTCTCACTTATAACTTGCCAAAGCAGAACCAGATATCTGGGACATCTTATACACATATTGTAGGTTATAGTGTGAGAAAGTTATGCAAAGAGGATATTTATTTTGACATCATAAAACTGTTCCATTGTCTTACCAGTATTCTATTTGCAGGATCTTAAGTACTAACCTCTCCCAAGTAATTGTTTAACTTGTGCCAGAGATTTGAGAAGATGAGGAAAGCCCAGGGAGAGAAATGCAGAGGGACCAAATAGACTATGACCCCAGGGAGGGCTTGAATGCCTAGTGACTAAGAAGATGAAAGTGCAGTCAAAGGTGCAATGTGAGAAATCCCTCCAAAACTCCAGACCCTATAAACACTGATAGGATGGAAGTAGTGTTTTAGCTTAGAGAACAACTTGCATATTCTCTGTATCCTAAGTGAGTACTTGACTAAGAGAGGATGTATAGAAGTGAATTGCACCACCCCTTTGTCCATTAGTAAAATGGAATTACTCTAAACTGACTATAAACTTCTTCATGCTAAGAGGTAGCCAAGTAAGGATGGCTGAAACGAACATTTTCAAAGAGGTCTCTCCCACCTCTCTTCTTCCCCACCTTAAACAGAACAGATCAACTTTCATATACAGTTATTTTATTAACTCAGTTGCTTCATTATATGAAGCTCAAATAATTTATGATTTGTGTACAAGTGATGTGTTGATCAGGTAATCAAAACTAGGATTGTCAGTATGATTTCAATACACTACCTGGGCAATATTTACAAATTAGGACCTCAAACAGAACAATTTTGAAGAGGTCCTTGCCTACATGGTTACATGCACAAAGCTCCCTGTAAATGCAAAGAACAAACCTGGGTCTCCAGCTCTGTCCTAGATCTTGGTTTGTTCAATTTTATAAATCCAGGTTTTATAAATCCAGGTTGCCTGTATCTATGACATTAATTACAGTAGTTACTTTCTATATTACATAAAGCCTATGGAATGCTAAGTTTAATCAGAAGAAAATTTGAGACCGGTCCTTAAAAGTTAGGGTAAGCTTTGCTATTTGGTCCAACTCACTGTCTCTTGTGCTACTGTTTCTGCCACATTGTTTTTCTATGCATAATAAAGCAAGATGATAAATGAAAAAATAAAGAAAGAAATCAAGGGCTTTTATTAAAGCTCATGATTTTAGAAATCATCTGGCTTGGACCTGCATTGCACAGGAAAAGAAATGAGCCCAGACTTGCATGATAATTATTCACTGGTAATTATTTATTGAAGTCCTACTGAATACATGACACTATTCTAGGTACTAGGGGTAAAGTTGTGAACAAAATAAATCAAGGGTCTGTCTTTCTGACAGATTATTTAATTGAGGAGGGAAGAAGTGTCTGCATATGTTTGAGCATAATGTCAAGGAGTACAGTAAAGAAACAGTACTAGCATAGGAGGTGACAGCTCTTCTGCACATGATGGGGAAAACCTTCAGAGGGAGTCTGAGCAGACATCTGACTCATGTGAGGGGCAAAGGACCCTCACAGATTCTGGGGAGGAGTCCCAGGCAGAAGAAGCAGTAGGTACAGAGATTGAACAAGAAGATGGTGCATGTGTTTCAGAGACAGCAACAAGTATGGATGGATCTGGACACCATCATGTCAAGCAAAGTAAGCCAGACTCAGAAAGACAAGTATCACATGTTCTCCCTAATACATGGAATCTAAGAAAGATGACAAGAAATTGGAAGGAAGGAAGGGAGATAAGTTGAGGTAATGGATAGGAGCAAAATATATGCATTGAAACTTCCCCACATATAAAACTAGGGGGTCACAAAAAATAAATAAATAAAATAAAACTAGGGGGAATGGTGGAGCAAGGGGGTAAGGAGGTGGGGTGAAAATGATCGAAGTATACTATGTGCATGTACGAATCTGCCAAAATGAAACACATTAATCTGTATAACCAATAAAAAAAGAATGAAAATATGTGATCAGAGAAGTACTCAGGATTCAAGACTTGTATAGGTCTTCAAGGCTAAGACGTGTTGGAATGTACCGTAAGTGTGATAGGAAAAAATTGGCAATCGGCAGGCTTTAGGAAAGACAGTGACAGGATCCATTCACATTTAAATTGATCATTCTGGCTACTGTGGGTACTGAAGCTGTTGGGGGTGGGGAGGCAAGAGAAGAAGCAGAAAGACCAGAAAGAATCATCAGCCTTTTAACCTGAGCACCTTGGAGGATGGAGCTGTCATGTCTTCAAATGGGAACAAAGAAACAAAATATCTGGACAGAGTGAAGAGAAGTCAACAGTTCAGTTTTATCTAGGTGTGGTGGTACATGCCTGTATTCCCAGTTACTCGGGAGGTTGAGGTAGGAGAATCACAAGTTAGAGGCCAGCCTGGGCAACTTTAGGAGACCTTGTCTCAAAATAAAATTTAAAAGGTCTGGCTATATATATATATATATATATATATATATATATATATCTCTATAGCTCAGTGGTTAAAACTCTTCCTAACATGTATGAGGTCCTGAGTTCAATCCCCAGCTCCCCCCTGGCCCCCCAAAAAGAGTTCATTTTTGGACATCTTAAACACAAGACTTCCAACCAGTGATGTCAAGAGGAAGTAGGATACAACTCTAAAAGTAAGGAAGAGTTGGGGTCTAGAAATGTAAATTTGAGAGCCATTATCATTGGCTTATCCAAATTCACCCTTGGCAGACCTGAGGCACCCAGACTTCAGCCTCCTTTTTGCTCCCTCTCTGGCCGTATCCAAATGACTTATAAAAATAAAACAGTTTTGGCAGAAATTCCCATGTTGTTTGAGTATTATTGTCTGTGTGTGTGTGCGTGTGTGCGTGTGAAAGTTAAAAGTAAATTCAGTAGAGGAAAACCTTGATTATAAGAGATCTAACAATGACTTGAAAATAGTAGAATTTTTCTGAACTATAAAATAAAAATAAAATGGTCAACTAGTTAATGATGTTCCAACTAAAGCTCAAGAATAGAGAAAATTAGTTGTTGCTTCAGAGCAGACCTTCACCCTAAGAGAGATTTGAGTGGGAGAACTAGCGTCAGTGTCAACCGATGTCAAGATCATATATGGTTTTACAGAGTAATGTCAGCAAGGTGTGCCTGGAATATATTGTAACCTGCCACATGCAGGGTGGGTATTTCATTTGACTACAGTTAAGAGAAGGAGCTGCTGGCTGTGCCACTGAAGCACTAGGGCTCTGGGTAGAATCATCATGGAAAGAACTGCCCTGTTACGAGACAAAGGTCAGAGGAGAGAGAAAGGATCTATAGAACAGTACAGTACGTAAAGTGTTGGGAAGAAGGAAGAAGCAGAGTTTACCCTCTGACTCAGGAGTTCAAAACTGAAAGCTTTATTGAATGAGGTTGTTTATTAGAAAGTAAGTTCCAAGAGATCATGATACTTCTTTAGGGATCTGTATCATGGTAGTATTTTTAGAAACTGAGCTGATTGCAAAGAAGAAAGAATGCCTAATAATGCATAGAAAAACCTGGTTTTACATTACCTAACGGTGCCGCTAAGTATGTAACTCCGTTTTATGAGTTATACTGCATATAGCTGGATGAGAGAAGTAGGTAAGGTATTATGAACAGTCTCAAAGATTTACATATCCACCTATCTGTGAGACAGACAACACAGGTAAGATCATTCCTGTTTTCCAGATGATGAAGCAGCCACCTAATAAATGATGGAGATAGTATTCAGCGTGGGGCTTTATTTAGAACACATGCTAAGAGAAAGCATGTCATCCCACAATCAACTGGGAGAAATAAGCATCAAGGCATCACAGGAAGCCAAAACTGCTGTCAATTGCCCTCCTCCCCCTCAGCCATAGATATATTTAAACCAAGTAATAATAAAACAAACTGGCAGCTGGCACTTTCATAGTGCCAACTCTGGAGACTCTCACAAGAAAAGTTTCTTCTAGATAGAGTTTTTCACTTCTTTTTTTTTTTTTCATTTTTGTTTACTTTAAAGTTACATTTCTAAGGGCAGAAAACATTTCAAAGTATAAAATGGGGATGAAATCAACCAAATTGTAAACAAAAATGACTTGAACAATATGCAGGTTTAAAATTTTTTTTAAATTCTGCCTTCCTAGCATCTGCCTGTGATACACGATGTGACCCACATACATTCATGTGTCAGCCTTTTCCCATGTCCAGACCTTGAATCCCCAATCAGCTGGCAAAAGGAAAAGGGATACATTATTTATACCACGAAAGCAAAGATAATGATTGCTCATTAACTACGTACTGCATCACACAGTCACTAAATATACATGAGTCCTCCACAAAACCTGGTGGGGACAACTATTCACATTTTGCAAGTTAGCAAGCTGAGACCTAGAAAAGGTAATTTGCTTAGGAACAAATAGCTTCCTACTGGCTGGTTGCAACAGCACATGTTTTGCCTGCATTCTTCTAGTTTCTCTGAATCTCCATCAACAGTCAAAGTGCTTCCTTCTGAGGGAGACAAATTGAATTTCTGTTGCTTTAGGAAAAGCAAGACCTAACCTGCTTCCTACCTAGACGTTTGGGATAGAACACACACATCCTCTTTGACAGACTGTGTGGAAAGAGCATCCCATGGTGGTGCCCCAAGTCTGAGCTCATGTGACCAAATATGCTGCTGAGTGTGGCAGTCCCTGAACCATCTGAAATTATCCTTTTTCTTCTCTGTACAATGAAAGCTGTGAAAAATGCCCTGCTTCCTTTCCTGACTGTTAAGTCAAGCATATGAATGAATGAATGTACCTCATTGATTTAAAATCTCTCTGCAAATAAGGTTGGTATAATATTCTTCATCTAAAAAAGAATGTTGGCAAAATTTTCATCATCCACATATTCAGCCATGGTGTAAACTACTAGAAGAGCTTACTTGCCTCAGCTCACTTTTTAATAACTACACTGGAAAAGAAATGGAAATAGGTTTGTGTGGCAGAGGCACAAAGAAAGGATCGTGCTTTGACTCAATTATGAGGAGGAACTGAATCTGCTGGTGCTGCCAGCATGTGCCAAATGTGTCTCTCAGCTTGCTCCATCAGTAACAGGTGTTCAGAGGCTGGCGAGAAAGGATAGAGAGCCTCCCCTCCAATTTGCCTGTCTTTCACTTGTCAAGGGTTTTGACAGGCATTTTGCAGTTCTCTGTCACACAGTTCTAAGTATGGCTGCACAGCATGCTGCTTAGAGCAACCCCAAGTCAAGGAACTCTGAGAATACCGTCTTAGAGTTTCTGCTTGGTGACATGCCCAGAGTGTGGGTAGCCCATCTTCTTGTCATATGTCTACTTCATTCATCCTCTTGATGGGTGGGCACACAGGTCAAAAGTTTGTCCCACCAGTGATTAGGCTCTCTTCTGGGTTAAATGTTAGGTTTGATTTTTGTCACTGTTTAAGCGTTGAACTATCTTTTCTCTCTGAGATATCCTTTGGCTATATCCTTATCTATATTGCAATTATACTTTTTAGTGTCTGTCTCCCCAACTAGACTCTCAACTCCTTGGAGCAGGGTCCTAACAATAACCCAACACACATAGCAGAGGGTGTAGTGTTGAATGATGAATTTAGACACATTAAATTTTTAAAGAGTTTATTTGAGCAGACGGTGATTCATAAATCCGGCAGTGCCAAACCACAGGTGGCTTGGGCTCCAAGGGAGGGCCAAGAGGACCAAACTTTATAAGGTGTTTAGGGAAGTAAAATAAAACAATATTTTGTTAAAATGAAAAGTTCCTAGTTGGAGGTTAGTTGGCAGTTCCTGATTGGCTCAGTTTCATTTGCCTGAGATATGACAAATGTTTCTGTAGGAACCCAACATGCTGGCGCTATCTCAGCCTAATGGCCTCCTAATTAATTATTTTAAAACTGGCACTTAGCAAGAGCTAATAAATGTATATTGAACTGAATCCTAATATATCTAAGTATTTGAAAATGGTAGTTTCCTTGAAGAAAATGAGGGCAGCTTTCTCCCAGTCATTGAAACCTTCTTGGTGATAACATGGTCAGATTCCTGGTCTCAGCCTTAATGGCTCGACTGTGTTCACCTTCACATATAAGTGCACACTATTTTAACATAATATCAGGGAGCTGGGCACAGCACAGTGTTGGAATGTTTGCCTAGGATGTGTGAGGCCCTGGGTTTGATCCCCAGTACCACACACACGTAATCAAATACTTGCAGGTACTGCACAGAATGTGCGTTTTACTGGTCTGCTTCGCCCATGCACTGATAGCATCTTTTCTTGGCTGAAGCTTGTTGCTATTCCAGACCCAGCCTGCGCGACATAAAGTGTTTAATTCAGTTCACACCACGGAATCAGTATTATGCAGGGCAAAACTTAAGGAAGGATTTTCCTATTTGAGTTCTTTGGAAATAGAAAGGGACACCCTCCCTGCACACACACACACACACACACACACGCAAAGTCACCACTGCCAGCAATCCCTTGCCTTCAACTTCCCATACTTTCGAATGCCAGGACATCTAGTCATGCAGGTTAGGGGAGGATTATCACATTTCATGCCTTAGGCCTTGATCTGATCATGAAAGGATCAGGAAAGACCTCCTTTCTCCCCTGCAGAATTGTTTGTTTAACCAGGTGCACTAATTGGGGTGAGAGGTTGCTAAATTTTTGTGATGCATCGGGCACTTGCAGCTGCATTATGCTGGGGGTAGACTTGTAGAGCAACGGTCCGATCTTCTGCGGGTGGTTATTGTGGAAAGTGCTCTTTCTTTTCCTTTCTTTCTGTTTTTCTTTCTTTGTTTCTTCCTTCCTTCCTTTTCTTTCTTTCTTTTCCTTCCTTCCTTCCTACCTCCTTTTCCTCTCTCAGCTCCTCATTGCTGTCTCTGTCCTTTGGAATCAAGACAGCACATTTCCTTTAAACAAAGATTATGGGGATCAAGAATCTTAGTGCTGAAGAGAAATTTAGAAATAATTTGGTCTGATCATTACTTTACAGAGGATAAAATGTATGTTCTAAAATGGTAAGTGACTTGTCCAGAACACATGAGCAACCAGGGGCAGGACTGGGGTTAGAACTTGGGTCTCAGGGCTTCACTCATGTTCTTTCCATTACATTACACTTATAATAGAGATGTGCTAACCAAAGCTCAGTCAGGTTCAGCTGCACTTGAGGTTCACCAAACTTAATGTCACCACTGGAGAGTTTAAAACACAGATAGGTGAGCTCCACCCTCAGTGCTTCTGATTCTGTAGTAAAAGCAGCTGGGAAGGAGCTGAAAATTTGCATTTCAAATGAGTTCTCCTGTGCTAACTGCTGACAGTAGGTTTGATCTAGAGATCAAATCTTGATAACCAACGACAAAGTTACTAAGAGCAAGAAATATTTCTCTTTCTTTCCTCATTCATTCATTCATTCAGGCTTTTATCACTCATTCATCAAATGTTGACTGAACACTACATTGATGAGTTCGCGGTGTGAGTGTGTGTGGTTATATATCAGTAAGCAATTACGAAGCAATCTTTCAAATGCAGTGACAGAATCAGTACAGTTAATGGGTACAGTTCTAAAGGTAACCGAAGGGGTGACTTTTCAGGGAAGACTTCACAAGAGAGGCAACATTTGGGCAAGATCATGAAGGACAAATGGGATTTCTCTAAATGAAGCGGGAAGGAAAGGATAGTCTAACTTAAATAGTATGTACAAAGGCATGGAAAATGGCATTTTACAGAGCATTGGTAAGTAAGAGTGACAGGAACATGAGGTGTGAGACAGAAGTCAGGAAGTAGAAAATGAAGATATAAAGGTACTGAGGGTAAACTAAGGAAAGGCATCGTCTAGTCTGCCAAAGAATCTGGGGTTCATCCCGTGTGCAGCAAGGTCATGTTTTATGTTAATTCTGACTATAGCGGAGGAGAGGAGTTCCCTGGAAGCAAGAGAAAGTAACAATCTGTTATAGCAATCTGTGAGAAATAATATCTAGACCAAAACAATAGCAACTGGGAAGGGAAGGAAAGAGCACTAAAGGTTAAAATAACCAGGACTTGTTAACAGATTATAAGAATGAGTAAGCAGAGAGTCAGGTAATTCCATGATTTCTAAGTTGGCCAGCTGATGAGATGGAAATGTATTAAGAGAGATAGAAAATAGAGAAATAGGTTGGAGGGGGACAATAGGTTCATTGGGGACTTGTTGGGACTCTGGTGTCTGAAAACAGGTAGGGAGATCTTGCTATGATTGGTAGAGATGCTTTGATATGAGTGTGAAGTATCATTTGAGGTTCAGGAGAATGGTTAAAGGTAAGGATGGATTCTAAGTAAAGTCATGGATGGACTCAGGGAGTTGAGATGAATTACTTGTCTTGCATTAATACATGAATTGCTATCAGAGTGGTAAGTGAGACAACCTCAATTATAAAGAATAGGAAAACAAGAAATTATTTATATTTCTTTGAGGGATAACCAAGAAAAAGTGAATCTGAATTCAAAATTTCTATTTCTGATACCTGAATATTTGAGAAAAGGTTCGTTTGGCTTACAGTTTCAGAGGTTTTATTCCATCACTGGCTGGCCTGGTTGCTTTGGACCTGTGGTGGCACAATATATCACAGTGGGAGTATGCATCAATGGAGGAGGTCCTTTCACCTCATGGCCAGCAGGGAAGTCAAGAGAGAGGGAGATACAAAAATCCCACATTCCCCTTTGATGGAGAGCTCCCAGTGACCTAAAATCTGCCACTAGGATGTCCCAATAGCACCAAATAGGGGATTAAGCCTCCATCACATGGATCTTTTGGGGACATTTAAGATCTAAACTACAGCAGATGCTGAGAATAAACACTTGTATCAACACATATTTGTAGTTAGTGCTCTTTGCCAAGCCACTACTGGTTCATCACTTGAAAACTTCCTTGGGCAAAGAATTTATTGCTCCAGGCCTCAATTATCTAACTAGTAAAACAAGGTTGCTGAGAAGATTAAATAAAACAATTCAGATAAAGGACACAGCATAATGCTTATCACATTGTTATAGCTTATATCTAGATGTCCCCTCACAGCCTCATGTGCTCATAGGTAGGGCTTTTGGGAAGTGGCTGGATCATGGGTGTGTGATACTGAATTAAGGGCTTGGGATAACTGCATAAATCCACTTATTGTTTTAACATAGTTCAGGGTGTGGATAATGGGAAGTCCCACTCTGGGTGTGGGTGGCACCAACTAATAGGCTTGTGGCCTGGATGGAATAAAAAGAGAAGGCTCACTGCTTGCTGCCTGCCATGCTGTGGACTGTTTCTCCTCTGCCATGCCCTTCTGCCTTGGAGCCAGAGGACTACAAACTGTCAGCCTCTACAAACTGTGAGCTAAAATAAACCTCTTTTGACTTGTGGGTATTGGGTATTTTGTCTCAGCAATGAAAAAGTAACAAAGACACACATACAAGGGGTACTGTAATTTTTTAAATATTGTATTTAGCAGTAGAACAACTGAGCTAGAGAATAAAAACACTAATCAAATAAATGGCCTCTTCTTGCTACTTCCTGAATAACTAGAATGGGGACATGTATTTGGTATAGCATGCCTATTGTAACTATGAAATCACAAATACTCCTGGTTCCTCATTAGTTTTCTATTGCTGTGCAACAAACTATCAGAAACTCAGCAAATTCACACAAATTTATCATCTCAGTTTCACAGCATGACTGGACACTCTCCATAGGATCTTACCGGGCTGAAATGAATGTGATGGCTGTGACTCTTGCTTCTCATAGGGCCCTCTTCCAAGTTCACAACTTGTTGGTAAAAATTCCATTGCTGGCAGTTGTAGAATCAAGGTCCTCATTTCCCTTCTAGCTGTCATCTGAGCTCTACTCTCAGCAATTTCAGGCTGTCTCTAGTTTTCTACTCCAGAGTCCCCATAGGAAGTTCATATGTATGTGCTTTCTCCCCAGCCAACAAAGAACTTCTGGGGCATTGAATCTCCCTCATGCTTCTAATTTCTGGCTTACCTGACTCTGACCTCCAAAGCAAGATTTAATGGGCTCATATGATCTGGCACCTTAATTACATCTGCAAAATCCCTTCATAGCAGCATCCAGAATGGTGTTTGAATAACTGAGAAGGTGTGTGTACACTAGGGGGTTGGCTGGGAACCTTGGGGACCATGAGATCCTGTCTAACACATTCCTGAGGCATATGCAAATTCAGTCACAAGACTGAGCAGTGATTTTTAGTGGCACTGCTGCATTTAACATTTGCCCTTTGGTTATTTCTCTGCACTCAATTCACATTTGAATGACAAGTTGTTGAATATCTGAAAGGCCAAGAGACATGAATTTTAGGGAAGTGGCGTTAATTTTGCCCTGTGCTCTTAGGATACCTCTGAATGATGTGCGTAATTATGTGTCTTCCACCTCTGACTCTGTGCCCCAACACCTATATAATCACTGGATCAAGGCAAGGATTTAATCTGTCATTTAAAAAAAAAATAAACAGTGTTTCCACTCAAAATTGCTTATTGTTCCTTTCTTCAATACTTGAGAAATGTCAGTTTGATCAATGCAGTCCTGGTGATAAATCAGCTGAGGCCAGGCCTGCTTTGAAGGAGTACTTGAACATGTGCTTGCCCTGAACATATATTTAAGAGAATTATATTTTATATTGTTAAATCAACTAGTTTTATTCAGGAAATTCCTATTTTAGACACAGTGAGGCTGAGAAACCAGTAATAAAAAGGAGCAATGAGCCAATATTAACTCAGGGTGGAAGTGAAGCACAAATCATGATTGAGATGTTCAGTTTCCAGGGCTACCAGAAACAAGTACCTCTGGAAAGCCTCAGCCAGATGAAACTCCAGAGCTTGAGACTGGCCTGCATTTAGAATCCTCGAGGGCTGCCAGCAACATGTTTCAGCAGTTGGCCTAGGGAAAAAGAAATCTCTCACCCCGCACCCCTACTCTACCAAGATCCTTGGGGCAGGGGGTGTCAATCTATATAAGGGTCCTTTAATGTTTACACATATTGCTAGCTAGTCAAAAGATGCAAGATTAGTCAATGCAATACACAATGGGAATAAAAGATGGTATAATGTTATTATCTTTAAATGGCAGTTTATACTCATGGTGTAAAGGTTGAGCAAAGAGATATCTTGAATATTGATAAAATGTCAGTGTTTACATGTGTATTCACACTTTGGTTTCTGGGTCTCAAGGAAAACTGCAAGTACATTTTAAGTTACTAATTTTTGTACTTTTTCTCTCTTCCTACTAATGGTAATTATGAACCTTCAGAGACTCTCATTTCCATGCTGTAAAAGGATTCTAAAGCTCATAAATCATAATTAAGCTGGCATTCTTATACCACCGGGTAATAATCTACTGAGTTTTGAGCCTGTTATTTCTGTTCACCTCATGTTACCCACAGCAAAAGTGAAGAAAATGAGGAAACTCAGTATATGTACTTTCTATATAATAGGATTAAAGTGATGTCTTTTCTCCCTGAAATCTCTCTGTGAAGATCAGATTCAACCCTAAAACTCACTGGGATTTCTGCTTTAGCACAGACAGAAATCAAATTTTGGAATATACTTTAACAGACCAAAAAAAAAAAAAAAAAAAAAAAAAAAAAAAACAAAAAATATATGATTACAAATTCTGACCTTTTATTTTATTTATTTATTTATTTTTGGTGGGTACTGGGGTGGACCTCAGGACCTCGCGCTTGCCAGGCCAGGCGCTTATGCTGCTGAGCTATCTCACTGGCCCCCCTTTTATTCTTTTGCTTATTCTTACTCAACTGCCTACAGGCGTGATAGAACAATACTTTGGTCACATCCAGTTGAAGTGCTCCTCCAAGTTGGGAAGAACCAAATACATCTGGTGAGCAGGAAAATGTATTTAGAAAAAGCTCACATTTGTTTACATATTTACACATAAAATTTAAGAAAAACATCAAAGCAATGCTGTAATTTAGGCAGATCTCATTTTATTATATTTCATTTTACTGCACTTTACAGAGATTGCATTTTTTAATAAACTGAGTTTGTGGCAACCCTACATGACCAAGTCTATCAGTGCCATTTCCCCCACATCATGATCTCAGTGTGTCGGACTCATGTTTAGGTAATTCTCACAATCTCTCATACTTTTTCATTATTATTATATCTGTTATGGTGATCTGTGATCAGCGATCTTCGATGTTAATGTGTAATTGCTTTGGGGCACCATTAATCACACCCATGTAAGATGGTAAACTAAATTAAAAAACCTGTTTTTACTGCTCTAAAATCCCGCTATTCCCCAAGTCTCTTCCTCTTCTAGGGTCTTGAAATTAGTAAGCGTACAAAGGCCTTTAAGTGTTGAAGTGAAAGTCACACATCTCTCACTGTAAATTAAAAGCTAGAAATGACTAAGCTTTATAAGGAAGTCAATGTTGACAGCCAGGACAGGCAGAAAGCTAGGTCATCTTGTAACAAACTGTTAGCCAAACCACCCATGTAAAAGAAAAGGTCTTGAAGGAAATTTAAAATGCTACACCAGTGCACATAAAAATGGTAAAAAAGTAAAACAGCCTTTCTGGTGATACGAAGTTTTGGCTAGATAGCTTGGGCATAGTGGAACATGCCTGTAATCTCAGCACTCTGGGAGGCTAAGGCAAGAGAATCACCCGTTTGAGCCCAACCCTGACAATTTAACAATTTAGTAAAATCATGTCTCAAAAATTTTAAAAGGGCTCAGATATAGCTCACATAGATTGAACCAGCCACATTTCCATAAGCCAGAATCCAGTCCATAGTAAAGCCCTACCTCTTCTCAATTCTGTGAGAAAGCTACAGAAGACATCTTTGAAGCTAGCAGAGATTGAATCAGGAGGTGTAAGGAAAGAAGCTATTTCTATAACATAAAAGTACAAGTTGAAGCAGCCAGTGCTGATGCAGAAGATATAGAAAGTTATTTAGAAGATCTCAGGTCACTGATGAAGGTGGCTATACTAAACAGAAGATTTTCAATGCTGAAAGAATAGCCTTATATTGGGAAAAGATGCAATCTAGGACTTTCATAGCCAGAGAGAAGTCAACTTCTGGCTGAAAGCTTCGAAGGACAGGCTAAGTCTTTTGTTAGGGGTTAATGTAGCTCATGACTTGAAGCCAACTCACTTACCATTCCGAATCTCCTGGGAATTTTGAGAATTACATTAAATCTATCCTACGCCCTATAAATAGAACACATGGATGATAGTACATCTACTTACAAGGTGTTTCACTGAATATTTTAAGTCCACTGTTGAGACCTACTGCTCAGGAAAAAAAAAGATACCTTTCAAATTACTGCTTATTAACAATGCACTTGGTAAATAACTCAAGAGCTCTGATGGAGACATACAAGATTCATGTTTTCATGCCTGCTAACAATGTACATTCTATAGCCCATGCATAAGTAATTCTGATTTTCAAGTTTTATTAATATATTTCATCAAGCTATAGGTGCCATAGCAATTCTTCTAATGGATCTGGGCAAGGTAAACTGAAAACTTTCTGGAAAAGATTCATAATTCTAGATGCCACTAAGAACATTTGTGATTCACGAGAGAAGGCAAAAGATCAATGTATGGAAGAAGTTAATTCCAACCCTCATGACTTTGAGGGGTTCAAGACTTCAGAGCAGTAAGGAACTGCAGATGCGCTGGAAATGGCAAGAGAACTAGAATTAGAAATGGAGCCTATAAATGTGACTGAATTGCTGCAATCTCATCATAAAATTTTAATGGATAAGGAGCTGCTTCTTATGGAGGAGCAAAGAAAGCACTTCCTTGTGATGGGACCTACTGGTGGTGAGGATGCTAGAAACACTGTTGAAATGACAAAGGATCTGTTATATATACTAAGTTGATAAAACAGTGGCAGAGCTGGAGAGGATTGACTCCAATTTTGTAGAAGCTCTACTCCGGGTAAGATGAATGTACACTGCGTGCTACAGAGCAATCTTTTTGTGAAAGGAACAAATGATCTGGCAAGCTTCATTAGTGTCTTATTTTTTAAAAATTGCTACAGCCACCCCAATGTTCAGCAATTACCACTTTGACCAGTCAGCAACTATTAACAACAAGGCAAGACCATTCACCAGCAAAAAGATTACAATTTACTGAAGGCCAAGATGATCTTAAGTATTTTTTTAGTAATATTTTTAATAATGCTTTCAGACATGCTATTGCACTTATGAGCTTACAGTACGGTGTACATGTAACTTTTGTATGCTATAGGAAACCAAAAAATTCATGCATCACTTTATCACAGTGGTCTAGACCCAACCCACAATATCGCCAGGGTTACCTACATATAAGTTTAAGAATTACTCTTTTTACCTAGTAGGTCAAGCCAATAATGTTTAAGTTAGGCTTGGGTGTTTTTGGCTTAATCTAAGAAAACATTCAGATTACAGCTGTCCATTAACAGAATGGTTTGCCTTCTAAAATTGGGGACAACTTGTCTTCCTAGGTATCGTAGGGAACAAGCCCCTCCGATTTAAAACTTACATATTCATTAAAGAGTTAAGCACTTCTACATACAACGACGGCACTACTTGCTCAACATGTCCTTCTAAACTTACACTCTGATTGACAACTGAACTTGAGTGCCTCTTTCTGCTTTTAAAAAATACCTACCTATACCTTTACAGAGAAGCTGGTTACTGAGAAAAAAACAAAACACTGGTATCAAGCACTGATTTTTCCTAGAAATGAACTAATTCTGAGTCTTTATCTCAAAAGCACCTTAATTCCATCATAGAAACATTTTTGGCACTTGACAAAATAGAACAAAAAGCTTTTCCTTTTACTAGATTACGAGTTTTTCTCAAATACTTTGGCACTTAAGTCTTTATTGCATGCTGGGACTTGTAATTGTTTCGTAAAGTTAATTCTTGCTTTCTTGGAATCATCCTAGTTCTGAAAGACTAGAACAAGCAGACAAGAGCAAGTCCTAGCTCCATCACTGACTTGCTGAATGAAACCACTTGGACTCTTGTGTTTTAAGGTTTACTAATGAAATAAACTGGACTAGCTGTGAAGCTCTCATGAGGTGATGGTTTAAGAATGCCTTGGAAAGTACAAACTGTATTCAGATTTAGTTCTGTATGACTATGGCAGGGTTAGGTTGATAATAACTACTGACCCAATTATAAGCGAATCAAAAAGAACTATTTATAATAATTAAATAGCTCACTCCCCATTGGTTTATAAGTTCTTCTATTTTAATAGCTAAAGAATTATAATTTAAATTATGTTTAAATATAATCTAAATTACACTTTGCCCAAGTAAGACAGGACCATTTTCTTCTCAGGATTTACTGGTCCCCATGTAACCTGAGAAAAAAGCCACACATACAGGCAAAAAAACGACAATCAATGTTTTTAATGTCCTTGCAGTCTTGTAGCATCCAAAATAGCGAAGTCTATTCAACATTCATGAACCTCATGCTTGATCTTTGTGTCAGTGGGCCAGGGACAGGACAGGAATTCACTGGTGGTACTTCAAACAACGCGGTAGCCCTTCCCTTTGGGGTCTGTCAGGACAATTACACCCCAACAGCCAATGCCTAGGAAAAAAACAACAGTGTCCTATATTTAGTTTACTAGGGGCTTCATATAAGTCATCTTATTTAACCCTCACACTACTGGAGACTGTATTACCACTTTAACTTGCTTACAGGAGAGTAAAGCTTAGAAAAGGAAAAAGAAGAAAAATTCAGAAAGTGAAAAGAACGTCCCATTACCCACCCCCCACCAATTATACAAAGGTAACCGATTTAGACAACCTGGGTAAGACAAGAAATCTGAAAGCCAAAAATTCTGTTCATTCTAACAAGTTTGAAAAGCTAAAAGAATCACGCCTTCTCACTGGAAGATAACTTAACAATCACTTAGGGATCTATTGATCAAAACTGTGGACCCCGAGTGGTACACCAAGTATGAGGCTTTGAACCCACATCTAAAACAGCTTCAAAGCCCAGTTTCTTAAACCAAAGTCAAGCGCCCAAGCTCTGGCTTTCTCCAGGATCTGCAGAAAAACCACTGACTTTGGGGCAAGACAATAACCTAGCTTGAAAAGTCAGATCTGTCACTTCCTAACTAACTGCTCTCCTTTCTTCAGTTTGGTCATTAGAAAGAGTAGGGTATTTTTTTTTTCTTTTTAAGGCGTTCCAACAACTCCCCGCACGCCTGCACCTTGTGCAAGGTGCCCCCACCACGTGACACTTCCGCGCGCCCCAACCCTTCCCACGTGGCTGCTTCTGTCCTCCTCACCCCACCGCCCAGACCGAGTGGCTGTGCCCGGCTCTCACAGATGCCGATGGTCATTTTTGCAATAGTCCCGGGACCTGGGGCGTATCCCAGCTTCATGGGCCTCCGCGCCACTAAGTACACGTAAGTGCCCGCCCCTACCAGCCCCGTCCCGGACAGCAGGCGACAGCTCCAGCAGTTTTTAAATAACGGGGTTTGCGCCGGAGTGGACGACACTTCCGAAGCATCTGGGGGCGCGGGGCTGGCGGAGCGGGTGCCTTCACGAGGGACAGGGAGCTTGAAGGCATCTGAATAGTCAAGTGGGCGGGTGAGCGAAGAACCCATGCTCCGGATCTCGGCCCAGCCTTAAGAGCCTTCCTTTGGATCTAACGTAAAAGCAGCCGGAAAGCAGAGCGCCAGCGCATTGCGCCGGAAGAAGCCCGAGGGCTGCAGGGAAATGTAGTTTTCACAGGCGTCGAAAGGGGAGGGGGGAAGGGGCGGAGCTATCGTAGATTTCTTCTACAGCAACGTATTGGGTGGCAGAGGCCTAATCCGCCCCACCCCTTATTATTTTAGAGGTACTGACTTAGCTTGCTATCTCAGTGTCTCATCCTAAAGTCGCCTTAGAGAAGAAATGTGAGTCTCTAAGATTTCTGACTAATGTAAACTGTTAGGTACGGGGCATATCACTTCACCTGCCTTAGGCCTGTGAATTAAAAAGCTGCTTTATATATTCTTTTTTTTTTTTTTTTGTGGGTACCAGGGGGTCGACCTCAGGACCTCGAGCGCCAGCAGGCGCCCGTGCCGCTGAGCGATATCACCGGCCCCTTTTCCGTATGTGGGTTCCGGGAGTCGAACTCGGGCCCTCGCGCTTGCCGGGTAGGCGCTTAAGCCGCTGAGCCATCTCACCGGCGATATTTTATATATTCTTAACTACAGTATATCCTGGATACTTTGCTAACCAGCTATCTGCGTGATGCCATTTCCTAAGAGTGTGGCTGTTTTCTCAGTGCATAGCTCGTCTGATTGAGTGACATAGCCATAGTTGAAAACAATTTCTGCGGAAAGAACCAAATCTCTTAAACCCTACCTTCACATATTGTGAAAGAAATGTACAAATGTGATCAAGGTATTAGAAATTGGTTCGAATTACCTGCTTACTTCGATATCTTTACCTTTTTTTCTTAAAGACATGCTGTTAATTTGATCATATTCATCGTATTCTTTTTTTTTTTTTTTTTTTTTTTTCTTCGAGAACCCTGTAGAAAGTTCAATTCAAAATCAGCTTAATAGATTTCAGGAGTTAATGTTAAGATTCTTACAGGTTTAAATCTTATCATCCAACAGAATGACCTTTTCATTCTGATTGCATCTTTGCGAGTCAACTTCTGTATTGTACATGCCCAACTCATTTCACCTTTCATTTTCTTTGGGTAAAGCTGGGGATGGATCTTGTGCCCGGTTGGTCTCAGGGGATTACTGGTAAGAAAGACATTTAGAGTTCAGAGATTGTTTCTGTTAGAAGAAATGGATAAAACAGGACTACGGTTTCCAACTTTTTCTCCTTTAGATTAGCTTAAAAATTAACATGATAAAAAGAAATTCACTATTCCAAATTCTAAAATAGGATGTGATTTTTGAGAAGTCTGAAAAGGCCAAAAATAAAGACATGGAGAAATAGGTAAAAATAAAAGAGAACACTGGGTTGGCCTACTGCTTAGTTTCAAAGATGCTCTCCATTTTGATATATATGTATGTAGATGATACAGCTATACTTATCTCTGAATATCTACGTGTATATTTTCTGTAAATATTTTAGCCATAGATAGTTGTATATATCTCCATATGTTGTATTTCAGAGAGACAAACGTTTGGGAGATTTGGGCTTTATCACTATGAGCCAACCATGGAACATAGAGAATATTTCTTAGCCTTTCTGATCCTCATTTACTTCATGTCTAAAATGAGATTTGAACTAGGTTGTCTCTTTCTTTCTCACTTAAAAATTTTATTATTAGGAATATCTCTTCCATTAACACTGTGCTAAATCCCATACCATACAAATTCAATAGTATTTCACTTAGAAATTCATAATTTATGGCTGCTGCTTCCCACTATGTCTGATATAACATCCCATGCTGTATGTAATTTCTTCATATTTAGATAGAGAAAATCACCATTTGACAGAGTTTACCAAACATTTAGATCACACACCCCTACAGACTAAAAGAAAAAGGTGAAGCTCATCCAAGTATTTATTCCATATGAACATTTGACTTGGTTTCATTATTTTGACAAAATGTTTCTGACACTTTTCTTCCTAGACTTGTATTAGTTAAACTTGTAGGTTAATTTAGGGAAAACTGATATCTTTATAATGTTGGGTCATCTAAGGACGTGGAATGCCTTTTCTTTTTTTCACATCTTCTTTTGTGTTTCTGTGTAACATTTTCACAGTCTTTTTATTATGATTTTACATGTTTCCTTTCAGACACTTTATCCTTTATGTTGTTATTGAAAATAAGGGATTGTTTTTCTATTGTATCTTATTATTGTTGTTTAAGTATAAGAAGGCTCTTTATTTTCATAAATCCTAGTATTGAATGATCAATGCAGTGTTGGTTAAGCTTAACTGTTAACTTGATTGGCTTGAGAGTCACCTAAGGGAATAATAAAGCACACTTAATGGTGTATCTGGGTGGGTCATGGAGGCATGACCTTGGGGTACACATCTGGTCCCTGGACCCTTCCTTTGTGCTGTAATTCCTGGTCACCATGAACTAAACAGTTTTGCTCCACCACATCCTTCTGCCATGATATTTCTGCCTCCGTAGACTGAAACCTCTCCTGCTTTCTGATATAGGTGTCAGAGACTGGGGTCACATAGCCACAAGTCAAGGAATGCTGGTAGCTACCAGAAGTATTGGAATGCCCTTGGCTTTCCCCCAAAAAGCCTCTAGAGGGAACTTGACCCAGCTGACACCTTGATTTTGGATTCTGGCTTCCAGAATTATGAGAATAAATTTTTGTTATTTTAAGCCATTAAGTTTCTAGAAAATTGTTATAAGAGCTATGGGAAACTAATACATACACTTCATTAAACTTGTCTCTGCTCTGCATTGAGGAGCCCTAGCCTAAGATAGCAAAGTATCACTGCTTGGTACAGACGCCTTTTTTTTTAAGGATTTTAAGGTACTCCACCCCACCATTTTCTGACACTGAGTATTGCTGAAGAGGATTCTGAAACCAGGGCAATTCATTTTTAATGTAAGCGACTAGATGTTTTTGCCTGAATGTCCAAATAATTTTCTTTTCTCTCCCCACCCTCCCTTCCCAAAATCCAATAACATCTTTCCTGACTATTCTTGTTCAGTTTTCCCAAGCATAAGCAGTATCTTGTATATGTAAATAGATTCTTACCTTTTATTTCAAAAATGCTTATCTGAATTGTATCTTTTTAAAGCATAATTATTTTCTTACTTTCTTATAAGCCAATATATCCAACTAGCATTTCTTCCACTCCCTAAATTTGAAAGATAATTTGTTGTACAGTTTTAAAAAATGCACTATTCAATAAACAAAAAGTTAAATTTAAAGAGCATCTTCATTAATTATGTAGATCAAAAACAGAGCAGAGTTAATAATTTGTTTTTTTCCTTATATAATAGAAATAGAAAGTTCAGTTAGTCTTAAATTATTTTTATGTTAAAGTAGTGCAAGCTATGGTACACAGGGTTTCACATAGAAAGGTATATAATCTACACAGCTTATATGAATTAATAATATTTGCACTGCAAAATGGATACAGACAGCCATAGGCTTTCATATTAAAATTTTATGTTGAGTTATCTTTTATAACATTATAGATTAATTATTACATAAAATACTTTTACACATTTTTACCCTAAGAAAGATAATTGTTTCTTGAAAAAAGTATTCAAGTAGCCATTTGTTTGTAATGTAACAGCTGAACCTCAAAGAATTTAGTGTCTACTAAATCTAGATTCCTTATTCTGAGTCAACAAATCAGATATGCTGCACTCCTTAAGTTATGAATTCTCTTTTTAACCTGAAATATTGACAGTTTATGCACTTCTGGAATATTCCCGACATGGTGGCTTTTCACATGTTATTGTATATGAAATATATTATTTTTCCTCCTTTCCTTTTATATGCCCTTCCATTTTACTTAATTAAATTCCTTTCAGAATATTCTCCAGAAGAATGTTCCTCTAAGAATGTCTCTAAAAGAATTTTGGGGGAATGGGATGTTCAGAACAGGAAGAGTGAGTATTGGAATGCCCTTGGCTTCCTTGTATTTGCTGCAAACACCTGCCAGATCGATGATGAAGTAGATGTATCTAAATACGATGACATGCTAAATATGATGGCGTACTAAATATGATGATCCATAGGTCTGATTTTTTCCTACATGGTAAACATCTGACTATGGATCCTTTTTTTAGTTTTTTTTTTTGTTTTGTTTTGTTTTTTTTTTTTTAACGTGGGTATCGGGAGTCAACCTCAGCTCCTCGCGCTTGCCAGGCAGGTGCTTTTGCCACTGAGCTATCTCACTGGCCCCCTAGATTTTTTTTTTATTTTTTATTAGTACTTTTTTGCAGTACATACTGATCATATTCAGCATGGGGAGTTGGCACATGTGCATAACACATCATAATACTTTTTTCATCCCTTTCCTTTCCCTTTCTTCTCCCTTCTCTCCATCTTTTGCTTCCCTTCCCTCTGGTTAAAGACCTATCTCCCTGTTTCCTGTTATCTACCCTTTATTTTGCTCTTTAATTTATTCATACTTTGGGTTTCTCATATAAGATAAACCATGTGGTATTTAAACTTTTCTGTGTGATTTATTTCATTAACATTATTGCCTCAAAGTGCATCCATTTTCCTACAAGTGACTCACATTTACCCTACCTTATGGCAGAATAGTACTTCACTGTAAATACATACCACATTATCTTTACATCTATAGATCCTTTCTTATTGGACTTTGTTTTGAAGACTGGCCCTTTAAGCCTTTGGTTGTTTATTTTCTTTCCATACTCTTTCCTTCTTATGTTCAAGGAGCTCCTCCTTAAATACGCAATTTGTGGTCTGCTCATTTGTAAGTGGAGATCTTTGGAAACTTTGCTTCTAGTGTATGGTTCTCCTGGCTTATTCTTCCTACTGAAATAAAAATAGATCCTTTAAAAGATCCCCTGGAGTTTCTATGGTGAGCCTCAATTTCTAAGAAAGGGAGAGACTTGGGCTTGTAATTTCCACAGCAGAGTGGTGGGGGCTACGTCTTTCTCCACAGTCTGTTGGACTTCCTTTGCACATGATTTTCTTTTTCCACCCTTCCAGAAAGTGTAGTTGCTGCTTTACGTGAGGATCCCTTTATCATTCCAGTGATAAATGGGCTTGTCTGGACCACGTCAGCTCATGGGTTCAGAAAGATATATGATCACCCTTTTGTGACAAGAAATAGCCTCTACATGTTTCCCTGAAGCAAATGGTCTGTTTTTCTTCTTTGTTGGTGAGAGCGTTTGAGAGAATCTTCATTATTTCCGTTGATACGAGGGTGGACAGTGGCTGCGGTGGTAGGCTGTGGCATCAGCAACATGGAGGAGGAATAACAAGAAAATGTGCCATGCTGTGGCCCCTCTCTTGTTAGCCTCTGGAAGCCTGAAGTGGGCTCAGAGCAATAACAGCCACACCACTTTTTTTCTTATACTATTGCCCATATGGACCTGTACTTTTAATATTTGTTCTATCCTCTTTTTCTTCCGGGATTCCAAAAATATATACTGCTATGTATGTTTTCTTTTTTCATTAATTCTTTTCATCTTTTTATCTTTGTTCCTTAATCTGTTTATGGAAATGTCTTTTCTCTTTCGTAGTCCTGTTTCTGCCCTTGTAATATAATGTGATGGTTTCATTTTTTTTCTCCCACTGCTTTTACTAAGCTCTGACAACTCATATTTTATCTTCTCCTGCTGTCTAATCATCTTATTCCTAAGATCTTTTATTTGTGCTTTGAACTTTTTCTCCATAGACTTGATTAGTCCCTAATGGTTTTAAAATTCAGGAAGAAATTTTGGTCATGATTCTTATATGCTCCATGTCTGTATTTTTCTGAAAGTCATTTATGAATCCACCATTTCTTTTTCTTGTTTTTCTCTATTATTTCCCTGTTTTCTTACTGTATCTTTGACTGTCCAATTTCAGTTCTTTTTAAATTAAGCATGTTCTAAAGTGTGAATTTTTCCCTAGCTATCAGGAGGAGATTTATGTCAGGACAGAGCTGACACCGAGTTTCAGGCCAGGTGGGATCATCAAGGAGTGCGGTGTGTGTTCATGTAGTCTCCTTGACTCAACAAATGGAATAGCAGCTTTCAGAGTCTTCTACACTGCCAAAGGGACCATGTGCTTCCCATGTATATGGCTTCTTGATGGGTTTTCTCTTCAATGCTTTTTTTTTTTTTCTTTCCTTTGTCAGAACTGGGTCTATGAAATCTAGGCATTAAGGTTTTGCAACTTGAAATATACTCCTCACCTTCAAGAATTACATATTGCCAGTGCTGTAATCTGCAGCTTCAGTGCCTTTGCTCTGGTATTTCCTTTCTTTAGCACACTCTTGTGTAATCACCATGGCCATAGTGAGTGCAGGTGTACATATTGCAACAGAGCCTAATTAGAATTAGCAGATACTACTCTTGACCTGCAGATGTACATATTGCACCAGAGGCTCGACTGCCTCCATGTCTTGTAATTAGAGTGAGCAAATACTACTCATGACCTGCTTTAATTGTGTAGGGTAAGAAATAAAACTTTAGTATATTTGGAGATGTAAACCTGCTTGTTACTTTAGCATAATTTCCCCTATTTTTGAGATAGAAGAGAAACACCTGCCTCTCCCTCTTTTCCCATGCTGGTTGGAGGGCCATGGCTTGGCCTGCAGCTGTGGCTCCTCTCCCCTTCACTTCCCTTGCCCTCCACCCCAACAATGGTCTGGAGGACTTGCTGAAGTGTCCTACCAGGTTATTTAGCAGCCACTCTTCTTCAGGCTGTTCCAACCAAATGAATGCAGCTTGGCCCCTCCTCTGCTCCTGTCACTTCAGGTGCTCTGCTGCCTCTTTGAAGAAGGCGGTAGTGGTGGTGGTGGTGGTAGTGGTGGTGGTGTGGTACTCTAATGTGGCTAATATCAGGGAGGGAGAGATGTGGGTCCATTATTAACATTTCCAACCTCCTAGAAACCCAGTTAGCTGTGATGAATGCAGTTAGCCTTCATGAGAATTCTCTGGTTACGGCTCCATCATTCTTCTCAGAGACCCAAAGGTTGTCAGTCAAATAGCTCATGTACCACCCCCCCCGCCATGACAGCTGTGGCTATCCTGGAGCCTTGCACACATTTGGACCAATCACAGGACTACATTTAGACCAATCAGCAGACCCATATGAACGAATTGTGGACCTGCACTTGGACCAGTTACAGGCCTGCAGCTGCTATATAAGCAGCACTCACTATATATTTCTTGGGTTAGTCTAGGAGGGCTCCCTCCAGTGTACTGACCCCTTCCCTGCCCCATGTTGCATCACAGACCCTGTTAAAATAATGACTGGTTTGGTAGTCCTATAACTTTGCTTGCCAAAAGTTCTGTAAATCTACTCAGGATTTTTATCGTGAGTAGTGTGGATTGTGTAGTCCTCTCAAAAGAAAGAGTAATAAACATGGTGGGCTATTTGCCCTGAAGAGCCCCAGAGACCAGCAGCCAGTGAAGAGGAGCAGGAGAAATGAGCACCCAGCAGAGTCACCTGTGGTGCCTCACACAAGCCAGCAGTGGCCGGCAGTGACCAGCACCTGTATTGACCACAGCCACTGTGTCAACTGTTGGCATCCAGCACTATCCCATGTCATCTGGTGTCATCAGGACTATGAGCAGAGCTATACTTTGCCAATTCATGATTTTCATCTGAATCCAGCAAAAGAACCTTCAATGGATTGGCAACATTTTCACTCATGCTGTTTGTTCACAATTGAAATTTCTACCCTTGAGAGCATTTTGAAATATATGGAAACATTTTTGTTGCCACAGTGACATTGTCCAGGAGCCAAGAATACTAAATCTCTAGTAATCTTACAACAGTCCTACTCAATAAAGATTGCTTTGCCTGAAATGTCAATAGTACCTTCCATGAAAAACTCTTTAAATGACTCGACAAGTATAGCCAAGTTGCTTTCCTGAAATTAATGCCTGTGACTAAACCCTTCCCCAAATTAGATATTTTTAGTATCTCTTATTGTCTTCTATTTCAGGTAATTCATATAATTACTATATATGTATCCATAATATATTTCTAAATATACTATCTATATATAATTTCTCTCTATATATATTATATATTGCTAAATATAATATCCATGAATAGACTATTAGAATACATTCATTTTTGAAGCATTCTCACATTGTCTAGCATGGTACCTTGGACCAAATTGATACACAGTAAATACATATGTATTTCATTATACTGATGTGTCACCAGGAGTCCATATCTGATAAAGTGCTTTCTGTATTGTGGGTGCACATTAGTAAATTCAGGGTTCCCCTTTTGTTTTCTGTAGTTTGAACTGACAAGAAACTTGAAAAATAAACAATTGAAAAAGACATTCCCTAAAGGTAACCATCAAGTGTAATAAGGCTCAAATCAAATGGCCCAGCTGTCACAAGAAAATACAGCCTATTGACTTCCTTCTCACTAGGGAAAAGCATTGCGTGCCACTTACCACAGATAGCATGGAGAGAAAGTATTACCCTAAGAACTGCAGGAGGGACTGCCCTGCGCAGCAGAGAGAAAGGAGCAAAATAAATCCGGCTTGTAGTAGATAACCACATGTTTTTATGTAAGAGGTGTGTGTGGGGGGGGCTGCATAATTATCCAGGGTCAGAAAAAATAGCACCATAGTTAAAATCTAACTGAGGTAATCAACATTTTTTTAAAATCACTAAACGTGAAATCATTTACTACCAGCTAGGTTCAAACTCCTCATGGAGGAGAGAGTGGGGACGGGGTTGCTTTTACAAAATGAGCAGGATAGAGTCTGTCTTCTGGGCTTTCAGAGTCTTATCTGGGAACTAAGCCCATACAATAAAGAAATTCAGTACCTAGAGACAAATGTTTTAATGGAGGTAGTAAGAAAATTTAGTGTAATGTAGGAAAAAAAGAAATTATTTCTAATTGGATGGACAAATGAGTTGAATTTAGAAGCAAGGAAGCTGTAACTTGAGTCTTAAGGCTAATATGAGTCACGGAAAAATATGTAAATAATGCTGAATCCCTTACCCTAAGCCAAGGTTAAGAGGTACAATGACTAACACTGGTAAAATGTTTTGTAGTTAAATGGTGCTGTTGCATACATTATTCATATGGCTGTATTACTATGAATTGATGGTTTATGTCTTTAGATCTTGAAAAATTGCAGGTGCTAAGCCTTTAAAAATTGGGGTACATGAAATAATTTCTCATTGATTCTCAACTTACAATTGCAGGAATATGTATGTTTAGGATGTTTATGTCATACAAAATGGTATCCTCTGGATATTGCTTTAGGCCACTGACACTGACCCTTTGCAATATCTCATTACAGACAAAAAGATAAAAACATCATTTAAAATTTTTTGAATGAATTATGTTATAAATAAGATGAAACAACTCATATGGTCTAATACTAATGTTTATATTTTTTTAATTAAAGGAGTTCTACGTGGGCCTGTAAACATTATATTTCCTTTGGCCTGTACAGTGTATAAATATAGTTAAAAAGGAGAATAAGCTCTTCAAGTATATGTCAATGAGCACAGTACTTAAGAACTCTGAGCCAAAAATTGTTCAATTATTTCAGTTCTTTCCATAACACTTATTCACTTCAGCAAGATATTCTCTACCCCCTTGCTCCTTGTTACTGTCACGAGGAAGGAACTCATATTGATCCCTCTTGTAATCTTTTTAGGCCTGTTGGGTGTTGTATGGGTGAACATCTGGGAATGCTGTTCTTTGCTGTCCATTGAATCAACAGAAGAGATGGATCCCAGGTGTCTTGCAGCCCACTGAATCTTAGGCATTGCTCATACTAATCCACACAGCGTCACACTGTCAAGTTAGATGACTCTGGGGAGGTGCTGAAGTGAAGCATAGATAGCCCAAGAGAGATGACTGCTCTTGGTGATAAAATGCACAGTTTTCCTGGAATTTTAATTTATTCCAGAATTTCTTACCAGAGCATGCTTGGTCACTTACTGGGATTTGTGTAAAGCATAAAGTATAAAAAAAGAAATTTGGTGAAAACATAAACTAACACATCTGTAGTATTTTCCAGTTTACACATTATCTAATACTCATACTAGGATGACATTAGGAATTCTTATCTTCATCTTAAAGACAGAGAATCGAGGTCTAGAAGGTTTAGGTATGTTGCCCAGAGTACTTGCTAGTTGGTAAAGATGCTGAAAACAAAACAAAGCAACCAAGAAAAGAAAAAAGAAAAGACAAAAAACAAAAAACAAAAAACTAACATTGGCCAGAAACTGCATATACTCTATTATTGTATAAATTTAATTTTCATAACAACTTGTGAGGAACTCACAGTAGTCCTATTTGTAATAAACAGATGAGAAACTAGGCAGTAGAGATCACTCAGTTTGATGCATAAAGCCTGGATTTTAACCTACATTTTTAGGCTCTTGAACCTATTCTTAACGCTTTTGTTGTGGTGCAGTCCGACTCAGCGTGGCATCTTCTGAGTGCAATTGGAGATGTCTGTCCACATGTGATGCCAAGATAATGTCTATAAAGTGCTTTGCACACCACACTGTCTGGAACATCAAAAACATTTCATAAAATGAGAGCTGCTAGTAATTTATGAATTGCAATGATACAGTTGCCTGTTACTTTTATTATAAAGATTTTGGAAGGTTTGATACCTATGGTAGGAGTCATAGAATGCTAGATTCCATTGCGCTTTTCTCTGTATAAGGCATCTTTTCGGGTTGTACATAGAAAGACTGAGATTCACTGACAAAGTATGACTTTTCTAAATTGACAAGGGCAAGTAAGGCTGGAAAGGTGTAGCAGAAAGTTCTTACTGTGGTTGACTACATGGTACCCCTTACCTGACCAAGCAACCTATGAGCTCACAATATCATTTTAAAAATGCTTTGCAATTTACCAAATTGTTTCAAATGCAATCTCTCAGTTATGCCTCACAACATAGAAGGCTATTATTGACGTTGTTTTACTAAAAAGAAGACTGAGACCCAAAGTCAGAGGTTAACTAAGGACCCAGTTCACCCAACTAGGAGCCAAAATCAAGGGCCGATTCCCTGAATTGAAGTTCAATGCTTTTTGCCCTAAACATTGCTGCCTTATATTTGCATTAAGATTTCCATTCTTTTATGAACACTAGAATCTGAAAATGTGAATGCAATGAAGTATCATAGTGAGTAACTTTATGAAATGCGTGAGCAAAAAGAGAACTTTGGTGGGTTTAATACTGAAATCTTAAAAACTTCTTTGAGCAAATACTCGTCCAATACATATTTATTTAGCCCCTACAATGTGCATGACATTGTATTAAATTATTTTAGGTTTATAATAAAGCAAGGACTAGGAATGTTGAGAAAAGCCTTCAGCTCAAGTTCACACATTTTTAGATGTAAAACATTTTATAAAAATCATGTCAGGGTAATTACGTATTTCATCAATTACGCTATAGTCAAATTTATTATGGCAGCTGTGTCTTGTCTTATATTTCATGTAACCCCTGGCCCTGTATTTTATTTTTTGAATGAATTAGTGGGATATAGAGTTAGGAACTCACCTCTCCAGGAACGTATGTACTATGCTGAGAAATAAGATATGGAAATCAATTTAATAAAATATAAAATTAATACATGATTATTTCTAGTTGGGATGATCAAGGAAAGCTTCATGGAAGAATACTTGCTTAATGACAGGTAAGTAATGAAGATTTCTTTTTTTTTTTTTTAGAGCAACATGGATAAAGTAGTCTATTAAAATAAGAAGTTGGAGATTTAAATCTCCCAGTACCTTGTGGAAGGGCATAGGAGTCATTGAAAACAATTTTGTTAAATGAACGAGTAAGTGATTGAGTCTTTCCAACAAAATGGTTAATATATTACCCTTTAAACATGAAATGCTGTACAGAAATACTGGTATTACTTGGAATCAGTTAGACTAGAAATGTCAAAACACTCTGAACAAAGATCTTGCCATTTTGTTTGGTCCTTCTAGGACAAAGAAATCGCAGAAATATCTTAGAGAGTGTTTTATTCTTGCAGAGATTTAATAAGCCTGTATAACTCAGAGAAGCACTTTGAATGTATAACCAAACAGTAACATAAACATCCTTGAAAGATTGCATCACTTCTTTGAAAGGGAGAACACCAAGCCAAAAATCTTTGGTCATGTCCTCATTCCTAACTTACTCTTGGCAGCCTGGCTGTAAAAACTAGAATCTGGGGTTTCCTGCTTCATCCTGAGTCTAGGTTACACTTCAGGCTTTGCATTAATCATTTGCTTTTATTTCCTTGCACAGAAAACTACTCACAATGCCTCCTAGGTTATTCTCAGAGTGACGACTTTTATACCAATAATAAAAGGAGGCATTATTTACCATAAGGCATTTTTCCATTTTATAGCCAATGACTCACAGTGCTTTTCTTTGCTTGAGTGTAAAATAATAATGCTTCCACCTGATGTTTAAGGTTTTTTTTTTAATGTTTACTAAATTTTACCCTGAATTCTAATTGTTAAAAGAATAAATGAGTAAAGCATTAATTATGGAGGTGGGATTTCAGTTAGCTTTTAATTACAGCTATAAATAATAAATGTTTTAAGTCTCCTTTTGTATGGTTTACAATCTATGTTCAACTATTCCCATCATTCTTTTATTTTTTCGAATTCCAAGTAAGGATAGCCATATAATCATAACCATTACAAATATATAGAAACATGATGCATAGTTATAAGAACAGATGAGAATAATGATGCTCGGAACTTTATAAATTTCTGAAAAGTTTTACAAAAATCTCATATATTTTTGTACAAAATGAATTTTTCAGCCATTTCTGTATACAAAGTTTCCAAAAATGTACTGTGTTCATTTTCAGAAGACAGGATTCACCTCAGAGTACTAAATAACTAATTTAGAAAGTAACTTTTTTTTTTTTTTTGTGGGTACCAGGGTCGACCTCAGGACCTCACGCGCCAGCAGGCGCCCCTGCTGCTGAGCGATATAACTGGCCCTTTTTTCGTATGTGGGTTCCGGGAGTCGAACTCGGGCCCTCGCGCTTGCCGGGCAGGCGCTTAAGCCGGTGAGCCATCTCACCAGCCCTAGAAAGTAATTTTTGATGTGTTCATCATTTTATATATCAAAGTTTCAAATTATTTCAATGTTATTGAATTAATGTAGTCATCCAGTCAAAATGAGGTATCTTCCGAATGGGAGAATCTACTGGGCTTCAAATGTGATTATCAAAATATTTAAATAATTTGTATTAGTAATGTTAACAATGTTGATTTTGTCCTTTATACTGTTCTTTAAAAATACTTCTAAGTGAAATCATGTGAAAGTACAATTTTTGGAAAATCCACTGAGCAACATTTAGAGGCAAAAAGATGTGCTTTCATGGTTAGATGTACCAAAAGGGGTATGTTTCAGAGGGATATGAAGTTCCTCCACCAAGGCAGTAGTTTTTAAACCTCACTGAATGGGGGAATCACTTGGGGAGCTAGTTAAAAATAGGATTTCTGGGCTCCATTCCTGAAGACTGCCTAGAAAGTGTAGTATGCTTTTAAACAAACATGGAGTTAATCTCGTCACCACATTTTGAAAAACACTAAGAGATGAGTTACATTCTAATCAGTAATGATGCAGAGATTCTCACCAAAAGAGACAATGCTCCCACCACGAAAAAAAGAATTCTGGGGCAACAAAAGAGCATGTAGTTTGGAAAAGGTGGACAGTTGATTCTGACACATGCATTCCCCTCTTTACCCTCCCTGTTTACTTGTTCTAAAGATTAATATTCTGACAGTATAATTAGGAAGGTTTATAATGAGATAAAATTCATCAATAGAAATCTGTAAAGCCACACAAGACCTCTCTGATAATTTCATGCATTTACAGCATGTGGACAAAAGAGAAAAGTACATATAACTAAAGATAATATAAATGAGTAAAATGTCAAAAATATATGATAGTGTGTGTGCTATAGTTGGGATCTTATATGTCTCCTAAGTGCCCACGTGTTAAATAAAGTCTTATTCCCCAACTTAGCATGATTGTGAGGTGGCGGAACTTTAAGAACTGGGGCCTAGTTGAAGGTCTTCAAGTCACTGGGAGATGAGAGGCATGTTCTCTAAAGGGATAGTGGAACCCCAGCCTCTGCCTTCTCTCCTTCCCTGGCCATGAGGTGAACGGTTTTGCTCTGCCATACACTCCTGACAACAGGTCTTCCCCAGTTCCCAGGAAGTAGAACAGAGAGAAGGAAACTAGAAATAGCCTGGGAAGCTTAATAAATTGAGGAATCAGATCAGAGAGTTCAAGACAGCAACAGTATAAAAGGCAGAGCACTAGAGAACATATTGCTGCACAAAGAGGACACAAGGGTCCCACCTAAAAAAATGTAAAAGCATGAAAAGAAAGAATTAAATTGCTTCCATGCCTTAGAACAAAACTCAAGAATAATTTATGGGAGCATAAAAATTTATGGCACCCAAGAAAGGAATATTTCCAGTGCTTGGCACCAATTAATAATCAGTAGGTATACAAAAGAAAATAAAGGAAAACAAGACCCATAACAAGGACAATAAATTGATCAAAACTGACCCAGAAATGACAGATATTAGAATTAGCAGACAAGGCTTGTATCTAGAAGTCTTCTCAAAGCCTCATGTGCTCATAGGTGGGGCTTTTTGGAGGTGGCAGGATCTAGGGTGTGTGAATATGGATTAAGGGTGTGTGATAACTAAATTAGTCCACAGACTGGTTTAGCATAATTTTGGGTGTGGATAATAGAAAGGCCCATCCTGGGTGTGGCACCATCTAATGGGCTTGTAGCCTGGATAGAATAAAAGAGAAAAGGAGTCTTGATGCTGCTACTTTGCTGCATCCTTCCTGCCTTGCCATGGACTGTTTCTCCTCTGTGATGCGGCCTGCCTTGGAGCCAGCCAACTATGGACTGAAGCCTCCACAAACTGTGAGCTAAAATGAACCTTTCCTCCTTTAAATTGTGGTTGTTGGGTATTTTGTCCCAGTAACAAAAAAGCAACTGAGGCAGATATTAACACAATTACATCTAGATTGATGTTGACAAGACTGAACATTTTAGAAAATGTGCTAGAAAACATAAAAAAGATCCGAATTGAACCAACTTGCTAAGTGATATGTATAGAACACTTCACCTAACAACTGCAAAATATATTCTTTTTATGCACTCACAAAGCATTCAGTACAATGGATCATATTCTGGTCCATAAAACAAATTTCAATAAATTTAGAAGAATTCACAATGTACAAAGATTATGCTCTGAGAACAATGAAATTAAATTATAAATTTATTAAAGAAAGTTACTGGGAAAATCCACACATACTTGGAAACAAAGAAACACACTTTTATATCATAGTTCAAAGAGATCAAAAGGTAGATGGATTAAGAGAAACTAGTAGAATAAGTGAAATGATTAGCATATATATTAAAATATTTTTGAAATGATGGTATAGGTAATTTGAGGAAACATCTGAACCTCTTCCCACTTCCTATTTATCTGTCTTTCATTTTGCTCATTTGCATATATATTTTGATTTTCTCATATGAAAGAAACCATGCAATATTGAAACTTGTGTGTTTGACTTCACTTAACATTATGTTCTCAAGGTGAATCCATTAACTTATGAATTCCTCAAGTTTATCTTTCTTTATGGAACAGTAGTACTCCACTGTGTATAAATAGCACATTTCCCTTATCCATTCATCTGTTGATGGACATATACAGTGTTTCCAAGATCTAGCTATTATAAATTGTATTGCTATAAACATGGATATACATGTATCCCTGTAAAATGATAATTTTAACTCTTTTGAGAAGATACCTAGAAGGAGGATAACTGGGTCAAATGGGAATTTCTATTTTTAGTGTCTTGAGGAATCTCCACATTGATTTCTATAGTGATTGTACTAGTTTACCTTCCCACAACAATGTAAAGAGTTCCTTTTCCCCACATCTTTGCCAGCATTTATTTTTATTGGATTTTTTTTTTTTGATGATTGCCATTCTTTCTGGGGTAAGATGACATCTCAAAATACATTTAATTTGCATTTCTCTAATGGCCAGTGATGTTGAACATTTTTTCATGTTTGTGTTAGTATCTGTTTGTTGCTTCTGTGTATGAGAGAATTTTTTTGTCAATGTCTTCTACTCTTGAGTAACTACTTTGAAGATAATGATACAGAGTGTATTAACTAGTGCCACTCTCTTGTTAATTTGTTGTGAAATTTTCTTTTTTCTTTCTTTTTTTTTTTTTGTGGGTACCGGGGGTCGAACTCAGGACCTCGTGTGCCAGCAGGTGCCTGTGCTGCTAAGCGATATTACCAGCCCTTTTTTCTTTTTTTTTTTGTGGGTACTGGGGGTCGACCTCAGGACCTCATGCACCAGCAATCACCTGTGCCGCTGAGAGATATCACTGGCCCTTTTTTCGTATGTGGGTTCCAGGAGTCGAACTTGGGCCCTCCTGCCTGCCGGGCAGGCGCTTATGCCATTGAGCCATCTCACTGGCCCTCGGCCCTTTTTTTGTATGCAGGTACCAGGAGTTGAACTCAGGACCTTGTGCTTGCCAGGCAGGCGCTTATGCTGCTGAGCTATCTCACTGGCCCTTATTTTTTCACAGAATAAAAAAGAAGCAAGAAAAAAAAAGGGCAGGTTGGAAACTAATTTGCCCTAAATAAAAATGAAAAACAACGTGTAAAGATGTATAGGATATAGATAAGACAAAACTTAAAGGGAAAAATTTATTTCACTAAAATGTCTGTACTGGGAAAGAAGAAAATACTCTCAGCTTCCACCTTAAGAAATTAGAAAAAGAAAGACAAATGAATCACAAAGTAAAAAGAAGAAAAGAATCAATAAAGATCAGAGCAGAATCAATGAAATAGGGGGAAAAAACACAAAAAACACTGGTCCTATGAGATCACCAAAATGGATAAATTCACTGATGAAATGAACTGTGTCCTCCTAAAACTCATACATTGATTTCCTAACTCACCGTACTGTAGAATGTGCTGTATTTGGGGAAGGGACTTTAAAGAGGTAATTATGTTCAAATGAGGCCATAATCAAATGTGACTGTGCTCTTATGAGAAGAGGAGGAGGTTGGGAAACAAGAGTAACACATCACATGGTACACAGAGTGGACAGAGAAGGGCCACGTGAGCGCATAGCATGGCAGTCACCTGCCACCCATGGGGAGAGGCCTCAGAAGGAAATCAACACTGCTAACATTTTGATTTCAGACTTCTAGTCTCTAGGATTGTGCCAAGAATATTTTTGTTGTTTAATCTGCCCAGTCCATGGTATGTTGCTATGGCAGCCCCTAGAAAACTAATCCAAACCTCTAGGAAGATTGATTAGGACAAAAGGAAAGAAACGAATGAGCAGTATCAGCAAGGAGAGAGGTGGCATCACTACATACAACTTCGTAGTAGTTAAATTTAATAATTAAAGAACAAGTCCCTTGAAAGACACAAACTAGCAGAAACCACTTCTTGAGCATAAACAAGAAGATAGCAAACTTTTGAATTACACAAAAGTATTACAGAACCTGAAATTGTTATTAAAAACATTCCAGGAGCAATCACTGGTCCCTAAGGCTTTGATGGAAAATCCTACCAAATAGGTAAGGAAGAAATTGTAACAATGAAAACATGTTTTTACAGAAAACTAATAAGGAGGAAATACTTTTTAACTCATTTTATGAGGTCATCATTACTTTGATACCCGAACTGGAAAAATATAGTAGAAAAAAATTAAAAGGTCAGGTCAAAAGGGATGATAGGAAAAGGGAAGGAGAGGCTTTCTCTGCCTTCTGAGTCATCTAGTTCTAGAAATTCTTGTTTGATTTTGGAGCTCTTTCTGGCCCAGCTACATCATGAGGGGAATATATGTGTGTGTAGTGTGCACAAGTGTTGAAAAATAGTAGAAACACTAGGCTTCAGACAGTTGCTATTTTTGTCTACTTATAAGAGCCAGAGAGAAGAGTAGCCTCCCCCTCTCTAAGCAACCATTCCCTGTAGGTCTACAGCAGTGAGGAGTATGAGGTCTTCCCTTGACTTTTGCACCCTTCTCATGACTGTGACACTACGAAGAAGATATAGGCTATTTCAAATGCCCAAGTTATTTCTTTTTCTTCATTTTAATAGACAAATTTTAGAGAAAGTTTAGCAAAATTAAGTGAAGGTACAGAGATTTGCCATATGCCCTGTGCTTCCACACATGCATAACCTGCACGTACCCCAGATATTGTTACAGTTGATGAATTTATATTGACTCATTGTTATCACCCAAAGTCCATAGTTTACATTAGGGTACAATTTTGTTGTACATTTATGGGTATGGACAAAAGTAAATGACATGTATCTACCATTATAGTAACATACAGAGTATTTTCACTGTCCTGAAGACTTCTGTGTTCTGCCCATGTATCCCTCTTTCCTTCCAATGCCCGACAACCGTTCACTTTTTACTGTTACAACTTTTCCTTTTCTAAAATGTCATACAACTGAAGTCACCTAGTATGTAATTTCAGATTGCTTCTTTCACTTAATAGTATGCATTTAAATTTTCCCCATGTCTTTTAGGAACTCGATAGCTCATTTCCTTTTAGCACTGCATAATACTCCATTGTCTGGATGTATCAGCATTTATCCATTTACCTACTAACGGACATCTTCCCTGCTTTCCAGTTTTGATAATTATGAGTAAATCTACTCATAATTTTTGGGTGCACCTGTTTAAAAATCCTCCAGTTTTTGGGTGCATCTGTTTAAAAATCCTCCAGAAAGGATGCCATTACCAAGAAGTCAAAGTGTAAAAAATGCTGGAGTGGCTGTGAGGGAAAAGGAACACTTCTACATTGCATGGGAATGCAAATGAAGACAACCAGCTTGGAAATCAGTATGGATACTTCTGAAAGAACTAAAATTAAGGATTCCATATAACCCAGGTATTCCCCTTCTAGGTTTCTTCCTCAAAGAACTAAAAACATCACACTACAGAGATAATATGCATACCAGTGTTTGTATCAGCACAATTTGTAATAGCTTTATCCTGGCAGCAGCCAGTATACCCATCAATAGTTGAATGGATAAAGAAAATGTGGTATCTATACATGTTGGAATACTACTCAACTATAAAGAAGGATAAATTTAAAACATTTGTAGGAAAATGGATGCATCTGAAAAGTATAATGTTGAGTGAAAGCAACCAATCACACAAGCTTAAATACCATATGGTGTCTCTCATTTGAGTAAGGCAAAGTATAAACAAAAGAATAATAAACGATGGATAGAAGAAAACAAGGGGTCCAGGAGACCAAGTGTGAGGGGGGAGGGGGAGGGGAAGTAAGTAGAATCAAAATATGTCATGTACAGGAACCTAATAACCTAAATGAATGTAAATATTATATGTCATAAACATGAGCTAATAATAATAACAACAATAAGAATGAAATGGGGGTAGGGGATTTAGAGGTGGAAGGAGGGAGGTCGGTGGGAAGGGGAAAGGGATTAAAAAAAGAAACAAGTTGTATTATGTACATGTACCTACTCCCCAAAATGAATGTAAACATCCTGTACAGCAAACATATACTAATAGAAGAAAAGAGAACAAAACAAAACAAAACAAAACAAAAACAAATAAACTCTAGGTAAATGCCAAGAGGACAATTTCTATATTGCATGATAAAAATATGTCTGGTTTTATCAGAAACTACCTGTCTTACAAAATGGTTATACCTGTTTGTATTTCCACAAACAAAGGGTAGGAATTCCTGTTGTCCCATATCCTTTCCAGCATTTCGTGTTGTCAGTGTTATGGATTTTGAGCATTCTAATAGATACGTAGTGATATTTTATAGTTGTTATAATTTGCATTTCCCCGATGGAATATGTTGTGAAAGATATTTTCATAGGAATAGCCTCCATCTGTATATCTTATTAGGTGAGATGTCTGTTAACATCTGACTCATTTTTTTATTGGGACATTTGTTTTCTTATTGTGGAATTTTAAGTGTCCTTTGCATATTTTGGATAACAGTCCTTTATTAGATATATCACTGGAAGGAACTTCCTTACAGTCTATGGGTTATTTTTTCATTCTTTCAACAGTGTCTTTTTATCAATATTTCATTAATGGATCATGGCTTTTAGAGCATATCTAAAATATCATTGCCAAATCCAAGGTCATCCAGGTTTTCTTCAGTGCTATCTTTTGAGTGCTTTATAGATTTTCCAATTGAGGTAATTTTTATGGAAGTGTGTGTGATCTGCGTCTAGAATACAAAGGTTTTTTTTTTTTTTTTTGTATATGGGTGTCCAATTGTTCCAGCACTTTGTTAAAAAAAAAATCAGTTGACTCTATGTGGGTCTATTTCTGAATTTCTTACTCTGTTCCATTTTCTATTTGTTCTTTTGCAAATACTACAGTCTTGAATATTGTAGCTGTATAGTAAATCTTGAGGGTGGCTAGTGTCATTCTTCCAGTTTTCTCTTTTCCTTCTATATGTATTATGTTGAGTATTATGGTTCTTTTGCTTTGCCATCAAACTTTAGAATCAGCTGAGAGCTAGGAGGTGAAACTCACAAAGATAGACTCTCACGATCACCCTTGCTGACTGGGTCTTCCTAGAGTTTCCAACTCCCTTACTTGTCCACACTGAGCCTCCAGCAACTTGTCAATTAAAATTTAGGTTTCTTACCTTGGCACTGGTTCCCAAGGACATTGGTGCTTGTGTATGTTTGCTCAGGTAAGTTGTAATTCTCTGTGTAAGCCTGTCTCTCTAATTATGGCACAGAATTTTGTCCTGTAGCCTCACTTCTCTATGCATCCAGGAAGAGTTTTTGTTTGTTTGTTTTACTTTTTTAAATTTGTTCAGCTTTTTACCTGTTTGTAGGACAGAGTGGCAACTGCCAAATTCCTTTCATGGTAGGCCAGGACACACTTCAATTTTGATGGCAGTGGTGTGAGATACTGTTGGAATAACTAAATTATGCAGAAGTTGGAAATCCTTGAGTGTTCTTGCAAAAGGATCTCTTAGACTTCTAGGTAGATGACCACATATGGTGAGGAAAATGATAGATTCCTAGGCTTTATGACTATTCTTTGGTTTGCCTAACAAATATTTGGGAATTGAAAACTTAGGAGAGGAGAATTGACTTGACCAAAAGAGACTGATTCAACAGAATAACCTCATGTGGATTCACCTCATATATATATAGACTTACTGAAGAATTTCCATAAGTGAAAGCAGAAAGTACATTTGCTAAGTACAAACATGAAGGAATGCTCCTATAGTTACTTATTCTTACTTCCTTAAATGAATGGAGAAATGGAATCAATATTAACCTGAAATACACACAGTGTGACTAATTGATCGAAGAAACAAAGAAAACCCACCTTTTTAATTCTCAAGTATCTAATTTTTCCACTACTTTCTGTATTAACCACAGCTACTTTTTGATTTGTGCTTTCTTTTTAACTGCAGAACTTTATTTTTAGAAAGAATAGAACATGGTTAAAGGGAATTTGAAGTACAGGCAAGATTAGACATGGGAGAGCACCTGGTTACTATATGTTAACATATTTCCTCAATCATAAAAACTGCATATCAAGAGCCTAAAAGATTTTGCAGATTGCAAATACAGAAATACAGTCTAGCTTAAATCTTAATGTACAACACTTTTTTTTAAAAAAAAGAGAGAACAGAAGAGATGAAATTCTGCAAAGTTCAACCCATATGATGACACACAAGAACCAATATGCTGGGCTGTGTTCCATTTATAAACCAATGTTTCATTAAGATGGCCATTTTCAGTCCCTAAATAAATGTAACCACATGCCTGGACTAGATGACTAGTGTAGAATTGGGCTAGCAGAGATCGAAGTAGCTCTGTAAAGGACATGAGTGAGCATTAGAGACGTGAGCTGAGCGTAGCCTGAAGAAAAATATTGACTGTAAGTAATTTAATGAGTTTTCATATTTAGAGAGGTTATGGATGAGTTATACTTGTTCTCCCTAAATCTGTACCTTAAGGAACAGGTTAAAATTTGAATGGAGTTAACAAGAGGATAAGTAGTATCTACCAATGGAATGTGTATATATTAAGTATGTTTGAGAAGAGATAACCTCTAATTTATATCATATTCCACTGCAAGTTCTACATCCATCAGGAAGACAATTTCTTTGATTTTCATGGACCAAATTTGTTTTAATTTTTCCTACACTTTTATTTCCTTTATTTTATTTTATTTTATTTTTTAATTTTTTTGTGAGTACCGGGGTCGAACTCAGGACCTTGCACGCCAGCAGGCGCCCGTGCCACTGAGCGATATCACCGGCCCTTTTTTCGTACATGGGTATCAGGAGTCGAACTCAGGACTTCGCGCTTGCCAGGCAGGTGCTTATGCCACTGAGCCATCTCACCGGCCCTTTATTTCCTTTAAAGCCAATAGCATGCAGATTATCCCATAGTCAATTTCTGCTTATATAAACAATATACAGAGATACAGTTAGGATTTCATTCTATATAATATATATGTGTATATATTAAAGTAATTGGATTGCCATCTTCTTGTGTTCATCTGAGGAAGGCTTCCTAGTCCTGAAATTTATTTAGAGTTTATAAAGGAGAAAGTATATTTTATCTATAATTTAGGGATTTTAAATATACATCCAAGTAGCAGTAAATCAAGCTACACTATAGAATTCATGATGGTAAGAGTCAGGAGATGAAATGAAACTCTAGATTGGGGTCAGATTTATGAGGACCACAGAATGGGATAAAGTATGATTTGAGGAAATCACATATCTGATAAGATCTTTATGTCAAAAAAATGTATAAAGGACCTACACAAGTTATAAAGGCCCTATACAACTCAATCATAAAAACATATAAGTACTTAATTTTAAAAGATAGTCAACAGATATGAATATATGTTTATCCAAAGAAGATATACAAGTGGCCAATAAGCACATGAAAATATACTCAACATCTTTGGTATTCAGGGAAATACAAATGAAATTGATGTTGGATACCATTTCAATCTGTCAGGATGGGTGTAATAAAAAAAGTCAGAAAATAGCAAATACTGGAAAGGAAGAGGAGAAATAAGGACTTCAAACACTATGGATAGGAATGTAAATTGTTGCAGTCGGTCTAAAAATCTATATGCAGTGCTTCACAGAGTAGAATATAGAGACACCATTTGACCCAGCAATTTTACTTCCAGGTTTTTACACAAGAGAAATGAAAACATATATTTACATAGAAACCTATACATTAAAGTTTATAACAAGTGTATTCATAATAGCCCAATGGTGGGACCATCCCAAATATTTGCCAACTAATAAATGGATATACAGTGTAGTCATGTGTTAATAGTTGCTGAAGTTGGGTAATGGAATAGGTATCTTAGAATGATAATAGCATTGCCACAACTGTTTATGTTTGAAAACATAAAAGATAAAACTTTAAAATGAAATAAAACAGATAAAGAATAGTGAGTTTTTAAGCCTCGTGATCAATTCGAGGGCAAGGATTAAAGAAATAGCCCTTAGCATCTCCCGGGCTTTCTTCATGGAACCATCACTACATTTATGCTGCAGAGTTGACAATAGGTTTAAGTCACTGCACTCAGCTTCAACGAGGATGTGTCAGAGGTATGGCATCCTCGATCCAAGCTAAGCTGTTTTGCTTACTCGAAATGTTCATTCATTTCCCATGGGTGGCAAATAGTTTGCCTGTAGGTAAGAGGAGGCTGTAGGTCTTTCAGCATCAGTGAAATTCTATTAAAAAATTTAACTGGAAAGAAGAAGGGCTGACTTCATTAAAAACCAAAGAGAAGAGAATGAGGGAACAGATTTAATGGAATGTGAAAGAGTACAAAAAAAGAAAAAATGCTTCATTTTCAATTGTAAGAGAATGTGAGCTGCCTAAGAATAGGGCAGAGTATTCATGGATGTAATAAAAGTCTATATATTTAGAAATGAATAAGTTGTTTAATCTTTAGGTAACCCTTTTCATGGTGAATATTTATAAATATTGAGTTTTATTTATTTCCACACGTCTGTGGTAGAATATATCTCTGTCATGCATAAGGCCGGCCCCAAAGGCCCAGGAGCAGTAGCAGCAACAACAAAAACAACAATAAAAACAAAAGCAAGGCAAAGCAAAGCAAAGCAAAAGACTGGTTTTTAGTCTTCGGGTTTTTCAATATGCAGAATTATTTTTTAATAACTAAATCCTGTCATCTGTATTGATGTAATACCTTTATTTTGTGTCTTGAAAAATCTGAAATCTTAATATTTATGTCTAAAGATGCACTGAAGATTATCATTTGAAGGTTGTTATTGTCAGATCAACAAAATATCTTCCAACTTTTCTGGCCACGTTCTTTGTTTGCTTAAAAACCTTTCCAAGGTAGAATGCTATGTTGTTATTACTCTTTTTTCGGATAGTTGAGCCTCTTTTTTTCATGTCTACTGGTCATGTGTTTTATGTGAGTATATTTTATCAGTGGCTTTGAGCTTTATCCGCTGTATCCGCTGCTATGGGACAGGCAGTACATTAAGTTGGCCTCCAAGATTCATGCACTATGGAGCTCCTAATTTGTATAATCCTCTTCCCTTTTGTGGGGGTGGGAACTGTGAAATTGATGAGACAGTTACACCCTGGGGTTACATGGTGTGACAAAGGTGTCCGGAGAGTTACTGTCGTTATCTTCTGTTAGACAGATTGCTTTCATAGCAAGCTGAAGAGATTCTTACGCTGACTTTGAAGGAGTGAGATGCCATGTTGTAAAAGAGCCACATGGCTGTAAACTGAGGGCAGCTTCTAAGAGCTAAGAGTAAACCCTGGCCAGTAGCCAGCATGAGAACAGGACCCCAGTACTACACTCACAAGAACTGCATGCTGCCTAAAATTCTGCCTGAATGGACCTGGAAGAAGATGCCAGGATCAACATGAGAAAATGCCCCCCACTGACATCTTGATTTCAGCCTTGTGAGACCTGAGCACGACAACCAGTTATGCCCAGATTCCTGATGTACGTAACTATGAAATGATAATTGGGCATTGTTTTAAATGACTAAGTTTGTGGTATTTGTTTAGTAATCAAACCTAATACAATTGGTGTCCTTTTAAAATGAAGAGAGTGGTGTTGGTGGTAGAATGTTGTGGAACACAAGAGGATGGCATGGTTGGTGGGTTAAGTGAAATGGGAAGGGGCAGGGAGTTTTCAGGTCCAAGTCCCAGCTGCTCCTGTGCCGCTGAGCGATATCACTGGCCCTTTTTTCGTATGTGTGTACCAGGAGTTGAACTCAGGACTTTGCGCTTGCCGGGCATCTGGTGAAACACGGGGTCCAGTACAAGGTATAGGGTACTTGGGCAGCAACTGCACTATTGACAAGATGGCTGTCAAGCAGTCCGGCATATCTCGAAACATGAAATTTGTTCAGAGGAATGTGACTGATGGGGGAAAAGCATTCAACATAATGAAAATGAACAAGAAAAATAGGTCCACATGGCTTTATTGAGGTTCAGGAGCAATAGAAAAGGATGAAGCTCTTTTTGGGGATTTTGTTGTTTTACTGAACACAGATCTAAGGGTGGATATTTTCTTCTTTTACCACAGGTGCCCTTGATCAGTCTCAACTTCTGCCTCAGGAACCAAGAGTGACTGCAGTTCGATTCCCGGAACAACAACAACAAAAAATCTACTGCAGAGACCAGTAAATTCCTCTCCTCGACTCAGAAAGTATCCCAAATAAAATCTGTTCATGAAATTTATAGAGATGAGATACTGCATGGTGTGTTTGTGGGAAAGCAAATGGCAGTTGTGCGTGGCTACAATGTAGCCTGAAATGCCAGGAATCAGTTTATATTGATTCCGGCTTATTTATATTTACTGAAAAGAGCACGGGACCAATAGTCAGAGAATCTTGCTGGTCTTGTATCCTTGCACTGTTACTTGTGTTAGTTTTATGGCCTCAGGTAACATACAATTTCTTAAATTCCAATAAAATAGTACTTTTACCTATTTCAGAGGGTTATTGTGAGAATTAGATTTTGCTTGGCATGTAGTACGTGCTCACAAAATAATGCCTGGCTTTAGTCTTTAAATGGCTACAATGTAACAGTTACTATAGAAACACTTTAGTATTTGTCTTAGTTACTTTCCCACTACTGGGGCAAAACACAAAACATCCATAATTTAAAGGAGGGAGGTTTATTATGGTTCATGGTTTCAGTCCATGGTCAGCTGGCTCCAGGCAGAAATAACATGGTGGAAGGACCTGGCAGAGGAAAGCTGTTTAACCCATGGAAGCCAGGAAGCAGAGAGAAAGAGAGAGAGAGAGAGAGAGAGAGAGAGAGGGAGAAAGGAGTCAGGGATAAGAATACACCCTTCTGGGTCATATCCCCAGTGACACATCTCCACCTAGGCCACCCTCCAAACACATGAGACATTTGGGGGACATTTTGGATCTAAATCATAACAATATTATTTTACTGAACAAAACATTTAAAATTGCCATTATATTTGACTGTAGATGAGGAAACTGAAATTCTCCGGAGTAGTTGAGAGCCAGCCTCTGGCTCTGAAATTATGTTATACTATTTGTTTCTGCCTACATTTTTCATATAAGAAAGCTGTAGCATTTCAAACGATAGCAACCAGAGTGTGAACAGTGAGAGATAATGAAAAGAAGCAGCAGGAAAGTGAATTATTCATTCTTAAAACATGGTGATCTGAGTGAAACTGTTTAATTAAGGCATAATCTCTGTCAAAGGTGAAATAAAGACACTTCCATCATTACCTGTCAATATTTTTTACAGAATATGGGGAATCTTTGATTCCATCTAAAATAATCTGTTTATACATGTTTTGAAAAAATCTGTTTTATACACGTGCCTAGTTTCTTTTAAGTAAGGAACATTGTAGAATCTGCAAAATTTTATACCCTCTGCTCTTTCTTGAGAGTGTGAGGGGGAGGATTGGAAAAACTGTTTCAAATATATTTCTTCATTTTCTTGGAAAATGAGTTTTTAAAGTGTGCCAAATACAATAGTTATGCCCAAGCTATGCTTGCACAGAGGGAATTTTTATTTCCCTTAAAAAATCTTGAGAGAGGAAAAGTTTCCAATTTCATTCTAACTATAAATCTTTTCCCACAGAGATTTGTTCTCACTTGCTGCCCCCTTTAGAAAATGACACCACATCTTGTTGGTGAGAACCATGGTTGCCTCTTCAAGCATCTGTCATTTAAATCTACGCATTAGCAATGGGGAGAAAAGGGAGCTGAAGTGAACCAGGAGCTATGGGAAGATGAAAAACTGCGATTGTCTTTCTTGGGAAAGTTGCGGAAAAACCACATTAGTTTTGGAAACCGTGGTACTCTTATCTTCTCTGTGGTAGGGACATTTGAGTCTTGGAAAAGATGTCATATTTTTTGGTTAGAGTAGTTTAGTGTACGTCTGTATTTTCCTTAAAATACAGGCAAAGACATTTGGAGAAATACCTAACTATGGAAGAACATTTTGCTGAGGCTTTCTGACATTCAGGATTACAGTAATTGCCTCTCTCTACCTCTCAATTCCAGGCTATTCTTATGGTGCTACAGCCACCATGGGAAACCAGGCGTAGTTGAGTGGTTATGACAAAGTCGCCATAGTGGCTGAATCTGCAACTGGACAAAAGTATTTTATAACATGATCCATAAATAACTTGATGGAATATTTACTATGCCAAAAAGACACCTGTTATCTTAAGGATACAGCTTAGCTGTTTCAAATACCCTAATTCAACTCATTTATTAAGCATCTATTTTACACTAGTAGTTGAGGCTTCAAAGATGAGTAGGCATGGATCTGCCTCAGAAGCAAAGAGCCAAATGAGAAAAAGACATTTACTTGGATAATGATCTTTGATAATTGCTGCAGTTGGATTTCTAACATCAGAAGTGCATAAATGAGGGGAAAATAAAGTCATCTGGCAGGAGAAATGAGGCTAAATTAGTAGACAAAACTACAGAAATGACATTAAAGTTAGTAGAATCCAAAGGTCTGGTGATATTACCCTACTGGCAACCTAACAAGTTATCCCAGTACAATGTCCTGGATGCAAACAGAAAACACAAGATTCCTAGATCAGAATGAAAGAACTTTATTACTCGTGGCATTACAAGCTGAGCATCACGTTTCCTTTGGTTTCCATTTTTTTTCTGCCCAAGTCCCACAGGGCATTCCACAGATCCTGGGGAACACTGGATTTCTGTCCCTGCTGAGTAACTCCAACCTTAGGAATACTGAATTTTTTTTAAATAATGGGCTGAAAACAGATCTTCCCAACTTCTGTCCAAGAGAGAGGTGCTATACTATATTATACTGGACAGTAAGCAAACCTCACCTCTGCTCCAGAAGAATAAATTATCTCTACCTTGGAAGGCTCTTTGCAATATAGACATTTTTGAAAAGATAGTTTAGAACAAAATCTGCCGGGGCTTCTGCTTTTAAAATGACTTGACATGTGAGAGATCCATGAAGAACTGTCCTCCAGCAATATCTACTCTCCGTTTCTGTACCATTTTGGCACTTTGATTAATTTTACCTTCAAATGATGAGACCAGATGCTTTTAATTTGTCTCATATAATATTTACCTAAAGCTATCAGACTCCAAGTACTTAGATGAAGGTAGCCATCAATGTTGCCCTCGTCCTGGCCTTAGAGTGCCCCAGACCTGTGCTGTCACTGAACAGGAAATCCATCTACCCGTCGGGTGACGGAGCAGCCGCTGTGGGCACAGAGGTGGAGTAAACACCTGCACTGGCATTTTGCGTGGAAGTTGCACAAGCTGGGCCAGCTCTACTTTTCTGGTACTGTAAGTTTCTTGAAAAGAATAAGAACAGCAATCTAATTTTTGTCAAAACTGTTTGGTGGAGAGCCAGACTTCACAGTCAAGTTGAAGGCATGCATTTATTTTATGTAGAACTCTCCAGAATGGAGTGTGGGTAACTAGATAGGACACACAAAAACAAAAGTTGTTGTTATGGCTAAAAATAAGTGTGCATAATCCAAATGATAAGGAAAAACCTTTGTATTTTGGGTGAAGAAATGTGAAGAGTCAGAAATACCATTCACCTATTCTGAGTGACTGCATTTCTTGCACAAATGACATTTGATTTCTCTGAGGAAAACCGCTTGCTAAACAGTGTTTCTCCTGCCTCCTCAAATAGAGAGTGTACTGGGATAAGAAAGAACAGTATCGTACACTTACCTGCAAAGACACAGTGGAACAATACCATGGTCACAAAGGAAGGCCGGAGAGTAGTGAGCACCTGGCCCACTGCTCAGGATGCGTCTGCGCATTATGGAGGGGGCGGTGTGATGGGTTATTTCACCTGAATTATTCCAGGATTGCACAGCTGCTGCGCTTCCTGTTGTTTGTTAGAATTTTTCAAATGGTAAATGGCCAGATGTCAAGCCTTCTGTCTCTTATCAGACAATAGCATCCCCTGCTCGCTCAGTGAGATGGCAGGGCTGCTGGTGCTCTTCTACTGAGAGGTATTTTGGCAGCCAAGGACAGGCTCTAGGGTGGTGCTGTGAGCCCAAGACAATTGCTCCTTCCAGTTCTGAATGCAAGCTGCCCAGCAGATGCTGCTCCCAAGCAGAGAGGCGAACTGCCCAGTGAGAGTTAACAGGCTCTGAATTCTCTCTCACCCTAAAGAACTAAAAGGAGGAGGAGGAAGAGACAGAGGAGAAGGAAGAAAAGAATCTGAAAAATCCAAAATGATCCTTCAGCTCTTTAATATTTATTTTGACATTTTAAAAAATGCTGTTATTTGCCAGGATTTCCTGTCTTTTTCTCTAGCACACAAGTTCCTCCTAGTCCTTTTGCTTTCCCATTTTGTATTCCCAATCCTACAGATGTTCATGAGCTACCTTCAGAAAGTGGCCAATACCCTTTTGGAACAAAGAGGCACTTTGTCTGGCTTCACATTCCAAGTGTCAGGCAAGCCAAGATTCCCTTTGCAGGCAGCACATATCTGTCTGCTTTGGTATGTGGTGGCAGACATCTGAAACATAGTGAATAAAAAAACTGTAGAAATCAAATGGCACTTGTGAAACAAAACGACAATAAAAACAACTCCCTAATCTTTCAAATGTCATGCAGCTCAGCTATAGTTTTTAATTTAGCATTCACAGCCAGCTCTGCCTTACATGCAGTTCCTCTTCGTGCTGGCCAAATAACACCTTCTATTTAGAAACTACTTAATTGTAATAACATTACCCTATATCACACCCAGTAGAATATAAAGACAGATGAATAATTTGTAGGAGGTGGTCTATTTCATAACAAATTTTTCTCTGTCTCAAGTGAGAGGGTCATGGAGCACACCTTTTTGGCCTCTTGTCAAGATTCACAATTTTTATGAACTTATATATATATAATTACTATTATGTACTCTCAGACTTAAAAAAGAACTTCTTTCTCACATTCTATCCAATATAATAGCTATTCCTATGTTTAGAATAAGAAAACAATGCACCATCACAGATCCCCATGATGTAATATACTATATGCAGTCAGATGTGTTAATGGTGTAAATTTCAGCTCTGCTATTCAGTAGTTTAATGTGACCTTAGATGTTTAACCTCTCTAAGACTCAATTATATAAAACATAAAATATGTATAAAAATATCTATGTCATTGGATAGTTGTGAGGATTAAGTGAGATAAATAGTGTAAAAACAGTACTATAGAAGGTATTTTTGTTGTCCACCAAAATCTATTTTTCACTTCTTGGACCATTACTAAACCTCAATTTCTGTCTTCCTTGTGGCTAGGTGGGGCTGTGTGACTAAATTATTTTCCATGGATGTGAGCAGAAAGAATATGTGCCGTTTCTGGGCCTCGGAATTAAGACAATGTGCCTGCTGCTTCTTTGGCTCCACCTTCTTCCTTCTAAGTAGACCCAGGACCTAGCAAAACTTTTGTCTTTGTCCCTGCAGATGTCAATGCCCTAGACTCTAGAGGTGAACCAGTCAGTGACTTTCTTGGATTCTCAAGGGAAATATGGCTGTAATTCATCAAAAGATCCTGGGAATTTCTTTGGCTGGAATAAATGCCAATGCAGAGGACACTTTTTTTTTTGTGGGTACCGGGGGTCGAACTCAGGACCTCATATGCCAGCAGGCGCCCGTGCCACTGAGCGATATCACTGGCCCTTTTTTTGTATGTGGATACTGGGAGTCGGACTCAGGACCTTGTGCTTGCCAGGCAGGTGCTTATGCCGCTGAGCTATCTCACCGGCCCCAGAGGACACATTTTTAAAGTGGAGGTTTCATTGTTGCCATATTCTTTGGCCAATCTCTTAGAATTTGAGCTTCTGTCTTTCTTACATAGCTCCCCCCACCCTGTGAATTATGGTTTTAGGGATTGCAGTTTTCAGAATTTCAGCATTTTCAATCTCAAAGATTGTGATTTTGGGGATTTAAGATGGCAAGGATTTCTGTCTTTAGGGATTTCAACATTTGGGTTTATGGTGTTTAAAACTGTGTCTTTTGGGACTGTAATGGGCACCATTTGTGAGAAGTGAAATGAGTCAATGTGTATAGAAATACTGTGCCAGTCTGAAGAAGCAGACAGTAAAATGGGATTAGATATGGAAGATATTTATTATAGGAAATGACTTAGGGGAAAAGGGAAAGGAGCCAAGGGAAACTGGGAGAGCCATCAGACTTACACCATGGCGAAGACCTGCACTAAACCACTTGTGAAGAAAGAAGGGATATATGAGGACTCTTAAACTGCAATGTAGTTCTAAGAAAGACCTTGAGTCAAAGTCTCCTACCAGAGGGGTCCCCATCTTCCAAGAATGGGCACAACTTGATATCCAGACGTGCCTACTTACTGGTTAGGCATAGCTCATGGGAAACCTGGCTTCCATGGAAAGACAGAGATGGATCAGAGCATAGCAGTTGAGTCTCAGATGAACCATGCTCCTCACAGGAGGAGTTCTTAGGGACACCCTTTCATGATTATGCAAATGGGTAGAACAGTGTCTAGAATTAGTAGGGTTTCCGTACAGGCTAATGCCACTTCCACCTAACCTATTAGTCTGAAAAAGAAACAGGTGTCCTCTAAAAACTTTTATATCCCTTCTATTTTTTCTTCTAATTATGGTTACATCTCTGGTCTCTTTCAGTGGTCACATGCTTTAAATATTGCAGCCCAATAAAGTAGAACAAACTCTACTGGAGCAGCAGGGAGCAAACTATTCAGATAACCACTTATTAAAACTGTAATTCAGGTGCTCCCTTTAACATAGCCAGGCACATTGATTTTGTCAGTATCACACTTGGACTAAAGCCACCATAGGTTAGCTGAGAGCATAGGCCACTTTAATTCTCTCTTATTCTAGTGGAATATAATCTCCATACATCCTAACCCCAGTTTATCTTCTTGTGACTCCACAGTAAATAGTTGTCCGTCAAACTGAATGCGTTTGGGTGGACAAAATACAGTTCCAAATTCTTGGAATTCTACATTCAGTAAGATCCAGCTAGGCTATTTTCTGTTATCCTGTCCTTCATATGGCTGAAGAATTGAGGATCAGTAGTAGCCAGGTGAATTGTAAATATTTAAATTAAAAAAAAAATTCAGATAAAATTCTGATAAAATTCCAGAGATTACCTCAAGTGCTAAAGGGAGATGAAAAATGCAAATTTATTCTTAAGAAAGGCCTTTATATACCGCATAGTCTAGTTTATTGGCTATTAGGAAAAAATGACATACAAAAGATCTTGATATTATTATTTGTATATATTCATCAGAGATAGCAGTTACTATACTACTAAAAATAAAGCCTGACAGTTTTGGAGTTCTTTATTACAAGTGGAGATCTTACAATTGTCATGATTTACACAGCACAAAGTAAGAGTAATATTAACTGTATTAGTACCCATGGGATGGCTGCATTTAGTGCCCCACCCTGAAATTTAAAAGACTTTCACAGCATGCACTTTAGTTTTCATTTTCCTCTGATTCTTGGTTTAGAAATGGCACTAGGAAATTGGGAGATCAATCCTTGACAGATGGGAAGGGGACCAAGAATGGGGGGATGGAAAAGTATGAAGATGTGTTATGTACTTGAACCAACTGCCTCACAAGGAGTGTAATTGTCATGTACTGTGAACATGTACTAATAAAAAGTAAAAATTGAAAAAAAAAAAAAAAAAAACCTCTATAGTTGTTTCAGGTTAGAAAGGAGATAATCCAACTTCATTTCATCAGTTTTCTTTACAACTTTCTTATTTTTAGAATTTCTAAATGACTTGTTCAGTCTCACTGTCGTTACTCAGATGAACCAATCATGTTGATTCCTGTGAGCTGGAGTAGGCTACAGTGTGGATCAAAAAGGAGAGAAGCACAGCCTAGGGGACGGGAGCTCAAGCATCCAGGACTAAGGTGCTGGTTAGGGCTAATAATTGTATCCAAAATACAGAGATTAAAGTTGTAGTCCAGCATGAGAGTACTTAGCTGAGGACAAACAGAGGGGCATGCCAAATCTAAGGCCCTTGGTGACTGGAAAGATCTGTAGTACAGTAGTGTGGAAATCTAGGGGAGTTGCCATGAACAATTTAGAGTGTCACTAGCTCATCACTATTGATTAACAAGTGTGTGGCTATGAGTATTTGGGTTGCTTAAAGGGTCAGAGCCACTTAGGTACATAGAGGAAGTTCTGTTCATATCTTTGGTTAAACCTTTCTGCTTAAGTGCCAGTAGGATGAATTCAAGTTCCAAACTAACTTGTTAATTCTAATATGAGAAAAATGGAACAAAGTATACTTTTGAAATTTCTGGGCGCATACAGTTCTCATTTTTGTTGAAAGTTTTATGCATCAAGACAAGTCATATGAAATTGCTAGAGAGACTTCCAGAAGCCGAATTGAATCTAAGCCAGCAGGGAGTGCTTACCTTTGATGCTAAGTATTATAATAGAGTGGTATTACCATTTATTCATCTGGATTCCAGAACTGGAACTTACAGTATCTAGGTTGGTCATGATGGACAGTTGGAGATGGACCATGGACAGCATGAGACTCATATGACATATGACTGTACCATTGCTCATCTTGCTGGTACATAGCAGAAATAACTATCTACTGTATAGAATCATTTCAAAATGTGATCAAATGTTTTTTGCTAAAAGTTGGTGAAGGAAAGAATGACCTCAAATTCCAGGTAAGTACAATTTCACTCTACACACACACACACACACACACTGAGAGTTACTAATGGACAGTATATTCATACTTGGAACACGGGTGAGAATTTTTTTTTTTTTTTTTGTGGGTACTGGGGATCGAACTCAGGATCTCGCGTGCCAGCAAGTGCCCGTGCCACTGAACGATATCACCAGCCCTTTTTTCATATGTGGGTACTGGGAGTCGAACTCAGGACCTCACACTTGCCAGGCAAGCGCTTATGCTGCTGAGCCATCTCACCGGCCCCCAAGATATTTACCAATTTATTCAATAAGAAAATATTTATCAAGAGCTGACAATGAATCAGTCAGATTCTGGATACAGAGGAGTGAGCCCAAAGGACAAAAACCCCTGCCCTTGAAGATTTCACTGTCTGGTGTTACTGCAGCACATTTGTGTCTTTAGTTGCCAGGATCGTGTGAGTCTAGGCTTAGGGGAGTTTTCTTCATATGTGTTTGAGACAGTGTAGACCAAATAGAATCACAGACTAGTGAGATAAAACAAATCTTGCTGAATATTTGAGGAAGATTCTTTACTTCATAAGTAGAGAAATAGAAGCCAAGAAACATGACATGATTTGCCCAAATTTCAGTCAGTGTAGCTTAAGGCCTAGATCCCTGTCCAGTACTTGAGTCACACCATTACCCTCTCTCCAGTCCCATCTGCATAACCACTCCATCCTCCTGTCCCACCACCTGTTTTGCCATCCACCCCTATTTCCTTTCTCATGGATGGGTCTCAAGATTGTGCACAAAATTCTAGAAATATTTCTTCTACAGCATGGCAGGTTGTGGAATGCTTAGCTTAGGACATCACTTAGCATTTTATTCTTCCACAGGCTGTTTTTTCACTTTCTCACTCTTGTATATGTGAGTTTATCTTGTGGCCATTCATTCTGCCTTAAATCCAGACTTACTTTACAATCTTCCGCCTGCTTCCAAGTCATTTCAGCATATCGCTGGAATGTCCAGTACCTGGCATGAAGTACTTGCAGCCCATCTGCTATCTTTTGGCGATATACTTCTTCCCATAGTACTTGTTAATTTGTTTTTTTTTATATAAATGTATACATATCTAATGCATATTCTAAAACTAAAGTTCATATTTTGTAAGAGCTATGCTTTGCCAGTGAAATATCAAGGTGTTGATGTGGGATTTATCTATTCATAAAATAGTAATAAAAACCAGGATCTCTGGATGCAGAGACACTAAGAGGGAAAAGATGAAGACAGCACTTCATTCTCAAAGAATCCACAGTTTAGTAAGGAAAGACATGTAAATACATACTTATAATCTGATGTAATAAGTGCTAATGGAGCCATGGGAACACAGAGAAAGGATAAACTGAATGAATAAGTAGAGAAGTAGTAGAGAAGGAGTCACTGGGTGTGGGACCTGAAGAATGAGCAGGATTTTGCCAAGTGGAGGAAATAGGAGCAGGGGGACGTTTCATATAGACAGAATAGCTTGTGGGTCACATATGCATGCAAAACAACATGGCAAACTTGGGAAGTTGTTAGTTGTTTAGAGTTTTTGAGTTTAGTGTCCATGAGCCCTGGGATTGTAAGAATAGCTTGTAGTTTGGATTCTTACCAAGGAATTTGACTTTATTCTGGTCATCCAATAACAAGGAAACACTGAAGGAATATAAGCTAATGAGTTATATAATTTTTTTTTTTTTTTTTTGGTGGGTACCGGGGGGTCGACCTCAGGACCTCGCGCGCCAGGAGGCGCCCGTGCCGCTGAGCGATATCACCGGCCCCTTTTTCGTATGTGGGTTCCGGGAGTCGAACTCGGGCCCTCGCGCTTGCCGGGCAGGCGCTTAAGCCGCTGAGCCATCTCAATATAATTTGATCTGAAAGTGTTGCAGGGAAATAATGGGTATGGAGTACTAAGGGACTTGGAGATCTGTTGTAAGGTTGTTGGAGTGGAGTGAAAGGGATATATTAAATACCACAGAACAAAGGTTTGGTAATTGACCATCCACAATCCAAATAGAATCCAAGGTTGTATTTTGTATTGCTTCTACATTGTTAGATCATATAATGCTCTTAAAAATTCAAATTACCCAACATATGATCAGATTCTCATAAAAATCTGGATTTTTGCAGTTTTTTTTTTTTTTTAATTAGAAGATGGCATTCAGGCATTTGGCTGGAGTTAGTAACAGCTGCTCCCTGTGGATGAGGGATGTACTTTCCTGGTCATCACAATCACTAACTCTCTCTCATGTGCCTGAAGTACACAAACACTGATGTATATATAATGTCAGCAGTCATAATACCATTGTATATTTATGTCACCTAAGGGCATCTCCACAAATGCAGCCTCTCCTGAACTTGTAGTTGGTTGCTGTCCTCACTATAATTAATTTTTTAGTGGTGTGATGGTGTTTTGGTTACTTTTTTCTCATAGCTGAGACAAAAATACCTGACGCCCAAAATTAAGGAAGGAAAGGTTGGTTTAGCTTACAGTTTGTGGAGGTTTTAGTTGATACTCGGCTGGCTCCAAGGCAGAGTGACACATGGAAGAAGGCAACAGTTCATGGCAGGGAAAACAGCAAAACAACAGCAGCAGAAAGGGAGGAGCTTGAGAAGATTCTTTCTGTCCCTTATATTGTATGTAGGCTACCCACCCTAGGGTGGGTGTAGCACTCACACCCGTAATCCCAGCACTAGGCAATGAATCAATCACAAACTCTAAATTCAGCTGCCTCCAAAAAGCAACCCCCCATGACTGCATGAGGCTTTGGGGGGACATCCAGACACAAACCATAACAGATGGAATGATTCTCCTTACTGAAAACCACGGCATTTCCCCTTGATCTCTTTATTTTGCAGGCATCTTTGAAGTTAACTTTCTTAAATATGGCTTAGCAATAAATGCTAAGGTGGTTTGTGCTGGATGTAAAGAGATCTTCTTTAAAAAAATTATTATGAATTCCCATTGTATAGCAAATTAGGTTGTATATGAGTGCACCAACTAGACCAGCCCCAGATCTAGGCACCAGGAGGATATCAAAGACAAGTGTGACTATTGCCCCTCATGGAAATTAGCAATCTGATTAGATGGCATTTTCAATATTCTAACAGAGGCCGTCTCTGACTTAGAATTTGGCCAGACTGGGCTCTTGATCAATGCTTTCTAACCCGTAGTGTACCATTTAGTGCACTGAAGCAACTATCTCCTCAAAGGAACTCTGAGGCCTGCAAGAATTTCTATAGCTCTCAAAGGGTGGAAGCTGCAAGCAGACAGCATCGTCTGAACTGGATGAGCATAACCCAGTCACACCTAAACTCCAGCTGTTTACTACTGCATAGAATCCCAGGGTGTTTGCTGTGAGTGAGAGATGGGAACTGGTTTGAATTCATGGGAAGTTGGAGCAGCAAGTAGTCAGTGTCTTTTCATTGTTTAATTAAAAAATATTATGGATTTAGAAGATAAAACAATACAGTTGCTAATACCTTGTTTTTCTCAATGTTTCACAAATTTATGTATCTTCTGATACCTTCTGAGACTATAAATACTCTCACTAGCAATAAGCATAAATTATATCAATAAACACATGCAATGACCTAATAGGAAAAGTAATAATCTCTTAAAAATGTCACACAGTAGCATTCAATTTACATTTAAAAGACAGTTATTATGAGTAATTATAACTTAATTAAATATTGATTATTCTAAGAGCTCTATTGTGATTTAGGATCTATGTAGTGTAGAGTAAATCTGGGTAATTTGAAATAAACTCAAAACGACATTATTAACTACCATGTAATTACATTTTATAGTTATTAAATATGACTAAACAAGCTAAAAATTTATGGAAAACAAGTCAAATATTATGGTAAGATATTAACATTAGTTTCTCTGTACCTAATCTTATCCTGTGTCTATTTTATCCAGTAGCTACTAAAAGCCTAAATTTTCCTAAGTTGTTTTTTTCCGTTTTTGACTATCAGTTTACTCTCAGTTTTCTCCATGAAACATTGAAGTTTTTACAATAGAAATTCCATGTACCCTTGGAAATGTTTTGCATCACCTTTGTCAATGGAATGATGTTTTGCAATGGAAAAAAGATAACGAAGTCCGAAAGGACAAATGTGGATTTATAGTCAAGCAATAGGATGAGAGTCAATGGATGGAAATTTCTAGGAGAAAACACGAAAGGAAAAGGAGATTCTTGCTGAGGTGATTCAATGGAATTCTTGTTAAAAGCAAAACAGGGTGGTAATATATTGAGGGTAAGAAATTAGGACAGATACTTAAGGGTGGGAGATTTTGCAGATTGGTGATCAAACTGGATTCTACCAAAACAGAGAGAAAAGTCCAAGGTCAAATCTCATAAAGTATTCAAAGGAATCTGACTTAAATTGTGTCAAAAGAGGACTCTTTGTCATATCATCCATCCTCTACCCATCCATTCACATATTCATCGAAATGGCTATTTATTCAACAACCATTATGACAAATTATGTATCAGATTATAAGGAAATTATAAAAAAATTTGGTCCTTTGGCTTCTTTTCTAGAAACCCATCTCTGTTGATGCTAGAGGCTAGGGTAAGTATATTGATGAAACTCAGATTTCTATAGAAAATGAATGCAAAGTGTAGCTACCACAGAGAAATCTAGGGTCCTTGTTATTGGTTTCATTCTCCAGCATAGAAAAGTATTAGCTCCAAGCTGATAAAAAATATATCATCAAGGCATTGTTCTTCCAGTCTGCTCCCCCAGGGGACTAATCTAGACTATGAACTTATCATAAGAGCAGAAAAAATAATAATGGGCCCATAACCATAAGTAGCATAAATGGTGAAGTAAGATTTAATTATTGTGTGTCTGGCTTCTGATAAATCCCTAACAACATATAAAAAAGCTCATTAAGTGCAGACATACTTCTAGCCTCAGTATCTTCTATAGTTCAGAAGAAAAAATACAAATGAGGAGTGAGCTGCCATTTAATCCTTTTTTGAGCCTCTAGTATGCGTCTGGCACTGTGTCTATGCTTTGTACATTTCCTTTCATTTAGTTTCATCATGTAAGAACCGTAAGATGTAGAGACTGTTATTTTCATTTTACAGATAAGTTAACTGAGGTTTGGAGTAGTTGACTTGCCAAAGATTCAAATTTCAAACCTCGGTCTGTTTCCATCAAAAATCTTCTCTCTTTCCATTCTATTATCTCAGTCCTGTTTTGAAACCAGATGCCAATAAACTTTAAGATTTACTTGTTTTTGTTTAAAAAGATATGCTTTTAAAAAGTCTTGCTTAAATCAAATATTAGTAAAATTCATGATATTTTTAAATACACTTTGATTGTGGGAAGGAATGCTTTTTAAAGGCATCGTAAAATCACACCTGTTGTAAACCATGAATTCATTTGGTGATGTACAAAATTATGATATAATTTATGTTTTCTTTCACATGAAATTTTATAGTTCCACTTTTTAAAAACTGTTTTATATTTATAAAGATGTTAGTATGAGCTACATTGTGTCACAAGTCTCTAATTTAAAATGAATTGATCTTTTCTTAATTCTTTTCTGGTTCGTGGATGTCAGAGAATGTGAGAATAATTAACACATTAAAGCTAATAATTTTTGAGCACTATTTACAATGTGTTGCTATTTCTGTAGGCATTGTACTTAACTTATTTCTATCCTTATAGTAGTTTGTGAGATAGCTGTTATAAGTTCTTGTTTTGCTTATGTAAAAGCTTAGGGAAATGAAGTAACTTGGTTCAAAGTCATTACTCTGTTTGAACTAGTGGAGTAAAATACAGGGGAAATAGTTCAAGATATTTTTACAAGAAATGGCTTGCCAAATAGAACTAAAATATTTCAGGGAAAAAAGCAAGAATTGACAAACAGCATGACATCAGATTATAAAGTTTCTGCACAGCAAAGGAAACAACAGAATGAAGAGACAACACACAGACCAAGAAAAGGTCTTTAATAGCTATTCATCTGAGAGAGGATTAATAACAAGATTATATAAAGAACTAAAAAAAAAAAACAACAAAAGAACAAATAATCCAGTAAGAAATGGGTACACAACATGAACACATTTATCAAAAGAAGAAATACAAATAACTAATAAATATATAAAGCTGGGCAAGGTGTCACACACCTATAATCCCAGTACTCTGAGAAGCTGAGGCAGAAGAATTGCAAGTTCAAGCCCAGTCTGGGCCACTTAGCAACTTAGGAAGACCCTATCTCAAAATAAAAATTTAAAAATAAAAAGGAATGGGTATGTAGCTCAGTGTGAAAGCCCTGGGTCCAAACCCTAGTGCTGCAAAAGTGAATAGATAATCTTAATATTTTAATTATCAGGGAAATGCAAACCAAAACCACATTAAGATTCCATCTAGGGCCAGTGAGATGGCTCAGTGGCAAAAGCTCCTGCCTGGCAAGCGCAAGGTCCTGAGTTCCACTGCCGGTACCCACATACGAAAAAAGGGCCAGTGATATCGCTCAGTGGCACGGGCGTCTGCTGGGGCGCGAGGTCCTGAGGTCGACCCCCGATACCCACAAAAAAAAAAAAAAAGATTCCATCTAACCTTAATCAGAATGGCTGTTATAAAAAAACCTAACAATAACAAATGCTGGTGAGGACGTGGAGGAAAAGGAATTCTACATAATTAATGGGAATGTACATTAGTTCAGCCCCTTGGAAAACAGTGTGGCGATACCTCATAAAACTAAAGAGAGCTACCATATGATCCAGCTGTACCACTGCTGGATATATATCCAAAGGAATTGAAGTCAGCATGCATAGGAGATACCTGCATATATCCGTGTTTGCCGTGGTACAATTCACAATACCAAGACATGGAATCAGCCTAGGAGTCCATCAGCAGATGCAAGGATAAAGAAAATAGTATATATTCAGTCATAAAGAGGAATGAAATCGCATCATTTTCAGAAAAATGGATCATGTAAGTAAAATCAGCCAGACACAGGAAGGCAAGTATCATGTTTCCTTTCATATATGGGAAATAAAGGTGAACTGAAAATAGAGGGCCAACTTTTAGGGAAAAAGAAAGGATAGGAGGAGGAGGGAGTGGAATAATCAAGGCACGATATGTGGATGTGTGGAAATAACACAGTGAAACTCGTTAACTTGTACAATTAATATGTGATAATAATAAAACAGACAAAAAGCAAAACAAAACAAAAAGTCATCCCTCTATTAGGGCTCCAAAATCTGGGATTTTTTATGTCTGTTTTGGCTGAACCATGCCTTATCCCTCCACACCGGGCTGTTTCCATAATATAGTTTATAGAAGTAGTAAGAAAACGATAAACTTAGTAGTTGTGGTTCAATTAATACTAGATATGGTATTTCATTTGTTCTAACCTTCAACTTTTACATTTTAATAGTTCTAAAATTAGCTTAGATCTTTAAACCTTTTCACCTGTGTCATATTTTAACCATTGTGATTCTTCTTTCTTTAATGGTACATTAAATGATGGTACCTCTTCAATAAATGACATCTTAAATCAAGAAACTATAACATAAATGTTTATTAAGTATATGGATATTTCCCCTGTTTTAAGCACATTTTACCAGAATGCATGTAAAGATTCGGTTTTTGAAGGGATTTATCATTGTAATTCTTCCCTTCTGCCTCACTGAATGCACCACATTCTTCTTTCATTTGATAATGCTATATCTTTTCTGTAGTTGGATTTCTGAATGAGAAGGCATGAAAGTGTTAGACTGAAATGAAACACTAAATGATATATAAATATTGTCAGTACTCTTGGATATTGTCAAGTGTTCACGTTAAAATATAATATACGGAGAAAAGAGCTGGACACTTGCTTAATTCATTGCCATGACTTTGAACTAAATTTGTCTAAGATTAATCTCTTCTTGTTTTTTTATCTTTCCAAAACGACTCCCCTTCTCAAATTGTGGAGACTACTGTGTGCTCAGAATTTTTAGTTTCGTCTTTCTTCCTGAAACCTCAAGCCTCAGCTATTCTGCCTGCTTTCAAAGCTCTCCCTGAGTTACCGGGGAGGTGTTCCCTAGCTATCCATCGTTATTCCCTATGACTCCCCAACACAGTTTCCACAGGTCCTTCCTTTCCTGTCTTCCTATCAAAATCTCCTAAGTTTGGGAGCCCTGCCTTGGTTCTGTGACCCTCTGACTGTTTACATTTGGACAAATCACCTAATCTTCATAACTCTTAGATTCTAAAATTGTAAAATTGAGAGAGAAGATGCAGGGCATGGATGAGCAGGTACATTAAGTTTCTTCCCAGTTCCTGAGGATTTTTGTTCCCTTTCCATCTTATGTTGTCCCTCATACTTCATGAGGCCCTCCCCAATCATTATACCATACGATAACTTCATTTTTCTGAACTCTTACAGCACTTTCAGCCCATACTACGAGGTCAGCTACTGAGGTATGGACCCTTTTGTATCATTCTCTTTTGCTTTGTAAAGTTTCAGTATTACTTTTACTGATGGACCGTAAATTTTTCTAGGGCCAGAACGATGATTCAGACTTCTTTGGTGTGCCTATCACCTTATGTCAAAAAATCTAACAGTAATAGGCTCAGAGAAGAAACTAACTACATACTTTTGATGGAATATTGATTTTAAAAATAGAATGAATTGTTCCAATGCACCAAGCTGTGTGGGCTGAAAAAAATTCCATGTGTATCAGATAATTCCATGTGTAACTCAGTTAATATTTTAACCATTCTGTGGGTCAGTGTTGTGCTCATCTTTTCATTTGCACAATCAAGCACCTAGCAAATATTCAACATAGGTTGGTCGAGAGAATAAGCTAAGAAAAATCTTCTGCTTTGGCAGCTCATATTAGCATCTGAGTTTATTTAAAATAATTTCATCTCTTAAGAATCAAAACAGGGCCAGTGAGATAGCTCAGCGGCATAAGCGCCTGCCTGGCAAGCGCGAGGTCCTGAGTTCGATCCTGGAATCCACATATGAAGAAAGGGCCGGTGATATCGCTCAGCTGCACGGGCACCTGCTGGCACGCGAGGTCCTGAGGTCGACCCCCAGTACCCACAAAAAAAACAACAACAAAGAATCCAAAAAATACTCAAATCTGAGCTTTTTGTCTGGGGATTTAAATGCTCCCTTTCAAAGTATATTAATCTCCATAAGCTTTTTATTGTTGCGATTACTGTCCTGTGTACTTCAGTGCTGTCTCCCCCAACAGAGTCTCTGCCAAGAAGACACTTGCCTTGTGTAACCACATCTGAAAGTAAGCAAATATGGGCAAAATCTCATAAAATCTTATTATTCCTTTTGGGTAAATGATATCCAACTCAGTGGCCACTGTTGCCATTTATAAGTATGAATCACAAATTTACATTGCCTCTGGACATCATTAATGGCCTGTCTCATAAAATGTGAGTGAAGACTCTGCTTACAGTCGCATAAGAAGGGTCAGCATGAATAATCAACTCAAAACAAGCCTTCAAAAGCATTTCAATGTTAAAGGTTGCTGATCACAGCTAAAATCTTAAGAGCAACATTCACGGTTTACTTTTTCTAAGTTCTATTTCATGAATTTCAGTAGTTAAACTTGTGCTGTGCAGCAGAGGAAGCTAAAATGGCTTCTCTAACTAACAGGTATAGCAGTTATAATTTCTGGCTGCAACTAACAGAAACAGTCTTTGTCTAATAAAAGGAAATTTTTTACCTGGGAATGGAGGAGTCACAGAGACTCTAGGATGCTGAGTGTCAGGGATTGACAAATGAGAAATAGCAAAGCTCCAGAAAGCAGAAGGTAGGGAGCCTGGCAGCTGGCATGTAACCTAAACCATCTGAACAAGGATCCAGAGCCACCATTGCTAAATGAATGAACTTATTAGCTTTTCTGAATTCTTTGGTCACTCACTGAAGAGTGGTCTTTCTTCTGTGTAAGGGAATTGCTCACAGTTACACACCCTACAAAATTACATGCAATGGGGCCGGTGAGATGGCTCAGCGGCTTAAGCGCCTGCCTGGCAAGCGTGAGGGCCCGAGTTCGACTCCCGCAACCCACATATGAGAAAAGGGCCGGTGATATCGCTCAGTGGCACGAGCGCCTGCTGGCGCGCGAGGTCCTGAGGTCGACCCCCAGTACCCACAAAAAAAAAAAAAAATTACATGCAATGGAGAAAAGCTATTATCCCTGTAGGAAATCAGGGTGCTTATGTAGGGGATATATACTGAGTGGCCTCAAAAAGATAAAAATCTGATGTAATAAATGCTCAGAAATACAGGTTGGGGCTGGTGATATCGCTCAGCGGCACAGGCATCTGCTGGCAAGCATGAGGTCCTGAATTCGACCCCCAATACCCACCAAAAAAAAGAAAAAGGAAATACAGGATGTGTTTATCAGTGCATCATATAGTCAGTGAGTAACTAACACCATGTGTGTCTATGTGTCTACCTACCGGGCAAAGAGCATGGCTCTGACCTCGAAGAGGACACATCTAGTGGGTAAGAGAAGCCTGTAAAGGAGGAAGGACAGTGCAGTGTGGCAGTTAGGGTTATGATGAGTCATGACCATGATGAGTAAATCAGGGAACAGCATTAAAGGCAGAAGAAAGAGTATCAGATGTGGAGCTATTAGAGTTTGAACTCATTTTCTGTTCTAATATCTCACATGTCTGTAACTTTGGAGAAATCCCTTATTCTCTCCCGCATTTGGTATCATCACCTGTCAAGTGAGAAAAATAAATAGTTCTTGTAGGATCAAAAGAAATAGATGAGGTTGTGTATACTGAAGCATTTAGTACTTTTAATAGGTGTTTGATAAATGATTGTTGATTCATTATTTATGCATTCACAAAACAGGGAATGGCTGCCTCAGTCTTGGCCATACAGAGAAGGAGATATGGGAAGTAGCTCCTGAAGGATGAGTCTGTCTCCCCTGGGTGACAATGGAAGGATATTGTGGAACATTCAAAGGTGAAGAAGTGATAAGGCCATGGGATATCTGGAGAGGTGAGAAAGAACAGTAAAGATGGATGGTGGACATCTAGGGCAGTGTCAGACAATGAGAAGAAACTAATAGATAGGAGATAGCTGATGAAAGGTGTGTAATGCTAAAGAATACAGACTTCACCCAGTAATAGTCAGTGCTTTTTAAAATGTGATCCCCATGCCTCCTGCATCCAAGTCACCAGGAATAGTTACTCAAAAGGCAATTCCAGAGCCTCAACCTAGACTTCCTTAATCAGAATCTCTAACAGTAGGGAATGGGCAATCCACAGGTTCTACAATCCCACTGAGGGATTTCAAGGTCCTTTACAATGCGAGAAACCCTGTTAAAGCAATAGAAATCCAAGGGAAATGTTTAAGTGGAATAATCATGAGGAAATGAGATTTTAGAACTCCATGCAATGGGTTTCTTTCACTTTAGGACTGTAGAGTGTATTTTATCCTTTCGGGTAGGATTTTGATATTGTTGAGCTAAACTTAACACATATGAGACAGAATATCATCTCAAACAATAGTATTCCCTTTTTACAGCCAAGAATCAGTCTACAGTAAGAAATAATTCTGTGGCAAATAAAACAGAGCAAGGTGGCTGATAATAAAAATGAAAGATTTGAAAAAAGCATTTAACACTTAAGGAGATGCAGCCTGGAGAAGAAGCATGCTTTTGAGAGAGAGATGGAAGTGGGAAAAGGGAAAAAAGCAGCATAAATTTACAGTTATGGTAAATGTCACAGAGAATTCAACAATTTTCTTTGCAGAATTTAGAAAATGAGTGTGCATAATTCCAACTGGATATCAGAGAGAATTTGAAAAGTACCCTGAGGTGATTTAGAGAGCTGGTTTTACATTCAAGCTGAATGAAAGAAAACATCTATATTTCAACTAAACATACACACATACTCCTTCAATGGCTGCATGCACAACACACATAATTTTTAAAAATATATGGTTAGGTTGAAAGTAGAGGAAGTAGAATTGCTCTGTGGATGCCCTCTATGTATCTGCCCAGGTTCCAAAGCCGGGACTTCAGATGCTGAGCCAAAATGATCAGCTTGCTCCAAAACAACATAACACAGCTCTTGTTGAGGATTGAACTGATGTAAAAGAAACAATATCTGTTGCTTATTCCGATTTAAAGCCTTAAAACTATGTAAGCAAGCGTGGACTTCTGTAGTATTTAGATGTTTATTTGCAGAGAACTACAGTGAGGCATAGCCTATAATTCCTAGCAACACAGTAGAGTTTGAGCTCCTTTAAACCTGATTTCTTGTTTTCATTCACTTGCTGAAGGCAAATCAGGAAGTAAAGGAGAGAAAGGGAAAAGAGGCTGGAAATGTTTTGAAGATTACAGAAAGTCAAGTTAGGTAAGCCATTAAAAAATAAAAACAAACTCACCTGGGAAGCAATTTCAACATAACAATATGAAGAAAATGGTTGTATATCTGAGGCAGACAGATACATTTTCATGACCATGGTGCTCTAGGCAACACAAGTGAAGGATGTAAATAGAAGACCCAGAGTGTTCCAAGGAATCACTCTTGTTCAAATTCATCCATCCATCCATCCACCTATTCAACTAGTATTCATGTTGTCATTACTTCTTGCCACTCTCTGTGTGATGGGAGTATAGAGATAAACATGACACAGTGTCTTCCTCATGGTGCACACATCTCCGGGACACAGGCAGACGTGATAGTAAATATTTGCAAAATGGTGTGTGTAACTGCAGATAGGAGGCACGTGGACAGTCCTGAAAGCATTTAGAAGAAATCTGGAGAAACAATGCTTGAAACTGTATGAGTAGGTAACAGAGAAAAGACAGCAAAGGCAGTCTATAGGAATATTTGATGGAACATTAGTATGACTATCTGGCCAGTTTTAATAAAATACTGGGAACTTGTTTGATAAATTACCATTCAAATATCATCTTACTATCATGCTGCATTTAGCTAGAACATGAGTTTTAAAGATGAAATAATCTTACTGTAATGCTGCTAGAATGACACATCTTGTCTTGTAACTCTCTGCTACACTTTGGATGAAGTGAACAATGAAGGAAAGATAGTGTGTAGTCAGGACCTCTATCTCTCTGAGTCAGGAATTTTTAGAAACTCAAATGGAATAATTTCATGATTGTATCTTTTTTTTTTTTGTGTGGGTACCAGGGGGTCGACCTCAGGACCTCGCGTGCCAGCAGGCGCCCGTGCCGCTGAGTGATATCACCGGCCCTTTTTTTGTATGTGGGTACCAGGAGTCACACTCAGGACCTCACGCTTCCCAGGCAGCTGCTTATGCTGCTGAGCCATCTCAGCGGCCCCGTATCTTCTTTTCTTGAAAGAAACCCTGAAAGAGAAGAATGTTAAGGTAGAGTTAACTCAAATTAAGCCTTCAACTTTAGAATCTTTGACTTTTTTTGGTGACTCAGAAAACCTTACTGAGCTAAAAGAACTGGTATTTATCAAATACTTATTTTATGCCTGGTTCTCTGTCCAGAACTTAATATAATTTATTTCCAAGATTAGTAGTATGTAGGAGCATTATGGAAGTGACAACAAGGCACAGAAGTTTTAAATATAAAGATAATGAGATTCAAATTCCACTCCTCAACTTACTGGTTACATGATCATGGACATATTACCTAACTTCTATGGACCTCAGGCTTTTCATTTGTAAGCTGTTTATATGAATGGAATCTACCTCGATGGTATTTACAATCATTAAATTATTCAATATAAGTGCAATGTTTGGAGTAATACTTGGCCCCAAATAAATACCAATGAATGTTAGCCATTGTTATCGCTTTTAGTATTATGCATAACAAAGTGTGCATAGCTGATATGTTGAAAAATTTCCACTCATATTTTTAAAAACTTAGCAAATAGAAATAGAAGACATAGAATTTGATAAAGGGTGATGACAAAAAGCTTACAATGAATCTTTACTTAATGGTGAGATGGGAAAAGCTTTATTTCTGAGACTAGAAAATAGACAAGAATGCATTTTACCACCAATACTATTGAACAATATACTGGACATCCTGGTAAGAATAATAAGGGAAGAGGAAAATAGAAGAAGAGGAAGAAGAGGAAGAAAAAGAAGAAGAACAAGAGTAGAAGGAGAAGGAAGAAAAGGAGAAGAAGAAGGAGGAAAAGAAGGAGGAGAAGAAGGAGAGGGAGGAGAGGGAGAAGGGGAGGGAGAAGAGGAGGAAGAAGAGGAGAGGAAGAAGAAAAAGAAGAGGAGGAGGAGGAAGAAAGAGAAGAAGGGAGGGGAGAGAAGGGGGAGGAGAAGGAGAAGGAGGAGGAGGAGATGATATAAGGACTACAAATGCAGACATATAGTCACTATTAATAAATAATTTGATGATATACATGAAAATTCCAGAAATAATTATTGGAATTAAAAGGTGAGTTTACCAAGATTTCTGGATCCAAGGTCAGTATACAAAAGTCAACTTGGGCTGGTGAGATGGCTCAGCGGCGTAAGCGCCTGCCTGGCAAGCGCGAGGGCCCGAGTTCGACTCCCGGATCCCACATACGAAAAAAGGGGCAGGTGATATTGCTCAGCGGCACGGGCGCCTGCCGGCGCGCGAGGTCCTGAGGTCGACCCCCCGGTACCCACACACACAAAAAAAAAGTCAACTGAATTTCTATACCGTATTCTAGAAACACACAAAAAATAAAGTTTTCAAAATACATCCGTTATGATAGCATGAGCAAAGGAAATATCTAGGAAAAAGTCTATGAAGAAAACTACAAAAACAGTATTAATGGAAATTAGAATGGAGAAAACTCAAAGCAAGAGATTAGAAGACTCAGTGTTTTAAATGTGTCAACTCTTTCCAAAGTTAATCTAAATAATGAACTTTTGGTAAAGTATTCCAAACTTCTTTTTCACTAGGAGTATATTGGCTATGATTTTTTTTAATTAGCTACCCTTGATCTTTTATATTTCCATATTAATTTAAAAGTCAACTTGTCAAAGAAAAAATTATTGAAATAAAAATGGACTTTAGATTGAGGTGAGAAATAGGAAAAAATCTGATGCATTATCAGCTTTCACAAAAATTATAATATACATTTAAGGGGCTGGTGAAATGGCTCAGCGGCATAAGCACCTGCTTGGCAAGTGCTAGGGCCCGAGTTCGACTTCCAGAACCCTCATACGAAAAAAGGGCCGGTGATATCGCTCAGCAGCACGGGTGCCTGCTGACATGTGAGGTCCTGAGGTCAACCCCTGGTACCCACAAAAAAAAAAAAAAAAAAAAAAAAAAAAAAAAAAATATATATATATATATATATATACACATTTAAAAAATCCATAACACTGAAAACCAGTTGATAGATATAGCAAATGAGACAGGTCACTCTTAATAAATGTAAATATATAGAGCCTACGTGTTTAAAACTACTTTGGGTGGAATCCTCAAAGAGATAAAGAAACAGCATTCTTTAAAGTGAACAGTCTTGGAAAATGTATATGTTTACATGAACCAAAAAATTACTGAAAATGAAACTTAGGTAAATGCCATAGTAGAACTGCTAAATAGTACATTATTGAATGTAGAAGAAAAGTAGTATGTTGGAAGAGAAAATTAAATAAATGTACTAGAATCTGGCTAAACACTCCCAAATTGCATTACCTTTTCCTAGGCACATAAGAAAGCTACATTTCCTGGATCTCTTCACAAATCGGGGCCATGTGATTGGAATGTGAGTGAAATAAAGTATTGTACTATTGAAGAGGATGACTGAGCTCCTGAAGATCATGATTTTAATTATTGACAGTAATTTCTCCATTAATTTAGAATTTACTGAGATGATGCTGTTAACTTCTCTGAGATTATGTGAATAGGGCTGACAAATGCCCTGCTTGTAGGCATGATATCTCAATGTGGAATAAGAAGATCTAGGGGGATTTTATGATTCTACAGAGCATCCTTAATGCCATCAAATCACCTCTGGTCATCTTTGGCATGCACATGTTTAAGCTAGCCAGTGAGATGGACCACAGTTTGCTGTCCCGGCCATGACAACTGATGTATCTCTAGACAGGAGGGAGCCCATTCAGCTTCTTAACTAGCTTGTTGCCTTGGGTAAGCTCTTCTTAGAATGCCCTTTGCTAAGCTGTTCCCCTGCCCTGGTACAAGATCCTAACTGTGTCAATTCCCTCACATTCTCTAGTTGTTCAGTAAAATGCTGCTACCAACATGGCCTAATCCCAAATTCATTGGCGATGGAAGTGGCTAGACTAGACACCGAAGGTCCTGGAAGCATTGGTCAGATAGGATGTGTTTCCTCTAATCTAAATCCTGTGAAGGTGTGTGAATAGGCTTTGCCCTTGAAGACAGAGAAGAAGCAAACGTCTGTGGGAAAAACCAGCATGTGACTCAGAGAAGACACTTTTCCTGCACACCTTGCTCAGGAAGCCCTTTCTTCACAGAGAGGAGGAGATCAATATATTTCTAACTGTGGGCAACAACCTGTTAGTGGTTCAAAAAATCATAATGACTCAGACACAACGTATAATTTTAAATGTCTGTGTTTGTTTTTAGATCCTAAGAGTTCATAACCCTAACTGGGTATGAAAACATTCAACTTAGCTGTCGTCTGGGCAACAGAACCAAGGTTAGGGAGATGAGAATCCCAGGGAAAACAGGATAAATATGTTACAAATAAAGCAGCCGCACTTGTAAAAATTGTATCAGGAAGCATTAGGAAGTGAGAACTTCGGAAGATGCCCTTGTTGTAACCCTGTCACTGTGTGCTGCTCCACACACACAAAAAATGATCACCCTTCCCAGGGTTTGTAGAAGGAACTCCTTCTTTCCAGGGGAACATGGAAGTGTTTAACAGGGAACAGTTGGCTTCTCTTGTGAAGTCTAGAATATTCCTTTTGATTCTAGAATCTCTGATGTTTTGTGCATCCTAACATCATCAAACAGACATTGAAATGGGGAAATAAACTTGTACTGAATGCTTTTTACAAACCAGAAACTTTTATGTCGTTGATCTCATCTAATCTACATAACAGTCCTGGGTAGAACATATTACTATCCTCACTTACGAATGTGTACAGTAGCTATGGGATCTAAGCAATGTGCTCAAGGTTACCTAACCTTTAGGCTATAAGGGCAAGAGCCACTACAGGATAAGCTCCGTAGCTGCAGTCTCTCGTCTAGACCATGCTTCCTCTAATCACAATCTGAGGAACCAGATTACTCGTTGGACATTATTTATTTCTATGCTTTCTTTTCTTACAGGATGAATTCTGATTTTATCATAGGACTAATGGTCCCAAAGTACATTACAGAGCCACAGCTGTTATTACCCACCTCAAATAGCACATGTCTATCTAGTAACTACCTTTTGAGCTATTGCTTGAAGCTCAGACTTCACAAAAGATGGAACACTTTTCAAAGCATTCCACTGCTACAGTTTTGCACAAACCAAAACGATTTTTTTAGAATCTTACTTTGAAGATTAACTACCTGAAAAAGTCAGCATTCATTATCACTTGAATTAAATTACCTTTCTCCACGAGACGTATGCTTTTTTCTAAAAAGAGTGGTGTGGCATGTAGCTCAGCCAATGCTTCACACCACTGTCACAGTGTATTTAAGTTTTGCCATCTTCCATTATTCAGGACCAGAATACCATCTTGGCAGATCATCCAAACATTCTTGTTTTCTTCTTGTTCCATAATATTGGCCCATTTTAGTACTTTTGCTGCATTTTGGGCTGCTTTAATATGAATACAAAAACTCCACTCAAATTCACTTACAAAAGAAAGGAAGCTATCTTAAGGCTATACTTAGCTTCCTGGGTATGGAACTAGGGGATGCCCAGACAACTTCTCTTATGATCCTTCCCCGGGCTGCATTATCTCTCACCGCTCTGCTTTTCTCTATGGATTTCCTCCATTGTCCTTTCTGTGCGGAGTTACCTCTTCGTAGAAAAAAACAACAAAACAAAACAAAACAACCAAAAACAAACAAAAAACTTCATTTTATTGATAACAAATTCTTGAAGTCCAACTAGTGCCTTGATTGGTTAAGAGACAGTGTTCCTTCATTGTTTCAAAACGCTGTATATCTTGTAAATGAGAGAGTCAGAATTAGTGTCAGATGTCAGCATGGCCTTTTCTAAATACTTCTTGTTAATTTCATGACAGAGTATGGGGTGGAAGTGAATTTGCTCATTAGGAGAGTTTGTTAAATATTCAAGAGATCCAGATGTGCTCCATTATTTTCCCAACCCCACCCCACCAAAGTCACTGCAATCACCTTCTTCATCCATCAGCTCTTTGGGAGTTGCCAAAGTAGTCACCTGAGAAGGGTAGTCATAGTTACCATATACACTCTCCCAACTCTAACTGGCCAAACCAACCAAGATCCAAACCAGAAAGGCTTTCTTTCTTTCTTTTTTTTTTTCTCCACACATTTTTTTGTTGGTGCACATTGGTTATATAGATTAATGGGTTCCATTTGTCAGATTTCAATATGTACATAACATACTTTAACCATTCCCCATCCAAACCTCCCCTTACCTCACTCTCACTCTTAGTGTCACTTTTATTTTGGGAAGTTTTCATGAGTAAAATGTGTTTTGATCATACTCATGCCCCCTATTACCTACCTTTACACTCCTCCCCCTTCTTTCTTTCCTCTTGTCTAATCGTCTCTCTTCTACCTACTTGGCAGATTTTATAGAGTCCATGTGTTAGGGAGTGTATGTGATATTTGTCTTTCTGAGTCTAGCTTATTTCACTCAGCATGATGATCTCCAACTCCAGATCCATCCTTTTTTTTCTAAAAATGACTTAATTTTTTTCTTTTTGTACAATTGAATAATACTTTCCTGTGCATATACACCATATTTTCTTTATTCATTCATCTGTTGGTTCCATATCACGGCTGTTTTATACTGTGTCACAATAAACATGGGTGTGCAGGTATCCCTGTCGTATGCTGACTTTAATTTCTTCAGGTATGTACTAAGGAGTAGTATATTTTGATCAAACAATAGTTCTGTTTTTAGTGTTTTGAAGAACCTCCATATTGATTTCCATAGTGGCTCTACTAATTTACTTTCCATCAGCTGGGTAGAAGGGCTCTTTATTCCTCACATTCTCATCAGAAATTTTTGTTTTTCACATTCTTGATGACAGCCGCACTGAATCAGTGAAATGAAATGTCATTGTACTTTTGATTTGAATTTCCCTAATGGATAAAGATGTTGAATATTTTTTCATGTACTTGTTAGCCATTTGATCTTCTCCTTTTGAGAAGTGTTTGTTCATTTCTTTTGCCCATTAATTGATTAGGCCATTTGACTTGTTGCCATTAAGTTTGAGCTTTTTATATATTCTAGACATTAATCCTCTGTCAGATGAGTAGCTGGCAAAAATTTTCTCCCATTTCGAGGGCTGTCTCTTCACTCTGCTTCCCTTGTTGGACAGAAACTTTTTAATTTGATATGGTCCCATTTGTTGATTCCTGATATTATTTCTTGTGCTATTGAGTCCTATTTTAGAGAAATTAGGGGAAAGAAAGCAACAAAAAGGATATGAATAGGAAAGGGAGAACTAAAACTATATTTTTGGGAGACAATATGATCCTATACATAGAAGACCCTAAAAATTCCAAGACTTTTAGAGTTGATAAATTTAGCAAAGTAGCAGGATCACTATTTAAAAATCAATAGCTTTTCTACAGACCAATAATGAACTATCTAAGAAAGAAATTAGAAAAACAATTCCATTCACAATTGTTTCAAAAAAATTCCTAGGGATCATTCTAACCAGGAAAATGAAAAAACCCTACAATAAAATTTTCAGAATTAAGAAAGACATTGAAGAAGACAGTCAAAGGTGGAAATATTATAGACAGCTGAATCAGGTAGAGATTAATATACAGTCAGAGAGGGATTAGGACCTCAAGGAAGTCAGGACAAAAAAAATAAAGACATCAAGATTGTGACTGGAGGCAAATATGAAGAGATCCAGGCCTCAGGATGGAGAAGTTTATCTCGCCAGGCCTGTGAGGTAAACAGCAACTTGAGATTATACGTAATTAGTACCAGCTGGCCCAGTGGGCCCAAATAGGTGGCTGAACAGAACATCCAGACTTATACTTCCCTCCCTTTCCAGAAATTCTTTCCACATATCCTTGCAACATGACTTGTTTTTCTATTGGATCAATATTAGCTAAGTGACTATACTTGTAATCCTATAGGTTGATTGTAGTTTAACCCACGTTGTAACTATGTTGCGATTTGGCTGTATAAATTACCCCTGAAAAAAGGCCTTAGTGGCTACTCACTTAAGACCCCCCTGGAAATCCAGGAGCTATTCTTCTTTTCCCAAACTCTTCCAACTTCCTCCTTTGGTTCACAACTTCATTCTTTCATGTGCATGTTCATCCTTGAACCACAAACTTGGCACATTTGACATCTAACAGGTTGGGAATCATAGTTTTCCATATGAGGAAGACCTCCCCTGTTCATGGATTGGCAGAATTAATGTTGTTATAATGGCCATACTACCAAAAGCAATTGACAGATTCAGTGCAATCCTCATCAAAATACCAATGATATTCTGCACAGAACTAGAAAAACCAATTCCAAAATTCATATGGAAACTCAAAAGACTCAGAATAGCCAATGTAATACTAAGAAACAAAAGCAAGGTTGGAGGCATCACAATACCTGATTGAAAATTATACTATAAAGCCGTAGTGACAAAAACAGTATAGTACTTGCACAAAAATAGATGTACAGACCAATGGAACTGAATTTATTGCATAGAAACAAATCCGTTCAACTGCAGCCATCTGATTCTGGACAAAGGAGCCAAAGGCATATGCTGGACAAAACATATAACAAATGGTGCTTTGAAAACTGCATGTCTACTTGTAAAATTGAAACTAGATCTCTAGACCCTGTACAAAACTCAATTCAAAATGGATCAAAGACCTTTGTATAAGACCTGAAACTTTGAAACTGCTAAAGGAAGACAGAGGAGAAATGATTGAAGCCATAGACACAGACAAACCAGGAGGAAATTAAGAAAAACACTTTTAAGAATAGCTTTTCAATGACAGAAATACACAATTAATCTTACTAACTTCTGAAACCGATGATTAGAAGGGACTGGGGAATGATCCTAAAGGCACATGCTCTGAGGATACTGGATATTGTAGTCAGGGTTTGCAAGGGAAACAGTTTAATATAGGACACATAATTTATAGGATTATTTTATAATAGTCACCCAAAGAGTCAAATACAAAAGATTGCAGGAAATCTGTCCACACACTAAAGACCCAAAGAATCCAGCTGAGGGCCTGGATTCCATGGCAATGTCCTGCACGAGTCCAGCTGAAGACCTAGAGCCCATGGCAATGCCCCTGTGAGTTCAGCTGGAGGCCTAGAGCCCACAGCAATGTCTCATGCAAGTCTGTTTCATGGATCTGTGCTGGGAAGGCCCAAAGGTAGTGGTGGAAGCTAGAAAGTCTGTGCCAGCGGGATGAAGGATCTCTGCCAGCAGGCTGAGGGATCTGCACTGGAGCCTGGTAGTGATGCTCAAAGTAAGGACCAGAGTTCCTCCACAAAGAACCACAGCCATCCTTAGCAACAGTGATGTCCTGAGCTCCTCCGAAGACATGAAGAGTCGAGTTCATATCAGGAAAGCCAGCACAACAAGCTCCTCTAGGAGAACCAACAGCACCATCTCTTCCTCTCCAGTTCTCCTTTTTATATTGTTGGCAACAATCCCCAGGTGGACCCTCCACACCCAGCACCACGCTGATTCAGTTCACCTGGGTGTGACAAGTTGACCACCAGTTGTCAATCCACCATACTGGATATAGGAAGGTTTGCTTTGGGACTGTCTGACTTGATGAACTGAGGACTAAAGAGGTGTCCTGGGCATGTGGCAGAGATGTCAGTTTGGGTCTGTCTGACATTAGGGTCCTTCCACTCAGTCAGGGACACTCTTCAGTGCACTGCAGTGGTCCTTAAAGCTTGCTGTCTTAGTTACTTTTCTCTCATTGCTGAGACAAAATACCTGACAAAGATAATAGGTAAAAGGTTTATTTAGCTCACAGTTTGTAGAGGTTTCAGTCCATAATCGGCTGGCTGTAAGGCAGGGTGGCACATGGCAGAGGGTCAACAGTTCATGGCTGCAGAAGACAGCAAGACCAATGAGAGAAAGGAAAGAGACAGACTTAACAGCCTCTTTCTGCCCCTTTTATATTGTATCTGGACTCCTGGGATTAGGGCAGTGCCAATACAATCACTGGACTAATCCAGCAATCACCCACCCTTAATGCCAGCACCCTTAATCCCTGCATTGCACTATGAATCAATCACACACTCTAGATTCAGTCACCCCCAAAGGAAAAACCCTATGACCTCATGAGGCTTTGGAGGGGCATGTAGACACAAACCATAACACTCACCAATGTGAGGAAGCTCCTGGCCAACATTAGTGCTTCACCAGGAGAGAGGTTAGACCTTCGGATGAATGGAGGTTGGGAAAGTGAGCTGTATCTTCAGCTTTGACTTATTGTAAAGGCCAGCTAAGACTCGGGAATCTCTGCTCCCTTACAGAACAACTGCTCGCTCTAGACCTCTTACCAGAAGATGCTGCTTCCCAGCCATCTAGAGTATCAAAGCCTGTCTTGGGCCGGTGAGATGGCTCAGTGGCATAAGCGCCTGCCTGGCAAGCGCGAGGGTCCAAGTTCGACTCCCGGAATCCACATACGAAAAAAGGGCCGGTGATATCGCTCAGCGGCACGGGCACCTGCTGGCGCGCGAGGTCCTGAGGTTGACCCCCTGTACCCACAAAAAAAAAAAAAGCCTGTCTTGCAGGCTATCTTGAAAGAATGCTAGTGTTTTTGAGATTTAAGCAGTAGGAGATGAAATGCTCATTCATTAAGAAATGGAGCTGCTGCTCCGTATCATGAAATGGGATCTCAAAGGTACTTATGCTGGTCAGTGCTTTCATGCTATAGAGGTAATTGTTGCAGTATTGATTTTTCTTGGGTCTCCTGCTGTAGCAAACTGCCAACTTAATCTACAAGAGCTCAGACTGATGCTTGACGTCCTGTTTCCTGGGGTGTGGAGTGTCAATTTTGTCCTTCAGGAATTTGAGGCATTGTCTCCCACAGTGCATGAGGTCCTCTTAAAGATGTCATTGCAAAGTGCTGGATTTGCCTTTTCATAATTGAATATGTTTAACAGTATAAATATCAGATGCCATCACATGTCATCACCAGTATCTCTTAGTCAACCAGTTACTTGTTTACTGCAGAACCTGCCTCTTTATTTCAGTGCTTACCAGACAATGGCTCCTAGAGTCCCCTGCCATTTTCCTAGGAAGGAAGACCAAGAAAGGACTTGTTTGAAAGTATGGAGGCTGGGGGGAGTGAGGGGGAACAGGACCCAGGTAAAGGAAATATGTGTCTCTGCTTCCCTTTGACAAAAGATGATGGCAGGCAAAGCAGAAGGATGTGTGAGAAGTGGCTTCCTCTCAAGGGTTAGGGCTTCTGCTTCCCCATGACTTCAGTGTGCCTGTGCTTTGCCCGGCTGTGACTACCACTTTCGCTCTTTCAGCTGTTTCTCCAGAATGCATCATTATACCAGGACTCATGTGTCTTGGTTTACTTTCTCAGTGGAGGCAATCTGATTAGCTCAGCTCAGCCTAGCAAGGTCTTTCCTTCACCCCAGGATTTACCATTTGTTTAATCAGCTGTGGACAGATTGTTAAATGAGGATCCCATTGATGCTTGATACAGGAAACTCCAAGAGTGAGGAAAAAAGGCTGGAACAAGTCCTTAAATTATTAATTTTCTCTGGTAGAAGTGATTAAAAAAGCATAAAATGCTAATCTCATTTATTAGTGATTCCAATGACTCATCAGTTGTGGAAATACATTGACCAAATTGGGGAGCACCTTGAAGGAAAAATAGCCCTTCTAGATTTGTTTTTATTGATTTATGTCATGGCAGAGCTCTGGAGTTTAGTAAGTTCTGGAGAATTTACTAAAGGCAGGTGATTGCATAGGGTGCCTTAATGAGATTTTGCGAGACAATCTCTTTGATGTTCTCAGTTCTAGGAAAAGCCATCTTTCTTCTGAAGAACTGTGTTGACTTTATTACATAGACCTCTTGACTCTCATAAAGGATTCTGGTTCACTCTTTCTTTTTTTTTTTTTGTGGGTACCGGGGGGTCGACCTCAGGACCTCATGTGCCAGCAGGTGCCCATGCCGCTGAGCGATATCACCAGCCCCTTTTTTCGTATGTGGGATCTGGGAGTCGAACTCGGGCCCTCGCGCTTGCCAGGCAGGCGCTTACGCCGCTGAGCCATCTCACCGGCCCGGTTCACTCTTTCTTTTGGCTGCCAGAAAACTTTGAACAAGTTTATAGGCAGCTTCCATCAGATATATAATATCATAAGGTATGCATTCTAATTTGTTCATTCTCCACCTAGCTTTACTTCATATTCCTTCCGGTGTTGTTGTTTCCTTGAGTAATCTCTTCACTAACCTGCTCACATGGTCATTATCATGTCTCCAAAACTCCATTTCCAAAGAGACCTCTTAAGACCTTACTGCTTTCCATGAAAGGGAAGCAGTAAATTTCAGCTGTTCCTCTATCCTCATGTAAGTTGAAAATATCACTAAACTAAAAATAGTTTTAATGCCCCTAACCTACCAAATGTAGGTGAGCTATGTACTTCATAGTACACTGTAGAATATTTGCTGTTCACCCTCAGAAACATGTAGCTGGCTGGGAGGTGTGGCACATTTCTACTCCCAAGCATTATGAAAGGTATCATAGCATGTATCACTAGTTAGCTCTGGAAAAAGATCAAACTTCAAAGTACTACTGAATCCATATCACCTTGGCACCACTGTGAAGTTGAAATATATGCAGTGTGATCGAAAATTAGTATGAATTTTAAAATTTTAAACATTTATTGCAGTAAAAGACATATTGCTAATAATCACTCTCAAAATATTCCCCCTCACTTCAAACACACTTATCCTATTGCCCTTGCTACTCTCTGAAGTAGTTCTGGAAGTCCCTTTCTTGTGACTGTCTTTAGTTGCACTATAGAGGCTGCCTCAATGTCCTAAATAGGGTCAAATTGTTTACTTTTTATGGTCATTCTGACTTTGGGGAAAAGGCAGAAGTCACATGGTGCCAGATCCAGTGAATATGGTGCATGAGGACACACCATTATGTTTTTATGAACCAGCTTGTCCATAGGATATCACTCAGCAGCAGCATTCACATATTTTTTTTATCACACCTTGTAGAGATACTAATGAGAGAAGACTTCCGGAACTGCTTCAGAAAGTCACAAGAATGATGGGATAAGTGTGTTTGTGTAAGTTTGTTTGTATTTTTAGGATTGATGGCAATGTGTCTTTCACTGTAATGCTATTTATTTATTTATTTATTTATTTATTTATGTATTGAAGCAAGCTCTCTCATGTTTAATTTTTTAAATATTTAAAAACTTGGCTACTTCTAAATCATTACTGTCTTAAAATGTATTTCAAAGCAACAGCATTAATCAAGCATTTCACATTCACTCCATCAGTAGTAGCTGTTAGATGAGTGAATATGCAGGAAATTATGATTTTTTAAATTTAAACATTCACCATATATTTCAATCTTACCAGGTAAGTCAAACCATCATAAGGTGTGGATAGTCTGTAGCATAAGGCCAAAATGGAATTTTCAGTGTAACTAAACTAGTTTATCCTATTGGCAGGAGGAAGAAGAGATTTTAGTGAGAGGATTAATCAAATTATAGACCGAACAAAATGGGAGACATTTCTCTCATATCACTTTAATTTCCTTATTTTCTCTTTTCCTTTCTTGTTTCCTAAGAAGCTGGTGTGGTAAACCAGGACCAGGAAGTGGCTTTCGTCTAGGAGGTGCCCTGATTTGGAGTACCAATTATGAATCTAGACAGGGCTCAGAGAAAAGGAAGCTGGATCAGCTGGTCTCCGAATTCATCCTTAAAGAGTCAAGATTACTAGGTACTACCTCAGTTCCAGTCCTGCTTATCAAGGTCATAGGGTAAAGACCTCAATAGAAAAGAAGAATCCGTGTGGGCCCAGAGCATATTCTGTACCTCTGTTTCTCCTGATGGCCCTCAGGGTGGTGCTAGGCAACTGAAATGGTGATTTGGATCCTTGCCACAGAGAACATGAATAGCTACCACAATTTCCTGATCTATTTATTTAATCTTGCTAGATTGTATTTATTTTTGAAAACTGCCTCAAATCCCTCTGTGAGAAGAACAGGATATGTATGCATGAATGAAAGAATATAGAAGTATAATGAAAAAGAGGGGTAAGTAAGCCCTATACCCAGTGATGCCAAAGCTCTCCCACACAGTGAGTTATCACAGTGCCTGAAATCTAACCACCAGAGATACTTTTTGAGATGAGCAGGATCAAAAGGAGCATATTTTCTCCCACAAGTCTTTGGTAATTTATGATTGTACTTTCAAATACTTTGTGAACTTAAAGCTCTTTATAAACCAAGAGAATTGTAATGTTAATGCCAATGAGTTTAAGTCAAGTAACCAAGGATTAATTTGGATTAGATGACTGTCTTCATGGAAGTCAGAATGAAAGAATTGACACAATGAGGCAGAAGACAGGTAAGTCACGAAAGCAAGGGAAATGATACTCAAGGAAAGGACTGAGACCCATTGTGCATCCTGGCTGGCTGGAGCAAGCCATGGTGTAATGACCAATGAAGCCATTCAGGGAAGAAGACCACCTCTCCCATAGGAGACTAAATCATAAAGAGGATGGCCCTGCAGCTAGATGAACCAGGGTAATTCTCCTCTCTGCCACACACTGCTGGAGCTCTATGATCTTGATCAAGTGACCACCTTTCTGCGCTGTTTTCCCATTCATGAAATGGAGAAAATAGTAGAATGATTCTTATAAGCAACAGTGAGGACCGAATAAGTTGATGTAAGAATTAGAGTAGTGCCTGACACACAGTCATCGTTACATTGGTTAAATGAAACACGAAGGAATCAAAAGGTGGTCTAGGTAAGGACTGAGTATCATGGAGGTGACAAATTGCCTGTGATTTTGACTTTAATATGTGTTTATTTTTCCATTTTAAGAAATATAATGCAGAAGTGTAAGAAAAATAAATATTGGAAGTGGTGAGATTGGTGAAGCACAGGGTGCACAAACTCAGTGGTAGGGGATAGAGGGAAGTTTGGAAAATGTTTTAAGAAAAAACAAAATTTGCTGACAGGTGGAGTAATAAAGGTAATCTTTTGTTTTTGCTTTTTAGAGGAACAGGTAAGATAGTCCTCGAATGCCGTGAATTGTCATGACTTAAGTACAAGTTCCTGATGATTATGGGAAAGTGTCCTGGCCTGTGGTGAGCATGGGTGCTGAGTGACATGGCCTTCAAGGACATAGGTCCACTTCTGTTACTGCCCAACAGAAATATGATGAGAATCACAGATGTAACTTAAAATTTTCTAACAATTTTATTAAAAAGAAACAGAGGGTCTCTTGCACTCTACTGCAGCCATCCCATGCCAGCAATATAGGCTTCCCTCAATCTCTAAAAAAAAAAAAGAAACAAAACAGATAAAAGCAAAATTAACAATACATTTGATTTATCTAGAATATTATAGTATCTAGAATATTATAGAATCTAGAATATTATCTAGAATATTATGACTTCATTAAGTAATCAACTAGAAAAAATGATATATTTTACTTTGGTTTTGTTTTTAACTTAGTCTTTGAAAATCTATTGTGTATTTTATACTTTCTATACAATTTAATTTGGACTAGCCACATTTCAGGTGCTGAATAGATAAATGTGACTAGTGGCTAGTCACATTTTTTTTTTTTTTTTTTTTTTTTTTTTGGTGGGTACCAGGGGGACGACCTCAGGACCTCGCGCGCCAACAGGCACCCGTGCCACTGAGCGATATCACCGGCCCCTTTTTCATATGTGGGTTCCGGGAGTCGAACTCGGGCCCTCGCGCTTGCAAGGCAGGCGCTTACGCCGCTGAGCCATCTCACCGGCCCCTAGTCACATTTAGTACAGAGTAGTTTTGTGCCTTCGATAAGAAAAATCTTTGTCATTAACCTTTGTTTTGGGGTGCATAGTGCTTGTATCCACCAAATTGTTGTCCAATTGTTTTACTTTAGTTATCCATGGTTAACTTGTGCTAAGTTTCCACTCTATATGGGGCCTTGGATGAGATGCAAAAATATCTATAAGGAGTATAATTTTATAACCCAAGTAAGTTTTAATGGGATTGTTGCCTGTCCAAATTGAATTCGGTCATATCAAAGTACTTTAAATATTATCTATCAATTGAAAACTTGGATCAAATTGTTTTAAGCCAGCATGAACCTGTTTTAACAAAAGAAAAGATTCCTAGCTTGTTCCTTTGGGTGGCAGATTAATTCCAGTGGTGAAAATAGCTATGCCCTCAAAGTGTTCTTAAACTTCTTGACAACTTAGTTTTATTTGGTGTTATCAGTCAGTGCTTACTAGAGAAACAGATTTAATGCAAGATACACAAACATATTAGAATTTACAAGATTGGCTTACAGTGGCCTCCTGCAGAGTCAGATGTGGAAGAGAGCAAAAGCTCTGTCTGTGCACTGGAGATCCGAAGGATCCAGTCGAGTTGTGAAGCCCACCATAGTGTCCCGTGAAAGTCTGTATCAGGAAGCTGACAAAGGCTCTGCACTGGAGGCTGGAAGTTCTGTGCTGGAAGCCAAGAGATGATGTCCAAGATGAAGGTGAAGACTGAAGCTCCTCCGAAGAAATAGAAGCAGGCTTCTTTCTTCATTTCTCTTTTATAGAGTTGAGGCGACAAACCTCCCTAGGGTGGGTCTTCTGTTTTCAGTAAATCCCCTCAGCCATACCCAGAACTATGCTGATCCAATTTAGTTGGGCGTTTCTTTCTCAAGTTGACACAATCAGTTAGCTATCACACCTGGACCATGTACTATATTACAGCCATTTCAAAGTAGCTCAATAATTTCTTGCTGGTTCAAAGTTGAGTAGTCTGGTTCTGGTAATACTGAGTATTTTTAGGTACATTTCAATAGATACATGTTGCTAGACCCAATAACACCATAGCATAGAAAATTGAAACTAGGTAACAAAAATTGGGCCCTGTGGTCACAGCTGCTCTGGCAAGAAGCTAGATTTTAGTCTCAACTGGCAAGTTATTGTACTAGGACTCTTCAAACTTGAATAAGGGAGTGCTTGTTCCCAGTAAGAGGTACATATTTGAAACACTGATTTAAAGTCAAGTAACTGTAATTATAAGCTTTGGTGATAGATGATAGTAACTGTAATCATTAGCTTTGCTAAATGATTCCCAATCCTTGGGGCAATACATAACAAGTGGTGAGAGGTGTGATATTCAGCTCCAGTTTAACTTCCTGGTAACTGTACTCAGTACTACTAACACTTCACCGGACTTTTGACTTCATGCCTACGGGGAGGGTCACAGTGACCTTGGGCCAGGAGGAAGGAGGTAAACATGCACTGATGCAAGGACAATCTCCATGGAGATGAACTAGCATTTCCTTACTCCAGGTATTATACTGTCATTGAAGCCTTGATGCCTAGCACCATCAGGTTAATGTTTCATTAACTAATATCCCTTTTCTGTAAGTCTTTTTTTCCAAAACATTCAGTGGCTTGCACTTGGCTACCAAATTAAACTGTAAATACTATGCTTTTTGTCACCTTTCTCACCCACCCAGTCAAGATTCTTTCTTGTCACTTTCTGGTTGCTGCAAATCTCTATAGTCAGAAATATTACCTTTTCAGTATCTTGTTAATTTGTCTTTTGTATTGGTCTCCCTGTCTTCTCTCTTTTCCATGCTCATCTAATTGTACCTATTCATCAAGGGTGATACAGGACTTGCTTCCTCCTTGATGTCTCCCAAAATATATAATTTTGTATTAAACCTCCAACTCTTGTTAGCATCACATGACTTATCACTACATTGCCTCATCTTATTCCTTGAGAATTTCATCAGTGTTAACCTTAACACACCAAGTAGCTTGAAAGATATTCAATAGCAAGAATAACATTTTTGCAATTATTTCCCACAAGCAAAGAGTTATGAATACATATTTTCTTGATGTATTCATTCAAAATGGGGTTTGATGCTTACTACTTGGGATACAAAAAAGAACAAGAGCCCTGGGCTTCATGGAGCTTATAACCCAATGGGAGAAAAATAAAGATGTAAATGAATAAATACATTAGTTTATAGATAAAGTTATGGATAAAACTTTAATTTTTAAGATTCAGAGAAAGCTTCAATGAGTAAGTTAAATGATATGAGCAGACTTAAATTATGAGAAGGAAGAGGTAGCCTTGCAAAGGAAAAATATATTAAATATTTTATCATTTGTATTGTTTCTAATGACAGCAGAGAATCTGCAAAACATACTTAGCCCAGGTATGAAGGAAGCTTTACCGACCTGCCTTTGCGGACAGTAAAGATATTGAACCTAAAAATACTCAAAGGAAAAATATCCATGAACTACTGGAAGGACATTTTCCCTCTTACTTTCTGTCTGTAAGAAGATATATTGATTTAAATGTGATAATCAAAGTAATTTTATGATGAAACTAATAGTCTAGAGAGCATTTTAGTAGACTTTTAAAAAATAATATGGTAATATAAGAGAGATTTTCAAGGGTATTGAGAAAAATAAAGGATGACTTGTACAATCACATTTTGGTGTCTAGATTGCTAGGAAATATGATTCATATATTAGGTTTTCCAAGAAATAGCACTGTGAAAGATGATGGTGTTATAATTATATATTATATAAATATATAAAATATTCATATGCATGACATACAAAGAATATATGGAGAATATATGTATATAGAAGGAATATATATATATATATATAGAAGGAATATATATATGGGGGGGTGAGAGAATTAAGGAACTGACTCCCTCAACTGTGAGAATGGCAAATCTAAAATCTCTAAACTCTGTAGATTTAAACCAACAGAGTAGAGACCGAAGGAAGAGTTACAGTTTGAACCCAAAGACAGTCTATTGGCAGAATTTCCCTTTCCTCTAGAAAGGCCATGATAAAGGTGTTAACTTTGGTAATGGTTGTTGACATAAAAAAAAAAAAGAGTCATAGTCAGAAAATACTAGCAAGGTAAAGTAAGCAGAAATGAATAATCAGATGAACACAGAGGAAGAAAAGAATCTAAATTGACTTCTGGTGCTTAGCTTGGATACCCAGCTGGCCTTTGGCTCTATTACTTGGAATCAGAATGTAGGGAAAGGAGCAACTGTGTTGAGGAAAGAAGGCATGGATATTTTATGTAAATAGTGATTTCAGATTAGAACATAATCTGAGTTTGAAGAGCCAACAGGACTTCCAATAGAGATATACAAAATGTTATGTGAGTTTTAAATTCAAAGGCTTGGGAACTTAAAATCAAAATGTGGGCTTCACCCACAGACATGGAAGTATTCTACAGTAACTTTGATACAACTAACCAAATGGGAGCCTGAAAAGAAAAAGAGCAGTGGGTTAAGGGCTAGAAGGAGGAACTCCCCAAAACTGGAAGGGCCTAGGTAGAGAAGTAGAATCAAACAGGCACAAGTCCCATAATCCAAGGCAGAGAAAGGAACCAAAGGGGATAAGGGATATATAGTGCCAAAGTAGTGAAGAGTTTAAAGGAAACCCACTTGCATAAGCCCTTGGTATTTGGCACCAAGAGCCATGGGCAACCTCAGCAGGAGCAGCTGGAGTGGAGTGATAGAAAGAAAAGCCAGATTGTAATGGCCTGAAGGGTGTGTGGGAAGAAAGAGAAGAGCAACGGTGACAATCGGTGACAATGGAGAAGGGGAGATTTAGAAAGACTCAAGTAAGAGAGAAGATTTTAAGTTTTAGTATAGGTCTTGGTCCTGAATAGCTTACTTGTGACTGGAAGAAAACAGAGAACTTGATTGCCAAAATAAGTGCACATATAGTTGGGGAGACTCAAAACTGAACAACTCTATGGTGATAACCTCAAGTTTTTTTAAAAAAGAAGTAAGAGCTGAGATCATCATAAGAATGCCAATGGATGGAAATCGGCATGGTTTGGGGCAACTGCTGAAGGTTTGGGACAACAACACAAGTGACAGGGAGAAGATAATGTTAAGGGGCCCAACTCAAGTTAACAAATGAGCTCAGAGGGCACCAATGTTACTACTGTGTGTTTTTTCACTAGTTGGACTGACACTGCCACAGGAAAGGGAAAATAAAGGTTTGAAAATATTGGTAAGTGCCTCCAATGGACAACCATTTTAATTCTTCCATTTTCTTTTCTTTTTATCTTAGGGTGATTTTACAGCAAAATCTCTAAAAATCTTTCCATGTCGCTTCCCTTTAAAATTCTATTACCTGAGCTTCTTAATTTGTTACCATCCTTAACTATTTCAGCTTAATGTGGAAGGAAGAAAAAGTAATGGTGAAAAAAAAAATTGTCCCTTCCAAATCCACAGGTCTCAAACTATTAGATAAATAATAATAGTAGCTTAGCTTTAAATAGTGCATTTCCTTCCAGCAAACACCCAGAAATCTCAATACGGAATTTTAAAGATGCATATGTGCATAAATTTGACACAGTGCAGACCTTTCATTGGAAAACTAAATACTATTCATGCTGAGTAGTTTTCATAATTGTTTTCCTTTTGTATTATTGAAAGAGAAGCAAATCTACTTCCTCTGTATTCACAGGAATGGAAATTAGTATTGGAAATAAGCAATTAAAAGCCCCAAGAAGATTACATTAAACACGAAATACAATAAGTTAAAAATACCATATTGAGCAGGCAAAATCTGATATTGAGCCAGGAGGAAAATGGCCATAAAGGTCCAGAATTCAAGGACAAACTTTCCCTGCCCTTCACTCTCTGCAAGGTGCAGGATTTTCACACATATGGTGTTAGAATCTTTCAGTGTTCCGCAACCCCTGGTGCAGAACCATATGTGCTGCAATCCGCACACACAACAGGATGAGATGGCAATTATTTGCCAGATTTTTTCTAGAGTTCCCTTGTATTAAGGAGTTTTATATCTGTCCCTAGTGTTGTAATTCATTAAATTAATTACAGAAGCTTTTAAATGTTTGCCATCCCCCTACTCCACCCTCATATATGACTGATGGTTGCTCAAGCCTGTGTCCCAGTTCACCACTGTGATCCATTTCAACCATGCAGAATCTAATCAGCTAATTGATTAGGCACCAAATTATACTTTATTCTGGATGGCTTTGCTCTTGCTTCCAATTTAGAAGTGCCGTAATTACTGACTCTATGTCCTACCACCCTTCACTCATTTTTATTAGTTTTGAGAAGTCAAGAGTAGCATCTCAGTGTACCCTTTGCCCAGTTTGGGAGTTTTCATTTTTCTTTCTGTCTGTATTTTTTTATATAGCAAAGGATTCATAAGACACTTGAGGTAGCTTGTATAGCATTTTTATATTTTGCTAGCTTTATGAAAAATTGATAGCTAGCTCAAAATTTGTTAACCCTGGCACTATTAGCATTTTGGGCCAGAAAATTCTATGTTGTGGGGAGCTATCTAGGTTCCATGAACCATCTCCCTGAAGTTGTGATGATCAACAGTGTCTCCAGACATTGTCAAATATCCCCTGCACTGCAAAATCATTCCTGGTTTAAAGCCACTGATTTAGGAAATATTTGGGAACCTTGAAATGTACAACCACAGCAACAGACTCATTCCTCTAGGAAGACCGAACAGCATTAGGAAGATCAAGGCACTAATCTTTACCATAGTATTTAATTAGTGAGTATTAAATACTAGTAACTATGAGAGAGACAGAGAGAGAGGGAGAAAGAGCTCAAATCTATGTTCCTCCAGCATCATTCCCTAATACAGTCTTATTTTCCTCCTTATACTCCCTCTTTTCTTATATCTTTGCACATTCTATTCCTTCTGTCTCAAATGAACTTGCCTCTTTTTTTTCCTTACTCACCTGCAACCTCAGTAGGAACTTTGTATGAATTTCATTAATATTAATTTCCTGTCAGAATGTTTATTGCATAATCACTGGAAGGGTTCCTATCTGCCTGTATGTCCATTGTACCAATGGGTACAATGCCAGCATAGAGTATGTGTCCAATAAAATGTGTCGTCACTGAGTGAAGAAATACATAAATGAATGAATTATGGTGCAGAGAAGTCTATTAACAGTTTTGACGGGACTGCATCTTCTTAAAGTATTTCTCCTTTTGTAAAAAGAGAAATGTTACTCATTCAGTCTGATTACATCATGATCAGTTCATGGGGCAACTAAGCTATGAGCTCTTGGCAAGGAAGAACTCTAACTAAACATCTTTATAGTTTCCCCAGGGACCTCTGTGGGTGCCAAGAGCTGATTAACTGCATAACAAAGAACAAACAAAGAAATGAATAGATGAATAGATGAATAGATGGATGGATGGATGGTCAGAAATTCTGTATGATAAACTCCATGAAGATGGAGGTTACAAATTTTCTTTTATGTTGTAGCACTAGATATTCCTCAAGGCTTTCCAACATTAATCTGGTATGTCTCTTTATTTCCTTGTGTTTTTCTTTATTGTTTGTATTTCAGAGTTGCTCCTGAAGAACACTGACTTGAAGATTAGAAAATAGTGAGACTTGGATAATCTGATAAACTGGGGAGAATTCATTGCAAAGCTACTTCTGATAGAATTTTAAAGTGGTTCTTGTCTAGATAATATATATTTCATGTCTATTAGCCTCCCTATAGACAAAGACTTAAGTCACAGAAAGGTCTGAACATAAGCGTGACACACAGCAAAAGATTTACTAAGACAAGCCAGATGTGGTGGCACATGTCTGTAATCCTAACACTTGGGAGGCTGAGGCAGGAAGATTGCTGTGAGTTTGAGGCCACCCTGGGCTACATAGCAAGACCCAGTATCAAAAAAATTTCTCTTGCCAAAACTATGGAAATAGGGCTGTATGCTAAGGGTACATATTTATTTTATCCTTGCATCTTTCTGATATAGATGACGATGATGATGACGATCACGATGATGACAAAGGACATTTTAGCAAGGAGCTTAAGTAAGTTCTAGATTTGGCAGCTGTCTTAGTTACTTTCTCGTCTCTGATCTCTGAGGCACAATACCCGATTCTCACAATTCTAAGTAGAAAAGGTTTATTTTGACTCACAGTTTGTAGAGGTTTCACTCCATAATCAGCTGGGCCCAAGGCAGGGCAGCATGCCAGAGGGGCGTGGCAGAAGAGAAACAACCAATGGCAAGGCAGCAGGAAGCAGGGAGTGAAGGGAGAGGTGGCAAAGAGATAAACCCTTCCAGGCCACATCCCCAGAGACCCACCTTGTCTGACCAGATCCCATCTTCTAACATCAAATCAGCTGTAAACTCATCAGGACGCTAATCCTCTGAGGAGTATCACACCTCCATGATCCAATCACTTCCCCAAAGCCCCACCTATGAGTTCGTGAGGCTTTGGGAGAATATCTAGTTCCAAACATTGAAGCAGCTATCCACATACATTAGCTACTTAGTCCTTGTGACTACTCTAAAAGGTATAATTACTAAGGGTCATAAAATGAGGGTCAGAGAAATTAATTCCAGGATCTACATTCCTATTCTATTTCTGTCTTCCTGTACTGGAGCACTAGAGAGAGGAGATGATCATAATGATGGATTGTCATTTTTATACACTAGGTTTGCAAGATTAAACCCCAAAACTGTAGTTTACCATGTTTAGGCTCAACTGTGGCCAGCATCTGTTGTCACTGTATGTGTGAGTTAATATTCATGCTACAGAAATTTGAAAAATTATTTTACTTTTATATATATCAATTTCATACACATTTTCTCCATTTATTCTTTTTCTTTTCTTTTTTTCTTTTTCTTTTTTTTTTTTTTTTGGTACCAGGAATCAAACTCAGGACCTTGTGCTTGCCAGGCAGGTGCTGTGCCACTGAGCTATATCCCTGGTCCTCTCCTTTTATTCTTAAATAATTTTCCTTTAAGAGTGATATCTCATTTTACAGATCAGGATGCTAATACTAAATCCAAAGTCTATAGCCAGTTAATAGTTCTGCCAGACATTCAACAACAGCCTTGGGCCGGTGAGATGGCTCAGCGGCTTAAGCGCCTGCCCGGCAAGCGCAAGGGCCCGAGTTCGACTCCCGGATCCCACATACGAAAAAGGGGCCGGTGATATCGCTCAGCGGCACGGGCGCCTGCTGGCGTGCGAGGTCCTGAGGTCGACCCCCCGGTACCCACAAAAAAAAAAAAAAAAAAAAAAAAAAAAACAGCCTTGGGAGTATGAGTTCCATGCTCCATTTAAGACAGTGTTGGAAAAGGTTTTTACCAAGGTAAAGAGAGAAAGTGATCATTACTCAGGCCAGGAGATGAATCTGTTATGAAGAAATCCTTTAGTAGAATATGGGATTAATGTTGTGGTATAGGCTTTATGGAATGAAGAGAACCTTGGTTTAGGGTTAAGAATTCATACAGTCCTCAAGACAAGTCAGGGCTGAGACGGGTATTTTAAGTTACTTTTTTCTCATTGCTGAGACAAAATACCTGACACCCAAAGTTAAAGGGAGAAAGGTTTATTAAGCTTACAGTTTGTAGAGGTTTCAGTCTATAATCGGCTGGCTCCAAGGCAGGGTGGCTTGGCAGACAGGCATCACAGGAGAAACTGTTCATGGAGGGCAGAAGGTAACAAAGCAACAAGGGATGACCACAGCTCTTTTTATCCCTCATACCTTATCTGGGCTATTTACGGTAGGTAGCAGTCACACTTTTAATCTTAGTGTCCTTAATTTTAGCATTGTACCATGAATTGATCTCAGTGTCACACACTCTAGATCCAGCCACCTCTGAAAAAGCCCCACCTATGACTGCGTGAGGCTTTGGGGGGACATCCAGATACAAGCTACAACATTCTGCCCTGGCTCCCCAAAGACTCACGCACATCTCTTTATGCAAAAAGGCTTTTAGTCTATCTCTAAGAGTTGCCAAAGTGTTACTAGTTCTAGAATTGCTGAAAAGTCTAAGTCTAAAGTCTCTTCTGAGATTTAAGGGAAACTCTTAGCTGCAGGCCCCTGTACAAATGAAAAAAGTTAAACACTTCCAACATTTAATGACACAAGATAGACATTTCTATTCTAAAAGCTATAAGCTGGGGGATAGAAAGGAAAGGAATGAAGGAAGACCAAAATCTAGCAGGGCAAACATTAAATCTCAGTTTTACTTTTAGCATCCCTGGCAATCTGTAACAAGTTGTGAATTCTTAAGGGCTTGGGAGGCTCTGCCCCTATGACACTTTTGGTGGTTGTAGCTCTCATGGCTTCTTTCTTTGGTTAGCTTTGCTCACTACTTGCAGCTTTCATTGGATGATCTATGTTTTTGGCTTTTCTAACCTTCTGGGGTCTCCACTGCACCTTTGGCTTAATACTCATGGCTTCACACACTGCCCTCTCAGGGGCACACTGCCCGGCCTCCCAGGGCTTCTTCTGAAATCTGAGTGGAAGCCTTTTTCACCCCACAACTCTTGCATTTGCATGTTCCTAAAACCAGCACCAGGTGGGTGATGCCAAGGTCTGTTGCCAGCTGAAGTAGTAGACAGGCTTCTTTTTCTTATGGCTGTAGGGGTCTAGTGTCTATGAACCACATATCCAGGAACAACTTCTCTAGGCCACCACCATTCTGGAACATGGTGCTCTGGGGCTTGCTTTTTAAAGCAAGGTCTTTTACTTTTGTAATTTTGAGGCTGCAAAGGGTGGAGTCCTGCTGCTACTTGTGATGCCTTCAGGCCATCTTTTTGTTTTTTGTTTTTTGTTTTTTGTTTCTTTCTCAGCAATCAAGATCTCCTCTGCTCTATCTTTGCCATCTACAGCTTTACTGGAGCTTTCTTTCTGGCCATACTCAAACTTAAATCATTTTGCTGGAATCTCTGCTTTTGATTTTCAACATAAATCTGGCTAAAATCTCCCAGCAGTAGCCATGCCACTGCCTCAACATTAGACTGCCTTGGAATTTCTTCTGCCAGATTAATTAGTCCACTGCTCACAGTCTCAGTCTCAGGCAAAGTCTGAACACAAGCAAAATGCAAACTTTCTTCCAAGGCATAAGACATATAGTTTGGAGTCTAACAACCAATGTAGTCCTTCTAAGCAGAAACTGCCTGAGCCTGATCAGCATTCTGGTCTTCTGAGCTCTGACCAGAATCTCCCATCAAGTATAGCCTCAGGCATTCCTGCTCTACTTTTTTAGCCAGCATTGCTAAATCTTACCTAACTTCCCCTTCCCACAAGCCAGTTCCAAAGGCTTCTAAGCCACGTGGTCACAGCAATAGCCCCACTTTCACTACCAAATTTCATCTTAGTTATTTTTCTCTCATAGCTGAGACAAGTTAAAGGGGGATAGGTTTACTTAGCTCACAGTTTGTAGGGGTTTCAGTCCATAATCACCTGGCTCCCAGGTAAGGTGTCATGGCAGACAGGCATAACAGAGGAGAAATGTTTTATAGTAGGCAGAAGGTAATAAAGCAGCAAGGGATGACCACAGCTTTTTTTTAATCCCTCATGTCTTATCTAGAGTAGTTAGGGTAGGTAGCAATCACACCCTGAATCTTAGTGCCCTTGATCTTACCATTGTACCATGAATTGATACCAACATCACATATTTTAGATCCAGCCACCTCTGAAAAAGCCCTACCTATGACTGCATGAGGCTTTGGGGGGACATCTAGACACACGCCATAACAATAGGGAAAACAGCTTGCTAGCATTTGAGGTTCCCTAAAATGCTTTTGATTTGGGAAAAAAATTAAAATTTATTTGTGAGTTGATGTGGTGGGGCATCTGGGGAAATGGTTTGGAAACAGCTTATAATTTTGAATATGGAGGTAGAAAAGTCAGAATAGTTTTGAGCATGTGATAAAAGGATGTATACAAGATGACCTAACACTAAATTTCTCTTGTCAAGTATATCAGTTTAAGAGTATTTTTAAAATAGAATATTGCTAATAGTAGTAATAGTTTAACATTTAAGATCTAAAATGTTCAGGTGCAATTCTAAACATTAAACAAGTAGTGGTACATATAATCCTTGCAATGACTGCACAATTTTTGTGGTGACAAGTAGCAGTTTGAATCAGTATTAGTTGGGTAAAGCCCTAATTGTGCTTCTATTAGTTACATGACCTTGGACAAGTCACTCATCATCTGAGTTCCTTAATTTCATATCTATAAAATGATAATAAAAATAATAAAAACTACCTCAGAGGATTGTTTTGGGCAATAAACGGGTAAATAAATATAAGAGGACTAAAACTGTGCCTGCCCCAGGGTAAGCACTAGATAAGTATAGGTTGGGCATCACTAATCCAAAAGTATGAAACCTTAAATCCTCCAAAATCTGAAAGTTTGAGCAGTATCATGAAGCACAAGTGAATAATTTCTCATTATGAAACTTCATTTCATACACAGAATTATGTTAAAAATATTGTATAAAACTATCTTCAGGCCATGCACAGAAGGTGTATATGAAACATAAATGAATTTTGTGTTTACAGTTAGATCTCATCCTGAAAATATCTCAAGTATATATGCAAATATCAAAAAATACAAAAAAATTAGAATATTTCTGATCCCAAGCATTTTAGGTAAGGGTTTCTCAGCTTGTATTTGCTATTATGATTCACACTTGCACCCTTTATAGATGAGGAAATTGAAGCATGAAGAAGTAATTGGCTTGGTCACACAACTAGTAGCAGAACTGAGACTTGAACCCAGGCTTATAGCTCCAGGAGCCACGCTCTGAACTGGAATGCTCTGTGCAGTGTTCTAGAACATCACGATTCCTGGGGGTGTGGTTAGATGCCTACAGTTATTCACATAGTCTATGCAGCAGCTCTTCCCCTGGAAAGTTGTGGTAGGCAGAATCCAGCCTCCCAAAAATGTTTACCTCTTAATCCCTGAAACTTATGCATAGAACTAAGATGGCTGGTGAGCTGACTTTAAAATAAAAATATTGTCCTGTCTTAGCCAGGGAGACTAAATGTAATTACAAGAGTGCTTATACACAGAAAAGGGAGTCAGAAAAGTCTGTAATAAGGTACACCCAGGCTTAAACAGTCATGGCTGGCTTTGAAGATGGAGGAAACTGCCACTGGTCATTCCTCCAGATGCTGGCCTCTCTAGAAACTGGAAAAGGAAAGAAAACAATCTCCTCTAGAGCCTCTGGAAAAGAACACATTACTGCCAACATTTTAATTTTAGACCAATGAGACCCATTTTGGATTTCTGATCTTCAGAAATGTAAGGTAAGAAATGTGTATTATTTTAAGCCGCCACATTCACAGTAATTTGTTATAGCAGTGATAGGAAATAGAGGAGCCTACAGTATTGTTAGGGAAGAATGCAGATGCTCCACTGCATACTGAGGATTAACCACCTTCTAGTGTGGAGAAGGGAAATAGAGCAGAGATTCAGGAAAAAATCTATGGTTTTTGATTTAATAAACCTGGATTCAAATTCTATCTTTATTCATGGAAGCTGCTATTGAGCATGAATTGTAAAATCTCTGAGCTGCAACTTCTTCGTCTGTAACATAATGGTAACAATGCTCTCTTCGTGAGGATTGGAAGAGATGCCCTCTCTGAGGGTGCCTGCCATTCAGTAACCCTATGAGAGTACTTTTTCTCCTAGATTTTTCAGATAGACCAAGACCGAAGAAGAGAATTCCTGAATGGAATAGCCAACCTGCTGGTGATAGAATCAGGACTCAATTTATGTTTTGAGAATCCTATTATAAAATTCCTTCCATCAAATCTCATTGCTTTCCTTAAATGACTTTTTAAAATGCATTGCTATAATCAGTAATTGCTAAACTAATCTGATTGCATTAATCAATTTATTTATAATGTACACCTGGCCTGCTCCCAACAAGAATGGGAAGTGACAGAGTCAAATTTAATCCCTGAAGGAGGAAGCTTAACCAGCCTCTTCAGCAGTGCTGCTGAGAGGCACACCCTCCTGGGAAGGAGCAAAGCAAGGCTGCCGCTTGCTGGGACATTCCAGACGTAACAGATGCTGCTGACCAAGTGTGGCCACACAATCCAGTTCAAAATTTGTGGATTCTCTGACTTCACCTTCCAGCATTTGTAATGTTTGTTGATGGATAATGCAAACAGAAATCTCCTAAGGAAAGTGCCTATAGTCACAATACGAGACGCGAGTAGGTCGAGTATTGGAAAAGTGCAAAGTGACAAGTAAATAGTAAAATTCCCTATGTACTTCAAGAAATGTGTTTTGAACCCCCTCTCCCCCCATATACACACACTCTAGGGATTAAACCTAGGGCCTTGCTCTTGCTAGGCAAGTGCTCTACCACTGAGCTACATCCCCAGCCTTTTAATTTTTTTTTTTTTTTTGAGACATGGTATTGTTATTGTGGTATTGCCCAACCATACCTAAAACATGGTATTGTTATTGTGGCATTGCCCAACCATACCTAAAACTTGTAATCCTCCTACTTCAACTTCCTAAGTAACAGGAATTATAGGTGCTTGTCACTACATCCCGCTGAAAAATGTAGACCACTCTTAACATCCTGTTAAGCTTAATGGCAATGAAACATTAACAGGATGGGAAAATTAAATGTTTAAAATTAAATGTTTAGTAAGTTACCAAGCTACTTCTCAGAGCTGGTTCAAGATCCTGCCATTGGCCAAATTAAAAGTTTGGAGTTGGAAACAACTTCACGTGTAATAATAAAACCACAAACCTATTTAGTTCAGGTTATAACCTGCCATGGCCTGCAGTGGATTTATGTGTGCAGAAGACCATATTTACTTTAATGAAATATATTTATTTAAAACTTTTTGTTTAGTTTTAATGAACATATTTTGATTGGCAGCCACTATGTAACATAAAATCGGGACCTGACCTCATAGGTCTATTATGGGATATGCACTTTTTTCACACATAATTGTAGTGAAGATGGGAAATCATAAGAGTGGCATAGAAATAAAACATATCAGTGCTCAAGTGTATAGCATTCTTTTAAGGGGGAAATAAAGAATGGAATTTTGGAAGACCTATTTTAAGTTTGGAGGAATAAAAAATATGGATTTGAGGAGATAAGGTAGAGAATGATCAAGTGTGTGTGTGTATTGTACATGGGCGTGGATGTATGAATGGAGTGGGAAAAGCATAGAAGAAATATAAATTTGTTTATTTAATAGAAAATATTTATAGCGAGGCTCCTCTGGGCTATGCTCATTTTGAAGGCAAAGAGATGAATCAGACGGATGGGATCTCTCTCTTCACAGTGGGCAGTAAAACTTGTTCACAGGTACAGTACATTTCAAAAAATTCTTGGACAATGTCAGTCCCACAAAAAGCAAATATGGATTCTTGGCATGAAATGAGCATTCTTTTCAATTTACTTCACCAAATGAAGAGGCTGCACTTATGCCTGACTGCTCAAAGTAAATGCATCACTTAAAGAGGGACTCCCGTCTTGGGAAGAAACAGACGATCTTTTTATCATCTCTTTACTCTTGTACTTTTTTTTTTCATCTAATGGAAAAGAGACATTGAAACTTTTCAATAATTGCTTGTATACATGTCTTCACTGCATAAGAAAAAATAAAGGTGTCTAATATTCATGGTGAGTTTACTTCATGTTTTGCATATATTAACTATTTCATACTGCAACAATATACAGTAACCACCATTGTTTCCATGCCTATCTTACATTAAGAAAATTAAGGGATTGTGAGATTTGGTGCACACCCAACGTTGGTGATTTTACAGCTAGTTACCAGCAGAGCTGAGACTAGGACAAGTGGTGAACTCCAGAGCCCATGTTCTCAACTAGTCTAAGCTGCTTCTCCTTCCATGTTACCCGTTCCTAGATGTTTCCTGGATAAGCTAAAAGTTGATCTAGAAATTGAGAGCAAAAAATTGCTGTTAGATGGTGCTTTGGATTATTTCTGTGTACACTTTTCTTCAATTCCCTTAAGTGATGCCATTTACTTTTGGATGCATTCCAGGGGCTACACAGATCTGTATGAGACTGTGACACCCTCATTTGTAGATGGAAAATGTTGCTTCTGACAGAACTGCATGGCTTCAGCATTTAGGGACCTGTGGTTGGCCTTCTAGGGCTTTGTGTTGCTTTATGAGAGTTCAGCAGGTCAAATTTTCAGGACCAACTAGAGCCCATATGCTCCGAAAATGTACACTCAGCCCTTCCTTGGCAGGCAAATAGAAATCCCCTGCTGGGTTTAACATTCTTGCTTTGTTCTCTAATCAGCAAAAATTCTTTTTCTCCAAAGTCAGTATTTGTTCATGCATTTCCTGAGGCCTGGGAGGAAGGATATTAAGCTGAGAACACGCCCAAGCATATAACCGGATAGATTAAAAGATCCAGATGGACACCCAATGTATTCCCATAAATACATAAAAAAAAAACAAACTAGAGCACTAAGCAGTGGCACTTATTGTAAAATGACACTGCATACTGCCGTTTCTTCTATTTCTAAACCAATTTAGATTTCAGGGCTCATTTGCAGTACTGGTTCTAAAGCCATTGGTAACCCAGGGGACTTTTGCATTCTCTTCTTCTTGTATATTAGTCCATTTCCCGTTCTTTTTAAAGGCATCAAACTTTTTAACAAACTTATTCTCTAATTGTTCCTGCACTAAGCTGCTGCTTTCTGATCCTCTCATTGCAAAGCCAATGGGAAGAGAAAAGCTCCAAACTGATTTCATCTATCCCCAAAATTGACCTTGGGGCAGATGCTCATAAGCACCTGTACATGTATGAACGTTGTTAGTCTCCTTCGTGAAAGCTGCCTCAAAGGACAAGACAGAAACAATGGGAGAAAAAGTAAAAACAAACAAACAAAAACTTACTTGTTCATTGACCACTATCTCCAAGTCAGATATCTTTACACAGGGTGATGATCTTGGGAGAGCCATTCATGTGTATTCTTTCTATAAAATCAGGGTATTTGAAAACATCACAAATAATTACTTCAGTGATGAGCCAAAGATGGGAACTCAGTGCCAGCTCTCATTATGAGCTAAGATGAAAATATCTGAGATTCATCCTGAAACTACAGTCACCTGATCACTATTGGGTAAAAGGTCTGTTTGGGATAAGGAAGTTTCAGGTAGAAATATATTTTTAAATATTGTTATACTTTTGAATATTTTCAAATGAAAAAGGTAGAGTTACTTTTATAGGAAATCCTAATAGGCTAAGCTATTCCACATATGTTCTCAGGCTGAATGATGGAGGGTAGCATGGAGACAGCAGAAACACCATTGTTTCCATTATTGAGTAGAAAAATGAGAATCCCCTACATCCCAAGATGAATTATTACAGTTCTCTAATTGGAGTGTTTTTCATAAGTATGATTAGATTCCTGGAACTAACACATTGCAGAAACTCTGAGAGTCCAAGTTATATTCACAGATACCTTAATATTCCTAGATAGCATCTTACACTTAATAGGCACTAAATAAATGCTTTTTAAATAATTATTGAATTAAAGTCAAACAGTAAAACAAAGACTGACAAAAATCTACACATTTCCAAGCATACTGGGAACCATGTGGATGTGCATTCTGTAATATGAGCAGGTATCAATTTTCATGCAGCAGAGAGGAGAGAACTGAACTCGGATCCAGGAAGCCTGGCTTTGATGCTCTGCTCTCGCGCCACCCTAGACAGAGTGCTTCGGTAACCTAGCTGTTTCCTGCAATGCAACCTTCAGCTGTGCCTGAGTCCTCACCTGTGAATGGGGGTCGCTCCTTCAGGAAACGACTCCTTAAAGAGTTGTTGAGGTTTTGAAATAGTGTACAATTAATTTGTCATTAACGTATTTGGTCCTAAACAGATCCAATGAATGTGTTTAATAACGAAATCTTTTTTTTTTAACTTCCTTTGTCCCCACTTAACCCTATTCTTTTGAGAAATGCTTTATGAGATACCACATTTAGAGTAAGAAAGGAGTGAGGAAAGCCTAATTAAAGTTGAATTTGTGTTTCCAAATTCTAAACTTTTATCTGTATGTTATGGTTTGTATCTGGATGTTCCCCCAAAGCTTCATGCAGTCATGGAGGGCAGGCTTTTCAGAGGCAGCTAAATCTAGATTTTTGATTGAGTTGTGGTTTAATGCTGGGATTAAGGGTGTGAGTGCTACACCTGCCCGAGGGCAGGTAGCCTGCATACACTATAAGGGACAGAAAGAGGCTTGTTCTCTTTCTGCTTTTGCTGTCTTCTGCTCCCATGCACTGTTGCCCTCTGCCATGTGCCACCCTGCCTCAGACCCAACATTTTATGGACTAAAACCTCTACAACTTGTGAGCTAAATAAACCTTTCCTTCTTTACTTTTGGGTGTTGGGGATTTTGTCTCACAAACAGAGAAAAGTATCTAAATAGTAGTAACACTGTGGAAGAATTACTTTTATAAATTTTATATATACTGGACTTACAAATAAGATTTCAACCGCAGAAATTGTTCTATTGACAAAAATAGAGACTGAAGAACATTGAATTAACCCCATTTATTTGGGTTTGGAGACATGAAAATAGGAAACAACCCAAGTTTCCATAAACAGTTTAATAGATAATCAATTTGTAGTGTATTATACAATAGCATTCTGCTCAGCATTAAAAAGAATGAAAGGTATTTATATATGAAATGATACGGATAAATCTCAAAAACATGTTGCACTGAAGAAGCTAGACACAAGAGTATACAGTTTATGATTCTATACATATAATGGTAGTTATGTTTAGGCCACTTCCTCTAAGGTATTATTATGTGAAAAGGAGCATAGGAGAATTTTTTGGTATGGTAGAAATGTTATATATCTTAATCTGTCAATTTATTACTTAGATATTTAAAAATATTGAGCTGCACTTTTAAAATTGATGCAATTCACTCTGTGTAAATAATAGCATGATTTTTAGAAGTAGGTACAATCTATTGGTTTTCTGATTATTGCTGTACAGAGGGGAATGGAATTAGCTAAGTTCCAGATAGAGAGGGGAATGATGAATATGTATCCATTTCTCTGTGATAATCTATCTCCTCATGCCCAACTTCCTGAACACAAAAAACAGACACACACATGCTCACAATGTACACACCCATCTACACACTTCGCCAGTAAGTTTGTTTGCTTTCTTATCCCTTTCCTTTTCCCCCAGTCTTTTTCTTTCTAGACTCTTTTGGATTACAGATGTTACAAAGAACTATACTGTATCACAAAATCATTGTATAATGAACAACTGTATTTTTTAAAATTTGTGTTGTGTTCCCACCATCTCATGAGAATCTTTGATGGGTAGCAAGATGCTTTAACATAACAAAAATATTTCCAGTCCCAGTAAAGCATCTTTTCCTAGAAAATTATTTTGCTTATTCCTGTGTTACACAAATGTATTTCTATGATCTCAAGGACGCTTACAGATAAAATAATAGATAACATTTTGCTATGGGACAAATATTTCTCTAACAAACGTGTAGGGATTGACTAAGTTTTTAAAAAAAAAACTTTTGAGGTAAATGCAGATGAGAAATTATGGCACAAAGAGGTGAAGTAATTTTTGCAACATACATCAAATAGGGAAGGAACAGGAATAGGAGCCCATGCAGTCTAAGTCTTCGCTCTCTGTAGTCACGTGACCATACAAGCATCTTTGACTAAACAGACAGAATGTGGTCGCTTTTAGCACTTTGTGCTCTCTTGGAACCCTAGCTTAACTATTGGGTCTTTATTGCTGATTTTTTCCAGACTTTTCAAACCTATTACCTCAGAGGGATATGTGTTCTCAGGTGATGACATCATGCATGACACCAATACATTTTCTGAAAAGCAAAGCAATGATAAACAAAGAAATAAAAGGCATTCATGTTCCCGGCTGATAGAAGTGGCACCCAGTATGCCTTTAACCTTTAGAGCAGAGTAGAGGCACCAGGACTCCTTAACCAGCTTTGCAGTGCTGAGCCCAGTATGAGGCACAGATGGGCAAGTGCTTGATGAATGTGTGATACGGAGAGGTCTAAATTATGGCAAATATCTCTGTGCCTTCTATTAGTTTCCTAGGGCTTCTGCAGCAAAGTACCACAAAAGGGAAACTTAACACGGCCCTGGAGGTCACAAATTTGCAGTCAAGGTTCCACAGGGTCATGATCCCTCAGAAGCCTCTAGAGGAGCATCCTTCCTTGGTCTTTTAAAAACCTGTTATTTTTAATTGACAAATAATAATTGTATATATTAATGAGGTGCAATATGATGTTTTGGTATATGTTACTTTGTTGAATGATTAAATCAAGCTAATTAACATATCTATCACCTCAAATGACTTATTTTTTTTTTTTTGGTGAAAACATTTAAGGTCTATTCTTTTACCTCTTTTTACATACACAATAAACTGTTAGTTACACTCATCATTTTGTACAACTGATTGCTGAAACTTATTTCTCCTATACAACAGATTTTAACTCTTTGACTGGCGTCTCTTTCTCCATCCATCTCCCTTGCCCAGCCTTCAGTAACTGCCTTTTCCTGTCTACTTCTATGAGCTCAACTCTTTCAGATTCCACGAGGACGAGATCATGTGTTATTTGTCTCTGTGCCTGGCTTAGTTTACTGTTCTTAGCATAATGCCCTCCAGGTTCATCTGTGTTGTTGCAAATGATGGTCTTCTTTCTAAAGACTGAATTGTATTTTATTGTATATGGAAGCAGCTTAAGTGCCTATCAAAGGATGAATAGATATAGAAAATGTGTTATACATACCCGGGGGGCCCTTCCTTGCCTTTTCAAGTTTTGGGTGGCCCCAGGACTTCACTGATCTGTAGTCACAGCACTTCAGTCTCTGCTTCTTCTGCCGCGTAGTGCTGTTTCTGTGTGTCTAATCTTCACATGGCCATTTCCCCTTCTTATATGAGGACATCGGGCACATTGGATTAAGAACCTGCCCTAATATCTTCGTCTCAACTTAATTACACCTGCATGCATCCTGTTTCTAAATGAGGTCACATTCATAGGACCTGAGGATTAGGAATTCAACACTTCACTGGGGAATACCATTGAATCTTTCACAAGCCTGACAGACCCCAGCTCCACAGTTCTCCCATACACCATAGTCACCTTCCTTGAATTCCTTCTTCTTCTTTCTCATCCATCACTTGAGTTTGCAAGGACATTTGAGTCATACTAGCAAACTCAGGCTTCTCTCTGACATAGTTCCATTGCTTCATCTCTTCCCTCATAGAATAATCATCTCTGGGGAAAGATTTTTAAAATAAGTTGTCTCTGTTCACTTTGACACCAAATTCATTCTGACCTTAAAAGTCCAGGCAAAACAGAACCTTTGAGAGAAATTTTGTGTCAGTTTATCTCTATGAATAAATATTCCACAGTATAATAATTAATGTCCCTGTGTTGCCTCCTACCCATGCTGTTGCCAGAAAATTCCCACTAAGTTGATGTCAGAATGTGAAATTAGTGACTAATAAAATGAAACACAAAAGGAGAATGCTGAGTTATGGAAGAAATGGGCATGATATATGAATATCACTAGCTGTTCCTTAAAGAACATTTATGTGATTACATGAATATGAAAATGCAATGCAGTATTTTAGAATTTCACTAGTCACTGGAAAGCTCTGAAACAGATGGACTGTGTGACTGATGATTCAATAATTGCACTCATTAAAAATTTTCACACTTTTAATTTCTTCACAGCCCCCACCACATTCCATTCTGAGGCGCTGAAGAATGAAATGCGTTTGTTACTATCAATAGATAGACACCGACTGAGTTTGCTGTGGTTTCCTAAGGTGCCCCTGTCCTGCCGTTGAACTCCTCAGACCTAGTAAAACATTGGAACCACCCTCATCTGTCGTAGAAGGCAAGAAATATAGCAGGATGATCTTCCCTGTGTCTTCATTGTCTCAGAGGACAGCCTGGCTCACACAAAACGTGTGTGCTTGTGTCTTCCCAAGTTGCTACATCACAAATCTCAGGCGTGGAAAATTGTGCTGACAACTTTGGATTTAAGTTTCGAAAGTCTCTTTGCCCTAGTTACATCCAAGAGTAAGTCAGTGTGTGAATGAAAGACAGGCAGCAGGTGGGAGGAGTCAACAACAGCAACAGTGATATCAAGATGGGTAACAGAACTCAAACTGAACTGCAGAGGTTGTAACTATGTATCAGCAGCAGCCACAACATCTGCGGATCAATGGCATGACTTCTGTTCTGAAAGAGTTCAGCACTGGCTGAACCACATTCATAGGGAGAAACTTTCTTTTCTCCTTATTGCATTCATTCGTCAGGTTACTTATTAATTTATTAATGGCATTCATTCATCAGTTTAAGAGAAGGAGCATTATCTGCTCATAAGAGATCCAGCTTCTGATCTGAGTATAACTAGCTGGGTATCTTTTACATTGCTGGGCCTCATTATATTCAGTACTCAGCCTTTAAACTATGATTATATGGAACACTGACTGCTTACTCAGCAGAAGGTGCTGTAGACAAAGACACACTGACTGCAGTTCTAGTCCTCCTTAAGAAGCCCATGGTCTCACTGTGGAGATAAAGCAAAATTGCATACAGAGAAAAATAGCATCATAGATAGAAACTAATTGGACTCCTTCAGCTAAAGGTATGACAATGAGTGCCAAGATTAAAGGGAAAAGAGAGAAAGCTCTTGCGGTTAGGGAGGTTTCAGAGTAATGTTGTTTGAAGTAGAGATGGAAATTTGAGAGATAGAAAAGAGGGAGAGTGTATGCTATAGAGAAAACTATTTCAACAAATCTTCAAGGATCAGAGCTAGTTTACTTAGGACAGATGAGTGGGCAAGGTGGTTTCTGCAAAAGTTCCATGGGACCAATCGGATTTATTATGGAGCAATGGGAAGCTCCTAATGTTAGAGGGGACACCAAATGTCTTCCCTGACTTTCCCAAGAATTCTGTTCATAATCAAATGAACAGAGTTGGATTCACAAGAAGGAATGTTTCAAGTGCCACATAAAAGAGCACCATGGAACCACCAGGGGCTTACTGGGAGCTCTCATGAGGGGAGCAGCATAAAATTAGTGGAGGATGGGAATTCTCAGCAGGGAGAAGCCTTCAGCATGGATCAGAGGAAGGAGACTCTAGGCCGAGAGTTTGCCTCATGAGGCCAGGTATGATAAGGACCCTAACCAGAGCGAAGCAGAGAGGGCCAGAAGGAAGGGAGGTATTTGATTCTCCAATGACTCAGGCCTACATATAACTTTCACTTATCTTTTATATCAAGACTCACATTTGTAATCATTTGCTCCTAAATTATAAGGACATGGTTGTGTTTGCCTTTTTAGAGCTTTGTATCTCTAGTCCACAGCATGGTTGTTGGCCCAGAGTAAATATTCAAAACACTTGAGGAATAAATGGATGCACATAAAATACCCTGAAGAAAGAAGAAACAAAATTCAGTAAGTCAAAGAATTTTTAGTTTGGTCAATGGAAGCGTGATAACAAGAACTGGAAAAAATTAAATAGCAGTGTTGGAAGAAAAATGATGCGAGAGTTAAATTTAAAGTTATGCAAATATATCTGTGTGGAAATATTCAGAAGGTCATTAGAAATATTGGGTTGTGTGCTGAAAAAAAACCTGCTAGTGTGCTTTCCTTTAATAAAGAGAAATTGAACTGGTTGGCTGAAGTCTTTCAATTTCTAAATTCCATTCAGCAGATAATACATTTGAGGTCATGACCCCCAACTTTTTTAAACGTACAAAAATGAAGAGGCACAGTTACTTTTTTCTTCCCTTCCTAGTCTTATGTCAGAAATTTAATATTTATTTTCATGCCACTTTTACTTTTAAAAAAGACTTTTGCCAAGCTACATACTTGGATTTTCCTTTTAATATACTAAACTGTATCTGGAAAATCCACTACAGCAAAAGTTAAAAGAAAATGTATTAGAGTAAGTAACACTGTATTTATTAAACATATTGATATCTCCAATTTGTTGAGGTGATTTTGTACCTGGCTGCTATGGTTTAGAAATAAGATAGTCCCCAAATCCTCATATGTTTGGAAGGTGATTGGATTACGGGAATTATAGCTGACTTGCTGTACCGAGGTGGGGCCGAGTTGGAAAAGGCGGGTCACTGGGGCCTTACCTTGGAGAGTATATCTCCTTTCTCAGCTCCTCCCTTCATTCTCTGCTTCCTGTCCCAGCAGAAAATGCTGAGCAGCTTTCTTCCACCATACCACTTCTGCCAGGAGCTGGCCAACCATGCAAGGACTGAAATGTAAGCCAAAATAATGCTCTCCCCCATTCAGTTATGGGTGTCAGGTATTTTGTCTCAGTGACCAGGAAATGCACAAAGAGACTGTGTTTGAATGCCATAAGGAAGACTGTGAAGAAAATAACTGGTGTATTTTTCAGATACAGTGTAGTGAGCTCTGATGTTACACTGACCTAAATTTAAATTCTGAGCATGCCATCTCTTACAGGGTTACTTACCTACTCAGGACATTAGTTTTCTTGTAAGTAAACTAGAATGTCTGTTACCTGCCCGGTGGATTTTTATGAATGTTAAATAGTCAGTGCTATGGATTGAATGATGGATCCACAAAGAGATTTGTCCACATTTCAAAAGCTACAAATGTGACTTTATTTAGAAAAAGTGCCTTAAAAATATAAGGACCTCAAAATAAGATTGTTCTTAATTATCTGGGCATGGGGGAGGGACTTAAATACAAAGACAAGTGTCCTCAGAATGGACACACAGACACAGAGAGAAGAGGAGAAGGCCATGTGAAAACTGAGACTGGAATGATGCAGCCCCAGAGAATGGCAGCAGCTGCCAGAAGCCAGAAGAGGCAAAGGGAAGATCTTTCCCTAGGACTTCCAGAGGCAGTCAGTCCTGCCAACACATTGATTTCAGACTTCTGGACTCCAGAATTCCAATAGAAAACAGTTTTATTGGTTTAAGTTTAAGGTTCATGGTAATTTGTTACAGCAACACAAGGAAACAAATGCATACATTTACTATTCACTTAGTAAACACTAGTTTTAGGCAGACAGCCCCACATCCTTATTTATGCCATCACATTCCAAGCCTTCTTGTATAAAAATAAAATGATGGCAAGGAGTGTACCACTGGGAAATGAGGGGAGAGGCTAGTATAAGATTATCTGTTGAATAACAAAAAATAACATGTGTGATACTTGTGCTAACTGTGAGGGAGTAACTGTGAGACACACATAGCAAACAAAGAAGAGGATGATTCCAGAGGAAGGAAGAAAATGAAAGGGGTGAAACAGAACTCAAAGTATGGAAGAAAGAAAAGTAAGGACACCGTTCCCATTCCATGCTCACCCTGTGCTTTAGGGTTCTTCATGGGTGATCACTCAACAGAAAGGAAATGGGAAGAGACATTTTAGGGAAAGGAGAGGCACAAATATTTCAAACATGGCAGAGCTGCTCTGTCATTAATCTTCCCAGGGTGAAGAAACTGAGATATTGGGGCTATTGTCAAGAGAAACTGTCATTAGAACCAAGGACTGTTGGTGCTCAATTTTCAGTGCCCCAGATTGTACAGTTCCTGCTTGATATCAACATATATCACTCTTTCTCCCTTCTTTTGCTCAGCTGTCAAATGGAAAGTTGAAAGAAATATTAGGTAGACTATCAGACACCACAGTAATCACAGCAGTCATAATCTCTGCTGTAACACAATGTTTTACTGCATACATTAGTGACTTGTCACTTCTAAAGAGCATTTATTTAGCAGTAAATTTATTTTCAATGCATCAGTGGCCTACATGAAAAATAACAACAACAACAAAAAAAATAAGCTGCCAAGTGTAAGTCACTTTAAAATATTATTATAAATAATCATGTGGTGTGGGGAATGGAAGGAATAAACTTCTTGTAATCCAAACAAATGTGTTAATATTACTGGAATAATGGAATCTTCCAAATACCAAGTAGTTACAGACACTCCTATAGTTTCTCCAGAATTATCGTGTCCTTGATAATTATAGACTTTCATTCCCTTGTATTCTAGTGTCAGCAGTGGTCCCAAGCTCCAGAGGAATTATGTAAAATCTGGAGTGAAAGAGAATAAGTATTTGCCACACTGGCAATCATCCTTCTAATGAGGTAACATAAAAACCCAGTACATATGAACCAGAGAGTCTTATTTTGTTTTGTTTTCTTCTGGAGACACACTGTGAGCCTAGAAAGGATCTTGTTCCCCTCCATTCCCCTTCCCCGCCCCAGGAAAAGAGACCAGCCTTCGGTTTCTCAATCAGTGCAAAATAATTAAACACAACGCTGCCAGATCTCAGAAGTCTCCAGACTGTGCCTGGTGACCAGCCTGCCTTTTAACGCATGGTATGGATTCCTGTGGAGGCCACACAGCCTTGGGTCCAGGACACTTTCCAATATCTTGGGATATATAAGCCCCTGGGGACTTTTCTACAATCTAATTCTGAGAGAGAGAGAGAGAGAGAGAGAGAGAGAGAGAGAGAGAGAGAGAGATCTTTGAAAACAAGACTCTTCTGATGAGCCTTTGTAAATGGAAACCTGAAATGGAATTCACTGGAATTAGAACGATAAAGAACTGTGAAATATCCCTCACTGTCATGAAACAAAATTCTTAACTTTAATATTAGCCTCAAGGAAGGAAGTGTATAAGTGAAATTTTGCCCAGTGTTGCTATTTATTTATACCAATTCTTTTTGCGAGAAATTTCCAGTTAAATTGGCTCTCTGTCCCCCAGTGGAATAGACTTCCTGGACAGTAGTCATCCCGTCCCACAATACCACAACAAACGTGCTGCCAGCTCCATCCTCTTCCTGACATTCTGGCGACTCAAAGTAATGACCCGTGGTGCAGGATATGTGGAGTAACAAAGGTTATAGGTTATCAGAGTGTGCCATGCATCTGAGCAGATTGCAGAGCTTGGCCTGAGGACGACAGTCGTGCTACTCTCTGGGCTAGCTGATAAGCCCTGGGTCAGGACAGAGAAAGGCAGATGCCCCTAAGGTTGTCAGAGATTAAAGTGGTCTCAGGCACTTTGCCCTCGCTAAAATGTTTTTCCTAAAGGGAAAACTTTAAAACATAAAAAGAAAAAAGAAAAACAGTGTATATTTCCATCAGAGAGAAGGGCTGAGTGACGTATTTTAGCACTAATGTCTCTCCATGCAGGAGTTCTTAGCTCCTTTTGAAGGCTTGTGGGTGGTTTCTGGAAGTCTGTACATCCTCTGAAATTGTGGGCAAAGTTTGTGCATTTTTGTCAGGAGGATAGTTATAAACTTATGGCCCACAAGAGTTTAAGAACCAGTGAGAAGGGAGGATCCATTATCTCTCCTCTGCTGGCTGCAGTTATTAACACCGGCTGCAAGAGAAATTGCTTTAGGAACCTAATTATCATTCTGCCGCTGAGTGTAAAAGTAGAGGTGAAACCAGGAGTCTTTCAACTTCCTGATAAAGTTGGCTTTTCATGTCTTGTGGCCCTGTGACTGGTAGGAGTCATGTAATATGAAAAAAGTCTCACTGAGAAAATTGCCTCACTGTGAAAATTTGTCTCATTGAATCTTCATTACAATTTTGTGAGGAAGCTGTTTTTACTCTACAGAAAAATAAAGGAAGAAACAGAGAGACATGGTAACTTAGCAGAGTTACCACACAGTCAGGCCACACAGTCAAGAATGAGCAAGCTCTGTGAACTCAGATTAGTGGGTTCCAAAGTGTGGCCAAGGTATACCAATCCACACTCCTGAGGACTCTCTTGCCATGCTTTTGCAGGCCTCTCCCATTCCTTTTCAAGTGGATATAGACTCCTTCCATGGAAGGAGGGGTTCCTAATTACATATTGAAAAATCTCATATCTTTTTAATGTTCTCCCATGATTAAGAATCTATGGGCAGGTGAGATGGCTCAGCGGCTTAAGCGCCTGCCCGGCAAGTGCGAGGGCCCGAGCTCAACTCCCGGAACCCACATACGAAAAAGGGGCCGGTGATATCGCTCAGCGGCACGGGCGCCTGCTGGCACGTGAGGTCCTGAGGTCGGCCCCCTGGTACCCACAAAAAAAAAAAAAAAAAATGAATCTAGGCAATCGGAGTAGCTGTGACTTCCGACACTATGGCCTGGCCTCACAGAGGCTATGATCATGGCTACAGGGTGCCGGATCCTGTGGCAGACTCAGAATGCTGAGCACCAGCTCTAGCTCAGTCTCTGTCCAGTTTTGATGCTGGTGCTTTGCACGGGTTACTGTCCTGCATCCGAGTCATCATCTGCCAAGTGGGAAAGATGGCTCTCCTCCCAGGGCTCTGGGTTGACTCTAGCAACAAAGGTGACCTTGGTAACGTATACAAACATTACACCAGGCCAGAGTGTTTTTGTTGTTTCAAACAGGCAGGTCTTTAAGGGAAAGCATCCTGTCTGATTTGTATTTGTTTCCACATTTCCTTGAAACTCCTAAGAGCTCAATAAGTACAAACTGACAAAATAATCAATGTATTCAAATCTATCGGGAGGTGATACTATCACCCAATAGACAAAGGTATGATTGTGTGGGATCACAACATAATATTTCTGTTATGGAAGCATAAGTAGAACATTAAATTTTGGGGGAAAGCAACAACAAAATACTTTAGACTGGATAATTTATAAACTATAGAAATGTATTGCCTACAGTTGTGGAGGCTGAAAAGTTCAGCATGAAGGAGGTGGCAGAGTCAGTTTAAGATGAGGGTGCTTTCTCTCCTTCCAAGATGTTATCTTGTTGCTGTTTGTCTTCACAGGGTAGAAAGGAAAAATGCTGTGTCCCCAAATGTGCAGAAGCAGAAAAATGGATGAATTTGTTTCCTCAAGCCCCTTTTCAAGGCATCAATTCCATACTGACCTAATTACTTCCCAAAGGCCCTATTTCTTAATACTATTATCATCTTGAGCTATAAGTTCCAAAATAAGAATTTGGGGGGATGCACACATTGAAACCACAATACAAATGAATGCTATTTCACTGTAAATGTTTATAGTCAGAAATTATAATTTAATTATCAACAATGATATGAAAAGTACTTGTTGCTACTTGTGAAATTCAAGGCTTGTTGCAAAGTTGTAATCATAATCAAAATAGTCTTTATGTAAAAAGACTATTTCCCAAATTGTTCAGTAGAATAGCAGTCTTAAGAAGTATGCAGATGAATAATTTTTGGAACACTTATACTATGCTTATTCTATAGAGATTTAACATAGAAAGACTTTGATAAATCTGTAAACAAAGAATCCCATTAAACTGTGTTTAAACCAAGATTATTTGGCTCTAGTGTTCTTCTCTTCCACCATCTAGCCCCTTTCTCTTTGATCAGGTACACTAAATATTACATTCAATACATTTTATAAAATGCTGACTTTTCAATAGAAGAATAAGTAATCCACTCTTTTCTCACTGCTTTTATATCACTGAAGGGCACTGTGGTAGTTGAGCTGTGTTTTCAACTTGATTGGCTTCAGAGCCTTCTAACACGTTAGTAAAGCACACTTCTGGGTGTGTCTGGGTGGGCCCTAGAGGTGTGACGTTGGGGAAAATATCTGGTCTCTGGCCCTTTCCTCTCTGGCACACTCTGCTGTGGTTTCCAGCCACCATTAGCTACATGGCTTTGTTCTGCATCACACTTCTGCTATTATGTTTCTGCCTTAGAGACAGTTGACCATGGGCTGAATAATCTGAAACCATGACCAAAAATAAATCTTTCCTCCTTTAAATTGTGTATGTCTGGTGTCTGGTCCTAATGAGTAAAAGTTGACTAGTACAGAAAGTGGTACCAAAAGCATGATCATTGTGGTGAATGTATCTGACCATGTGGTTTGGATGATTTTGGAACTGGATTCTGGGAGGAATTTGAAAAGGTTTGGAGATGTAGGCTAGAGAAGATATAGAATGCTGTAAGCAGAACTCAGAAGATCAGATGCTGATGGGAATGCAGACAGTAAAGGCCAGGCTCATGAGGTTTATGATGTGGACTCAATTGGGAATTAGAATAAAGGCTGTGTTTGTTATCTTCTGCAAAGAACTTGTCTACATTTTGCACATGTCCTAGAACTTTGCAGAAGGCTGAGTTTAAGTGTTGTGAACTTATTTATTTGGAGGAGGACATTTCAAGAATGCTCAATGTTCAGGTTGTGGCATGGGTAGTGATGTTTGCTTTTAGCCAGATTTATATTGAAAATTGGAAGGAAAAACCAAAACAGAAGTCTTTGAAAAACTTTGATTTTGGTCAGAAAAGAACCATGTATAAAGTTGGGGCCAAAGGAGGTGTGCCTTCTGAAGAGATTATTACAATTAAAAAGAAACCAAGCATTTTGTACTGGGAGAAGAAGAAAGATGCTTTGAGGACACCCCAGGAATCAGCAGGGCCCCACCCATTGCAGGCTTAAGAGTACAAAATTATAAATCTTATATTTGGGAGTAGAGCCCTGGGGCCAGCTCTAGAAGGGGCACCTAAGAATTGTTCTCTGGGTTTCATTACACTGTGTTCTGTCATTCTGCACTGAAGGCTGCTGCGGCCATGGTCCAAGGTGGTCTAGCTGTTGATCACCTTGGCAGCAGACCTTGGTGTCATCCATGTGATACTGTTTTTTTTAAGGCATGTAGAATACAAGAGTTGTGGGATTGTGGAGGTGTCCTCCAAGATTTCAGAGGAAGGCTTGGGTGGCCAGACAATGTGCCCCTGAAGGGAGGGTGTGTGAAGTTGTGGGAATGAAGCCAAAGGTGCAGTGGAAACCCTGGGAAGTCAGAGGTGCCAGGAATGTGAGACGTATATCAAGGAAACCTGTAGACAGTGCGTGGAGCTAGTCTAGAAGGGAGGTGGCAGCCAGCAGAGTCACAGGGGTGGGGCCACTCAAAACCTTTGGAGCATCTGTCTCATACAGTCATATGTTCTAGATGCCAGACATGGGGATACAGAACTTAATATTTGCCCTGCTGGGTTTTAGTCTTGCTTTGATCTGATCTTTTTCTATCTCCCTAGTCTTCTCTTTTGGAATGGGAATGTTAACCTTGTGCCATTGTATCTTAGAAATATGTAACTTGTTTTTTTTTTATTTTTATAGGGTAGTCTAGAGTTAAGAGTTTGCTTTGAGTCTCAATGGAGACTTTGGCTCAGACGTTTGAGTAGTGCTGGAACTACTTAGACTTTGAGGAATGAATTATCATATTTTTGGTTGTACAAATGATAGTTGTATCACGTGGGACATAATTATTAAATTGTTATTGTGTTTATTTGGAGATTGAGTATGGTTTAAGGAGGTGTTTAGGTGTTGCCTTAGTCACTTTCCTTGTGGCTGAGATGCAATACTTGACACTCACAAATTAAATGAGAGGTTTATTTTGGATCATGTTTCAGAAGTTTCAAGGTTTCCCTGGTTGGCAACATGGTGGAAGGACCTGAGCAGAGGAAAGCTGCTCACACCATGGTGACAAAGAAAACAGAGAGAAGGGAACCAGGGAGGGAAATCTGCCTTTCCACTCACACCCCCAGTGTCCTTCCTTCCCCAACCAGGCCCTATTTCCTAATGGTCAGTCAGCTGTAGTGCCCTGATAGTCAAATATTTTTGCCAAAACCCTGCCTATAAATGCATGAAGCCCTTAAGGGATATCTAGATATAAACTACAAGCTGACAAGGGGTATAATATGAGAGTTAAGCTATATTGTCATGTTGATTGGTGTGACCATTAATCATGATATGTCAGCTTGAATGGATTGCAAATGCCTAACAGATTAGTAAAGCACAGTTCTGGTTGTGTCTGTGGATGACTGAGATGTAGGCCAGGAGGGGAAGAGAGGAGAAGATCCACCCAAGTGTTGGTGGTGCCAACCAATAAGTTTAAAGCCTGGATGCAGTGAAAAGGAAAATAAGGAAATGTCTCCTATTTTGAAGAGCATTAGTCCATCCCTTGTTGCCATTACCTTGGGATATTAGACTCCAAGTCTCCAGTTTCTTTAGCCTTCCAATCCAGACTCTCACTCGTGACCTTCCAGGGAATTTCCAGGCTTTCAGTTTTGATCCTCTTGTTTTGTGGCTTCCATCTTGTTGGCTGAGCAGCTGCTGTATTCTTCTACCTCTGATCCTGTACATAGCCACTGTGGACTTTCTTGCCTCTGATCCTATTAACTGAATTTATAAATCCCCTCACATAATTATAGAGATATTTTCTATCACTTCTGCTCCTCTAGAGAAACCTAACTAATACAATTATCTTCAGAGCTTCCTAGGGATTTTAGACACAATTCTGGATGTGTATGGGTGGGTCATCAAGGCACACCCTTGGACTATAACTGGTACCTAACTCCTTCCTCTCTGGTGCTATTTCCCTACTCTGCTTCCTGGCCACCACAAGCTGAAAAGATTTACTCATTCACACACTTCCATCATGATGTTTCTGCCTTTGAATCAGCTGACCATGGACTGAATCCTCTGACACCATGTGCAAAAATAAACCTTTCTTCTTCTAACTTGTGTAGGTCAGGTATATGTTCCCAGTGATAAAAAAGTAATATAGACATGGAGTGAAACTTGTGGCATTTCAGTATAAATTAATACTTTGTGTGAAATGAAAGTATCAACTTTTGGTATTGTAAGAGGTGAAGGCACTGTATACAATAATATATGTGGAGTGCACGTGGCATGGAACTACTTGACAAGGCGATGGATTCTGTTGCAAATGGGAAGGGGTCCAAGAGACCAAGGGTGAGGCGTGAGCATAAGGTAAAGGGGAAATAAGTAGAATAAGGATGTGCCATGTACAGGAACCTAATAACCTCAATGAATGTAAACATTATATGCCATAAACATGAGTGAAGATTAATAAACAAGAATGAAAAAGAGGAATGAAGATTTAGAGGAGGAGGGAGGGAGTGGGGAGGAAAGGGAAGGAAAAAGGATTAAACAATAAAAAGATGTATTATGTACATGTATCCACTCCCCAAGATGATTATAAATCACATGTACTGCAAACATGTACTAATAAAAATAAAATTAATTAAAAATTTATGTTTTAACATATCTATTTATACAAAAAGAATATGTTGATTAAACAGAAAAAGAAAAATAAATACTTATACACATATATACATTCATGGGCATATGTTTAATTTATAATCAAACAAAGGGGCTAGAGTATAGCTCAGTTTTAGTTCTTAGAGGTAACAGGCCCTGAGTCCATTCCCCAATACCAAAAAAGAAAAAAGAAAAGAAAAATAGCACAAAACAAAATCAACAAAAGGATAGCTTTAACATATAGGTAACATATGTTAGTTAACATAGTAACATATGTTACCTTATGTAACATATAGAGGAGGATATTTATAACATAGGAAGGGAAATGTTAATATCCCATAGAATATTTGTAAAATGAGAAGGTTGGCCAGAAAAGTCTTACACATTTGTTTTTGTGGAATGGTGACCAAAACTGGCAATAATCTTTGTAAGCTTGCCTTGGTCAACACAAATATGAGGCCCACACAATTCAATGATGTCACTGTCACTTTTAGAGGATCATTTAAGAGGTGTGATGATAATAACAACCCATATTCACTCTAATATGAGGTTCAAATTGTTCATCAGAGGAACTACAAAAATAACCGGGCCAAAAAGTAAAGCTGTTGAAGGCCATCTTTTCCAAGTGCATAAAAAGTTAAAGGGAACTTTCTCAGCTGCTATATCCTTCACCACTTTTTTCCATTCACTCAGTGGTAGTAAACAAAAGCATCATGAATATCAACTAGATATGGCAGTTGCTGAATAGGAAAGAGATTATATCATTATTCCTGGACACCTGAGGGAAAAATATTCTTTGCTTTCCTGTAGAATTGTTCATTACAGAAAGGAATGTAAGGTAAACTCCCAGTAGCCAAATTATATCACTTAAGGCAGAAATGTTTCATTTAGGTTGTCTCACTTTTGTTCCAAACAGAGACAAAGAAATTCAATAAGAAACAAATGTCCAGTGGCTTTCTGTAAGTAATAATTCAGGTGGGTAGAGTCGCTGGTATTTGAAGACCAACCTAGTGGGCATATGGGTCAGTTTGCTCAGATAGCTATAATTATTGCTAAGAAAACAATGAATCTATTAAATCACATGGAATAGGCTGAGATCTGTGTGATTTCTTTTACTCCATGTAATTTAATCTCTCAAGGCAAAAAGCAACAGGTGTGTACAGAAATGATATATCACTAATTCCATTCAGAGACAACATCAGCCTTATTAGAAGTGTAGCTATTTGGTGTCATCCAGGTGAATTCTAGCTGTATTTTAAGTAAAATAATACAATTTTCAGTATCTCTGCCTGTGAGCTCTTTTATCTGATGGACAGTTACTTGTGTATTGTTGTTCGAAGCAATTGAGTGAAACTTACACAGAGAAAGAGTAAGAAAAGAGAATGAATTTATAAATTAGCATTACAGACTCATTACTGGACAAAAGCAAACACTAATGTAAGTCATTTACAAGCCCAATGATATGACTCAATGAGTAATGGGTAGAAAAGTTGGATACTCTTTTTCGTCCTTCATCTGAAATATATGAAGTTTGTTAAAGGCCAGATCATGTGGTTCATTGGAAATAGTGTTGGATTGGTGCCCACAAGAAAGGATTGTCATCCCAATTCTGCCATTTGGTAGCTTCATGACCCTGGGCAATAATTGGATTTTATTGGCTTCCTTTTGCTTGTAACCTAAGAGAATTTGACTAGATGATCCATAAAGTTTGTTTCAGCTATAAAAATCTAAGATTCTAATTAAAATCAGCCAGTAAGGTTTGCATGCCAGTAAAACACAGCAAGAAGATAAGATATGGTATTAGAGACTCTCATTTGAAGGTTGTAGCATCTGAGAAGTCACTCAGTAGCTGGTAGCATATTAATCCTTTTATTCTGCATATAAAATTTGGAGTTTTGACCACTAAGAGTTAGAGCTAAATTGAACATTTAGCAAACAGATTTGTATATTAATAGTTTAAATGACAGGAAACACCAATGTACGTGTTGAATTATTTCTTTTAAACCTGGCTCTCTGGTGAAAATATTACATTTTTAAAAAATTTCTAAATCATTTCCCTCTTATGCTCTACCTTGAACCCTTTCTGGCTCCCCTGTATCCAGTCAGACTTGTAGAAGCAGAGCCTGAGACAGAGGTTCTTGTTAAGAGACTATTAGAAGGAGTAGACCTGGTATAACTTATACAGAGTACAGGAAACCAGGTAAGTAAAGCAGGAGAAGCAACTCTGCTTCCTGAATAATCAGGCTTGCATATGTGTAATCGAGATTATTACTATTGTTATTATTATTATTATTTATTTTTTTTTATGTGGGCCGGAAGTCAAACTCAGGACCTTGTGCTTGCCAGGCAGGTGCTTATGCCGCTGAGCTATCTCACTGGCCCATTTTTAAAAGCAGAACTGAAGTACATCTGTGCTTTTGAGCAAGGCTGTCTATGGCTTCTGAGTTATTCATCCCAACAGCACACGACTCTTTGCTTTCACACCATAACCCAGAGCACTTTTTTTTTTTAATAGCTGTTAGAGTTAGACACAGCTGTAAAAGAAACAACTGGCTTCACACTTTCTCTGCTGGTAGTCAAACTACTAATGTGAACTCCCTTGCATTTCCTCACACTTGGTAAGTATGAGGGAATAGATTATAAACAAGCTCTTTTAGTTGAGCTAAGAATGCCTTGGAGTTTAATGTCAAAACTTTTCATAATAATTCATACAAAAAGGGCTTTGGGGAAAGAGTGTCTACACTGGAAATCTGATTTGTTCATCTGGAAAATGATGGCTTATTTAAAAATCCGGAATGGAGGAAATGCAACTAACAACCACTGAAATATTCTACAAAGTTGTAGGACTGAGAGTAGGAAGCCAACAGTCTCTCAAGAGGCTTCAGTAGATGTTTTTTGTAATAGTATCTAGGCCTGTCCCACAGTGTTACTAGGCTAGACACACAAACTTCATTGGTCTGAAAGAGGGCGCATATCTCAGGAGCAGATACTCCTACTAAGCTCCCACAGCCAATGTACAGAGCAGACTGTCCATGATTTCTGTGCCCGGAAGGCCAGGGGGATAGGCCTGGAGCCCTCAGGCCTATACCACTCTGTTCCTGTATCATTAGTGACAATCACAAATGTTTTGTGAATACAAAAGAAGAGCAAGGGAGCCAGTGAAAAGAAACTCTTGTAACTTTCTTGATGCCTTGATGCATGTCTCCAGAGTTTACCTCTGACTTCCCCTGTACCTGCAGGTGGTTGGGGCAGTTTCAGGTGAACTATGGGCAATTTCTTACTTTAAATGTATGCTTTAGTCTGCTTCTGTACTGAGGGCTTCCTTCACATTGTCTAGAGCAATTCAGCAGTACCAAGAAATTAATACTGCCCCCAGGGCCAATCCTCAGTAGGGGCTAAATGAGAGATAAATGCTCTAAGCTTCAGGTCCTGGTGTAGCTCACTTCAAAGGAGCATTCCACACAATTTCTAGGAAGATAACCAGCAAGTGAGATCATCCATTGACCACACTGACAAACCATTCATTATTACACCCTTCACTGACTTTTCCCCTTCTAACGTAGCCAGATAAAATTATAGATGACTCAAGTCATTTTGAACTCTAGATGAACAACGAATCATTTTATTAGCATAAGTATTTCTCATGGAATGTTTAAGATATACCGAGAAGTGTCTATTTGAGCTCTAAACAGAATGAGAATTCTCTATTTTTTATTTGCAAATCTGGCAAGTGTTTTCATTTTCCAACTTCTTCACTTCCTGAGACACCAAATAAACAAGGCTGAGGCCCTGTTTTGGAACAATTCATATTAAGACAGAATTCAAATGTTTTGCTTCCCTGAGTCAAAGACTAAAAAATTCCTCATCAATTCTCTCCTTTCTGCCAATTTAATCCTGGTTTTATTCTGGATAAAAATTCTCAGCTAAAGCCCATTACTTGTAAGCTTACCCTGCCTAATAAGATGTAAACAGAAGTTTTTTGGTAAAAATTTAAAAGACAACAGTTGACTTAAGGTGCTTCTTAGGAAAATAGTGCATTTTTCTCTCTCTTCTTACTTCCTGTTGAGAATACAAATATAAAGGCTGGAGCTCCAGCAGCTATCTTAGACAAAAGGCTAATCTTAGGATTGAAACCAATGCTAGGAATCTATAATACTAGGCAAATGCTCTATCACTGAGCTACATCCCCAGCTAGGGATCTATAATGAATACACAGAAGACCGAGTTCCTAATGACTGTAGAGTAACGAAATAGCTCAGAACTGCCTGTCTGTGGACTTTCTCTACCTATGAGCAATGAACCACTCTTTTCTTTGGGCTTATGAGACTGAGTTTCTAACTGCGGCATGTAGTTCCTGACTACAGGCAAAACATACCTGTGGCAACAGGGACTATTTTTCTTCCCACTAGGACTAGAATTCTTCCTTTAGCTGTCATTTTGTCAGAAAACCCTTTTCTGATTGGCCTATCCAAAAAGACACTAATCACCATTTCCTCCATTGCTCTCCACCTTCTGTTTATGTGTATATTTAATATTGTCTAATTTGAGCTCTATTGCACAGACAACTGAAGTAGCATTTACAATTACCTGGAACAAAGTAAGCAAATAATAAGTGGTGTTCACTATTATGCCCAGCTTCAAACAGAAAACAGGATTAAGGAGTCAATATCAGGTTTAAGTTCTTGGTCACAGGAAAGACATTGGTTTCCATGCTTTTTTTTTTTATAGGGGATCAGTAAATGTATTTTCTTTTCCTTGGGATCTTAATCAAAGATAATAAATTTTTTGCAGTAGATTATTTGCACTTGAACCAGAGATAGAAATCCAAACTGTACTGAAATAGCTAGAGGTAAAGTGGCACAATTTATGCAACTTTCTCTCAAGTGACTCAGAAAAAAATTGTAGATGGACAGGTGAGATATATAACAGATAGGTAGATAGATAGATGAAGGCAATGATAAAGTAGATAAGAGAAAATGTTAACTGTAGGTAAACTGTAGAAGAAGAATGAGTTTTTTTGGTATTAGTCATATAACTTTTAAGTTTGAAATTGTTTCTAAATATAAAATAAAAAAAAGAGTGAGAGACTGTCTAATAACTTACGAACCACTAGTTCAGTCCTTCATTCATAGATAAAGAAGTTGACACCTAGTAAAAGCGCTGTTTGCATCACACCCATAATTCTTGCAACCTCTATTTGTGCAAATAAGAGGGTTAATTCTACACTTTTAATATCACTGAAATTTTCATTCACCAACGTTAGACCTGTTTGCCTCTTCCTTATGTTCTTACTGAAGAAAAGTTTCCCTGTTTCTGTAGTGCCCCACTATTTATTTTGGATAAATTACTATAGTAGTATAACCTGGCTTCAGGACATGTCCCATGGGGGAGGGACAGCATCCCATCCTTGCAGCGCTTTGAAGGGGTAGGTGCAGCGGACAAGGAAGTGGGCGTGTGAAAACCAACCCTCCACTCTGCTTCAGGGTTTCTACCTATGCTAAAGAGATTTCTTTCTTTATTTTTTTGTGTGTTTTTCTGGGGTTTTAAAATAGGTTTCAAGGAATGGAAAATTTCTGTGGTAGCAGATAGCGAATGCAGAAAGACTCATTTGCATATAGATGTTTCAGTTTGCAACTGCATAATCCCCCCGAGAGAGGCCTCGTTTAAATGGGCAGGCAGGCTGGCACAGGGCTGCCCAGTTTCTAATGAAAACTAAATTGAAACTTGGGAAACATGTGCCTTGGAGGTGGTCAGGCTTTTTAAAGTATCAATTTAAATGTGAAAGTTGCAGGTAGGCCTGTGCCAAGTTGCCCCTCACTCTTAAAAAGCCCTAAAACAGAGGGTGGTGAGGGGAGGGAATAGAGTGAAAGATAAAAGATTAGAGAAAGCTAGAGTTAACCAGTGTCCTCTTTTACTTACAAATTCTGCCTGAAGAATTCAAAACAGTAAGCAGGTAGGAAAGTGGAGAAGAGGAGAAATGCCGAGGCTCTCTTTCCTGGAAAGGTGTTGGAAAGAGAAAAGCTCTTTTCCAGGTATCTTGGTGAGCCAACCCTTTGAGACAACTGGTAATCCATTTATAGGCCAAAGACTTTTCAGATTGAATGTTCCCCTGAAGTTGACCGTAGGGCTAAGCAGATAAGGACAGCTCAACAACAAGATAATGTGAAAAGAAAAGAGATTACTAAAAGGTCAAAAGATTAGCTGGGGGATAAGAAGAAGTCAGAGGAATATAAGGGAAAAGGTTAGAAACTGATACCAGGCAGGAAAGATAAATCGAGTTAGCAAGTGGAGGAAGTGAACATAGGAGGAGAATAAGAAATAAGATCAGGGAAATTGGCCACTGATAAGAGAGGAGAACAAATACAATTAAGAATGAAAATGCAAGAAAACAAAAGGACTGACAATGTGAATGAAGGAAACAAAATTAAAATATCAAACTAAATACCTCTAAGGCTCTTTTGTCTGACTCTAATGAAAATTGGCATATTATTTTTTTTCTCCAGCACAACTAGTATTTCTTTGTTATTATTACCAACAACATTGTTTTCCTTTCATCAGACTATCCTAAATCTTTTTGATTCAACATTTGGAATCAACTATAATGTCTTTATTCATTAGCTAAATTATCACAGAATTGGATCAAGCTTTTGATTATTGAATATTTAAGGAGTCTTTAATGTAAATGCAAGCAAGATAACACATGTGCACACAAGCATGTGCATGCAAATGTACACATGGATATGTGAACATATGCACACACACAGGCAAGATCACTAGATATAGAACATATTAGTAATGAAGTAATACACTGCCCATGAGATTCCTATCTATCTGATTTACCCTATGGTGACATGCATTGTAAAAAAGCCCTTATGGCGGTGCCTGTTACATTAAAGATTGATGCTTAAGTGGTACACTTTACTCACAGTCTTTGTGCTTCCACTGCTTATAGTTTAGTGGCACACAGATAAATAGATGATGGAATATAATTCTTATAGGGAAAAAAGAAAGTAGAAGTAAAGAGAAATAACAATTGTTTTCTGTAGTATCCTATCCAGAGAAGGCAGAAACTGAAACATGGAAGAACTTTTGCTTATTTCTCTTAAAGAGAGTATTACACAATGTGGATGTCAGATTTCAGGAACTAAGTTATTTTGTCCATGAAGTAAGTAGATAAAGTAGTCCTGTGGCAAGGTGCCACAATAGAAAATATAGTTGGAGGGGCTTTGGTGGAAACAGGAATCTAATAAGATTGAAAACCAAAATGGATCTGGAGGTCTGAAAAGAAAATACATACTGTAAAATATAAATCCATTTTTGTTCCTCAGCTAAAATCCAGGAAATCATCCGCTTTTACCAATGTCCAGTGAGGCAGATTTTCTCTTTGGGCTGAAGAGTACTGCTGAATTCTGCCCAAGGTTGACTGTGGAAAGTCAGACCTAACCAGCAGGGAGCATCCGTTACACAAACAGATTAAGTGTATTCAACACCTATTCATTCAGCATGTATTCGGTCCCCGGACATATGAAAGGCATAGGCGATAAGACAGTAACTGAGCCAGTCCCTGTACTATGGAAGTACATGATCTATGGGAGTTGAAGAGGAAACTATTTGATCTGCTTTTCAATGATCATTCAGGGGTCCAAGACTTTTAAATCAAAAGCAAACAAAACTAAATTTCAACATGCATGCAATGCAACTATCTTTGGCTAAGCACATTATGTATGCACTAGCTCTGTGTCAGACGCTGTGCTGAGTATTTTACATGTGATGTGCCATTTAATCCTCAAAACCAATCTTAGAGGTAGATTTTTAAAAATCCTCACTGTACAGATGAAGAAACTGGAATTTGCAATGATTAACTAACTTTACAAAATCATGGCTATTATGCGGCAAATCAGAGGCGGAATCCATATTTATTGATGTAAAAGCCCATGTGCTTAAGAACTTCATAATTAACTTCAGAATTAAAGGTAGAGTATCTCAAAAGTTAGAACTATTTCAAGTAGTTCTATTATCAAGAAAGGCCCTAGGGCAAGGCAGAAGTAATCAATTTTAGAGTGACACACTACTCCACTTAAAGTTCATATGGGCAGTGTCTGTACAAATTTTTTAAAAGAGCATTTGGTCATCAAGTGTGTGACTGTTGACTGTGCTACTACACGGAGAGTCCACTGGGTTTTTCCTTTAGGAGTTTTGGTACAGAGTTGATGCAGAAAATCCTTGCAATCAATAATGTAAATTCAGGCCTCAATATAAAGAATTATATAATAACATACCATATGACTTCAAGATATTATCAAATTTTTCTCTTTTGTTTGTAAAAATGTCATGCTAACAGAATAGAATATTCACAGATTGCCTGTGTTTGAAATAATAAATGGAGTCAGGGGAGGTCAATGGGTCTCTTTGGATTATGGCTCCTAAATTTTGTTCCTAGTTTCCATACTGTACATTTGTCTTTGCCACTGACCCTGGCTGACTCCAACTACACGCCAGATTTTCCTTCTGGCATGTCAAGAATATTTTTGAAAAATTAAAAGTATTTATAGTTAAGCCAGGCAATTAAAGTTATGATGAAATTTATGTATAAAATGATATGCTCCCTTAGAGGAAGGAAGCCAGTAGAAGAGAGAGGTTTTCTCTCAGGGATTTTAATAACTATTGGACTAAAATCACTCATTACTCTCAGGCACAGTGCATTTTGGTTGACCTTGTGGAATGTCTACTTGATGGTTTTCAAAATCACTTAATCTTGCAGTTTTGGCATCTCTGTGCTGTGTTAGCAATCCTGGTTTTGTACTAGATTTTACTTCAATCTTTTACGTAAGTTCTCAATTTTTCCCCTTCTTCCCCATCAAAATATGTAAGTAGGTAACCTGCATTATAGATAACCACAAAGAAGTGAATTTATGACTATGAAAATGGTCTTAACATTTCCAAATACTAATCCTACATCATTCATATACTTCACTTTTTAAGTTTATTGGTGCAATTTAGATATACATAATAGTCACCTTCATCACAGGGAATTTGTACCTGTACATGATATATCTTGACTCCTCATTTTTTTCCCATTCCCCTCCCCTCCCTTCAACCCCTCTTTCCCTCCTTATTTACAAAGCTTTGTTTCCATTTTATCTTTCTTCATATACTTTAGTTAAGATTCAGAAGCTAAACAGTTGTCCTAAAGTCCTAGGACCATTGAAAAATTCTTTAATGAAGTGATGAAAATCTTTATGAAACACCTTAATAAACCTTAGTTTGGGTTTTGAATCTACCTTCTATCTATCAATGACTTTAAAAGAAAATTTCTGATTTTTCAGGGATAAAGTTTATTTTGTCTCTAAACTTTCTGTCCTTTTCAATTCTATTACCTCCTTCAAATATTTAGTAGTCAGTTCTGTTTGCCAGCTACTGTGTTTTATATGTAGATATGATCTCACATAACCCTCATAGGAAATCTATAAGTACAATTAATATTTCCCTCTTACAGATGCATATACAGAGAGATTAAGTAACTTGCCTGAAGCCCCACAACTAGAAAGTAGCTGAACCAAGATGTGGTATAGTTTTGTTTGACTCTGGAGCCTGCAGGCTTAATGCATTGTGCCTATCCAAGGGTGTAGCCAGAAACTAGCCATAGAGAATGAATATCATAGTATTCATTCTCCCCATCTTTACAAAAAAGTGTTCTTATCTTTTCTAGGGGAGAAGACCCTACTCCTAGGTCATGTGATCCAGATAGGACTAGTCCCACCCCATGGTTCCTGGAGTAGGCACATGATTCAGGCCTGCCTTTTCAGAATATCATGTGTTCTTGGCCATCATGGTTCAGTAGAGTGTTTCTTGAGTTCACTGTATAGGTAATGGCTTTCTGAGTTGAAGCTGAGATCTTGAGAGCCAAGAAATGCAAAGAGCCCTAGGCTTTGGGTCAGTGTTTGAGTGCTTACATGTAGTCATACCTTGGATCCTTGAGTTCCTCAATTATAAGAGCCAATAAACTTCATTCTACTTCTGAGTTTCTTAAGCTCATTTGTGCTGGCAAAAGCCATCATGATCTAGTCACTTCCCCCAAACTCCACCTTCTCCTATTATCACGTTAGGGGTTAGACTTCAGTGTATGAATTTGGGGGGGGTGTACACAAACATTCAGACCATAGCTGTGTAGTTGTAGACTGGAAGTATTCCCCAAAATCCATATATTGAAAGCCTAATCTCCAACATTAAGGTACTAAGAGGTAGGGCCTTTGAGAATTGATTGGGTTTAGGCTTGGGCCCCTGGGATAGAAATAATGTACTTTCAAGAAGAGGAAGAAACTTCAAAGCTTCCTCTCTGCCATGTGAGGATATAGCAAGAAGGCAGCCATCTTTGAGTCAGGAGGAGAGCCCTCACCAGGAGCCCAGTTTTGCTGGCACCCTGATCTTGGACACTCCAACTTCCAAAACTGTAAGAAACATGACTGTTACTAAGAAAATCAGTGTATGGTATTCAGCTATAGCAGTCCTAGAAGACTAAGGACTAAGAACAAGACTTTTTAAAGAATTTTGTTGTCATATAATTTTATGAAACAATCAATAAATTTGTGCTAATAAAAGTTTATTGAAAATTGGCAAATTATATTAAATATACCTCTTAGAATACTTTGACTCAAATGATGTAAATTTGAGTTACACCTGTGAAGATATCCAAGTATAAATGGCTTTGTCTTCTAATGTAGAAATGTGCTCAATTAACATTTATTTATTTGAATGGTGAAATTTTAGTATTATTTCTATGTCAGGGTTCTCCAGAGAAGCAGGAACTATAGCAGCCTGATATGTAGATAGATGAAAAGAAATTTGCTAGGGGTATGGACTCATGTGATTATGGATGCTGAGGAATCACATGGTATACTGTCTTCAAGCTGCAGAACCAGAGAAGCTGGTAGCTTCATTCAATCCAAGTCCAAAAGATAAGAACGGCAGGAGATAATTGAGTAATCTCAGTCTAAGGCCAAAGGCCTGAGAAGTTGGGGTAGGGGGGGTGTTTGGGGTGTTGGTACAAATCCAGAATCCAAAGTTCAGATATCCTAGAGTTCTGATTTCCAAGGGCAAAAGAAGATGGGTGTCCAACTACGAGAGAGAGAGTGACAGAGAGAGAGAGAGAGAGAAAAGAACTGCCATTTTGTTCTAACTGGGCCTTCAGATGATTATGTGGTATGCATCCACATTGTGTGAAGGTAGATCTTCCTTACTTAATCCACTAATTCAAAAACAATTTCTTCTGGAAACAACCTCACAGATAGACTCAGAAATAATGCTTTACCCGTTATATGTACATAACTCAATACAATCAAGTTAACAACTAAAACTAACCATCACAATCTCCTGGTCCATAATTAAGAGAATATATCAGAACCCCCAAACCAACTACACTAAGGCATTTGTCAAACTAGAGATTTTGTTCTACATTTGGGCCTTTATTCATATATGTATGCATATATGTGTCCATGTATGTATGTTTATATCTATGTATGTATCTATCTACCTGTCCATCCACCCATCCATCCATCTATCCCTGTAGAGAAAGTTGGTTTCAAAACTTGCCTCCTTTATAATCACGTAATTATTGATGGGTTCATAATCCATGAAAGTTTATGAAGACACTTTACCAATAAAAGATGTTCCTTAGAACAATGAACAGATTCCTTCAAATTTTAGGTAGAGATTACTAAACTACTGCTCTCTTTGAGGTAAATTTCATCTCAAGTTATAGGCCAAATTTCCAGAATCTGATTAAGTGCCTATAAGATAGTTTGAAAAGTAAAATATTGCTATGCAAATAGCAGACATGGTATAATCTAGACGTAATTGTCAAGAATTCTGGAATATATATATATATATTTTAAATGTAAATGTGTGTGCTTGTTATACATTTATACATACATATTTGCACACATCTATGTTACACACACATAAGCACAACCACACACACGTATACTTTCCATGGGTTCTGGGAAACACATGGAGATAAGGCGAGAAGAAATTTCCTTTGAGGGGAAGATTATGCCTCTTTACCAGGTATCATTGGAACATAACTATGCTAAAAAAGGGGTAAAAATCATGCCCATGTGAAAATTTTAAGGCCTGAAGCAAGGTAAATTTAGGTCTTTCTAATTCCAAAGCCTGAATGCTCAATTCTTTACTGCAAACTGAAAACTTAGGTCTCAAAAGCACAAGATCTTAACTCCTATTCCCCACCTTAATACAACCACATGTCATTATAATACTGTCATTTTAATCAAAGCCTGAGGATGGAACTTAACAAAGATTTCTTAGCATCACCGAATGTATTGGTGATACCTGATTCGCTTGCCCGGTATTAGTGAGAACCATACTCTGGATATCCAGAAGAAAAATGTGGATTGGACAGACAAAATACAATGATGTGTTAAACAATCCCTAAAAGAAAGACAAGATATGCAAATATACAACTTTCAAGGATATGTAAGACCACAACAATTGCAAAGAATTGAGGATATGCGGTACTTTCTATACCTTTTGGTATAGAAAAGAGAGGGATAAATCAAAGAACATTGCATACATGCATGAGTTAAATTTTTAAATACCTTAAGCATTATCATGTACTTTAAGATAAAATATGGTAATGGATCAGTCCTCTCTTGCTCAGAAAAATGTTACAGGGGACCACATTTACAAGAGAACAGTCGGTACATTGCTTGTTGAAGGACTGCTGAGGTTGTGAATATAAGTTTTTCAATTAGCACAAACACAGGTGTATTTTAAATGCTTCAGCTCCCAGCAGTTCTATCACTATAGGCTCTACCTTTGAAGCTTTGTTCTGATCATTTTTTAGGCTCCAAAAAAAGATTTTCATTTTTGTTTTGTTATTCTAAATTTTGCTTCTTTGATATGGGACTTGACTACCATGTTGCAAAAGCACATTTCCCAAACTTAAGAAGAAACGATGCTCAACACCTACACATTTGGCCTCATTGAACATTTTCTTTCCTTATAATGAATCCAAAAGAATGGAAATGTATTGCTTCCTCTATTCATCAAGGCATAAAACAGCAAACAAAGCTCACACTCTTCAGAAGCTCTTAGCATAAAGAAAAAAAAAAGAAAAAAAAAAAAAAAAAGAAGGCCAATAAGGACTCTTTAGAAAGCATTTAGAATTTTGGAAGTGTTTTTAATTATCCTGGTAGAATGGCCAATGTTTTCATGTATATTACGGATCAAAGAATGTAAAGAACATTATTGAGTATTTTATTTAAATATTTTGATGATCACTTGAGTCTGTACTGTTCTGAAAACTTTACTGGCACCCACAGTAGAGGAAGATGTTCCTTGCACTATTCTTTATAACATTTAGAAACAACTTACATGTACAAATATAAAGAATGTTTAAGTAAATTATAGTGTATCCATTGAATGAAAATTAGGGAAATGTTAAAGTTATATTTCTGAATATGTTTTAATAATTGATAAATACTTCTGTTTTATATTAAGAAAACACTTAAATGTTATGTATACTTTATACATGTTCATAATAGTTTATTTTAATACCAAACATCTATAAACAATCCAAATGTTCCTCAGAAGATGAATAGATCAAAAACTGTTATGGATTCATATAATGTAATACTATTCAACAACAAAAAACCCCACATGAGTTATGCATGAATAAACCTTAATAGCATTATGCCTAGTGAATGAAAGCCAGACACAAAACATTATATACTCTATGTTTCCATGTATGAATTTCTGAAATAGGAAAAACTAATGTATGGCAACAAAAAGTAGATCAGTGTTAGCTGGGAGTTTGAGTTAAAGAGGACTCATTGCAAAGGGCCACAAGAGACCACTCAGGGTTATACAAATGTTCTGCATGTGATAGGGATCATGGCCACAGAAGAGTATCATTTTAAAAAATTATCAAATCATATATGTAAAATTTATACTGTATCATATAATACACTGACAAAGTTGATTTTAATATCTAATATATGTATGTTGCCTTTGTTCAGGCTGCTGTAACAAAATACCATAAACTGGATAGGTTATAAACAATAAAATAATTATTTTTAGCTGTTTTAGAGGCAAGATACCCACAGTCAAGGGACCCATGGGTTTGGCATGGGCTAAGAGTCTACTTTCTGGCTCATAGGTGGTAACTTTTCACTGTGTCCTCACATAGTAGAAGGAGAAAATGAGGGATTGTGTCTATTTTTATAAGAGTTTTTAATTCCATTTACGCCTTTCCTCTCCATGACCTAATCTTTTCACAAAAGGCCCTACCTCCTAATATTATCATTTGGGGTTAGGATTTCAATGTATGAATTTTGTGGGGACGCACACATTCAACCCATAGCATAATTAATGAAAAATAAACAAAAAATTATGCTTAAAATACTATGAGGAACATTAATAAATGCTAGAAAATTTACATTTACTATTTGTAGGTATTTGAACAAGGAGTAAATATTTTTCCTTTTGCTTATTTTCCTGAATTGTTAAAATCTCTATTGGAAGTGTATATTATATTTTTAATTTATGCATCTATATACACTATCTCCTCTCCAGCCATTGGTCTCCTGTTGATCTGTCCATCCATCCCTCTTATCCTTCTACCCTCTTTTACATTCCTAAATTATTACTGCAAGAGCTGCAGTAACAGGTTTTATAGAAATATAGTAGTTTAAAATGTGCTTGCAAAACTTTTAATAATTCTTCATAAAAATTTAACTCAAAGATACCTTCTTGATTACTTTTGTGGACTTGCCTTCCGTGGTTTGGGAAGTCACTGTAGAGAACAGCAATGAAATACTTGATATTTTTAAAGAGAGTCAGGTTCATTGACTGTTTAGAATGCTTTGATCATTCATTTTGTCGGAATCAAAGAATAGGTACTATTGACTACCTAACACTCTATGCAGACCTAATTGTATGGCAAAAAGGTTACTTGAATAGCATTGCTTATTGTCTCTGGAATCTCAACAAAAATGGAAGTGGTTCTTCTGAGAAGCTGTCATTCTAACAACATCAACAATAACATCAGCTGCCATCACCAAAATTATAATAACCTAAAAAGAATGATAATAATAAAAGAATCTGGGATATCTTCCTACTTATAAAGAACTTTGTGATCAGTAATTGTGATTGTCATCTTGACTCAGTTATGAAACTCCTAGTAGATTACTAAAGCACACTTCTGCGTGTGTCTATTGGTGTTTCCAGGGACGATTGGCTTGTAGGATAGCAAACCCAGGAAGACCCATCCTGGCTGTGGCTGGTACCACCCAAAAGGCTTTTGGTGCAGAGGGAATGAAAGGAGCTTAGCCTGCATTTGAAAAGCTCCATTCCTCCTCAACAGGAGTGTGTTTTGCTCCTGCCATTGCTTATGGGTGTCAGAGTGCAGCTCCTCAGCTTTCCCTGTGGACTCATGCAAGAAACATTCCAGGGGGCTTCCAGGCCTTCAGGTTCAGACTGGCACTGCATTCTTGATCTCTCTTGTTCTGTGACTTCCAGCTTCTTGGACTGAGCAGGTTCTGGATCTTCTAGCTCTCTGGGACTCAGATAGCCATTATGGATTACCCCACCTCTGATCCTGTCAACCTATTATTCATGTATATATTCAATTCTTTTCCTCTAGAGAACCCCAACCAGGACTCACCTCTAGCCACAATAACGTGATATAGCACTCCTGTGAGGTGGTGGTAGCTAGGACAAGCATTATATACCTATTTTGCAGATGAAGATACTGAAGGTCAGCAGGCTCATCACCCTGTTAAATGATGGCGATAGCATGCAAGTCCGGTACTCATGAAGGTTTTGTCATCTGGAGTGAATAAACAGAGAAAGGTTTTGTAGAAGTTTTGCCTGTTATTATTATGATTAATACTTTCCCTGTTGTGCTCCTAGTTTGAAAGAACTGGAGAAAATGAAACATAGACTATAATGACTTAAAAATATTTTTGGATGTGTCTACTAAATTCATTAATATCTGAAGACTCAGGTACATAGACAATCAAATTCGTTTAATCTTATTTTTCTTCCTGTGACCAAGTGTCAATATTCTAGTAAGATTTCTTTTTCCTGTGTCAGTCAGGTTTCTCTTGCTGTGGCAAAATATCTGAGGGAACCAACTTAAAATAATAAAAGGTTCCAGGCATGGTGGCACACACCTATAAACCAAGCACTTGGGAGACTGAGCCAGGAGGATCAACGTGAGTTCGTGGCCAACCTGGGCTACATAGTGAGTTGAAGGCCAGCCGGAACTATATAGTGAGATCCTGTCTCGAAAAATAAATAAATAAATAAATATTTTGGCTCACAGCTTTAGATGTTTCAGTACATGGTCAGTTGGCTCCATTATTTTTGGGCCTTGAGCATGCCAGAACATCATGATGGAAGCACATAGTGGAGCAAAGCTGTTCACCTGTGGTGGCTGACATCTGACATATAAAGAAAGCAAGAGGAGGGGCCGGTGAGATGGCTCAGTGGTGAAAGCGCCTGGCCAGCAAGTGCGAGGGCCCGAGTTCGACTTCTGGAACCCACATACGAAGAAAGGGCCGGTGATATTGCTCAGCGGCACGGGCGCCTGCTGGTGCACAAGGTCCTGAGGTTGACCCCTGGTACCCACAAAAGAAAAAAGAAAGCAAGAGGAAAGGGCCAGGGTCCCAATGTCCTTCTCAAGGGCATTCCCCCAATGACCTAACTTCCTTCCACTAGGCTCCACCTCTTAAAGTTTCCATCATCTCCCAGTAGCAACACAGACTGATGACAAAGCCTTTAGCACATGGCCTTTGGGGGACATTTAAGATCCAAATTGTAGCAAACAGAAACTTGACAGATTCATGAGTGTGGATCATTATGGGGGGCGGGCAGGTATAGTGAGTAATGCAACTACAAATACTAAAACAACTTAAATGAAATTTCTCAATTTGTGTAGAGAAATAGATTCTCATTCTTAGCTCTACAACTTACTTGATTTCTGTACTCAATTAATTGTAGGATGCACAAAGTTTCTCCCACAAAACTTTTTGTTCCCCAGGAAAACACTTTTACTTGCCAGATAAATCAGTGCCAAAAAAGACATATTTTATGAAAACATTTGTTTTATGGATTTTATGTTTACATATACAGAAACATGATTACTTTTTCTTATTGGCATGAAAACTTCTTTGTCATTTAAAAACAAACTGACAAAAAAATTCTTTTAGCTGAGTTCCTCATAAGAAAGTAATTGAGAATATTTCAAAGATAAAATAGTCACTTCCTCACTAGTAGAAAGGCTGAAACTCAATGAAATACCAATATCATTATCAGAATGGAATGAGAACCCAACTCATCTAGGCTTATGATTTTAATTAACTAACTTTCCTTCTTCCAAATGTAATACAAATCAAAGGCGCCAAAATCATTTGATGAAGAGATGGAAAGTAATTCTAAATCATTAAAGAAAGGCAAGAGAAACTGCCCATGGACAATTGGCTTAATCTATGAGTTCATCTTTTTCTGCCTGAAGTTTCACTGAGCAGATGTTCCATTTTTCTCATTTTTCGTATCTTCTTGAAATGTGCTTTAAAAAACATCCAGGGGAAAATTTAAAATTTCATGAAGGATGATGGCTTAGGATCCTTTTTGCACCTTCCAGAATTTTCTTCTTCATGCAGATTATACAGTAAGAGTTTATCTTTGAAAATAATTGTAAACCCTGAGAATTCATGTGCCTAGAAAGAAGAAACTCATGAAGGCAAAGCATAGGACATGGCAGACACAGGGAGGATGGTGGTTTGTGGTGTAGTTAAGTTCTGAAATATGCCCTCCTCAATTTTTAACATTGTATGTAGGGGAAATTCCTGTCAACCACATTAAAACCTTTTATTATGAATTCCAAACTTAGATAAAGATTAAGACATATTTTCTTTGCATAGGACACAGCCAGAGGGAAGTGTGTCCAATACACTCTTTCTTCTACTTTCCTACATTCTTAGCATTATGTAAAATGAGGAAAAATTAGAAATACAGACATAGAGTAACGGAAGAACCCGGTTATGAGAACAGGAACTGAGGCCATGATGGGACAAGCAGAATGTACGATAATACAAATTTTTTTCCTATTCATTTTATTCATTTATTAAACTCTAACTAGTACTTAAAATTATTAAAGTCCAAGTGCTGCTGTTTTGCAAACAATGAAATCTAGCTCTTGTTGAGGGATTACACACTCTGGTCTCTATTGCTACTTTCAGGCTGTTCTCTGGTACAATGGAATATATCAGATAAACACCTAAGTAATCAGGAACATATATCCTTTTCTGCCACCCAACAGCAGAAAATTAGTCATCATAATCATATTAAAGTGTGTGTTAAACTGCATTTTATTGTGCATGCAATGTTTAAAAACATGTAGAGAACACTCCCTGTTTCCTCCAGGATGAAAAAAACAACAAAATTGACGTAAGAATGTGTACCTTCATTTAAGCAGTCTGGATAAATTTCCAAATACAAAGGCAATTTCTAAGTGTCTCTTTCACCTGCCAACTGTTATTATAAATGTTACTTTACTCTTCTAAGGTTCAATGTCCTAATCTGTAAAATGGGATTACTAACAGAACCTGCCTCAGAGCATTATAATGATGAAGCAATTAAGACATCTGGAATTGGTGTGCTCAAAAATGTTATTATTTTAAAATCTTGTTATAGACTGAATATAAACTAATATAAACACTAATGAATATATTTACTTATCTTTGAGGATACATGAACTTGTATATACATATATAAGCACACATACACATATGCATAATTTTTTGAGAGGAAACACCTTTGTTGTTGCTTCTATTAACCAGTCATTGCAGTGAAATTCAAATAATTTAGAGAAAATAACTTACACATTGTCTGAATGGAAACCAGAGGTCCATTAGAAGAGAGTTCTAATCATCTCAGAGGAAGCCGAGAAGGCCTCAGGGCTCTCCTCCTTTTTTTTTTTTTTTTTTTTTTTTTTGTAGCAATCATTTCACAAGTCAGAGGAGTCTCTGGGGACCAAGAGTGTGAGAACCAGGCAAACAGACACCAAGGTGTGCAGGGGCTGTTTTATTATAATCAAGCATAAGCCCTGTTCCAGTAATGCACACTTTGCCAGACCTCATTTTCTGATGACTGTGTAATTTTTCAGAGTATTGTTTGAGGATTATTGCTTTAAGTCTTCGCCTGTGGGATAGAGATTAACAGGAAAACCCTAGATTTAAGAATTGCCAGAAAGGCATTCACTAGGAGCCTGGATGATTTCAGAGCTTTTGAAATATTGTCATCAAAGATTATGCGAGCTAAAGTTCAAGGAATTTTTTTCTAAGGTTTTCATAATGTTTCATAATTTCCCCTCATAGACTTTTTCTGTCTCTTCTACCAGGTATGATTTTGCCCTCCCACGTGTTTCCTACTGAAAAATTCCTATGAACCATGGAGCATAGAAACCACCTGAAGCAGGTTAGGGAAAGGACTCGCATCTCTAATCAGATACCAGCAGTGGCACCTGTGGATGGCCGGAGGAAAGACTCATCTCTCTGCTCCTCCTACACTGTCTTTCGCAAAGGGCTCTTGCAGGGAGCCCCCCGAGTTGTGATCACCTCGTATTTGATATGCTAAGATTTATTATATAAGTGGCGGGACTTATTTTGAAGCGGAAAATGTTCTCAAATGAGAATGAAATCATAGTACTTCCCATCTTCTACATACTAAGTCTTCATGAGCATTTATTGAATAAACTAATGCGTAGTGAATGATCCTGTCCTTGCCTTTCCCTTGAGTCTTAGATTCCTCATCTGTGTGGTGTTTGTCTCAGATTTGGGTTATTACACTTTTTAAGGGAGGAGAATATTCTGTCCCTATTCTACGAGTTGAGAGATCAACAGGGACTATGGGTGAAGTCACGTTTCCCCCACACAAACTTGGCACTGAATTAACACTCATCTTCCTAGTGCAGTGATTCTCCTCTGAGTGCGTTCAGACAGGAGCCTCACCAGTGGTTGGGAAGTCAGTGAGCGTCAACAGCAAGGAAGGCATGCGAAAGAGAAGGGAGCATGTCTCTTCTCCTCAGGCGAAAGATCTCTAAGGAGCCAGGCTATAGGGAGGGCCTCTGTCCAGAGTGCTGTGACTTGGCGAAGGGTGCAAGTCCCAGCAGGAAGCTGAGGCAGGCAGCCAGACCATGTGGACCCAGCCCAGAAGGCAGAGGGAAGGACAGGACTGCCATTTGGTCAGGCCCCAGGTGCCTAGCACTAACACCAGGCCTACCAGATTCTGAATTTATGGCTAAGCACCTATATTTGGACTCCTCCTGTTAGTAAAACCACGACTTCTCACATACTACCTGCTTTGGTTCAGGAAGTAGATGGCATTTTCTGCAGGTGGAAAAGCACAGCTTAGGAGAGAAAGGGAAAACAGCTCTGACAGACACAGAAGGGCATCCTTTCTACGGTGCTGATTTGAAGTTCTCTTTCAGTCATGCTGATCTGAGGGCCAGAGAGATGGAGGTGGAATGGAATGGATGTTTTCTTTGGTCTGGATAACAGCGCAAGCTATGCTAAGACTTACAGAATAACCCGCTGGGGGATTTATGTCAACATGTCCCACTCTCTCGAAAAAAAAAAAATCAATAGGAAAAGAAAAGCATGAATTGCAGTGGTTATTAAAAATATTACTATTTTATTTCTGATGCAAAACATGTCCGTGATGTCTGGAAAGATGACCACATGACAAGCAGTTACAGGAAATCAAGTGTTGGTTTACTAGAGCATTAAAAAAAAGCTGGATCCATCTGGACAATGTGAAACAAATTAATAAACATATAGATATAAAAGGAAATTTTGGTATTTTAACAGTGTCTTCTATCATTATACATTAGTGTTACTTCCAATCACAACCAAAACAAAAGCCAAAAATTTAGATGTGGCTGGGAAAACTTTCCAATGGTGGAAGAGCAAACATGGTACAAGACTAGTAGTCACCTCACCGTTTGACTCAGCTCTTAAGAATCTAGATCCCTTCAGGACATTCTCTGTAAGGACCTTGATGACTTTTCTCAAGCCAGGAAGTTACATTAATAAAGCCAATGGATGTAGACACAGGAGTATCGTTGAACTTCGTATTTTATTTGACTCCCAACTCTTGTGGGAAGGTACGCATAATAATGACAGTCTGAAAATAGGTGTCCTTTTTTTAGGCTGCCTTCGTTAGAGAGGCGATACAAACAGAACAAGGGAAGAGGAATTTGGGGGTCTCTAGCTTTTTCCAGTAGCTTTTAGAAACATCTGTGGTAGAGGTGGCCTGAGGTTGTGAGTGTGACATTCTGACACCCCAGTGGAGTGAAACAGGTACTTGTATATCCTATTTTCTTTCTCTCTATATTAGTCAGCTCAGGTTCCCGAAATAAGATACCATAGACTGGGTAGGTTAAACGATAGTTATTTATCACGGATCTGGAGACCGGGAGTTCAAGATTGAGGTGCTGGTGGACCACCACTTCTGGTGAGGACCTTTGTTATGGTTTATACCTAGATGTCCCCCAAAGCCTCATGTGCTGCTAAGTGGGGATTTTGGGAAGTGACTGGATCATAGGGGTGTGCCGTGCCTCTCTGCCATGCTGCCCTGCCTTGGAGCCAGCTAAGTACGGACTGAAACCTCTACAAAGTGTGGGCAAAAATGAACCTTTCCTCCTTAGAGTTGTGGGTATCAGGTATTATGTCTCAGCAATGAGAAAGTAACTAAGACAGCCTTTTTTTTTTTTTTTTTTTGGTTTTCAGAGGTTCTCCTTCCCGTTGCCTTCTGTAGCTTTTTCTCTGTGTGGGAGAGAGAAATCTCTGCTGATTCACCACTTTAAGAACACCAGTCCTATCGGATTAGGGTCCCACCCTTATGACTTCATTTAACCTTAATTACCTCCTTCAAGGCCTAATCTCCAAATATATAGTCACATGAGGAGGTTAAGGCTTGAACATATTAATTTTAGAGGGAACCACAATTCAGTCCTTAACGGTCTTTAAATGATTTAAGTTTTGTAGAGGCAAGTGGGAGATGACAGCTGTGGAAAACAGAAATTCTAATAGAAGTTCCCAAATGGAACTTGAAAAATGAAAATAGTAATGACTTATGGGTACATTTATATTTTTTCTTAAAACACCTCCATATAGATTTCTTAAAAATATTCATGACAACCACAGTGATAAAATGGAAAAACGTTATTACCCCTGCTTGCGGGGAGAGAACCTGTGGGCCATAGATCCATGTGCAATGACTTGCCTCAAGTAAGTGGAGAGCTCAGAGGATCTGGGGCCTCTCTGTGCAATTTCCACCACCCCATCTCCACTGCATGTCTTTTCTTTGCCAGCACTAGTAAAATATTTTTCAGATGTCCGGCAATGACGCGACAGGACAAATATCTATAGCAATCCCAGATACTAGCAGTTATTTAAAATGAGTAATATGAAATCATGCCCCCAAAAGGTTGAGGCTCTGTAAGTTATTTTGGTCTTAGTATAATTTCATTCTCAAAATATTTTCTGGGCACTGTTCCTCAAGTAAATGGAAGAAAAATACCCTAGAGGAAGATAAAAACTTTAGTGTGAGATCTATTGTGGGTTGTTTTTTTTTTTTTTTTTTTTTTTTTTTGTTAAGTAAAAATGAGCAAAGTTCAGTCAGAAACAGGAAAATTTAGCACCTGGGGTGAAGGGGAAAGTTTTCTTATACAGAGTCCTTAGATTAATCCTGCATCCCGCTGGAGGGATATGCCAACAGAAAAACAGTTTGGAATATCCCCAAGGACAAAGGGTGGCCTCCAGGCGTTATGCATCTGTGAAGACAGCTGCCTTGGCCTTCAGATATTTTTCTGAACTCCGAACAGCATTATGATAGTTAACTTATTGTGTCAACTTGATTAAGAAATGCCCAACTAAATTGGATCAGCATAGTTCTGGGTGTGTTTGAGGGTATTTACTAAAGTCAGAAGACTCACCCTAGGGAGGCTTGTCGCCTGACTGGAATAAAAGGGAAACAAAGAAGGAAGGCTCGCTTCTGTTCCTTCAGAGGAGCTCCCGTCTTCATCCACCTTGAATATCTTGGATGTCGTCTCCTGGAGACCAGCGCAGACCCTTCAGCCTCCTGTCTCAGACCCCTCAGCCTTCCACTGCAGACCCTTCGGCCTGCTGATATGGACTGGCACAGGACACTACCGTCAGCTCCAGGCCTTCGACTGGAAACTTCGGATCTCCAGCAGAGAGACCTTTTCCTGTCTTCCACACCTGACTGTGGGCGGCCATTGTAAGCCAATCTTGTAAATTCTTATCATTTGAATATCTTGCGTTAAATCTGTTTCTCTAGTGAGCACTGACTGATAGAATTACCTGTCCATACTTCCTTTTCCATTTTACCTCCTTGACCATAAACCAGCATTTTTGTGGATAAACACACATGGATGCTGGGAAGAAGAAAATAAGGATGATGACCCAGTGGTCCTTTGATGCTTGTGGCAGGAGCAACAGGAGGTTTTTTCTAGTTGCCAGGCCCATATTCCGGTGATCCTTCAGATCTTTCATTTCAACCCTCTGGACTCTGCTTTAAAACAATGGGCTGGGGGGCCAGTGAGATGGCTCAGTGGCTTAAGTGCCTGCCCGTCAAGCGCGAGGGCCCGAGTTTGAATCCCGGATCCCACATACAAAAAAGGGGCCGGTGATATCTCTCAGCGGCACGGGCGCCTGCTGGCGTGTGAGGTCCTGAGGTCGACCCCCAGGTACCCACACACCCACAAAAAAAACAATGGGCTGGATATACATGCTCTTTGGAGTAGATTGCTTTTCCTTCACAGCTTTGTTTATTTTGTTATACTTTGCTTTTATTCTTTTACTATGAAAAGCATTTGACAAACCATCAGTTTAGGAATGGTTTACCAGCTATGATTAATTAACTGTATGTTGTGATGTTTCAGTTCATCCCTGAGTGATACGCATACATAGTTAGGGCTTTATCCTGGGTGGAGAAAGAGAATTCATGGAAGACAGGGTTGGGCTGTACTGTAAATCTACTTTGGTGGTTACTGCTCGAATAACAGCACTCACCAGACCTGCCACCTCCTTGGCCATTACATTTCTTACCAGTGATATGCTACCTACAAGCCTACTTGGAGATGGTTCACCTATTTAATTAGTTGGGAATCACATATAACAGTGCTCAGGGAAAACGAGCTAAGTAAAACATTAAAGGCTGCTCTTTATTGAGCATCTGTTATAGGGTGAGTCGCTAGCTAGCACTTTTATACGCATTATCTTAATTAATGCTCACATCCATTCCATCAGGTAAGCATTGCCAGTCCTGTGAAAACAACCAAATAACCAAATAAAAAGCTAGAACTTAAAAGAATCGAATAACATGTTCTAGATTATCCAGGGACAAGCTAGGACTGTACCCCAGGACTTGTGATTGCCAAAGCCTATACCATCTTGACCACTTGTCATACTCCTGCCCAGAAATTGTTCATTACCTTCTGATTCCAGCATTTATAGACCTATGATCATTCTACCAAATGGAATCTTAACACCCCAATATGTTTGGGTAAACAGTGTGTTCACACACCAACTGCCTTGGAAATACTTGTAACCTTTGTTCACCGTTCCTACAATGCAAATGAAGTAATTAATCTGCAAAAGGCTTTGAAAAGCAAGTTGTAATTAAAACTTCAGACAGCTGTATAATGCACAGTGCTCTCTCTCTCTGTCATTCTTCTTCCAGAGCACGTGATCAGCAGGAAGAGGTTGTCCTGGAATTGTAGATAAACTGTGGCTTCACAGCAGAATTGAAACCCATTATGTCCTCTGAGAAAACTCACTGTTCATTATCAGAAAGATTACAGACTGATTCTATCTGCTTGGCCACCTGTGGTTTTTTTTTTTTTTATCATTTTAAAATAACTTGTTACACAAATACATAACAATATTGATGGAACGCAAGGGAAAGAAGAGAAAATTGCACTGACACATTTTTTAAAAATCTATTTTCATTCCTTTATTGCCTTCCAGTCTTGGTCCATACATACATTTTTTTACAATGCAAAAACCTAGCCAAGGTATAATTTCATATTCTGTTTATGTTTTATTTTCAATAAACATTAGAGCAGAAGGTTTGCATAGGTTGTTTCAGAGTCTGCCTCTGCTTCAGCTTTGGAATGCCCATGCCCACTTCCACTGAGGCCCAGGTATGGGCAGCCTCCACATCGAGAGAGCAATATACACTGTTTGGGAGAAAAACAGTTGCTTCTCTTGCTCCCCATTATGTTCAGATATATATGTGTTGAGATACATGGTGATAGCAATTCACTTTAATTGCAATGAAATCTGTCACCGTTTGAGACCCCAGAGCTAACCCATATCCAGGGAAGAAGGCAGGGATGGGTCTGTCAAAGGATTATGCAGCACTCAAAATCTGGATTAAGAATCAGATGCTGAAGTCTGAAAGGTTTGTAAAAATTTGTAAAATAAGAGGGCTCAGTAAACAAGTGAGGTTGGAAGCCAAAGATGGGTACTGCGGAAAGCAGAGGGTATTTGTAAAGGAGAGGATCCAATTAGAATTGAGAAAAAGAAAGTAGAGTCAGTGATATCTTAACCTTGAGATCCAGGGAAGTCCTTACTAGCTAGGTCAGCCACTCGTTATTGTTTTGATTTCCACAGAGCTTACTGTACCCTTTTTTCTAATTTTTAGAAAAAGATTTGATTGTATAATATTTAAAAAATTTAAAACTGTAAAGAATAGCATAACATCCATGTATTCTCCAGGCAGCCTGGTCAAATGTTAAAATGTTACCTTATTTGCTTCAGGTATTCTTAAGCACTAAAGCATTACCGATAGAATTGAATCTACCTGTGTTGTTCCTCCTTAATCACATTTTCAGTGTCTTATGCAAAATAATTGCTCCCCTGAAGTTGCTATTTTTTCCATGCATACTTCTAGAACATAGCATCAATGTACCTGAAAATATACTATTTTACAAATTTCATACCAAATATAAGTAATAAGTATACATACTGTTTGTGCCCACCTGAAGCTTTCTTGCTCCACATTACATTTTGGTATTTGACTATGAAGCTATGTTTCACACATTTTAACTGTTGTGTAATACTCCATTGTATAAATAAACCAGTCTACTTTCCTTTAGATGGACGGTTAGGTTGTTTTCAGGTTTTTGCTATATTTTAAATTGTATAAGTAACATTCTTGTGTATACCTATTTATGAACATTGATGAATTAATGCAATTATTTGATAATTTTAAACTACTCCTTAGTGTTTATATTTCTCCACATTTTCATCAATTTTTGGCACTTGAAAATGTTTTAATCTTTGACTGAAGTGAAATGGTATCTCATTTTCAATCACCAACCTGTGCTCACTTCAACAGCACGTATACTGACACTTCCTGTTCACTGGTGAGGCTGTGCATTTTTTAAATACTTAATCATCAGTTCTGATTTCTTCTGTGAAGTATCTGTTTCTTTTGCCTTTTTTTCTATTAGATTATTTGATGTTTTCATAATTATTAATTGTTCTTAAATCTAAGTATTAACCTTTGGTCTGGCGTGGTGGCTCACGCCAGAAATCCCAGCACTTGGGAAGCTGAGGCAGGAGAATCGCCATGAGTTTGAGGCCAGCCTAGGCTACATAGTGAGTTCAAGGCCACCCTGAACCACAAAGCAAGACTGTGTCTCAAAAAACAAAACAGAAGAAAACAAAACAAAATGCATATTAACCTTTGTCGATTATAAGACTTCTGGTATTTAATTTTTTTCTGTTCTCTATTCTGTCATCTTACATGAAAGACTGAGTAGAAATTCTAAAATCAACTTTAGCAGACTTTTTAAAAAGAAGTTATAATTATCTTTTAATAACTTAATTTTTTCTACCCTAAGATCCATTTTTTCTACCCTAAGAAAAAATGTTTTCATACATATTTTTAAAGTTTAAAGTATTTGTTTTTTACGTGTAGATCTTTAACTTACCTGGAATTCAATTTTGTGTATAATGTGAAATAGATATCTGATCTTATCCTATTTTTTCCCATATACATGGTCTGGGGTCAAATTAATGTACTTATAATATGTTATGTTAAATATGAACTACCAGAAAGAGTTTCATTTATCCAAAGCATATTTGACAATAGGAAACATTTCTTTTAGTTCCATTTCATGTAAATAGCATCCTATGAAAGCTTTGGGAAAATCTTGTCTTGCTTAAATCATTTTATAAATGAGGATACCCCTTATAGATCCCAAAATGTCACCTGATTTGGTGGTGACCATGATATTATATCTTTCCCCTAAGGCATTACCTTCACAAAGCAGGGTAAATCAATGCTGCATTCACAATTTAGCAAGTGTATTATTTGATATAAGAATAGTTTGAAATAAGAATAGTTCTTATTTCCGCCAAATCATTATAGAAAACATTGGGGAAATTATTGTTAAAAAACTGATTTTTCTAATCCTTGGATTCCAATAATTAAGTATGAAAAGACACTTTATAGTTTAACATGGCCTGGCAATGAAGAAATTAACCCCCATCATTACTTATGAGAAGAAATTCTTAATATTGGAGTGGGGAAGAGCAGCCCCCCAATTATATGTGTCTTATCATTTACCACAATGCCATTATTTCTAAGAGAAATGTGTCATATTATGGATATATGGAGACCGAGAAACAGATTGCAGATCACAGCTTTTAATGAAACAAAAATAATGCAGGAAATAATATTTAAAATAGGGTGTGCAATAATAATAAAAAAGGCTTCCAATACTGAGTCAAGAAACACTGTTATGTGTATATTATGGTATGTATCAAATTAACATTTAAATATCTATATGTTGTTAATAAAACATATACAAGTGTCCTATATAGTAAATGACTTGATAAAAGGTCAGCATATCATCTATTCAGAGACATAGGATAGAAATATATGCAATGAAAAATTTTCATGGTAAATAAGAAAGTGTGTATTTTTGTATAAACTCGATAATTCCCTGCTACCAGTATTTCTGTAGAAACCCCATGTAGGAATAATGTCTGATTTCATATCATTGTTCCTGTTTCAGATCTACTTAGCTAGCTATTTACTTCCAAATCTTCTATGTCAAATAAGAATATCATTACACATCAACATCTACAATAGTCCTTGCATATTTCTATATGAGAACTCTAAAAGAAAATTAAAATTATTCCTCTATTAGAAACACAACTTGAACACTCCCACTACGGCCATCATAAAATACATGCCAGCAACATCGGAGGCAGGCAGGAAAAGATATTACCACAGTAACGCGTTTCAGGGAACACTCAGATGCTCTTGGAAAAGAGCCTTTACTCGTCTCACCTCTGGAATCAGTCCAACTGCCAGAATGCTACAGCCACAGAAACAAAACCACTCAGAAAGAACAGACATGTTCCATTTATATTTATATATAAAAGTCCATTATTTACAAACCAAAATTGACAATCTGGTAAATGTAGATGAACTTAGAGGCCCATAAAGAAAATAATTGAAGCTGAAACCAATCTGAAGAAGCAAGCGTCTTTAAATACCGTAGAGTATAGCTTTTCTGAGTTCTCTTTTCTTTACTCTCCTAGTTCTGAACTTTCAACTTATTTGCTATCTTTTATTTTCTTGAGGGCAGTTTAGTGAAGTGCCTTACTTTTTGCAGCCGTACTATGCAAACTTACATAAGGAAACACATATGTGTATTTTGGAGGGTTAGATTGAGGGCAATTCTTGCAATATGTTCTAAGTGCCCCCTCCACCTTGTGGCTTGTGGCTATTTAATGGAAGCAGTCTTAATCAGGGCTATTTCCAAATAAATATCAAATGAATTTTAAAAAGAAGGTAAATATAGTTACCAGATAACTTTAATAGCATAGACACTATAAAGATCCATCTGTTCCAGAATGGTAATAGATGAAAATACCAAGTGGAGCAGGACACTGTGTGGGGTTATTGGTTTCCCACCACTGCTTTCTTTGCAGTTTTGAACATTTTAAAATATAGAATTGCAGGAAAATGAGAAGAGTACAAATAAACATGGTCCTAGAAGTAAATTAAAATTTTATTTATATTTCCAGGTTTCTTTTTTAAAGAAATAAAGTGCTACAAAGGCAATGAAAATCTGTTCTATGTGCTTCTACTCAATCCCTATCTCCCAGTCAACAATATTTTTCTGTTGATCTCCCCCACATTTTTCTCTTCTTTTTGCATCTTCTTCTAAAAACCTGGGGCCATGGGGTGGAGTTTCTCTAGTGGGGTAACAATGAAAGACATTCTGTGAGAAAGTTGAGTGAGGGAGGGAATGTATAAAGAGAATAGGTGCAGGTGTAAGATTTGGAGGTACCTGAAAGAGGAGCAAGCCTTTTCACTGATAAAGCAGGTTTTCTTTTGCTTCCTTTTATGCTTTCCTATTTTTATATATTATTCCTGGAGGCTGTAAGCCATGTGTATGCTTCTTTAAATAAATCTCACAAGATAAAAGCCAAGTGCATCAAAATCACCAGGCATTGATGCCTGTCTGTAAAATATAATCAAACACTAATCATGGAGTATAGATTTGCTTTCTCCCCCAAGGCAAAATGCTCTCTGGCACCTGTGGAGGTTAGCCCCAGCCTGAATGATCTGTTTTTGACAGTCTTTTCATACATGAAAGCTCATTGACGCATCATCTAGGCACACAATTTAACAAATCCAACTGACTTTTATATTTGCTGTGAAATTATACATCCAGAAGACTAGAAAGTACTTCTTCAGTCACATCCAAGTCTGTTGCTGCCTTAAAAAAATCTAACTCAATTGTCCAATAAAATATCACTGGCCACAAATAGATATTTAAGTTAAAACTCATCAAAATTAAAAATCCAGTTCCTCAGTCACACAACTTACATTCCAGTGCTTATTAACCATATATGATAATGGTTATAATATCAGACATAATACAGATATAGAAGATTTTCACAGTTGCTGAAAATTCTGCTGGCCTTTTCTGGTCTGGGATGCAATTGCTGGTGACATTATTCTCTATGTGGTTGAGAAAGATTCTTTTGTGTGCTTAGTTCCCCTTGGAGATTGGTGGTTTAAGATGAAAATTATCTTTCCAGACTTCAGAGCCTTTTTCCTCCCCCAATGCAAATAGCTCAGCAGAAAAGGTGTGTGAAGGCAAGGAAAAGGCAGTAGTTTTGTTTGTGTGTTTGTTTTGCTTTTTGCTGTTAAACGTATCTCTTACCTTCGCATATAGTCTCTCACTTACCTAAGAAAGTAAATGTAAAGTACTGCCTCAGTATTTGGCACATAGTAGGTAGTCAGCAAGCAGTGACTTCTATATTTCAAGGGAGGAGTCACAACATATACCAGTTATGGGAATGCAGAAATTTAAATATAAAGAATTGTCAATAAGACATAAAGTTGTTAACGAGGTACCTAAGATATAGGGGTAGTAATGGCAGAAAAGAGTTCCTGTTCCTAGGATTGAGAGAATAAGATAGAGGTTGGAATTAAATCTTAGAAACTGAAAGGAAAGTTCCTATGTTGCTGAAACCCAGACTTCTGAGGAAAAGACTCTGCTCTGTTGGGACCATGTCTCTTGCAAGGATTGGAAAAACTGCGAATTGAATTCAGCTGCTAGTATGAGAAACAGTGGCTTCAGCCAAGGTGAGGAGACATCGCTGGGGTGATGTGTGCAGGAGGCTGTGATGAAAGGAGAAGATAACAGGGAACACATAGAAGGAAACCAGTCCTTTCCGACTCTTCCAGCTCTGTAGACTCTGTCCCATGTCCTCTAATGGAGTTCAAAAGAAGTAAATGGCAAAGCCGCAATAATGTGGGCAAAGAATAGAATCGCCTTGGAAACAAAACTGGACTTCAAGCTGGAACAATAACTCCCTGAATAAGAATGGGACTTCTCTTTTTTCATATGTCCATCTCAATCTGTTATTATTTCCTTATTTCTGGCTTATTTTAATCAATAATTATAATCAATGATTAAAACATACTTATCACAGACCAACCTTAAAAGTTCAGTTATAGTTTTATGTACCATATTTAAAGTATCATCAAAACAATAAAATATTTAGTCTTAAGTATAATGAAGTGTGAAACTATTACAATGAAAAAGAACAAAACAATGTTGAAAGGAATTAAAGATCTAGTAAAAGACATCCCATATGCATACATTGTAGGAATTATTATTAAGATGGCAAACCACCAAAATGATGTATCAATTCAATGGCATTCCTATTAAAATTTCAACAGACATTTTTCCTTTTTTTCAGAAATGGACAAGTTGGTCCTAAAATTCATATGGAATTGCGCAAGACCCCAAATAGTCAAAATAATCTTGAAAATAAAATGGGAAGATTCATACACCTCCTGATTTTAACATTTACTGTAAAACTAAAAGTGATCAAAACTGGGTATTGTCATGTGTCTATATAGAAATATAGATTAATATAATAGAATTGAAAGTCTAGAAATAGATCTATATCTCAAAGATTAACTCAAAATGATTCAGACCTAAATGTGAAAGCTAAATATCTAATGCTGCAAAGAAGAAGTGCAGGTTGAATTCTTCATGACCTTAGATTAGGTAATAGTTTCTTAAATATGACAATAAAACACAAGCAGCAAAGAAAAAAGTAGATAAAATGAACTTCACAAAATTAAAAACTTTTGTGCATCAAAGGACACTATGACCAGCAAAAGACACTATCCACAAAGTGGGGAAAATATTTCTTAATCACATATCTAGTGAAGATCTACTATATTAAAAACTCTCACAATTTAACAAAGAAGAAAGCAAACAATCAAGAAATGGGTAAAGGACTTTGATAGATATTTCTCTATTGAAGAGAGAAAAATGTCCAATAAATATAATAAAAGATTTTCATCATTAATCACTAGGAAAATAAAAATCAAAGCCACACCAAATAACGCTTCACACTCAGTTGATGGCTATGCTTTAAAAGTACAATTAAAAATGTTGAAAGTAATAAATGTTGGTGAGAAGCAGAGAAATTGCAACCCTCATATATAGCTGATAATATTATTAAATGATACAGCAGGCGTGCAAAACAGTTTTCAGTTTCTCAAGAATTAAACATAGTTACCATATGATCCAACAATTCAATTGTAGGTATATATTAAAGAGAAATAAAAGCATATGTGTACACACAAAAGAATTGTACATGATGGCAAGCATGAGGGCCTGAGTTCGACTCCCGGAACCCACATAAAAAAAAGGGGGCCGGTGATCGCTCAGTGGCACGGGCGCCTGCTGGCGTGCGAGGTCCTGAGGTAGACCCCTGGTACCCACAAAAAAAAAAAAAAAAAAAAAGAATTGTACATGAATGTTTATAGCAACACTATTCTGTATAGCCCAATGGAAAAATAACCTAATTATCCATCAACCGATGAAAAATGTTGTAGACCCATAAAATGGAATATTATTCAGCCAAAAAGGAATAAAGTATTGACATATGCTGCAAAGTGAAGAAAGCAGACACAAAAGGCCAGGTGTTATGATTCCATTTATACAAGTTGCTCACAATAGGAAAGTACATATAGAAGATTAGCAATTCCCAGGAGCTGATTGGAAGAGATAATGTGAAGCGACTGCTAAATAACTACAGGGCTTTTCTTTGGAATGATAGAAGTGTTCTGGAATCACTTGTGATAACTGCACAAAATTATGAATGAGTTTTAAAAACCACCAAATTGTGTACTTTAACATGGTGAAATGGTGAATTTTATATTATGTGAACATTATTTCAATGAAAAAACCCTACCACCATTTGCATAAAAGTGAAATGGACCTGGTGGCACATGCCTGTAATTCCAGGCTGAAGAAGGAGGCTCACAAGTTCAAGGCTAGGCTGGGCAAATAAGTGAGACCTTATTTCAAAATAAAAAATAGTGGTGGAGTGCTTGCCTGGCACGCACAAAGTCTTGGGCTCAATTTCCAGTACTCTAAAAAGGAAGGCCGGAAGGAGGGAAGGAAGGAAAGAAGGAGGGGAGGAGAGAGAAAGAGAGAAAGAAGAAAGAAAGAAAAAGAAAAGAAGAAAAGAAAGAAAGAAAGAAAGAAGGAAAGAAGGAAAGAGAAAGAAAGAAAGAAAAAAAGAAAGAAAGAAAGAAAGAAAGAAAGAAAGAAAGAAAGAAAGAAAGAAAGAAAAAGGAAAAGAAGAAAAGAAAGAAAGAAAGAAAGAAAGAAAGAAAGAAAGAAAGAAAGAAAGAAAGAAAGAAAGAAAGAAAGAAAGAAAGAAAAAGGTAAGGAAGGAAGGAGGAAAGAGGAGGCAGGGGAAAGTAGTAGGAAAAAGTTCACAGTGTGAGTAAAAACTGTCAGCACAAAACAAAGTGGTTCCTCTTCTAACCAACTCTCTAACCCTTCTCTTTGCCATGGTCACAAGAGATCTGTCAGTAACAGCTGACTGAGGTGCTTTCTTATTTAAATTCAGCAAGAAAAAGATATAACTTGTTCTTCAGCTATGAAATGTGATTCTTTCGCTTGGTTCTGAAGGGGCCAAATTTGGTCCGATGTTCATAAGCAGATCCAGGTTACTTATGTCTTACAGTGTAGCTGTGTAAAAGGTGGATAAGTAAACGAAGCAGCAGTAACTGGAGGGGAAAGAGACAAATGGCACTCAGTGTCCAATATTCTACGTCAGCCTCAGGCACCAGTCATTATATTATGGTAGGGAGGAGACGTCACTGTTTAGGAAGATATTTTGACCAGCCACTTCGAGGTAGAAGATGAGAGATGCTTTGAAGGCTGAGGTTGGCAGAAAACAAGTAAACCAGAAAGAGCTAAATTATTCTTCATCAGAAATGAATGGGTAGACAGATAGAAAGCAGATCACAGAGGAGCAGAATGGGAAGGAAAAGAAAGAAGTAACTGAGAACCATGGAACAAAGTTGAAGGTTATCTTGGCTGAAAGAACCAAAAGACTTAAAAATACTGTATGGATGTATGATATTTATTTTTTTATTTTTTATTTTTTTTTGTGGGTACCAGGGGGTCGACCTCAGGACCTCGCGCGCCAGCAGGTGCCCGTGCCGCTGAGCAATATCACCGGCCCCTTTTTTGTATGTGGGTTCCGGGAGTCGAACTCGGACCCTAGCACTTGCTGGGCAGGCGCTTAAGCCGCTGAGCCATCTCACTGGCCCTGGATGTATGATATTTAATTTTAAATGTTTATACTTCTGAATGTGCAAATCCCCATGCTGATGCTATACTCATTGCTAATGATCGTTCAGTTTTTTGTTTTAGCTTGGAGGTTTTTTCATTTTCTGTTTCGGTAAAAATTAAAGAATCTGATGTGGGCCAGTAACAAGGAAATTTGGGGGAGGGTCTCTTTGGTCTTTGACTTTTGCTTAAATCTTATATGAGAGATGGGGAATAAAGCAGGAAAAGAGGAAACTATTTGTAGTATGTTGGGAAGCTCTGTGTGGCTTATCTATATGGTAGATCTTCTTCTGAAGCAGAAATCAGTCTGAGGATAGAAACGAGGCTGATTTAAATAATCATTGCTGTCACAGCGTCCTGCGTGCTGTGCGCCAGTGTGCCTCCCTGCCTGCCCTGCCACTCGTGTAGGTGTGTCTATGGGGAGAGTGCTTTTATGAACGAAAATAACAATAGCTATTGTTTACCAAGTATTCATACTGCATGTAATCCTTACCACAACTCAATTATGCAAATATATGCATGTACAATATATAAAATTAGACACACATATATAGATATATGTACAAGGTTACTCAGTAGGAAATAGATTTAAATCAATCCAAGTACATATGAATTCAAAGAGACGTTCGCATTATAATACCTGCATGATAATGATGTCTGTCTTCCACAATCACACATGGGAGCTAGAACTAGCCCTTGATGATAACACGACCTCGTTTTATTTATTTATTTATTATTAATTTTTTATATGCAGGTACCAGGAGTCGAACTCAGGACCTTGCGCTTGCCAGGCAGGTGTTTATGCTGCTGAACTATATCACCGGCCTGCAACCTCCTTTTAAACTCCGACTGATATAGAGATAATATTTCATTAACTTTACAAACCCTTTCCCCTACCCATTGGAGTGTATTATTTAAAAATAAAAATAACAACATCAAACGTTTTGCTAAACATTGCAAGAGTAAGAAAAAAATGAAAGTTTTTCCTGTCATATATTAACTGCTTTAGAGAGGATTGGCCCTCATCACCTCCCTATCCTAAGCCCCTCAGTCCATTTTCTGTCACAAGCTTGGGAATTTTCTACACTATGACCTTGGAAGAGTTCTCCCTCCTACCTGGAAGTTTTCCTCTTCCAGCTGACCATATGGCGGCTGTTTATGGAGCCTGCTGCTGTCCGTCCTTTGCATGTGGCCATTAAAGCAGTGCACTTATAAAGGGACAGAGTGGAGGTCTTCTGTACTTCTCTTCCCATTGTGAACGTTTTGGCTACACTGCAGACTGTACTATATTATGATATATAGGGTTGTGGCTAGACATTATATGGTATATTTGTATACACACATAGTATATATGGACATAGTATAGTACGTACAGAGGATTGCGTGTGTGTGTGTGTGTGAGTGTGGGTGTGTGTGGGTGTGTGTGTAGTGAAAGGATGTTGATTCAGGATTTTTATAAGAGTTTACTTGTACCTCAAATAAATAAAATCCATCCTCCATCTCTCATTCCATAGTTCTGCATAGGAAAGGTAATGCTAAAAGAGCAAAAATGAGAAAAAAAAAAAAAAAAGAAAACAAATTTTAAGTACCTAGAGAGATCTGAAGCTGAGGTACCTATAAAACCCCGTGACTGTACTTACTCAGCACACATTGATTAGGCACCTAATGTAATAATAATAAATTATTATGTTTCTAGTGTGTGACAGGCATTTTACATATGCTGCTTCTGGTCATCAAAACAATTCTATGAAGAAGCTATCATTAATCCTATTTTACAGTTGAGGAAACTGAGGCTCAAATAATATAACTTATTTAATATGACACACTTAGCAAAGAGCTGAGACAAGATTTAAGCTGCTCTCTGCGTGGCTTCAGATGCAACATTCTTTCTACTCTGCCTGGCAGCCTTTCTCCATGCCAGACGCTGTGAGAAGACTCACAGAGATGCGCAGAGCTCAAAGTGCACACAACGTAGTGAGGGAGACCATCGACGCTTCCTCTACAGTTGAGAGGGGTGAGTGCTGTGGAAGAGAGACCAGATAGGCTCTGGAACCCTGAGAAAGACCACGAGTCTGAGGCTGAGGGCAGGGCTGAGGTGATTGGTCACAAGACTGAGATAAGAGCAAGGCAAGAAGCTTTTGTAGAGAAAGGAAGCAAGAATTTGGTTGATTTTCTTTGATTTGGTTTCTCTCTACATAGCATGAGAGCAGACAACTAGAGAAGACGTAGTATTTGCCTTCGCACACTGCCCCTCTCCAAAGAGGTGACCCAAACCACCAGAAGTGGTGAATTGGAAATACTGAGATGAATTTCTTTTCTACTCTCAGCCCTTATAGTTTTGTTTTTAAATGTAACTCTGTCCCTGAGGATTTGCTAAATGCAATCTGCCGCACAAAAGATGAACTAATCAGGGTCTCAAATAGCACAACACAGAGACACACTCGAAGGACATTTCCGAGCAAGGGCTATTTTCCATCGGGCAGTTCCGAAGGTGAAGAATGTTTGAGTGAGGCAGCCCAATCAGAGCCCAGAGCTGAGAGGTTAAAGCAAAAGTAAACCCATCCGTCACCATCTCTTTCATCACTGAGTCTAGCGAGTAGTCAACATGTTGAGAGCTAAAGGCTGCCCTTTGGTGGGCTGGAAGTGAGTATATATGGTAAAACTCTAAGACATGTCTTTTCATCAACCAGAGTTGTGAGTTTTCCTTACCTGAATATTTCACTCGAGAGGTAATTCTGAGCTAAGAAAAAGCTCAGGGTGAAGAGCCAGCCATCTTTGGACACAGTTTCTCTTGACAATACTTTCGTTACTGACCAAATAATTTACCCTTTTTATACATTTCTATATAATAGGAAATAATTATTCCTATCTTATTAAATATTAATAAAAATGGTTGTACACACATATATGTGTGTATGTATTGAATGTATGTATATGAAATATAGAATGAATATGAATGTACATTCAATTTAAAAACTGAGTACCAGAACATTACAAGGTGCTGTTCTAAACATTTTGCTCACATAATTTCAGTGAATCTTCACAAGTCCTTGATGAGAATATTATTACTACTGTGTATGATTTCCCATGAGGGAGTTGAAGCATTGTAGGAATTTGACCACAAACCACCATGAGTGTAAGTGGTTGAATCAAGACCACCTTATCTATATTCACAGCTCATGTCCACATTATAAATTATCAGGATTCTGTATAAAAGACCCTCACTAGTGATTGCAAAATATTCATCTTTGTATCTCTTGAGGCATCTTGCAGAATATTGACACCTAGTAGGAACTCAGCTAGTTTTATTTTATAATTTATGAGTATGAATAAAAGAATAAATAAGCCAGTAAATTAGTGTCATTCTTATCATTATCTGCTTATTAATAGTAGGAAAATTCAGCTTCCCTAGCAACTAAGGTCAATTATATATCATGATATATAGACCTACAGAATATTGATTAATAATGTTATATTATTTTTCCCAAAATGAGGAGAGAAAAAACACAAGAAGAATCTACATGGAAAGATAATATTAGTATCACACTTTAAAATGTTATTGCATTTACAACAGAATAGTGTCGATATATCTTAATGTTTTAAAATGTAGTCAGTCTGGATTAATTAGAACGATGAACCTTGTGTCCAAATGGTATAAATGATTACAATGTGACATCTTACTGCATTTCACAGTTGACAATATGAATTAATGATATGGGAGTCTTGCATTGATAGTACTACTCTAACAGATTTTACTATTTGTTAAAACATAGTTTTATATCTATAAATGAGCCTTTAAACTTATGCCATGATACTAAATTCCAGAAATAAATTATAAGCTAAATTTTATGTATATTTTAAAGGAAAGACTTGCCCAAAATGTATGTTAGTTGGTAATGTGTATGTTCAAGTATGTATACATAAGTGTATATGAATAAATGAAAGAAATCATATTGAATATTGTTTTAAAAATCTCAAAGCTGTTTTGTATATCTAATCTATGCATTTCAAAGGGGGAAAGGGATAACAAGGCAGAACCATAAAATTTTTTTTTTTTTTTGTGGGTACTGGGGGGTCGACCTCAGGACCTCGCGCGCCAGCAGGCACCTGTGCTGCTAAGCGATATCACCGACCCCTTTTCCGTATGTGGGTTCCGGGAGTCGAACTCGGGCCCTCGCGCTTGCCGGGCAGGTGCTTAAGCTGCTGAGCCATCTCACCGGCCCCAACCATAAAATATTTTTATATTTTATAAATGCATTTTATTTTTCAGCTTTTTATTAGTACATATTTGTAGTTCACAATGATTACATTCCTTGTGGGGAATTGATAATTCTTTTTCTCATCCCCTTCCCATCCCCTCCTGCTCCCCCCCATCTATTGGTCCCCTCCCTTTTTTGCAAAAGATCTATTTCCATTTTTTCTATTATCTGTCTTTTATTTTACTCTTTATTTATGTTTTGGGTTTCTCATATAAGTGAAACCATGTGATATGCTTTGAATGAGCGTGCAAGCCATCTGCACAACTGATGCTTCCTGAGGCCCCCTGTACACTGTACATGCGTATCTCTGTCTCTTAGTTAATATCTCTGCACTGACAAAATGAGTAGCTGGTGTTTGTCTAAATTTATAGGGTGTATTTTGGGTGATAAGTGTGAAAATAAAGGCTATATGATACATGCAAAATTCATTTTGAGAAGTGTGAAGGATACCTGCATGCAGCCACCTTCTATAGGTGGCTGGAACCAGAATGACCCATAGTTATTAAGCCACCAGGCAAAGTCATGAGCCCAGATGTCCTAGTGCAAGCTGAGTCTCACGTGGGCAGCTCTGTATGGTGGGTTTCAAGTATCAGAGCAAATAGCAGAGAGTTTTTATTTTCTGACAGCTACCTTTTCTCTTCAACCTTCATTAGTGGTTCAAAAAGTTTTGAATAAATTGATAGTACCACTCTAACAGATTTTACTATTTGTTAAAAAAAAAGATGAAAGAAAAAGAAAAAGAGAATTCTTCAATAGGTACAATTATGAATCCCAAGTTTAAATTCATTCATTGCCAACTTTGGACTCATTCTGCCCCGTATTTTATCTCTTCTTTGGTTATATGGATAAAACTTGCCTATTATCCTATGGAAGGAAATACTACTGCTTTTTACCACATCAGCCCTGGTGTTACACCCCTTCCACACAAGCAATTACATTTATGTATAATAACTTTGCTTCTGAGAGTTAGCCAATCAGATAGTCCCAACTTCTGAGAGTTAGCCAATCAAAGATAGCCCCAGATTCCAGCAGTCAGCCAATCAGCAACAGGTACACTCCAGTAATCATGCTTCTAAGATAAAGGTCAAGGAGTCTCTGTGGTCAATCTTCTGGAAGCCCACCAATCTTGAAGTCCTAGCTTCCAAACAACTCATATAGTATTTGATGAGAAATTTGTTCTGAGAAACTGTGTTCTATAAATACGAACTTAGGTTCCTAAGCAAACATCAGATTCAGCTTGTCTCTGATATTGCAGTGAGGACCTTCATTCATTTATTGATAGCAAATAACTCTCTTGGTCAGGGGATTCCTACTCTACTGTCAGTTGTAGCTTGAGACTTACCTCAATATGAACTACTCCTACAAAACACTGTGTGCATCTTAATTTCCTATTCATTAGTCTCTATTCCCACTCTGTTTCTAAAACCAAGGTACATATACTCCTGGTGCTTTGTCAGAGCATTTTGCTGGCACATAAACTTAAAAAAAAATTTATGTGTATTTAACATGTATATAAAAATGTTAAACATATCAGATCTGTGATTTCAAGAATATATTGCTTAAATCAAAGTTAATATACAACTTTGCTATGGTCTGAATATTTGTGTCTACCAAAAATTCCCATGTTGATTTTAATGACCAGGGTGATGGTATCAGAAGATGGGACGTTTCTGAGCCTGGGAGGCTGTGCCCTCATGAATGGGATCAGTGTCCTGGTGAAGGGAATCTCAGAGTGCCAGCTAGCCGTTTACACACTGTGAGGCACCATCTATGAAGCAGAGAAAATGGACCCATACAGATACTAAATCTGCTGATGATTTGCTCTTGACTTCCCATCCTCTAGAACTATAAGAAGTAGTTTTACATTACTTATAAGCCACATAGTAAATGGTATGTTCTTATAGCAGCTAGCACATATGAAGTACTCAGGAACATTTGTCAATGGAACGGGTAAAATTCTAGGTAAACCTCAAAATTGAGAATAGTCACAACATGTATTACTGCAATGGCTAAACAGTCTGCCACAGGAGATAAGGATAAATACCTAGCTCAGTCTGATGCCATTCAAGAAGTTTCTCCTGAGCATAAATGCTAGAATTACCTCATTTGAATCCCCATCTGGAAACCCTTAGTCTTTTCTTTCTTATTCATTTCAAATTTGTGTGTAATCTTTTCTAAACTGACTGAAAAAGTCACAATTCTTTGGCATTTCAGATTATAAACCAATTTTACGTACATTAATCATTAGATTGTTTTATTAGTACACAGGATAGGCAGAGAATGTCTTTCTGTTCTGCTGTGAGAAAACAAAAGCTCATGGATGCTGACTGACTTTCTTTTTTTTTTTTTTTGTGGGTACCGGGGGGTCGACCTCAGGACCTCGCACGCCAGCAGGCGCCCGTGCCGCTGAGCGATATCACCGGCCCCTTTTTCGTATGTGGGTTCCGGGAGTCGAACTCGAGCCCTTGCGCTTGCCAGGCAGGCGCTTAAGCCGCTGAGCCATCTCACCGGCCCCCTGACTGACTTTCTTGCAAGGAACAAATATTAAGCAATTTTTCTGTGTGAGGCTCAAGTGGCTAGACATTTCCCAGGAAGGTCATTGGCCTTTAGGTCTTTCATTTTATGGTGGGCGCTTAGGTATTCACTATGACTAGATCTTTGAGCTGCTTTGTGACTGTTGTGTACGTAATTATTCTGATTATATGTAAAAACTAGTATTAAAAGTTTTTAATTATGTAGAGCAACCACAAATGAAAGGAAAAGGCTTTGTGTTTGGGGAAATTAGTTTAAGTAATGGAACCAATATTTTAATTCTTTATGTAGATTATACTTTCCCATCTATTCCTACGTTGCTTGAGATTCAAGAATGGGTGAATTTTACCAGATACCACTGGTATGTATGTTAGTCTGTTTTATGCTGATATAACTGAATACTCAAACTCAGTCCTTCATAAAAAAATAGAAGTTTGTTTGATTCAGAGCTCTGAAGGCTGGAAAGTCTGTGAGCACAGTAGCAGCTTCTGGCATGGGCCTCTGTCTGCATCCTAACGTGGGGAAGGGCAAGTGAACATGTGTGAGATAGAGGTCAGGAGGTAGCCAAATTCACTGTTCTCACAAACCCAGCCTTGTGAGGACTAACTCACTCCCCTGATAATGACATCCGTCCGTTTGTGAAGGCAGAGCCCTCGTGGTCTAAACAATGCCTATTGGGCCCTACGTCCTAGCAATGTTTCAATGCCAGTTAAATCTCAATGTGAGTGTTGGAGAGGACAGTGAAACTATTGCATTATGTTTACACTATTTCTTTAATTTGTTGATATAGGAAATTAAACTGATAAATATCCTGACCTATAGCCATGATTAAAATCCAAGGACAAACATTGTTAGTGTACCTTTTGACAACGTCTATGTTCCTTTGGATACTGGCTTTTCATTTCATTTTCAACTGTGTTTCTATTAACTGGTATATATCTTACCTTTGATTGTTTTACTCCAATCTAACATTTTCTGTTTTTGTTGGGAGAATTTAGTCTTTTATGTTTTGTGTCATGACATGCTTGATTTGATTCCTTACTCTTTACATTATGTTTGTTATTTGTTTTAATTTAGTTTTCTTTCTTTTTACTTAGTCTGACTGTATGGTTAAGTTGTTTTATCCTTTACTAATTTTTTTTTCCTTGGGTTAATTTGGAAGTTCTACATAGATTTTATTTTTAAATTCGTGGTTACCTTCTTTTCTCTCATGCTCATAATTATATTGATATTCATTTAACGTTTTATGAAAACAAGATCATAACTCTTTCCAGACTAAAGTTCTTTATTCCTTCACTGATTCTCCCTCTCCTCCCAATAAGGCAAGGCCTTTAGCATATTTTCATTTGTCTATTAGCTTCCTTTTAACCTCATCTGCACTCCATATGAGACCTGTGGATTGCTTTTATTTTACTCTGTTCTCCCATCCAAACTCAGTTCTTAAATAATTTAGTACTTTTTTCAAGTAATTATTAGAATTTTTCTTGCAGTCCTACTTTAAGAATTCTTGTCCATTCCTTAAAATATATACCTTCAGATCATTATTCACTCTTTTAAATTAGAAATATACTCCCAAGTTCTCTGCTTACCAGTTTTATCTCGTCTTCTATTCCATCTACCATAAAGTTCACTGGATTTATATATTCTCTGATGTGAGTGCTTTATTAAGTGTTTCCTCAGATGGGGTATGTGGTAAGGAGTTTTCTGCAAATAATGTTCTTAAAAGCTGTTAGTGAATAATACCCTATCACAGCTCTAGTCCTTTATTCTAAAGCATCTGTACATATGGTTGTACTATCACAGAGCTTTGGGATAACAAAACTTCACTACCAATCTAATTTCTTTCCTTTGCAAAATATTTGTTTCTATCTGGATGGACTACATAGCTATTAGTTTTTATCATCAGAGTTCAAGTATTTTATGGGAACATGCCTAGGTGTATGTAATACCTCAAGTCTTATCTGGAACTTGAGCTGTTCAAATCTGTTGACTCAATTATTCTTCAGGTAATTTTTTCCATTATTTGTTTAATTATCTCTTCTGTATCTGTGTTCTTTCATTCTGGAGATTTTGTTTTTCCCAAGAATGTTTTCAATTCTTCATGCCATCTTCCAATATGTCCATGTTTTCCCTCATATTTCTTTTCTTCCTTTATGATTTGACATATTCTCCCACCCGATCTTCAAGCCACCAACTTGAGCATTTGTAGAGTTAGCCCTCTCTTTTAAGCCATCTATTTAATCTTTAAATCGCAAAAAAAAAAAAAAAAATGAGATTTCAGTTCTAGGATATGTGTTGAAAGTCATCTTGGGTGTCTTTACCTCTTCCTCTACATTCTTTAAGTCTGGTTTTAAACAAAGCAGCTCTCTTTCTTTAGGGGCCTAGCCATAGTTTTCTGTTTAGTCTTCTCTCTGGCTGACAGGGCCTTTGAACAAGATGTCATTTTTCCGTGCTTATTCAGACACCTTGTATGGGAGCCCTCCTGAGAGTTGTGGAGCCTACAACTACCTCTGCCCTGTGTTCCCCGTACATATAGCACAGTCTTGTGATATCTTGTGTTCTCTAAATGTCAGATGAGCAAACCAAACTGTTCTGTTCTTCTAATCCTTAGGATCAGAGAGATCCTAAAGTTTAGAAGAGATGAAATTGAGGTGAGATGAAGTTGAGGTGAGCTGAAATTGACTTACCCCTGAAAAGGGCTGTTTTCAGAGCTTTGCCTTTTGTGCTGAGCCCTAGAATTTTGGTCCAACAGAGAGAAATTATGCATGCAGATATGGCTCACCTTTGCTTATTGGGCCACTGGAAGTGGCTGAGTTGAAGCCACAGCCCTGAATGGAAGGATGTGCAATAACTAAATCCACCATCCTCCCTCACTTCACTCTAATGGTCTCAATTTAGGGAAATTTTTAAAAATATCAGTTTAGGGCTGGTGAGATGGCTCAGCGGCGTAAGTGCCTGCCTTGCAAGCGCGAGGGCCCGAGTTCGACTCCCGGATCCCACATACGAAAAAGGGGCCGGTGATATCGCTCAGTGGCACGGGTGCCTGTTGGCGCGCGAGGTCCTGAGGTCGACCCCCTGTACCCACAAAAAAAAAAAAAATCAGTTTAAATTTAATAGTACTCCTGCCTTATTTACCACAGAAGTTTTCACTAATCATTTACCTTTTGGGCCTCAGAGTCCTTATCACTAGAAATCTAGCCTTTTCCACTTGCCTAAAATATCTTTCTTCCTCTTCCAGCATGCTAATTGGCTCAGTTGTGTAACTGCCATATATTCAATTGAGAATTATCACTCCCCATATCAACTCTGAGTAAGAAAATTATTTTGGAGTAAAACTTGGCAAAACAAGATCTTGAGCTGCCAACAAATTATTCTGCAAGATTTCAAAACATTAAGTTTTAGCATTTACTCTCAAAGTCAAGCCAATTTTGCTTTAGGGAGCACTATTGTTTGAGCTGAGAAAAAAATCAAACCTAAACTGTGGTTGTGCATCTGGCATTTTTAGTATAAGTATGAAAGCAATGGATTTGCCTGTTTTTTTCTAAAATCACATAAGCTGCAAAGTATATACACATATGGAATTTCTTTTCATATCCAAAAAGTTAAAATCAAATTGTAACTGCAAAGGCTTATTCCTTAGAAGTATGAGGGAAAAATGCCTAAGAATTTTTACAGTGTGTTTTTCTTTTGTAGACATGACTTTTCCCTTTGTTTTCCATTGCTCTTTTTAGATCATATTTAGCCATAGACAGTTGTTGAAGAAGCCACAAACCTGTAAGTATCAAGTGTACCATCTTAATGCCTCGTGTAACATTTTAATATTCTCTTTGGTTCGAATGTGTCTTCCTGCCCAGAGTGTCTGTCCTTCCTCTTCCCTTCCTCTTCAGACAATTCCAAGGTTTAATGGTCTTTCAATTACTAGCATTGACTCATGGATCCTGGTAGCCATGGATGTGTGGCTAGGGTTTTAGAAAATTTAGCATTAGATTCAGTGGTCTCAAATGTAATATTATAGATTATTCAGTAAATTCTGCAAGCCACTTTAAGCCCTTTGTTTTTATTATCAGTGTAAGTACAAAGCCCACCCCTGCCAGATTATAAGCAGCTTGAGGGTGGTGTTCCTATTATCTCTGATTGCCTTAAGGAAAGGGACCAGTCCCTTAGGCAATAGATGTTCATTACCTTGCATCAAAAATTATTTTAGTATCTTTCCTGCTTACAATTACATTTGCCCCATTCAGAAATGTTAATGCGAGAATCCAAAGATCATGGCAGGTAGAAGCTGCACTTCCACAAATGCATACGGAAAGTGGTTACCATTACTGCCACTATTACCTTACTACTAAATGTTCACAGACATTAAACTTTCTCTACTGACAAGTGAGAAACTATTCTAAAATCAAAGAATCAAACCAAGCTATGTCATAATTTTCCTCAACCTGGACTGGACCAAAGCATTTCTTGATTCAAGGTTTTGTTGTTGTTGTCGTTTTTGTCTTTGTTTTATTTGTTCGTTGGGTTTTTGAAGTCCTCATGTCCCAGTCTGTAATTTAAGTGTTGGATAGATTGCAATCAATTGCATGCACTCTAACCATCCCTGCTATTGCTTCTGTGCAATTGTGCTGGAGTGGCAAATGAAGGATTAGAGGGTAACTCTCTGGAGGCAATGAAAGTGGACATCAATCTGTTCCTGCTGCAGTGTAATATGGATGATGTAAAGCCAGGGTAGCCAGAGATCACAGCACATTGTTTTTTGAGAGGGAAGGGTCATCTGGAGGAAAAATAACCATAACTACAACCATTTACTTCTCATCTGAGGCTGTCCAACGGTCTCTCTGCTCCCCGCTGCCCGACATAACACAAAGAACAGCATATGGGATTTCAAGAATTATAATAAGCTGTTGATGATCAGATTGCTATAAAATGACAATGTGTGCTGTTTCTTGGTGACCTACATAGAATAGGCTTGGCAAGAACCACTTTTGGTCTTAATTCCAGGGAGCTGACATTTTACAGACTCCCCTGCTTCTTTTCATTTCTGCTGGTTGCTGTTGCGGAAGAGATTTCCTCTCGGTCATTCCCTGTGCAGCTCACAGCGATTATGGAGGATGCACTGGATCTGTTACCAAGCAGGAATACTTGCCAAATTAGTGAACGAGAATTCTGGAAAAGGAATTTCCTGGGGATTTTCAGAGGTGCTAGTTAGATTTGTTAGTTTTGTTTTTATTTTGTCTCTTGTGTAAAAGAAAAGAAAACAGCAGCTCATGGAATAGACAGGGAGGCGGGGCCTCCTGGTCTTTCTCCTTCCTTTTGCTGACATTAAAATGTAAAAGATGAAAGCTGAGGGGCCGGTGAGATGGCTCAGCGGCTTAAGCGCCTGCCCGGCAAGCGCAAGGGCTCGAGTTCGACTCCCGGATCCCACATACGAAAAAGGGGCCGGTGATATCGCTCAGCGGCACAGGCGCCTGCTGGCGCGCGAGGTCCTGAGGTCGACCCCCCGGTACCCAGGGGAAAAAAAAAAAAAAAAAAAAAAGATGAAAGCTGAAACTGTGAAGCAGGTGGAAGAACACTTCTGAAATCTCAGTAATCTGTGAATTAAAACACACAGTTGAGTCTTCCCAAGAGGCCTGAGAATCTAGAGCCTGAGCGCTATTGAGCTAATGAAGGGGAAAAAGACAAAACTTGGGGATCTTTAGGACAAGGTATTTATTTGTCTTGAACTAAGAGGAAGACACTTAACTACTTTGGGTTTGTTTGTTTTGTGGGTATATGTATATTTGGTCTTGAGTTCAGCTTCCATGTATTACCTGCATAGTATTTTTTAGTCCTTTTACTAAATCCCAAGACTATAAAGCTAGTTAAAAGCATAAGCTTTGGAATCAAAAGAGCTGAGTTCAGATTTCAACTCTGCAGGATGAGCACTGGTTCTGGAGCTGAAAATAGCTGATTCTTGACTGGATTCTACCTCTATCTCTTTGAGAGCTCCTATACAAGGTGCTTAAACTTCTGAATCAATATCCTCATCTGTAAATAAAGATAATAATAGCATCTGATAACAGGTTTGATAATGACATAATTAAATAGTGCATGTGCGTTTACAGAGTTTTGGGACTGAGACCGACCTACAATAAGTACTCAATAGACTTTAACATTTTAAAATTCATGTTATGAGTTTAACTACGTGTACAAGCCTGGGAGAAAATCTATCTATTGAGTACAGCATCTGTTCTGAGTGACACTTGGTTGCTACGCCAGGTATGACACCTCTTTATCCTATATCCCAACACACACACACACACACCAGAAATTTGAACACTTATGCAAGCATGCAGATAGATGGATTATATTTTTAAGTAACACATAATGGTTGTTATTTTAGTTATTGGTCCATAACTCTAACCTTAGATAATCCCTCGCTAAATTTTTGAACTTGAAGAAGACAAATTGTCCTGCTGTCAACTTGTCTCAAATTTGGCAGCCTATCGTCAAAGCAAACACTAACATAGATGCCATTTGAACCTCATTGTGAATCTTGAAAACTGAATTGTATAGTAATCACTGGTGTGAAACAGAACAAATCTCTCAAACTCTTGATGACTTTTTTTTCTCCGATGCACTGGAAAGATGTTTAAGTTAGGTTTTAATTGCAATTGATGGCATTTCTGCTCACAGCATAATAAATACATCAGTACATATGCAAACTCCCAGGAGAAAACCTTCAAACCAGACTGTTTGGTGAGGCCTTCCCAGGAAACTACACAATCGTTCTGGACCTCTGGTAATATCTTCAGATTTTCACAGATGTAATTGCTTCAGAAAGATGCCCTTCTGTGTAGTTCATATCAATTCCAGCCAATCCTTTCTGTTCTTTTTTATTGTCTAAAGCAGAATAAGCTTGTGAAACTCAAAAGTGTCTAAACAAGGAAAGGGAGACACTAACACGTGGAAAAGAGAGAGAGGATCAGAGAAGAAAGAGAACGAGAGAAGAGGAAACCATAGTCCAGTGGTTTACAATGGCATTCTCATAAATATTTCAGGAAGTGCAAAGTCTCTTTGATTAATTTTTACAGTTCTCATTCATATCTTGCTAATACAGCTAATAGCAGATGCCCAGTGAAGCCCATTTTAGGCTGCCCTATGACCTCTTCTCCTTCGTTAGTATCTGATATATAAGAACAGTGACTCTGAGCATAGAGATTGCTTGCCCAGTAATTTTATTTATTTATTTATTTATTTTTTGTGGGAACCAGAGGTCGAACTTGGGCCCTCGCACTTGCCAGACAGGCGCTTATGCCATTGAGCCATCTCACCGGCCCTTGCCCAGTAATTTTAACACCCAAAATAATGTCAGCCTTTTCTAGAACTGCAGTTGCAACGGATCAACTAGTCGCTGTGGGCAAGCAGCAAAGGCACAAAGTTTCAGATTTAGAACATGTTTATAAGCTACTCAAAAGAAAGGCTAACTGAGATGTGCACAAAGCAGGAAGCCTGAAAGAAAGAAAGAATCACAGAGATGTTTGTAGGTAAATTTCATAGTACACCCAATACTGCTCAGTGTGTAATTAAACTTCTTCAGGCTCTCTTAGCAATATATATATATACTTTTAAATTTATACTGTTATGGTTCATATCTAGATGTCCCTTCAAAATCTCAGGCATTCAGAGATGGGATTTATGGAAGGTGATTGGATCATGGGGGTGCTATAGCTGGTTTGTTGGTGGGAGGTTGGCCGTGGTTGGAAAAGGTGAGTCACTGGGAGCATGACCTGGAAGGATCTATCTCTCCTCTGATTCATCCCTTTCCTCTCTGCTTCCTAGATGCCATGGCATGAACAGCTTTCTTTTGCCACAGCCTTCTGCCATGTTGCTTCTGCCTGGAGCCAGCTGACCATGCAAAGACTGAAACTTCTAAAGAAGCCCCTAAGATTATAAGATAACTTGAAATTACTGTACTGAAATTTATAAGTAGAAAACAGCATGGATTCACTGGTACTTGATGTTAATTTAATGAAGGCTGGGTGAGTCCACACAGGGTTGTTTACTTTTCTCATTTCTGAAACAAAATACCCAATACCCAAAATCAAAAGAGGAAAGGCTTATTTTAGCTCACAGTTTGCAGAGGTTTCAGCCCCTATTCAGCTGGCTCCAAGGCAAGGTGGCATGGCAGAAGAACATGGCAGAGGAGAAACAGTCCATAGCAGAGCAGATAGAAAGCAGCAACAGTAATGCAGCAAGTAGTGAACCTGTCTTTCCCTTTTATCCCATCCAAACTACAAGGCTGTTGGATGTTGCCTCCCATACCAAGGGTGGCCCTTCCCATTATTCACACCCAAAACTACACTAAATCAATCTGTGGACTAATTTATTTATCGCAACCCTTAGTCCATATTTACACACCCTAGATCCAGCCACCTCCGAAAAGCCCCACCTATGAGTGCATGAAACTTTGGGGAGACACAAAGATACAAGCCATAACAAGGGTTAAATGAGACCCAGAAACTCCTTTAATAGTGTGTTGAAGATTTAGATTAATATATGGAGCTGGGAGTGGAAGTGCTAGAAAAGTAATAAATTCTTTTTTTTTTTTTTTTTTTGTGGGTACCAGGGTGTCGACCTCAGGACCTCGAGTGCCAGCAGGCGCCCGTGCCGCTCAGCGATATCACCGGCCCCTTTTCGTATGTGGGTTCCGGGAGTCGAACTCGGGCCCTCGCGCTTGCCGGGCAGGCACTTAAGCCGCTGAGCCAGCTCACCGGCCCAAGTAATAAATTCTTGTCTTCATGAAGACACCCATGTAGGAAAGGGAAAGAGACCACACTGACTTTCTCTGGAAAAAAAATATTTAAAAAGTAAACAAGAGTAAAGAATTAGAGGACACAGTGTAAAGGAATAAAAACAGAAAGACATAGACAAATAAATGACAAAGGAGGAAGGAATTAACATCAAATTAGGAATTAACACCAAAAAGCAACATAATTTATCAGAGGAGAAATGTTTCTCTCAATTCAATCTTCATATTCTTGTTTTGAGATGCAGTTATACTTATAAGAAGTCATTAAACATTTCCCATAAAAGTGGGTAAAAGATAAGGTTATATTTATATGATGTCAGTAAAAATTGCCCATAAAAATGGGTAAAATAGGAAAAAATAAGGAAACTAGAAGACAACTTCAGTCTCCTTAGAGAATGTTGGTTGACTTTCCAGCTAATTCAAAACAGCATCACTTTCTTGTGTCTCCTTAGTTATTGCTTCTTTTTCAGACTTCCCTCACTTTTTGCAGTCTTACTCAGCATGGATTCCATACTTCCACCCCAATCCATAAGCGCCCCATCTGTTCAGGAGAACCAGCTGCTTGCCTTTCATCTTTTTGGCCTGGGCAGATGGGGACAATGTGGCCAAACAAGTACAGTCAGAGACTTGGATGAAGTCTAGTTGACTGCAGGGGTCCTTGTCCTATATCAAAGACAGCACTGGCCAATGTCACGTAAGATTACATACAAATTAACTGCAGATATGAGGCTATGTCAGAAGGAAAGAACCAGCAAAACTATAGGACAGTTTTAAGGCATGTTTAAGTGAACTTATTCAAGCGAATTTGAAAATCTATCAGTCTTGAAGGAAAATAGTTTTAGTAGTATATACAGGAAAAGAAGACAGGAGGCTGAAGAAATATAGCAAGTTAGACAAGAGAAGGTAAGATTGGAAAAATCTTAAGAACTCTTCATTAATAAAAAGAAAAAAAAAGACAGAAAAATAGCAAACCCGTTTAATGTTAAAAACTTTAATTTTCAATGCACTTAACCTATTGTCACTTTTTTCTAACAGCATGCTATGAAAACTGCAGGAATAGCAATTTTTTCTCTGCATTTCAAATTCATTTTTGAAAGGATGAAAAAGCAAGTTTTTATAAATTGCATCACTAGTTAGTGTAAAATCTGGACTCTGTGTCTTGGTCCTCAAAGATCTCTTCTCATTAGACCTTGATAAATGTCTTCTAGGACTGAGGAGGGCGGATGCTGCACCGCCAGGACTCCCATTCTTCATAAAACCCAAAGAAAACTTCAAAGAAAATAAAGAACTTTGTCCTTAGAAACAAGCCATCTGTTACCAAGCAGAGCACAACAAGCAGGCATTCATAAGCCTGCATCGGTTCTGCCAGGATCTAGCTGGGCAGCCTCTGTTGCAAGCTGTCTAATCTCTTATTCCTGTACATCAGGAACAATATCAACTGGTTGGTGAAGAGTTTGGAAAAGTCCAGGGAAAAGCAAATGCCACAACAAAAACCAATTTAGTTGTAGCCAAGACCAGCTCTGCAAAGTTCCCTCTTTCCAGGGCAGGTCAGATCCCCCATATTTACCACCTGCCCGCTGCCTGTATTACCAAGAGGAGTGTCTTAGTTACTTTCTCATTGCTCAGACACAACACCCTACACTCAGAACTTACAAGAGGAAAGGTTTATTTTGGCCCATTGTGCAAGTTTCAGTCCATAGTTGGCTAGTTGCAAAGCAAGGCACCATGATAGAGGGGCACCACAAAAGAGAAACAGTCCATGGTGTGGCAGAAGGAAGCAGAGAGAGATCAAAGGAAGAATGAGAGAGATAGGCCCTTTCAGATTACACCCCAAGTGACCCACCTCCTTTAACCAGTCTTCACATACCAACATCGCCTTTAGCTGTAAACTCATCCATGGACGAATCAACTGATGGACTAATCACACATCCATGATCCAATCGTCTTCCAAAAGCCCGGCATGAGGCTTTGGGAGAGTGTCTAGATTAAAACCATAACAATGAATATTCAGGCCATGTGAGCCATGAGGCTTAGATATTTTTAAGAAAAATTAATAAAAATAATCATCCCCATCTCAAAAGAAACATTTATTAAAATCCAGGATTGTTCTTGTTTTTGTTTGCTTAGCATTTTTATCAGTCCCTTATCCTACATCATCAGCAATGTCAAGGAATGGTAGCAGCATGCATCTCTTTTTCTCTGTTTTCCACTCTCCATAGCCTTATCCAGGTATTTCTTTTTTTTTTTTAATTATGTAAGGGAAATTTATAACAATGCTTTAAAATGACTATAGAGGAGTGTTATAATCATTTTTTAAACTTTGCATTTTTCCAAATAATAGCAGAATTCAAAGATAGGTGCTTTGTGATAAACAGACCTGTTCTACTTTGATGAAATACCATGTTGCATTGCTCCGATAAATGCCAGGCATGACCCCATCTCAGAGACTTTGCAGCTCCCGTTCTCTTTGCCTGAACACCTTTACTGTAGATTTTAATCTTTCTTACCTCCTTCAAGTCTTCACTTAAATGAAGCATCTTAGTCAACTTAGTTAAGTTTTCCTTTACTACCCTATTTAAGATTGCAATCTGAAAAACAAAATTGGAATCTGTGGATGAGGGAAGAAGGAAGGGAGAGAGAAAGGGAAAGTAAAAAGGATCAAGATGCCATATATATAATATATATATATAAATATATATATATATTTAAATATATATATAAATATATATAATATATTTAAATATATATATATTTCCCATAATGAATATGTTTATTTCGCATTGCAGATATAAACTAATGAAAAAACTTGAACAAAATCTTAATCTCCCATTGCATATTTGCCTTATTTTTCTACTGATTTTCCCCCATAGAAACCACTGCCTTTTACTCTCTTCTGTAATTCATTTTTGAGATGGAGACAGTAGACTGATTATGACATGAATTTTAGTCAGTCTGCCTAGGTTCCAGTTCCGGCTCTGCATTTCACTAGCTCCAAAATCTTGAGCAATTGCTAAATATTATCTAGAAAATAGGGATAGAAACAATAGTAAGTATCTCATCAGGCAATTGTAAGGATTAGATCAATGCCTGGCACATAATAAGCACCATTAAACTGTTAGCAATTACACACTTATTTCCTGCCATTAGGACATGTATTCTGTGAGAGTGGTGGATTTTTATCTCTTTTGTTCATTAATATATCCTCAGTGACTAGATTAGTTCCCAGCACATAGCAAGTGCTCAATAAATATTTATTGAAAAAAATGAACAAAGGAAGGGTAAATTCATGGAAAAGCAGGCAGTACTTTCTGTGTTTAGGAACCAGAATCTATAGTTAAGCCACATTTGGCTGCACACAAAGACACTAGCTTGGTTAGTTTTAGTTTCTCCCCAACACTCAAATTTTTACTTTAGAATCATCTCAATAAGTACAAGGTAGAGAATTGACATATTTAACTCTTCCTTCCTCATGCAGAGATTCTGGTATCAAAGTTTGTAAGAAAAAATAAAAAAGAATGAGAAATATTTATGGGGTAAAACTATCAGAATTTATAATTCCTATAATTTTCTCAGGGATAGAAACTCGTTTTTCATGTTTGTGTATCTGGGAGGATTATTCAGCAATGGGAGCTCAGCTCCATGAAGGGAAGGACATGAGATAAAAGCCAGAGCTGGACGAGGTCACCCAGAATGAAAGACCAGGGTTCCCCCAAAGCACTCAGTGCAGTACTCAGTGCTATAACTGGTGGGGTCAGATAATATTTAGGTGTATTAGGCAATGTATTTTTCCTTCCCAGGGCTCTTCATCTGAAATATTACAGGGTTGTTAAAAGAAAAAAAAAAGTAAGAGTAAAAGCTCAGGTTTTGAGTGTTAAAATAAACTTTGAGTATTGTGGCACAGACAGTGATATGAGAGAAAAAGAGTTATGAGTTTCACACGCTTTGGTTTTGAGTTCCAAAACCCACAGTGCTGAGGGACACAAGGCATAAAGTTTACGCACCAAACAACAGATGGGAAAGTACGCAAAGCTGGCAAGAGCAAGTTTCGCCACCCAAACTCACCCCTGGGGCAAGGTTAAATGTCTCCAGACTAGATGAGAGTTAAGGCAGAGGAAAGTGAGATTTTAAACACAGAAAATGTTCAGAAATCCTGTGCCTACACCTCACCTTTGTCTGAGACCAGAAATTGTGACTTTGGAGTCCCAGGTCAGTCTAGGAGGTCTAATGGTAGGGTCAGAATGTGCCTTGCTTCCAAACAGGACTTTTAAGAAGCAGCCAGCCTTTACTATCTCTTCAATGTCACATGGAGGAGTTCAGATTCCTAGAGAATCTCTGACCTGGTATAAAATCACCTTATGAACTTCCTGTGTCATATGTTTGGTACAAAGATACTCAGAATTTTTGTGATGGTTCTGCAAGTAGTGTATATATAGGTCAGACAGTAGGGGCCTAGAGCTTTGGTGGTATGAAAAGAAGAGTGTGACAACCATGATTTTATTGTTTGTATTCTGAGGCCTTGCTGAACTTGGAGGCACTACCCCAGAGTCGGCCAGTCTCTAAAGGTACTAAACAATTTGCCAGCCCAACTGGATAGCTTTTCAAATGCAAACCAGTCAATCCAGAGCCCACACTCCCAACTGCCTCCTTTACTGGGCTCTCAATGTCTGGGCCACTATCCGCCTGACCTACTCATATCAGGGGCAAGTACCAGACAACCAGGGACAGCTCCTACATACCAGAGCTCACTGAAATCTTTCAAAAAATCCTATCCTAAATCTGCTTAGTCTGCCTTTCCTGTTTCTTCCCCTGGACATCACAAGAAATCTCTTGACCAGAGGCTCCAGTTCCTCACCAACCTTGGTGCTTTGCCATGTGGTCCCCTTAGCAAGATATGCCCTTTTCTCTTAAGATCTGTGACTTTAACGGATCAGTTGTCTTCTGATCTGTTGGGCTTACATCACCTAAATTTTAAAAATAACATAAGTGTGACAAAACCTATGTTAAAACAAGGAGTGCATTATAGATTAATAAACAGAAGGAATATTAAGGATTATGGGGAGATGAAAGCAGGGGACCTGTTAGTTACTCCCACTAGTGGATGCATGGCACTCCCAGACCCTTCCAACACACAGACACAATCTGGGGGAGAAAGGAAACATCCTGAGTTGATAGAAAACTCAAAACTCAATGAGAGGGCCAGGGATATAGCTCAGCGGCACAGTGCCTGCCTGGCAAGCACGAGGTCATGAGTTCAATTCCCAGTGCCAAATAAACAAACAAACAAACAAAAAAGAAACCAACTCAATGAGATTATCCCAAAATAATTACAAATAAACCCAGGTGAATCTGGATTGGATGGGATTTAGTTTATACTACTCACCAGGATGCAGAAATTAGCTTAAGTTAAAACAAAGAAAGTTATATTTCCTATACCTATGAGCTTGTAGACTGCAATTTGAATCTAGGATAGATAGAAAAAAGATTTGGTAAAGAAATAAGAGTTAAGTAAATAAATTAGTTCATTGAACTAGAGCAGAAATTGGCAAACTATGGCCCATGGCCCAAGTCAAATTTGGTTCTGTAAATAAAGTTTTGCTGGAACAGAGCTACACATTCACATATCATGTATGGTTGCTTTCTAGCTACAAAGCAGAGTTAAGTAGCTGTGACAGTGACCAAGCCTACAATATTTACCATTTGATCCTTTACAGAAAGTTTGCTTCGAGCTGGAATATGACATCAACAAAGGCTAAACTGATCTTGCAGTTGTGCTTTACTGGCATAATTAAATTTTTCCTGCTGTGAATAAACTTTGCTCCGGAATCTGGTGTAGGTGGCCCAACTGCAGACATAATGAGAAATGTGATTAACAGGAATGTGAAATAGGTAGCACATTGTTAGAGTTTTTCACAGAACTCATGTAAGCATACCTCATGCTGAGAGTCCCGGTTCTTCAAGGAAAAGAGCATAGAACAGCAATCAAATGGCAAAGATCTTAATTTTAGTTTTGTCCCATTTTCTGAGTAACTTTGTACGAGTAATCTTGACTGGCAGTCCTCATTTGACTATGTCTGGAAACATTTTTGTTTTTTACACCTCAGTATGTTGGTGCTACCAGAAAGATCTAGGCAGATGGTACTATAGGTAGGTGTAGCCCAAAATGCTGCTAACCATCTCCTGGGGCAATGAAGAACAATTTGGCCCAAAATGTCAGCTGTGCAGGGACTGTGAAAGCCTAATTTAGATTCTGAGGTTCTGTTTCCTGGTGTAATATATGTGTGCCCACCTCTCATCAGTTTCTAAGATGACATGATACTAATGTATAAAATGTCCCATATAGTGAACATTGTTCTCATTATTCACTATAAATAATAACATATTATAATCATAGTCACCGTAAAGCACTAAGTATTGCTTCCATCTTACTCAATAGGCTACAACTTGTTCTTTTACCAGATTATTCTATATTATTAAATACTGTAGAGATTAGAATTAATTACATCCTAACTTGCATCCTCATGTGAGTGAATATAACTCTATTTTATAAATTACATTCGTTATGCATCTCTCTGTACTATTTTCCTCCTTGAGAATGTGGGTCAAACTCCAGTCCCTACTGATCTACTCCAAAGTCAGTACTCAGTAAAAGTAAGAGCGTTGTTAGAAATGCCCCAGTTATGAATGGATTTGAGCTGTTGAAACCGTAATATCACTTAGGAAAGCTTTCAGCAAATACCACTGGCATTGGACCCAAAGAAAAGCAGGCGTTTATTTCACTCTTTGGCAAGAAGGCTGAGTCTGGGTGGAGATTGTCATGGGCCAAACAATGTCAGACTGAGATGTCGGGACTAACACCACTCAGTTATTTGGCTTTTCCCTGCAGGCTGGCCTTCTCACCTCTGCTCTAAGCGTCATTTCTGTGCTCACAGTAGACAGTAAAGAAAAGGAAGAAACATCACTTCGGCTTCATCTGCACTTTAATTTCGGAAAACAAGGATTTTCCTAGAAGCTTTTCTATGTATAAATAACTTGAGCATTCTCAGATTTTGCTTTTCATGGAGGCGGCTCTGGGAGAAATCTTCAGATACTGAGGGATCACTATGGTCCATTTTGAAATGTGCATAGTATTCATGGAGCCTGAAGTTAAATGGGGAAGAGTTACAACATTTAAAGTCTTAGAGTTACAAAAGGCAATATGGACATTGTGGTTAAAGATGAAAATATTCTCTAATTTTATAGTTTTATTAAATATAAAATAAAATCAAAAAAGTTTACTATAAAGCATAGCAAATATTAAGAACACAGATGTTCAATTTTTATGTTTTTTTAATAGCAAAGTGTTAGTAAACTCCTTATTTTAAAATATAGTCAATAATAAAGAGGTAATTGTGAGCCTTTGTCATTTGGGGGAATTCCCAACTACAACCTCTTTTCCCATTTGAGAGATAATACCCACTAGTATAGTGTTGTAAGGACATAGTATCTTTCCTTCCTTTATGGAATCTAAACAGGAAAGATTCTCCTTCTCTTCATGGCTTCATAGCAGAGAACAAGCAGTCACAAGACCTGGTCTCCGCCAGCTGGAACTTCCTGCCCAGGACTGTGAATTCTTTCATCAAAGGAGGAGCTGACATGTTCATGGTAGCTGTGAGAGTAAGCAGCAGCACATGGCTCTGCAATAGCCACAGGAGGGCCTTTGCCGGGTCCTACTTGTTAAAAGAGCCTCTGTTTGCTGAATACTCCTTCTGAAAAAATTCCTTCTCATTTTCAAAATACTAATAGCAATTATAGGTTTGCAAAAACAAACCCCGACTGATACTGTAGCTATTGGCAGGCATATATATTTCTGTTCCTAAAATTAAGGTCAAATTTAGTTCATGAAGTTGTAAGACAAAAATAGGTTTGTATCATATATATTTTCTTTGCTACTTGCTCACCCAAAGCTAAGATTGTTAGTAATAAATGGACAACAGTTTATGTAAAGAAGAATGGAAACATAAATAAAATAGTCCCCCATGTGGCATTTTGGAATTTGAGGTTTGTATAGTACTAACAAAACAAACTCTTGCTGTTTTTCTGAATTATTTGTACTTTGCTTCCATAGTTCCTTATCAAGCAATGAGTTTGTCTATTAACTAAGACTGCATGCAAAATACATTTCCTTTTATTAAGTCTTTACTTTGTTATTACTAGTTCAGAAGTTAATAAGAGCAGAAATCTCCTGCCCAACAATCCCAAATACACAAAACAAACAAACAAATAAAATCAGCTTTCACACAGCTAATGTAAAGAAAGCCAGGACCTCATGAATCAGAACCAACATGCACAATGATAATGGAAACATCTTATCCATATCTGATTTGCTCTCATACAGTTATTTAGATAACAAATAACACATTCTTGGATAAGGAGTTTCTGATTTGATTTCAATCTCATGGACCAAGTAAATACAAAATGACTGCCAACCCAGCAGACATAAATCTCTGCTATCTCAATTTCATCACAGTCTCTTGCAATGGGAAAAATGTAAGTGAAAGGCATTTTCTCCCACCTTGTTTAGTACACAATTACATGGTTTAAAGAAGATAAGATTTCCAAATGGTTAGAATGGTAATATTACTCAAATGATTCCCTGAGAACCTAAAGTACTCCCCCTCCCCCAAATGAAGACACAACAAAATAGAACCAGAAGGAATGAAAAATGTTAATTGTTTTATGTTCTTTAATTGTGGGTTTAATGACACAGGCTGTGTGCCACTGAGTAAAACACTCATTTGGAGGAAAAGACTGTTGCGTGACATATTTCCAATTAAGGACAATTTAAAGTAATTCTAAGAAAACTCTCACATACTGCACATGCCATAAAAAAAAAACCAATCTGCCTAGAAATCAAATGAACATGTATGAGGGATGCAGTAAGTTATAATTGCCCTGGGAGTCTTGGTTTTACTCCCCTTGCCCTTATGAGTTTAAGTGATGGCTGCAGCATAGGTATTGACGAATGGATGTAGTTACAAAGCCTCACGGGTTCAAAGAAGTTTTGTTGCTATGAAAGTACTCAGCCTCTATAACAGGAAGTGACCCTGGGTGTGTTTGCCAATTCATTCAGTTGCCCCCAGAGTGCGACTTTCTGATGTCATCTCTGCTTTCCCATATGCTTGACGCCAGCACTTGCTTGTGTCCTTGGCCCCAAGAAAGTAAGGTTGCCACTCAGCCAGTTGCTACAGGCCAATTTTCTGCCACCTTTGAGTCCATTCTCCCTTCCCTGCTCTAAATTCATCTGCTTCCTAAACCTCCCGATGTTACTCCAGGGCAGCTGCGTGTGGGGGAGCAATGATCTTGCTGCTATTTACCCACGTGCCTTGATCCTGCCTTTCCAATATGTGGAAAATTCCTTGAGAACAGGGCCATCTATTCTGCTTCTTCACTTCACTTCATTCTTCACCGAACACCGAAGGAATACAAGCAATAGAGTCTACAAGAGGCCATTTATTCCCATAGGACAGAACCATTCGTACTTTCCATTTCCAGCTCCCTAAGTTGTAGGCAGGTCAGAATCTGCTGTCTGAGGAGTCTGCTCTTGTTCCCACAGCCTCTTTGCCTGGTTCTCCGTGTGTTAGAAAAGTCCAACAGCTTTCAGCTTTGAAGGCCATTAGCTCCAAAAGAAATCTTTACTCCTGGAGATTTCAGTCTGTTAGAAGAGGGAGATCTCTTCAAACTAATTTTAGCTGCCACCCAAATAAATAAGTAGATAAATAAATTAGCACTAATTCCAATTGGCCCTTACTTGTGTGTGGATATGCTGAGTACCCATAAGGGCCAGACTTGCGTGTGTATTTTATCTACTCTTGTATCCCAAACAACAGACTAGAAAGTAGTACACAGCAGACACACTCATACATTCAACAGTGTTTACTTCACGCCTGGCAAATTTTAAAGTATGTAATATCCTTCTACTACCTCAGATTCAGGGCTTGCTAATATCCCCATTTTTACAGATGTGAAAACAGATGTTTTTCTGAATATATGAGTAATAATTATGTTTTAATATCTACAACACACAATGTATAACATATCTTATATGTACTGTAATGTATACATACACACAAATCCATACTATAACATGTAGCCTATGTCATATAGAACACATATCATGTTTATGCATGTAAACACTCACACACCCCGTAGACCACAGCGATGAAAGCGAAGCTGCTGGGATTTGGGTGTGTTTGGAAGGGAAGCACTAAAGCCTGCTGGGATTTCCCTTTTCCTCATTTGTGTCTTCCTCGAAGCCCAGTATGAAAACCACTTTTCCAGCCCTCATCTTTCATTTTGCATATGGAGAAGCTAAGGTTCAGATTGACACCAAATTGATGCTGACCCAAAAATAGAACTTCCCCATTTCAGATGAAAAAACTGAAGATCAGAGACATCACTTACGAAAACATGGCAAGCAACAAGTAGTGAACTGTCCTTAAACTACTAAGATTTGCCTTCTTTTTTGTGGTTTCTTTTCACAAAGCCACTGACACCTTGGTCCCTGACAACTTCTATCTGTCCAAGACCCTATCCTCTGGCCACACAGTTTGTCATCTCCTCAACAGACCGACAACCTACTCTCATGCTCCTGCTTTCTTAGTTTGTTACCTGCCTTTTCTTGCCCAGAATGTCCTTCCCTCTCTCACCACATGCCAAACTCCTAATCATCCTACCAGAATCACGGCCCTGTATCATTTCCTCTTGAGGCTCCCTCAATGCCCACACTATGATCCTATCTCCTCTTCCCCATAGTCCAGGCTGGCTTCATGGGTGTGCAGCCCAAGGCTCACATGCTTAGTTTAGCCCATTTTGAAATTTTTAATTTTAATTTTTAATAATGTATAATCAAGGGTCCTGCATTTTCATTTTGCATTGGACTCTGCAAATCATGTGACGAGTTCATTCATGTAACATGTTGCATAGACTCTGTTATAGCAACTACATGTTGAGACTATCTGTCTCTTCTCATGGATTATGAGCATCCTGAAGCCAGTCTTGTCTTACTCATTTTATCTTCACTGCCAAACCCTGTTTGGATGCTCACATTTCACTTGCTGAATCTGTGTTGAGGTCCAAGTTCCAGTAACTGCCTCTTGCTTCATTCTATAACAGCACCCTGATTATCCATTCATCTGTTGATGAACATATAGGTCCCTTCAAGATTTAGCTATCATGAGTTGTGCTACTATAAATTCATATAGCATATTTGAATATTTTTAATCCCTTTCCTCCCCATTCTCTGAAGTTACCCCTCCCCTGGTATCTTTCTCTTCTCCAGAAGTCTCCTTTCTTGTTTCCTACTCTCTCTCCTTTTCTTTCTTTCTTTTCTTTCTTTCTTTCTTTCTTTCTTTCTTTCTTTCTTTCTTTCTTTCTTTCTTTCTTTCTTTCTTTCTTTCCCTTCCTTCCTTCCTTCCTCCCTCCCTTCCTTCCTTCCGTTTTAGGCTTCCCATATAAGAGAAACCATGCAATATTTAACTTTTTATTTCTGACTTAATTTGCTTAGCATTATGGTCTCAAGTTCCACCCATTTTCTTGCAACAACTTCCTTATCCAGTGACATTCCTGAAGATTATGGCTAAATAAAAGATAGACTGACCTACACAAGGAAGATTATTTTTTTATTTTTTATTTTTATGTGGGTACTGGGAGTCGAACTCAGGACCTCGCACACCGGCTGGCGCTTTTTTTTCCTTTATGTGGGCACCAGGAGTCTAACTCAGGACGTCACACTTGCCAGGCAGGCGCTTATGCCACTGAGCTATCTCACCGGCCCAAGAAAGATTATTTTAAATAAGACCTTTTGCTATAGAATTTAATATGGATATCTAGATTTTTTTTAAATAATAGAAGTATCACATTTCAATCACAAACAGGGACTGAAAGAGACAAGGTAGTATTGGAGGGAGGAACAGATAAGAAGGCAAAGCTATGATGGCCATGATGTTGTCATCTTTGCTTCATTGATCATCTCAGGAATGACTAGACTCACAAGAAAGAGGAGCCCAGAGTGGTGTCTAAAGAAGATGCCGGGATGAGGCTGCCAGAGAAGATAGCGCTAGTGAGCTTCAAGGGTCACATCAGCTGAGCGCCTGTGTTCTGCATGATGAATACTGCACATAGACTCTGCCTTCCAAGTGATCCGCATTCCACAAGCCTTCTTCACTCTAGGGTCTCACATCCCAGACCTCATAGAAGGTGCTGGGAACAAAGAGAAAAGGAAAACGTAGGCTCTGCTTGGAAGACAGAGTTCTATATTATAGATGATTAACAACGCAGATTCTGAGGCTAAACTACTGGGCATGAAATTGGTTTGGCAGCTACAGGTTGAGAAATCTTTGTCAAGTTACTTAACCACCCTATACCTGGGTCTCCTCATTTCTAAGATGGAATAATTAACATTCTTAGTATGAATAAGTAATCATTTGTGGGGGTTGACTTGAATTAGTACATAAAAGCAACTTGGAATAAAATACCAGCAATACATAAATATATTCTTAGCTACATATCCCTTAGTGAGCAAGTTGCCACAAATAACAATTTATATGCCAAACTGAAGTTAGCAGCAAGAGTTGTGGATCACATGAATATACTACAAAATAAGCAATCTTAACAGACTTAATTTCTGGAAGCTTTCAAATCACAGGGTATGTGATTCTGGACAGACTTAGCCCATACATCTAACTGGGAAATTCTGGTCCCAGAGAAGAAGGTGGTGAAGAACTGGGGGTTGAGGAGAGGTGCCTCTAGCCTCTGTTACAGGCACATACAACAGTAAGCACAGGTAGTTACTCTTCTATTATGTGTGCCGAGCAGTGGGAGGGGCTTCCTCACTGTCTTTGTCACTTTCTATTTCAATACATATCAACAGATTCCAAAAGTCTAATGCAGAAAAGGGAAAGAATTTCATTAATGCAGTTTTCCATTGGGCTTCTAATCTGTAACAGCATGTGTAGAGCACTGGGGTGAGGACTGTGCTGTAGAACTAGCGTGGATATCCACACTGCTATGGCAGGAGGTCACCCTGGCTGGACAGGCTGCCTCCAAAGGATGAGAAAGGCAGACAGCAGACCATCACCTGATCACGAAAATGCTCCTGTTGGTTATGAGTTAATCGGAATTGTTCACGAGTGAAAATACTGTTAGTTGTGAGTCTAGTTTTTCTTTCTTATCCCTTCACTCCTTTTTAAGACAGCCAGCTTTCCAATAAAATTCACATCCTAGATAAGACCCTTCCTGCACTGGTAAGATAGCAGACATCGAGGCTTAGCGACAATGTAAGTTATGACCAAATCAAAACCACTGCTCTGTGTCCTGTCCAACAGAGATATGACATTTATACTAATATTTGGCTAAGTTTCTCAATTAGTGATTGATGAACTAAAGCTCATCTTTGTAGTGAGGTGATGTAATTTTCCTCTTCGAATGATATTTGCACTGTAAATCTTTCAGAGGGCAGGAATGACACGTTCTTGCCATGTAATATCTGAAAACAGGACTACTGTGAGAGGGACATTTTTTCTTTAATAGAGTCTGAGAAACTGTGCATTTCATATAAATTTTGTGACAGACTAGGTGGGAGCCTGCCAGATAACCAGTCACTATGGGAAGTAATGAACTGCAGGAAGGGATTTAGGTTCTTTCAAATTCCTAAAGTTCATTTGGTCAATGTGTGGCCATAATGGAGTAAATATAGTATGGAAAAATCCTGGACTCTGATCATTAATGTTCTGTGAATGATGAGTTGTGCTTTCTCTATAAAATGTCATGATTTCCTTAGCTTAGGTATGAAAATGCATTTCATTTTATATTAACCTAAAATAAAGTCTTTGCATTGAATGGCAAGTTTAAAACTCAAAGATTTTCATTTTAGCCACTTCATTGTCATTTTCACTCAGTTTAACAGGTCAAAATTCTAAATAGAGAGACATTATTTGGGAAAAATTTCCTTAAGTTGCTTTAACAAAAAAATGGATGTATTTTTTATTAACTCTGAAAAAACATCTTTTTTAACCTGCCTTAATTAAATATTTCTTTAATTAGACTCCTAAAAAATAACATTTACACTGTGGGGCTTGTAAACATTCTCTAGATTTTCTTGTTAACATTTACACATGTTACTTTGCTGTTTGTGCAGCTACAGAAGGGACTTTTCCTTTGCGCTCTCTCCCCACTCTCTCCCCTGAAGTAATGCGCTCATCCTACATTTTGAGCAGACATCTTGCCTGCTCCTACAACTCTCAACCACCAGCCAGTTTTATCAGAAAGATTTAAAATGTCTTTTGAGGCTAGCACAGAGGGAAGTAGGTCGTGAAAAATCTCGGGGTATCAAGTCTTGTTTTCTTCTTGTGGAAAGCAATGGTCCTCCAAACACAGACAAGGAAGGAAACTTTCCATGGGTCTCTACCACCTTCATGGCACATTCTGACTTCATCTTGGTGAAAATTTTTCTGCCACTACTGGAAAGTAATTTTTTAAAAGAACTTTGATGGGGGTGCATCCTGGTAAATGTAAGTTCTCCAATTCCATCCTGTCTTGGGTCAATAGCACCAACCCTGCACCTCCCTCCACCCTCTCCCCATGGGGTGCAAATCTGTGAAGCACACAGCTTTAACCACCTAGCAGTTTACCCCGGGCATCTCTTGGGCAGCGAGTTTGTTCACATACTGACTCACTTGAGTGTTACTGGGGCCAGTGTCATTTCAACCAGCTGATTCTTGTATGGAATAAATTTGATAACATTGTCATTTTTATATTTCTTGTTATATTATCTTATAAAAATTAATTAAAATATGCAACTTTTGTTCACTTTGTATTTAAATATTTGGACTGGCAAGTGGTTAAGGTAGAATTTCTACAGCTTGAGTCAGGTGGAGGTAGTCCAAGAACAAGACCACATAAATGACAGCAAACCGGCTATTTATTTAGAGCTTGCTAGGGTATGAAGTCAGCTGCCACCACTTGGGTTTGACAAAGACTGAAAGTAAGAAAGCTTTATTGTAATGAAAGGTGGGGAGACAGGGGAGCTCCAGCTATGCTCTGATTGGAGTTTGTTGGCTTGTGAAACTGGAAGTAGCTAATTGGAAGCAGGACATCTCATGTGATTGGCTGAGGAATATATTTGACCTTCTCTGATCTTGAAGTGGTACAGAGGGACAGATGAGGGAGAAATAGAAAGACTAGCAGTTACTGACCAAATCATAACTATTCTGGACCCTTTGTTACAAGAGGCTGTTGTTTAGCTTCCTGCGTTTCTCACACATATGAGAGTTTATTGACATATATGCCATGACCATTGTCCATCAGTGTATTCATCTCAGTCTACAAGAAGACTGACACATCAGCAAAGTGTAAAACTGCACTGTCCAGTGAAGAAGCCACTAGCCTCACATGGCTATTGAGCCCTTGAAATGTAGTTAATCTAAAATGAGATGTGCTGTAAGTGTACAATGTGCATTGATTTTCAAAGCCTTCATATAAAAATGGAAAAAAAAGCAGCCATTAGTAGTGTTTTTAATATTGAGTATATATTAAAATGGATGTAATTTAGGACATGTGAGATAAATAAAATATATTGTTAAATTAGTTTCATCTCTTTCTTTTTTTTTTTAATGTGTCCAGCATAATTTAAAGTTTTCTTATGTGGGCCACATTTATGGCTTGCATTACATATCTGTTAGACTACCCAGAAAGAAAGGATTGACATTTTTCACTTTCAGAGGTGAGGATGGCAGGTTTTCCCCCTGGGAAACCCTACACAAATGGTTTAGTATACAAATATTTTTCTTCATTGGGGCAGAACAACTCACAGTGAGAAGGTAACTTTTGGGGCTCAGGAACTAAGGAGAAAAGACTTACCTGTTCAAAACATTGCTACTTAACTATGTCATACAGAGGTTTGAATCAACATATCCTTGCACAGAGCTTTATTTTGTTTGGAAAAACCTCTTGATATGCCTTTTAATTATATAAATATCCAAATAGTAGAAGATAAGGATTAAACGGAGGAATCACTTACCCTGTAATAGAAAACTTTACTTTTCTGGATTGATGAGGTTTTGTAGTGTTAAGATTTCCCTACTTTTTTTTTTTTTTTTTTTTTCTGTAAGAGACTGGGAGCCACAACAGAAAGAAGAGGTTGAAATTCAGGGAAAAGAAAACTGAGTACAATTTCTGCAGCTCTGAGGAAGAGGGTAAACATAAAGTAGCCAGCGGGCAGGGAGCTAAGGAAGAGGCTGACTCTCGAAACTTCTTTCGTGGGACAAGACAAGTAGTAACTGATATCCACGTTAAGCCTTTTCTCCCTCATAACTTCTTTCTTATATTCTCAAGTCTGAGCAAAGTCAGGTATTGAGGTTGGTATTGGCACTTCTTTGGGAAATGAAAGGAAAAACTGCATCCAGATTTTAAGGGGTTGCAGCACATTTGTCAAATCCTTCACTTTTACCTAGCTCCTCTGTCATGCTGTTTGCTTAAAAACAAGCTTTTAAAAGAGAACATGCAATTTAACACTTTTAAACTACCCATTATTGTCTTCCATGAATCTTTTTTTGTTGGCCCAAGAATGCAAAACTATAGCCAGTCTCAAAGGGTTTGTATTGTTGAAAGGGTAGCTGTAAGATTAAAAATAGCACCATAGTTTATCTTCAGCTGCTGGGGTATTGGTTTACTATCCTCACAGAAACAGCTTTAATTACAGAGCAAAGAATAAACTGGACTTGATTGCTCCTCAGAAAGACTGACATTTCAGTCTCTCCCACAAAATGCTTATTGATGTTGATGCAAGAAAAGAGAAGAGTCAGAATACAAAAGAGCTTTGTGTTACCAGTAGTTGGGGAAGCATCCTTTGTCTTCCCAACTTAATAGTTTTGATATGGAAGTCAACCAAATATAAAACATTTCAAACACAACATTGTCATTTTCACAATCTTTCTTTTTTGTGGCTGTACTTTAGAAAACATTCAAAGAAAGACAATTGATGTTTTTGAGCTGCCAGAAGAAAAAGGAAAACAAAGACGCCAGTCAACAAAACTGACCACATCCCACATTCATACTTAAGAAAAGATATTATTTACAACAATTATAGCTGCATTCTCTACACATATTGAAAGATAGATGATGAAGATTTAACATTCAAATGGGGAAGAAGCCTCATTCAAAATAATTGGTATCATGTAAACTCCTCTTTCAATACTGCTTGGGGTTAATTAACATGCATGTGCAGTGGTGTATATCAAAGGGAGGAAGGGAGAGAGAGAAGGAGAGAGAGAGACAGGGAAAGAGAGAGAGAGAGAGAGAGAGAGAGAGAGAGGGAGAACACTAAGTATTCAGGGCTAAAGATGTCAGAGTTTCTTTTCCCATCCATGAGAGGAGCTTCATAACATCCCTTAGAGACATAGTCTTTGTGAAGGTAAACACCTGCTATTAGCTAGATAAAGAAGGTCGACAGTAAAGGATAATGTGTAAACAGAAGGAAAGTCATCTATAAACAAGTGTTAGGTACACAGGTAAAGGGATCCCGTTAGAATGACCAAGAAAGGGGCAGTCCAAACAAAGATCTTCAAGGAGAAATACACCTGGCCAAAAATATTTTCACAGTTTTGACTACAAATGTTAACCTCTCAGATTATTGGCTTGAGCTCTTACTTTGTTCTGTGTTTTCACGGTAAGTCCCAACAAAATAGAGTGGTAAAGGAGACAGACAGAGAGAGGGACCCTTGTTAACTCTAGGGAACACAAAAGCGAGAGCTTTTTTTTAAACATAATTTTCCAAAATGAGAGCAAAATTGAAATCAAACATGACTTTTAAGAAAATAAAAAGGCAATGTAAAAAAGTCTCTAAAGTCCACACAATTTCTTAGCATTCCTCAAGAGAGTGTGATGTTGGTAGGAAGATATGAGGACTCCAACACAAGGATTCACTTCCAGTCAACCTCAGCTAGTTTTTGGCACCGCCAAATCCTCATCATTCTCAAATGTGCAGAAGGAATGCTGTAAATAACTTAGGGAAAAAGGCAAAGCAAAATTTCAGATTTCAAAACATTTCAGTGTGTAGCAACCCAAAGGAGTAGCCTCAAAATCATTATTTGCTAGCAGGATTCCCCCCTCCTCAGTCTGTGGCAGGACACTAGGCTACAACACAATGCAAAGAGAAAGGTACTCCTGCTTTTAGGGGCTGTATCAATAATTGCTTCCTTTTAAAATGTGCCACTAAGTAACATGCAGTTTCCTGGATTGCTAAGACAAAATTCTGAAGAGAAATAAAATCATTTTATAACTAGTAAGTCAATACTGACATTTATAAATTATCTAATGATGAGACCATCTCAATAATAAATTCATTTAGCAAGTTTCATAGTGCTAGAATAATGTCCCAATAGTTTTAAGTTTATGAGACACTGTACTTTTTTGAGCATGAGCTTCAAACATATTTAATGGTAGGATAACAAAGTAGAATAAAAATTTTTGAGACAGTGGGTTCTCTGCTTTAGTGTAAATTGAGAAAATGGTCATCATGAAGAGTACTATTGATTATATAATTTTCCTAGTTGAACTGACCTCAGAATGTGTGACTGTCAGACTTTGTATGTAATGACCATAGAATTGAATAGATCAACCTGAGCCTTTATCAGAAGTAAGAAATCCATGAGGGAAAAACAAAATTGCTATCCTAGGAAAGTAGCTTGAATTCTCAATTCCTGGAATAGTAAAATGGGTCTGAATTCACAGATGCTGTGGTACTGTTAAGATTACTCAACTCCCTGGCTCACAGTGGCTCAAACTCTGCCACCGTGTCACAACTGTTTTATTTGTACTATTGCCACCTGTGCACTAAGTCAAAAACAGAGGGGATCACTAGCAGCCATCATAGCGATGGTGGAGGTAAAAAAAGTCATGAAATCCTATTACGCTGCCAGTTGAGAGGGTTCCTATCACTGAACTCATTTCAAGATAATAACTATCTTCTCATTAAAACAGTCATGATAACTATACCCCTAAAATAAAACCCCATGCAGTAGATTTTCTTATTTCACCATACACTATCTTAGGCCACAAAATGCTGTTTTTAAACCTGTAAGCAGCCTTAATCATCTGGGAAGGCATGTATGCTGTAATTCGTTAACTTTCTATGATTTAAGTCCATGATCTAGCAAATACGTCGTAGATGCTTAGATGAGATAACTTATCGGATCAGTTTCTCTTCTATGTAACATTATGTAATTTACATCATAATTTATCATGCTATGTGTTAGATTTGTAAAAATGTAAAGGAATATTGAATTGAGAAAACCTTCCTTCAACTTTATATAATGGTCAGGAAGTGGTCTCTTAGATCTTGATTTAGGTGTGTGACTTTGAAACATATAAATCTCTAATAAGAGAAAGAATTTCGGGATCTGACCACAATATGAAAGCATTTATAGTTTCTCGTAAGAGACAACTTAGCAAAGCCAACTGAATCTCAACACATACATAAGACTAAGTCATTTAAATTCATCTTCTACATTGTCTTAAAGGTATCCACCAAAGTCAAGAGACAGAAAACTTCTCCTTGACATTAAATATCACAACTCTTCCCTAATGCGGTTGGATTTTTTCCCTGAAAGAATAGAAAGTTCTTTCTTAAGGTGGGAATTTTAATGATAGAGATCGTCTATCATTTTTGATGGTCTTAATCAAGTCACCTTACCTTACTAGGCCTCAACTTCCAAATCTATAAAGCAAAGTAAAGAATACAACTGTATTAGTTTCCTTCAAGTACTGAGAGTCATTGATTGCAAGACATTATCAATTGCCAGTACAATATCATCTTACAAAAATGATAATCACAGCTAAGATATTAAAATGACACTGATGTTCAATCTCTACTTGACTTGGCCATTGTCTCTGGCAGTGGGCACATCATATTCTCTTTGTGTATCATAGGTAACTACTGGTTGCTACTTTTTAGGGCAGAAAGAGAAATCTTTCAAGGATATCTTTGCAAGAGAGCATCTATCCTTGGTAAGTAGAATGGCACTTGGTATCAGTGCTTTCAGAAGTAGGTATAAAATCTATTTTGAGGTGAAGTTAATAGTCTACAAACTAAATCTTCATCTATTTGCTAGCCCAAAAGATGACTTACTTCAGTGGCACTTTATATCCCGAATTAAAATTTAGATTACTCTGTAATTTGGAATATTTATCAGTATATTAAGTGCATATAAAGTCATGCCAAGAATATGCAAAGATTTTGGCAGAGCCTAATTTCTATTGCATTGTGTAAATTTCTCTTTGTGTTGAAATTCTGTGGATATTCTGAATTATCTATACCTCCTGTAGCACAATTAGCATTTGTTCATGGAACTAGAAAGGATTCCAGCCCTATTCTTCCTATACAAAGCCAATGAATATCACAGCCAAAAGGAAATCCTTTAAGGTTTGAGTAGCAAAGGGATAGAGGTTACCAGTTTGTATTTGTTATAAGGATACAAATTTAGTCTAACTCTGAATAGTACACTGATTAGCAAATAAATAGATTTCTGGGAGTTGGAAGCAGGATTGCATTTGCAAAGTCTACAATAGAAAAAGAAGTAGAATTTCAAATTATATTTTTAAAGACCATTTCAGACCATCTCCATAGTCCCACATACCAACGGCTTGATATTAAGCCAGTGTGGATTGAAATTTCTACCTTAATCAAAGGTAGAAACAAAATTATCCTTGGGCTCATGGTAAGCCTTTTTGCTTCTTTCAAAAAAGGAATGGAAAAAAGCAGCCTGTTAATTGTGCTCCAGAAGAATAAGTCGGGATCTGATTATATAGTTTAGTTGTCAAATTAATTCATGAATTTTCCAACATTTTTAAAGCACATATTTTGAAGTATTGAAGTCCTGCCCCCCGTGAAAGCTTTAGGGGCCTTTTGAGACACACAGATACAGAAATAAAATACGCAAAAAGATGAGGAAACAGTTCATGATATTTAGTGATATTTGTTCCTCAGAATTCCGTTAATTTAAAAGAATGACTTACATTAAGAAACTTGGCAAATACCAGAGTAAAATTATTTCTGCTTCAGCAAATGATACCCAAAAGAAAGAAAACCATTCATGAAATGTATATATGTATTTATGGCTATTCTTATTTATGTTACTGTAATTTATGTTTTCTAGAAATTGGCTGGCCTTCTTCCATGCTCAGGAGGAGAGTACACATAATGGCACTGATTTCTCACAATTGGTATTCTCTTGAAAGGCCAGAAACAATAACAAATGCTGGTGGAGCTATGGGGAAAAAGGAACACTTCTCCATTGTTTGTGGGAGCATAGACTGGTGCAACCACTGTGGAAATCAGTGTGGAGATTACTCAAAAAAATTAGGATTAGAGGTTCCACTTGACCCAGCTATTCCCCTTCTGGGTATCTTCCTGGAAGAATTAAAAATGTCATACCACAGCGATATATGCACACCCATGATTATAGCAACGCAGTTTATAATAGCTAAATTTTAGAAACAACCCAAATGCCCATCAACTGAGGAATGAATAAAAAAGATGTGGTCTTTTTATACAATGGAGTAATACTCAGCAATAAAGAAGGATAAACTTGAAGCATGTCTAAGTAAATGGATGTTCCTTGAGAATGTACACTTAAGTGAAATAAATGGGACACACATGTAAACCCCATACTGTTTCTCTGGTGTGAGATAGAAAAAGTGTAAATAAGGGCCAAATAATATAAAGGGTATTGTGAAATAGGAATAAATTGTTCAAAAGAAAGGAGAGGTAGGGAGGGGGCAGGGGAAAAGGAAAGAAGGGAAAAGAAAAAGTAATGATAAAATAAAGATAAAATGGAAACAAAGATTTGTAAATAGGAAAGGGAAGAGGAGTTGAAGGGAGGGGAGGGGACTGGGAATAGAAAAAAGAGGAATCAATTCCTTTTATTTCTTCTTCCCCTCCATTACCCCTTTTTTTTAGTTATCATCAGATTATTTTATTTACTTTATAAATCCTTATAAAGTTAATTATCATATGTGCAGACTAACAGCAAGACTAACAGGCCAAAATGCATATGAAACACATATGGCAATTATACTAAATCAAGGCACACTTACAGATACATTGTCCACGACGGATTACAATAACCTTCTCGTCTGGGAATATATGGTTTGCTGGCAGAGTGTTTGCCTGGCATGAGCAAGGCCCTGGGTTCAATTTCCAGAATTGCAAAACAAAAACAAAAACAAACCAGAAAAACAACAACTTTTCTCTTTCTCTTCTTTTCTTCTTGTCTGCCTTTTATTTTGCGCTTTATTTATACATCGAGTTTCTTATATACGAGAAATCATGTGATATTTAAGTGTGTGTATCTGATTTATTTCACTTAATATTATGATCTCAAGGTGCATCCATTTCCTCCAAATGACTCATTTGTCCTTCTTTATGGCACAGTAGTACGCCATTATGTATAAATAACACATTTTTTTTTTACCCATTCATCTGGTTGATGGACATATAAGCTGCTTCCAAGATTTAGCTATCATGAGTATTTTCTGTTTGAAAAGTTGCTTTCTAAATTTATTTCTTTCATTCATAATATCCTGTTCCCAATCTTTCTTCTCTCCACTGTATGTTCCCCCTTTTCCCTTTCCATTTCTAGCTTTCCAATTCTGTTTTCCATCTGTGTTTGCTGCCAAAAGCCTCAAAGTCCTAATCCAATTTCCTTCTGAACTGTAAAGGCATCATGATTTTCTCATGATTTCTATGGGTTGCATATTCTGCCCCCTCTTACTTTCTTGCCTTCTTGCATTTACTGTTTCCTTAGGTAGTTTAAGCTATCTAGGTATTTATAATCACAAAACATATTTCCATGTTCTCTGACATTTGATTTTCATAATATTCCAGTGAATTGGTCATAATTATCACTCCTAATAAATGAAAGCATGAATGTTGAGAGAGGATAAATGATTTAACTGATTTGTCTAATCCCATTCTTCATGAACAACAGAAAAGGAATTTAAGTTCAGAAATCTCGACTCTCTTAATCTCATTGCCTACAAGTTAACTATTATATGTTCTTCTGTATCTATATTTTCCCACTACTTTTTGAAATTTTAGAGGGACTTTCGAGAGAAAAAGAAATATGAGTCAGTCTTTTAACTTGATATGACAAACAACATGGCAACTAGATGAAAAACAACACAATTTACTAAAGTTACCAGAGTCCTCTTGAATATCGAAGTGAGGTCAGGTTCTCTCACTGAAACCAGTACTAAAGGAGCAGAGTATAACCATCTTTTTGTTTACTGTTGACCTTACAGATGAGGAAACTGATGACAGTGACATGCTAGGAATTCACTAGCTTATTGTTTTACTTTTCTTGGAACACAAAAGACTGATTTGCCACCTCCCTTGCATCTACTTGCTACCGAATTCTGTGCAATGGAATAGGCAGAAATTAGCTACATCACATCCAAGCCCAACCTTAGAATTTCTTTTATAAGCTTTTTCTTTTTCTTTCTTCTCCTGAAGTCTGTGTAGCTGAAAGGAAAGGACATCTCTCGCAGAGGATATGTGCCTAGAAGGGCACTGGATTTCATGTAAGTGAGAAACCAGCTTTTACTATATTATGCCTTTGCAATATGGGGGATTATTTGTTACCATACCATAGTCTCACCTATCTTGACTGATAAATAAACCTAAGTCCATATCTACTTAGTGGTTTGCTTAAGTTTGCTCAGGTAGTAAACTATTTGTTATTTCTGGTGGTATTAGCCAGATGTCAAGTTTCTAATCTGTTGTCCCAGGCCTAGAAATATTCCTATAGAATTCAGTGTTTGTATAGGTGTGCAGTGCCTTTGTTTTTGATTTCCGTTTTGGTAAGAAACACACATTCTGGTTTCTTTATTTGATAAAACTTTTCTGAAAAGGAAATACTATGGTGCCCTTCATGTAATTAATCAGGAAAATTATTTTAAAATAAAAATCAGGGGATTTCCAGAATGGCAGAGTGAATAACTTAGAAAATCATTTCCCCAAAAATCACTGATACAACTGAGAAAGATTGTTGAAAACAACCATTCCAGCTGTTTAGACATTAGCAAATTGAGATGGAAATTTACCCAAGGAAAGTCACTGTACCTCAGGTGAGAACAGAGTGAGTCCATGATGTTAAAACCTGAGCTTCCCCCATTCAGAAGCCACCACCAACTCCACCCCGAAAACCACGCCAGTTCTGCCTCGAATGGGAAATCTGTAAAGTCCAGCAGCGCCCTTGCTATAGGAGGCTAACAACACTTGGAGAAATGTGTGGTGAGCCCCAAAGTCTAGAAACAACCCAAAGGCCTATCAATAGATGAATAGTTATTTTTTTAAACACTTATTTATTTATTTATTTATTTTTATTTATTTTTATGTGGGAACCAGGAGTTGAACTTAAGACCTCACGCTTGCCAGCAGGAGCTTGTGCCACTGAGCGATATCGCCAGCCCTTTTTTCTTTATGTGGGTAGCAGGAGTTGAACTCAGGACCTCATGCTTGCCAGGCAGGGGCTTATGCTGCTGAGCTATCTCACTGGCCCAGCTATCTCACCAGCCCTTTATTTTTTATATAATTAAGTTTATTGGTACATTTTAGATATACACAATGATCATATTCATCATAGGGCTTTTGTACCTGTACATGACATATTTTAATTTCTCTATTTTTCCCAACCCTCCCTCCTCCCTTCAACCCATCTTCCCCTCCCTATTTAAAAAGCTTTGTTTCTATTTTATCCTTTTTTTCCCCTTTTCCCTTCCTTCCTTTCCCCCTTCCCCCACCCCAGTTCTTCTTTCCTTTTGAACAATTTCTTCCCATTTCACAAAATCTATTGTACATTTTGGTCTTTATTTACCCTTTCAGTTTCTCACACCAGGGAGACAAAGTGATGTTTACACATGTGAGTCCAATTTATTTCACTTAAAGATTATGGTCTCAAGTTTCATCAATTTACCTAGAAATGCCTCAGATTTATCCTTCTTTATGGCCAGTACTCTATTATATAAAAAAACACATCTTTGTCCATTCCTCAGTTGATGGGCATTTGGGTTGTTTCCAGGATTTAGCTAATACAAACTGTGCTGCTATAAACATGGGTGTGTGTATGTTGCTATGGTATGAATAGTTAAATATATGGCAGTCTGTCCCTATAGTGGAATATTACAAAAGAAAGGAATGATCTTTTGACACATAAAACAACATCAGTATGTTTCACAATAATGCCTCCAAGTAAAATAAGCTAAAAAATGCATCCTTGGTGTACGATTCCACTTATATAAAATCCTATGAAATATGAACTAGAGAAAGAAACCAGTTCAATAGGGAGGAGGGTAGTGAAGGGTGAGGGAAAGTTTACAAAAAGCATGAGAAAATTTGGGGGGTAGAGGATATGTTCACCATCTCATGGTAATGATGGTTTCACAAAAGTATACATTTGTCAAAACTTAAGAAATCAGCCACTTGAAACATTTACAATTTATTGTAGCTTATTATACCTTAGTAAAGATATTTTGAATGTCATTGACACCTGAAATTGTTGAGTTAAATTGATCCCTTCCAACATCTCTTTCATTTTTTAGCCTGGATTTCCATTTACTCACTGGTACAAAGCTTTAAGCCCTAAGTGGAACACGGAAGTTAAATGGAGCGCGGGTTCAGAGGAGCAGAATCACCGTGGTTAGTAAATAGTGGTTCCATGGTTTATAAATGTAGAAAAGGGATTATTATAACTACAACTATCACTCAGTCATCTAATCTAGCTTTTTGTGCTATACCTGAGGAAGCTCAGAGGGAGAAAGAGACCTGTTTGAGGACAATTGGCAACAAGTAAGGATTTGAAGACATGCTTTCATCTTGTAAGATACTGGGAAACAGAAAATAATATTCACTTTGCTAACTTTATCATTCATTTAGAACATTTCTACTGCATAAAATCCATACTAAAAATATCAATTCAACTCTTATTGGCTTCCAAAAAATGCAACGAAAGTCAAACCTGTATCTTAAGATGTTGTCTTCTAGTCAAACATTCTTTCCCCTTTTCATTCTGATGGCTTTACTGTAATTTAAGTTTTTGCCAAAGGTTTTTGAATCATTGACAACTGTGTTTGACAGAGATAGAAGCTTTTTTTCTACCAAACTCAAAGCCAGACTTGAGAGCAGAAAGCATGATTGGCAACAATGGGAAGAAGAATATTTGCTCATCTAGAACATTTTAAAATTCTTAACACTGGTTTTACTCTTAGCCCAGGACACCCAGATGCAAACTACAAGACAGGAGGGACCACTCGTTTAAACCTCTGAAGGACAGCAGCAATGAGACACAGGGAGGATGCCTGTCCCTGCTCAAAGCAGACACCTGCCATGGTCTGGCCTACTCCCTGCAGACTGGGGAGAGTAGAGACCCTGAAGTCAGACAGAACTGAACTTACCTCCTGAGTTCTTCATTTCTGCATAGTTTTCAATCTTATGATTTCCTCATTTGTAAAGTGGAGCTTTATAGCAGAATTGTCATGAAATTTAGAAATAATATCTATGAATTCCATCTCGGAATGCCAGGCTTATACATGTAATCTGTGGACTTTTCATATATAGTAAAGGTTATCATTGATTATTTTAAGACTAAACATGCAGCTATGAAGAGAGGTGCTTCTGGAGGAGGAGGAACACACCCACTGTACTTGGCAACTCTTCCAGTCACACAGGGGCTGCAGATATTTGTCCCTCAGTGTCCAGCTGTTTCCTTCTGTTATACCTGGTGCAGCATAAGAAAATTTCTCTGCAGGTTTCCACAGAGGCAGCCAGAATGTAGGTTGTGAATCTTTTCTTGAGTTGGGTGAGAAATGGTTTTCATTTTTTCATGTTTAGAAGGACGCACTGCTCTCTCCAACAAAGAGCAGAATTTCATTGACTTTGAGACTTTGATGAACTCAACTGAATTTTTTTCTTCATAAAAGAAATACTTTTATATACTTGCATTTCCATAGTCATTTATGAATATTTTTGTCACGGTAATCACACTGTGTTGTGGATATTAGCTGTAGCTAGTATATATAGAACTAAATTTGAATTTCTCAAGGAAAAGGCATACCTTCCACCTTTGTATATCTCCAGTATGTAGCATAGTGTTTACATATAGCTGAAACTTTATGCATGTCTGTGGAAGTGAATATCAGAAGTCTTAACTGTTACAAATCAAGGCAGAAGATGTCTCCTTTACAAGATTAGAAGAGGCTTAAAATTCTATGGGCTACAGGACAAGAACTGTGCTCCAGTGGCTGCCCTTAATTAGTTGGGGCAGAACTAAGAGTAGGAAATGAGTTTTATTCACTAAGGTTAGACTTGAAACAATGTGTCTGCCTCCTTGAAGAAGGATACATAAAATTATATCAGGATCACAGTGTGAAATTGCAGAGAAATGATCAGTGAAATAATATGTTGCAATTGTTGAGTCTGAGGGATTGAAAGGGTTCATAGGAGCAAATTCTCCAAAGTTAATTTGGGGATAGATGAATTGGCAATGACTTTTAATCTATCATATATAAAATATATAATATTCCCCAAAAGAACCAGGTTATATTCAGTTACAATTTGTAAAGCATATACTTGAATATACTTGATTGTTTAGCAATCCATCTGAGGATTTCACAAAAATTAGTTGTATATAATCTAATGAGTTATGTCTTCTTAATTTTAATGAAACAAAAGGTTAGTGAAGAGAGCCTGAATCTACCAATTGAGATTCTCTATTTAATAAATAGTTAACTTCAGATCAGTTTAGTAAGAAGCCTGAATCTGTTAGTTGCATAGAAATATAAATGATTTATTCTATTACTGCTACTAACAATATTCAGTCAAAGTGAGACAGATCAGAAACAATTCAAACTCACCTTTTTCTTGCTGATAGCCAGGAGTGCTCTAATTGAGAGTCAGAACTATCCTGGATGCCCCCCCTCCACTCCCGGAGATGTCTGCCTTGACCGCAGAAGGCCTGAATTTGGACCAATTAGAAAGCTTGAACTTGGACCAATTAGCAACCTTAATTTGGACAAATCTCAAATGGTTCCACCCTGTGATCTTCTGATCACTCTGTTGAAGTAGGTTTAAGAGTTCAACCAATCTCAGTTGAGTGTCCTGTAGTCAATCCCTGAGGACCCCACCTTGTCAGGGCTTCAAACTCCAAACAATTCTAAATGACTATGCCCTCTCTACTGCTCTGTATGAGCAATGCTCTTGTGCACTCCTTGAGTTCCTTGATGTGGGCTCCTCCTGGTGTACTGACCTCCCTGTGCTGTAGGACAGCTCTAAATAAATCCTAGTTCCTGGAGTCCTATAAATCTATTCACAATTTCTTAGGTAGTGTGGGGCTCAGAAAGTTCTGAAAATCTACCTGTGTTCTTATCCTAAATCGTATGTGCAGAATGGATTGCTTAAAAAAAAAAAAAAAAAAAAAAAAAAAGATCTGGTAGCCCTTAAGAGTTCTAGAAAATGGAAGCAGAGACCAGCAGAGAATGACTGGTGCCAGTGACCAAGCTTTGACTGGCAGTGTTGATGGGCAGAGACCTGCAGAGGTAGTGGAAGCTGTTGGAAGAACTCCACGTAGCTGCCAAGAGGCATGTGAGCCTCCGCTGCTCAGGAGTTCATAGGGGCTGCTAATAGCTCTAACAACAAAGGCTGAGAGCCATTGGTAATTAAAGCCCTGAGCTCTGGTGAAGCTGTATTTTGCCAATTTACAACTTTCATCGGAATTGAGCAAAAGAACCCTCAACTGATAGCAAAAATCTTCTTTTTAGCAGGTGGAAGATTCCCATAACAACCTCCCATCCAATTCTATTTCTCTCTGTCTCTTTCAATTGTTAGAATTATTTCATTTGGGTTACTTCAGGCTTTTCCCATTCATTTTAATATTTTACTAACTATATGTTCAGTTTAAAGACCTTTCTCTTCTTTACATCTTTCCCCATTTCCTGCCTGCAATTGCCACAAACCAAATGCCTCCATTTGTGGGCTTTGTTGGTGACTGTGGTGTTGAGTTCCTCCAATCTTTCACTCACTTTCACTTCTGTCTTCCCTGCTTGGGGAAATGGGTGTTGATGAAGGCAATTGGAAGATGTGGCCTCCATTAACATGACTACAAGTCTTTAATGTTACCATAATTCCATTCCTCTACTGTAGAAGATAAAGAAGCTAAAAACTTCCCTGCTTCACTTGCAGCTATAATGTACAGAGCATCCAATTCTGACTAAGAGAAAGAAGCAGAAATTTGTTATGTGGCTTCTAAAAGTACTTTTATTTTTCTTATAAAAGCAACACACTTGGCCTTTCGTTTGTATCCCGTCTTTTTTCTTCCTTAAATATTCACTAGATGCCCAAGGTTTGGTCTTCCAGCTTGTAGCCATCAGAGGAAGTTTGAAAGAATCTATAACTACTGAGATGTAAATCTAAGGCCATCAGTGACTTCTCACCAGTCATCTGGTTTTATAAGATAATTAATCTCTATTTATTAAGGCTTGCGTTATTTGCAACCAAAAACATTTCTAATTGATGCTGGTTCTGGATATGTTTCAGTTGTCTCTTTGGCAATAATGATCTACCTGTCATTTATTGGTTTTGTATAGAAATAGTGGCATTTATACTGCCAATCAGACCTACAGTTAACTGCTTTATTTTTTAGCAGTATCTCTGAGTATCTGTAACCCCTTGAGAAGTTTGTCCACATCTGTTAGCCAATCCCCAGCTGGCAGCACCATTTTTCATCTGTCTGTTCTCTATGCCTCGTAGCATTCACTGCAATGTTTCCCCCACCACATGCACCTTCAGCAGTCTCCTAACCCTTGAGATTGCTAAGTATTGGCAAATCCTATCTTTTTCACCTCTGGAGCACTGGAAACTCTGGGAGACATCATGTAGCTTCTTGACATAGAGCCATCCTACCCTGCACCATCTCTCCCTTAACCTTAAGCAGACACTTATCCTTCCAGATAAACAGAAGACTTTCTGTATCTGTGGAGGTGATTGTCTTAGGGTCTTCCTTCCACGATTCTTCCTTCAACCACAGGGAATTACAGAAAGTAATATGTTTGCTTTATTAGTGCTTCTATCCCTACCCAAAGAAGATCTCCGCGTACTCCTCTCAGCCTCCTTCTAATATCTACCACCTAAAATGAGTGCTGAGGTTAGGGTGAGATAGTAGCTGTGGCAGGCCCTGCTGAATTGGCATCTGCCACTAATCCTTTCAGGAGTGGGCTGGCATCAAGAAAGGAATGTTCTTCAAATTTGTAATGGATACAGTATGGTGATTTCTGTTTTCAGACGTGTGCTTTAGACTCTCAATTCCTGTAAAATTTCAACATTCACAATAATATATATATGGGTCCTGTGTACTTCTCTGCTTCTACCTTCAGTGATCTTAGATATTGTACTTCATTTTTTCTCATATAAAAAATGAGAATCTAGATGTAAAAATTCCCACTAACTTAGTTCAGTTTTGAGTGTGCTAGACTTCATGCTTTAAATAGAGAGAATTAATCAACTGTATCTTTTGACCTTCTGCTGCCAGCTATATTACAAACATGCAAAAATGCCACTCCATTTCAAATGTGCTTTTGCTAACATCTGCCCCAAAAGGTCTAAGGTAACATGCCTGCCAGAGGCTCGGTATCCAGGATGTTTATAGACCTCATCTTAAGGTATCCAAAGTATGTGTAATATCCATGCAACTTAGAAGAATCTAACTTCAAGTACTTTCTTGGTAGGGGCATTTGTTTACTTTCTTCATCTTCCCATTCATAGACACATAACACACACACACACACACACACACACACTGCTCACATGCAGGTGTTGCATGAAATTAAAATCATGCCTGTTTCAATTTTGCTGAGGTTTGTAAAGCAACAATTTCACATCCACTCATGTTTCTCTAGTTTTTACTAGTCAGTTCTTTCACATATAAATCAGGCAAGCTGCACATAGAAGTTTGAATGACAGCTGAGAAACAGAAAACATTTACTTATTTATTTATATTTCATTTTTAGAGGAGAATTAGTGAATTCTTTTGAAATTGAAATCATGTACTTGGACTATATCAATAACTTGGAAAGCATTTTTTCATGGCTTCTACCATTTTCAAACTCCTTATAAGACATTATTCAGGCATAATACTGATAAATACCAGGAGATTATAACTCACTGCAAGTTCAAAAAAATGAGCAACATTCAGAATTTCTGGTCATCTATAGGCATATGATACATATTCTTCAATAAGAAATATAAGGAAAATAGCAGGAATCACTATTATTGAATTTATAAAAGCTTCACTTCTTCTGTTATGTAAAACAAATACTAATCATAAAATATGAATCTTATCAAGGCCATTCAACTATTTTCTTAGTTAACAATAGTGAGTGGATGTCTCATGTTTAGAGGTGCTGCGTATGATGCTATAGTCATAAAGGTGCAGTAATTTTAATTCTTCTTTTTTTCCCTTAACAATGTAAAAATTGCTTGCTAATTATTCTGTTTCTCTGTTTGAGGCTATTATATCTTTTAGATACAGTCCACTTATATTAACGGACTTTGTGGGAGTGCTATTCTATCTAATCTTTGTCTACAAACACATCAAAAGGAAGAGTCCTGAGGTTTGCTGACAACAAAGTCAGTGAATGACAAAGTAAATGTTTTGAGGGTCACACTGACACTGGTTTGTAAGTCATAAAATGGCTTTCCAAATTTGTATTTTAGTCTATCTATTGTTAGCAATTAAGATGACTCAATCATTGAGAAGCTGGCCACTGATGAGGTAGTCATTGGAATGTTTGCCCACCTCATTTCTGCTGCCTGAAATCTTAGTCTAATATGTTCATTTCTTTCCTTAAATACTTTCAGCCTCTCACTGCTCTAAGATGAGGTGATACTCTGTGTTTCCAGTTTTTTGTTCAGGTCATTTATGATACCAGGTAAGTATGCCCTATGTCCTAAAGGAAACTGCAGGTGTAAGAGACCATGATTAATGGAGAGATTTGATGTCATCTAAGTGAATTTTGATTTCTTCATTATTTTGCCTAAATCAGAAATGACTAGAGTAATAGACTTGTAAATGTTCTCTCTGATCTTTCTGATTTATATATATGAAACACAAACCTGATGAGACAAGTATCTAAGAAGAAACTGCTGAACACAAGAGATCAGAAGGTTTAATCTTACCTAAAACCCACAAAAGCAGAATAATTGAACTTGTCTCCTGCTTAGCTCATCCACATTCTCTATCTGCTTTTCACAGTCTCTCTTAGCCTAGGCTTGGCCAATGGCTATTTTCTGGTGAGTACTAAACAATCAAGTCTTTGGCACTAACTGTTTATTAATATATATAGTCTTCGGCACTAATACATTCTGACATGTGTCTACTTAAAACTACAGGTGTTTACAAACACATGCACACACAAAATACGGTCAAGGTTAATGAAATGGGGTTTTTAAGTGTATTATATGCTATAGTCCCTGGAAGAAAATGTCTGATGAAAGCTCCACATGTTTTACTTCTTTGACTTTGCCTTCTTTTTGCTTTACCTTGCTCCTACCTTATAAATATCAGCAGTTCCCCATTCATGCCTTCAGCTTTCGTGTTCCTCAGAGAGGCCAGCAAAGCAGCTGTGTAATGCTCCAACATCAGGGAGAAACTAATAATGCTCCCTGATAGTTTCCTCCACATTAAGGGTACCTCCTGGCTTCCGTTCCTTTCCCCACCAATTATACTAGATTGAAATAGCATAAGTCTATTTTCAATTATTTTAAGGATTATTTTCTATCCTGGAAAAAACACCAGTAATTTTTGTCAAGGATAAAAATGTAACTATCATATAGTTTCCTTAAAATTTTGTTTTCAGAAATCTTTGTTTTATTCACACTCAAGTCCAAACATAATCACCTCAGACAAAAAGCAAGGTGTCAAATACTGGTGTTCGGTGCTTTGAGGGACACTCCAAAATTTCTACTCCGACTCATTATCATTGCCTCCCAATCATAAGAATGTCCAAAGTTCTACCATTGTCTGTTCCTGGGGTTCTTTTCTGGCTCAGTATCCAATTAAAATGCAACTGCTCTTGAAATCATACATTAAGCTTTTATCAAAAGGCATCTTAGAAGCTCTTGAGAGGTTGAGATCCACCACTGCTGTGTGAGGCTGAGGACAAGCAGCAGAGAAGTGGTAGACACAGAAGTTCAAAGTGCCCCATTCAAATTTTGACATCTCACAAATCTGTTGAGAGCCCATGTAGCTTTTTAGTATCTTGAAACATTCTAAAATATTTACTTGTTCAAAAATTTAAAAATGTACTAATTCTTTGGTTAATTTATTTATTTTAATCTAATTCTACAAACATTTGTTAGGTATATCCTATGTGCCAACCAGAGTGGCAAGTTCTTGGAGGATAAGATAAGGAAAACAGGTGCTCTTCCCTCAACAATATCACAAATAGAAGAAACATAAATAAAAGAACCTAAGTTAACATACAGTGGAGACCAAAGAATGCCAAATTGAAAAAAAGCAAGTGGAGACCAAAGAATGCCAAATCAAAATAGTGACAGCAAGATGCCAGGAGTAGAAAGTCTGTGTGGTGGACAAGGAAGATACCCACAGAAGTGATGCCATTTGATTGAACTCTGATGGATGAGTAGATGAAAAATGGGAGAAAGGATGTTCCAGGGGCAGCAAGATGGAAGTACAGGATTAGAGGTTTAAAAGCCCATGGGACTTTTGAGAAGACTGGTGCTGCTTCAGGTACTGCTTCAGGTCTGAGTATATTAAAGGATTCAGTGGGAGAGATCATTCAGTCAATGACTGTTGTGTGTTTTCCATGGATAAGGCAGTTGACTATGAAACAACACTGCACATAAACAATTACAGAGCAAAACACACACACACACACACACACACACACGGCTGCCTTTGTATGACTTTCGATACCACAATAGATATTTTCCTTCATCTTTGGAACTTCAAGAAGTAGAGACTAGGATGGGAAAATGGGTAGAAGGCAAAGAGTAATCTGGAGTTCATTCAGAACTGGAGCCCCAGGGTGCTCCAGACAGGCAAGCCCTGGAAATAACTGAATCATTGCAGAAATAACATTTTTAGTATATGTGCTGCTGAAGTGAGCAGTCATTGCAAAAATAACTGAATAATACCTCAATCTTCTCTGAGGAGTACTTAGCTGGTTCTAGGGAGATGCAGATTGAAGTACATGTTATATTTGTCTCAGCTCTGTCATTTAGTCATTTAGTCAGTTAATAAAGATAGAGCAATGGTCTACTAAGTACTAGCCATTGGGCTCAGTGCTGGGGATAGAATGATGTTATGGTTCGCATCTGGAATGTCCAAATTCTCACATGTGTGGAAGGTGATTGAGTCATGGAGGCACTACACTTGACTTGCTGTTAGGACGCAGGGCCAGGTGGAAGCAGGTCTTTTGGGGCCTGACCAGGAATAGTACATATATATCTCCCTCTGAATCTTCTTCCTTCTCTCTCTGATTCATGGCTGCCATGATGGGATCAGCTTTCCTTGCTGCAGGCCCTCCCACCATGCTCTTTCTGCATTTAAGCCCACCAACCATGGACTGAAACTTCGGAAACTGTGAGCCAAAATACATCTCTCATCTTTTAAATTGTGGGTGTTGGGTACTGTGTCTCAGTGATGACAAAGTGAATAAGACATATGTTCTTTGGCCCATTAGTTTGATTTTCAGTCAGATATATGATAATTAACTTTATAAGGTCTTATAAGATAAATGAATCTGATACTGGAAAAATAAACGGGAAATAGAGCGAAGGGGAAAAAAGAATTGAAATGTGTGTTATGTACTTGTACCAGCTCACTACGAGTGTAATCATTGTGTACAGCAAACATGTACTAATAAAAGTAAAATGAAAAATAAGTGGTAAGTAGATGAGAGATGAGTCACGTTGAGGAGAAACATATATAGGCCATAAACAGTAGCAAGGACAATACTTAAAATTGAAGGTGCTCTACAAGACCAAAGAGTATTTCATCCTGCTCATACATGCCAGAAAGACTTCCTGCAAGGGTTGACAGGCAAACTGAGTTTTGAAGGATGGATAAGGGTTTCTTATGGCCAAGAAGAAGAGAAAGACATTCCACACATGGGAACACAGAAATTGCATGGTGTTTTTGAGGAATAGCAAGTACTTCAGAAGAGCTGATGTGATAAGAGGGTACAGAGGCAAGAAAGGAGAAATAAGGAGAAGCAATGGGTAGAGGCTAAATCTGAAGAACCTTATATGACAGAATTTAAACTTTATTGTATAGAGAATTGGTTTCCCTGGGAGGACTTAAGTAAGGCACTTATATGACCAGTTAATTTTGAATTTAATTTAGTTTTAATATTATTTTAACTGACAAACAAAAATAACATGTGGTATACAGTATTGTGTTTTGAAACATGTATACATTGTGGGATGGTTAAATGAAAGCTAACATTTGCACTACATCACATACTTGTGATTTTTTTTATGGTGAGAACACTTAAAATTTACTCTTTTAGCAATTTTCAAGTGTGTGGTGCAATGTTATTAACTATCACATTTTATGATCCATGCCTTGAATTTTTCCTTATCTCAAACTGAAATGTTTTTTCCTTTGACCAACATCTCCCCACTGTCCACCCCCTTCCATATCTTCACCAGTTCCTGGTGACCACCGCTCTAAGTCAGAGTTAGACAGCGATGGCTGCTTCGCTGTGGAAGTGGTACAACAGAAGACGTGAAGCCAGTGCTGATGAAGCCACCTGAGTAAAGACACAGAGTAAGGAACATCCTGGATACTCCTTTTTCTCGAGCTTCTTATTTTCTTTTCTTTTCTTTCTTTCTTTCTTTTTTTTTTTTCCTCAGCTTCTCATTTTCTGCCAGTGCCTCCTTCCACAATTACTGAAAGCTGGGGAGAGAAGCTGGAAAATATAGTTTTCAGGGCTCAGTTCTCTGTAATATACAGCCGAAAAAGAGAAATGAAGGGATGTACATTATCTGGGAGAAAAGAGATGACTGAGTGACACACCTATGTTTATTCATCCTTTGGTAAAGTGATACATTGCACATATTAAAATAAACTTAGAGAATCATATGATCTCAGACATAGAATACATACTGCTCTTCCAAACATTGTCAGATCTTGTCATGCAAGTGTAATTATTTTATTCACATTTATTCATATTGACCTTAGGCATCAAAATTTTAAAATTTGAAATATTTTATAGTATAGTTCCTGTGAATCCCTGATTTGAAAGTATACTATAAAGCTACTGTGATAAAAACAGTGTGGTATTGGCAAAAAAACAGACCTGAAGATCAACGGAACATATTAGAAGATGCAGAAACAACTCCAGACATACTAAGCCACCTTATCTTTGACAAAGGTGCCAAACATATTCACTGGAAGAAAGATAGCCTCTTTAATAAATGGTGCTGGAAAAATTGGCTCTACACATGCCGAAGACTAAAATTAGACGCATATCTTTCACCGTGCACTAAACTAAATTCAAAATGAATCGAAGAACTAAATATTAAACATTAAACATTAAAGAAACATTAAATCTCCTGGAAAATAGAATAGGTAAAACTCTTGAAGACATTGGTGTAGGCAAAGACTTTATGAATAAAACCCCAATGGCACAGGAACTATCACAAAGAATCAACAACTGAGATCTCATCTTATTAAAAAGTTTTTGCACAGCAAGAGAAACCACCAACAGAGTGAAGAGACAACCCACAATATGGGGAAAAATGTTTGCCAGCTGTTCCTCAGACAAAGGATTACTATCAAGAACATATAAAGAAATCAAAAAAGTCAGACCTCCCAAATTTAAAGACCCACTCCAAAAATGGGCATCTGAGATGAATAAACATTTCTCAGATGAAGAAATACAAATGGCAAATAAATATATGAAAAAATGTTCAACGTCACTAGTCATCCGAGAGATGTAAATTAAAACAACACTGAGATTCCATCTCACCCCAGAAAGAATGGCTATTATCAAGAAGTCAACTAATAACAAATACTGGAGGGACTGTGGGGAAAAAGGAACCCTTCTCCGCTGTTGGTGGGAGTGTCAACTGGTACAGCCGCTGTGGAAATCAGTGTGGAGATTCCTCAAAAAACTGGGATTGGAGGTCCCATTTGACCCAGCTATTCCCCTTCTGGGTATCTTCCCAGAAGAATTAAAAACATCGTACCACAGCGATATATGTGCACCCATGTTTATAGCAACACAATTTGTAATAGCTAGATCATGGAAACAACCCAAATGCCCATTAACCGAGGAATGGATAAAAAAAGACGTGGTATTTTTATACAATGGAGTACTACTCAGCCATAAAGAAAGATAAACTGGAAACTTTTATAGGTAAATGGATGCAACTCGAGAAAATACTCACAAGTGAAATAAACCAGACGCACATTTGTGAACATCGTATTGTCTCCCTAGTATGAAAATGCAATTTCACTGTTATTATTCCATTCCTTAGTCTTCTATTTTTACCTAGCTTTTACATGGCTTAATCTTATACTGAGTAATGTTTTTCTCCAAAAGATATTTGTACATTCTCTAATGCTTGAGTATTTTAATACATGAGAATGTTTACTTGTTGTCTTAAAAAAAATAGTTCCTGTGAGTTTTGTAATACAAATTTAGGCAATCAATTGTTAATTATTTTATTTTCTGTATAATTCTATCCAGTTTTTATCCACATAGTCCTCAAATCTACAATACCCCATGAACTCATATATATTTTATAAGTTCTGAAGGATGCATATTCTGTCTTTTTTTACTTATATCCCTTAGCATCCAGCTCAGGTCCTGCAGATGGGGATATTGAATAAATATTGTTTGATAATGAACTAATAGAAGTGGAGCTTGCAAAATTACAGTTTATTTTATGTTTCCATTTGCTTTTCTTTCCACAGCAGTTCTCAGTAAACTTAGAATGTATTCAATTTGAAGAGTTCTAGCATTAGGTTAATTCGTGGCAAGATGGATATGTTTTCCCTTCATCGAGCTTTTATTTAAAGTCCATACAATAGTTTTATTTGTGTTGCTGTTAATTGCAGAACTCCTGGTACTGTGCCAAGGATAATGATATTTGCCACTTTTGATCAGTGTTTTGCTATAGAACAACTTGTTCAGACTCTTGCTGAGAAAAGAAAAACTTATTAAAGGGATTACACCACCTTTGTTGTATGTCGAGTACCAAACTGTGCTGAGATCAGAGAGTGATAATGTCAGGATTCGTCTTGTAATTCAGAAATAAAGAAACTCTCAAATCCATCATGACTGTTAAAGCTCTTCTTTATCCATGTATTTTTTCCTCAGTGTTTTAGCATCTCATTTGAAACTAGCAGATGAGCTTAGCCTAATATTTTTCTGACTTTCATTTCTATCTGAAAGTAAGTGTAATAGATCCACAGTCACAGATTCTGGAAGGAGTCACGCAGAAAAATTAAAGTGAAGAGGTCAGTAGGGAAACAGGAGAATACATAGGGCATCTAAAGAAAGCAAATTTTTCTCAGCATGATTCAATATATATGCAAGAAATAATACCTGATGAGATGAGTAACTTGTAGAATGTGAGCCATCAAGCAATTGGACGTTTAAGAGGAAAGAACAGATGTTCCAAGCAAAGAAAAGGAGGGGTTCCTAGATTTTCTAAACATTGTAATCACCTAGCCATCTTTAAAAATTTTAATACCTGGTTCCCACTCCTAGATATTCTGATTTAATTAATTTGAAGTGCAAGTTAAGCATCAGGAATTTCAAAATCTCCCCAGGATGCTGTAATATGCAACAGAGTCTGGGAACCGCTGCCCCATGTCTTTAGCTTGTTATTGTCAGAATTGCAGGATTTGTATACTTGCTTCTGACCTTTGCGGAAATTGTCAGCAAACCATTTACTTTTGTAATTTGAAATTTCTTATCTTCTTCCCCATGAAGATTTCTAATTTATTTATTCATTTTTACATTATATTTTTATTTATTTATTTATGTGGTACTGGGGGTTGAACTCAGGACCTCACACGCCAGCAGGTGCCTGTGCCACTGAGCAGTATCACCGGCCCTTTTTTTGTATGTGGGTACCGGGAGTCTAACTCAGGACCTCACACTTGCCAGGCATGCGCTTATGCCACTGAGCCATCTCACCAGCCCCATTTTTACGTTTTATGATTGTTTTTCATAATCTTTTAAATTTGAAGGTAAATTTGACTGAACTTATGTACAACATGATGTTTTGAAGTATATATACATTTAACATATGCGTCTCACTGCATACTTATCATTTTGGTAGAAAGAACACTTTACATTCACAATTTTAGTATTTTTCAAGAACACGATATATCATTAACTGTAGTCACCATGTTTTACAATAGGTACCTTATCTCAACCATTCAAGCCTTAGACAACCACCACTCTATTCTCTGTTTCTACCAGTTCACCTCTTTTAAGATTATATAGATAAATAAGACCAAATAGTATTTGTTTACTTTACCTGGTTTATATTCTCCAGTTTCATCTGTGTTGCTGTAAAAGATAGGATTTCCTTCTTTTTGTGGTTGCATAGCATTCCATGATGTATACATACAATATTTAATTTATCTATTGACCCATTGATCAACATTTAGGTTGGTTCCATATCTTGATTATTGTAAATAATACTGCAATAAACATGGGAGTGTAGATTTTTCTTTTACATGTTAATTTCATCCCCTTTGGATATACTCAATAATGTGATTACTAAAACAAATTGGAGTTCTACTGGTAATTTTTTTGATGAATCTCTACACTTTTTTTGAAAATTACTTTAAATTTACACATCTACCATCATTGTGCAAGCATTCATTTTCCTCCACGTCCTTGGCCACACTTGTCAGTGTTTGTTGTTTTTATATTAGTCACCATAGCGGGAATGAAATGCCTTTTTATTGTGGTTTTAATTTGCATTTCCCTGATTATTAGTGACGTGGAGCATTTTCTTCATATACTTATTGGCCATTTGTGTATCTGCTTTTGAGAAATGTACAGTCATGTTGTTTGCACATTTTAACAGGGTTGTTTCCTTGCTATAGAGTTGTTCAAATTCCTTCTGTTTTAGCCCCTTATCAATGCCTTATCAAATTACAGTACGGAAGTATTTTCTCCCATTCCGAAGGTTGTCTGTACCTTGTTGATCGATTCCTTTGCTGTGCAATGTTCACTAGTTTGATGTAATTTCATCAGTCTTGTTGTTGTTGTTGCACGTGCTTTTGGGGTACATATTTGTCAGTCTTCCCATTACTGAGTCACAGAAACCAGCACCCAAAACCTGAAGAAGAGGTTGAATTTGATTCCTGGTTTTATGGGATTCCGTCCATGTTTGGCTGGTTCCAAGGCAGAGACACGGTGAAAGTGTTTGGGGGAGCAAAGATGACACTTCATGGTGGCTGGAAAGCAGAGAGGAAGAACCGGACATAGACCCCAAGGCCACACCTCCGTGACCAACCCAGATACACCCAAGAGTGTGTTCTGATAATCCCCCGGGTGGGGACTCAAACATCAGGCTCCTGCATGGCAGGCGAGAATGCTACCACTGAATCACCGCAGCCAACTTTCCCTCCTTATTTACAAAAGCATTGTGTCCATTTTTTCCTTCTTACCCTATTTCCCAATACCGATTATACATTTTGGTCTTTATTTAGCCTTTCAATTTCTCACATCAGAGAAACAATGCAATATTTACATATGTGTGTCTGATTTATTTCACTTAAGAGTATGGTCTCAAGGTGCATCCTTTTACTGAGTCATGTCTCGAGTTTATACTTCTTTATGGAAGAGTAGTACTCCATTGTAAAAAAAACCCCACATCTTTATCCATTTATCCATTGATGGGCATGTGGGCTGTATCCAAGATTTAGCTATTACAAACTGTGCTGTTATAAATATGGGTGCAGATATATCACTGTGGTTTGATGTTTTTAATTCTTTTGGGGAGATACCAAGAAGAGGAATAGCTGGGTCAAATGGAACCTCTAGTTTTAGTTTTTTGAGAAATCTTCATGCTGATTTCCACAATGGTTGCACCAATCTACACTCCCATCAACAGCAGAGAAGTGTTTTGTTGTTTTTTTTTTTTCCCACAGCCCTGCCAGCATTTGTTGTTGGTTGATTTCTTGATAACAGCCATTCTTTCTGGAGTGAGATAGAATCTCAATGTTGTTTTAACTTGCATTCCTCAAGCGACCAATGATGTTGAACATGAGCACGAATATCTTTATCTTGCTAAAGATCTTAGAGAAAAGGCTTTCAACTTTTCAACACTGAATGTGATATTAACTGTGGCTTTGTTGTACATGGTTTTTATTGTATTGAGTTACATCCCTTCTATATTTTGTTGATAGTTTTCATCATTTAAAGAATGTTAAACCTTGTCAACCTTTTTCTTCTGCATCTGTTGGAACAACTGTATGGCTTTTGTTTTTCATCTATTGATTTGTGTTTGTTGAATTTTCCTAGTATCCCTGAGATGAGTCATATAAGATATTGGTGAATGATATTTTTCATGTGCTCCAAATTTGGCTTACTAGTATTTTTTACTATGGATTTTGACATTTGTATTCAACCAAGGTATTGACTATAGCATTTTTTTTTCCTAGGGTTATTGTTTGGCTTTGCTATCAGGGTAATCCTGGATTTGTAATATGAGTTTGAAAGTACTCTTTCCTCATTAATGTTTTTGAGGAATTTGAGAAGAATCAGATTTAGTTCTTTAAATGTTGAATAAAAATCAGCAAGTATGGGCCGGTGAGATGGCTCAGTGGCATAAGCGCCTGCCTTGCAAGTGCGAGGGCCCAAGTTCGACTCCCGGATCCCACATATGAGAAAGGGCCCGGTGATATCGCTCAGCGGCACGGGTGCCTGTTGGCGCACGAGGTCCTGAGGTCGACCCCCCGGTACCCACAAAAAAAAAAAAAAAAAAAAAGAAATCAGCAAGTATTTCTGATCCTGGACTTCTCTTCAAGAATATTACTCTTCCTTGGGCTGGTGAGATAGCTCAGCAGTATAAGCAGCAGCCTGGCAAGCACAAGGTCCTGAGTTTGACTCCCAGTACCCACATATGAATAAAGGGCCGGTGATATCACTCAGTGGCACTGGTGCCTGCTGGCACCTGAGGTCCTGAGTTCAACCCCCGGTACCCACGAAAAAAAAAAAAAGAATGTTACTCTTCCAATCTCTTCACTCTTAGGTTTTCTATTTCATCACAATTGAGTCTTGGTGGGTTGTAAATGTCAAGAAATTTATCTGTTTCTTCTATATTGTCCCACTTGTTGGTGTATAATTATTTTTAGTAGTCTCATGATTTCTTGTATTGCTGTTGCATCAGTCACAATTTTTTTCTTTTCTGATAATATTTATTTTTAATTTGCTCTTTTTTTATTTTAAAGAGAAGAAAAAACAAAACAAATCAAAAAAGAACAAATTTTCAAAACAACATAATAGGAGGGTAACAATGGTTAATGAATTACGTATTATTATCTTTAAGTTAGTTATTCAGGATACCAGATATTAGCATTCAATTGTCCAAACATTATTGGCACAAACCTTACTCTTTAATGAACTAATTAAAATTGGTAGTGTATCTATCTTAACCATCTTATATATATATACAATATTTTTTCCTTTCCCTTCTTTCTTTTCCCTATTCCCCTATTCCAGTCTCTCTTTCCTTTTGACCAGTTTCTTTTTGATTCACCATGTCTATTTTACATTTTGGATCTTATTTACTCTTTCAGTTCCCCATACTAGAGAGAGAATACAATGCTTACACATGTGAGTCCAGTTTATTTCACTTACGAGTATTTTCTCGAGTTGCATCCACTTACCTATAAAAGTCTCCAGTTTATCCTTCTTTATGGCTGAATAGTACTCCATTGTATAAAAATACCACATCTTTTTTATCCATTCCTCAGTTGATGGGTTAATTTGCTCTTTTTATCATATTCTAGCTAAATGTTGTCTTTTCAAAGAAACCTCTAAGTTTTGTTACTCTTTCTTATTGCTTTTTTCTAGTTCCTATTTCTTATATTTTTTTTCCTCTGAGCTTCATTATTTCCCTCTTTGTACTAATTTTGGGCTTAGTTTGTTCTTGTTTTACTGGTTCTTTGATTTACAATATTAGGTTGTTTATTTGAGAGCTATTTCCTTTTTTCAATGTAGGTACCTATTCCTGTAAACTTCGATCATATAACTGTTTGCAATATTGCATAGGTTTTGGTATGTTGTACTTCCATTTTCATTTGTTTTGAGACATTTTTAAAATTCTATTTTTATTTCTTTATTAACCCAGTGAATTTTCAGGAGTTTGTTGTTTAATTTTCATGTGCTTATGAATCTTCTGAAATTTTTTCTTATCATTTTCTAGATTTATACCACTGTGGTAAAAAAAAAGATACCAAATATGATTTCATGGACTTGTTAAGGCTTGTTTTGTAGCTTAACATATGATCTATCCTGGAGAAAGTTTTGCGTGCTGTTGAGAATGTTTATTTGGCACCTGTGAGATGAAACATTCTGAATATGTTTGTTAGAATGACTTGGTCTAGAGGATAATTGAAGGTCAGTGTTCCCTTATTGATTTTCAGTCTGGGTGCTGTCCACTGCTATAAATGGGGAGTTGAAATCCCCTTTTGATATTGGATTGCACACTATCTCTCCTCTAGAATCAATTAATATTTGACTTACATAGTAATGCACTTTTATTTGGATGTACATATATATACATTGTTATAAACATTTCCTGAATTAAAACTGTTCTCATTATATAATGGTCTTCTATATCTCTTTGTATAATTTTTGACTTAAAGTCTATCTATCTGATACAAATATAGCTACTCCTGCCTTTATTTTGTTTCTGTTGGAATACAATACCCTTCTCTTTGCTTCATTTTTTGGCCTGTGTGTGTTTTTAAAGGTGAAGTGAGTCTCTTGTAGATAGCATATATTTGAATTTTTATTTTTTACCTATTCAGCTACTCTATCTTTTGACAGGAGAAGTTAATCCATTTCAATTCAAGGTAATTATTGATAGTTAAAGACTTACTATTTTATCATTTCCTTATTTCATAGTTGTTTTATGGATCGTCTATTCCTTTCTTTATGCCTTTCCTTAAATAACTGATTTTTCTCTAGTGGTATGCTTTGATTCCTTGCTTTTTTGTGTGTGTAAATAGTGACTTTTGTTTTATGTTTATGACAAGGTTTACAAAAATAATATGGTCATAATAGTTTATTTTAAACTGATGATGACTCAACATTACTGCAAAAATAACAAATGATACAAAACAAAACAGAAAAAAAACCTACTGTTTACCCACCCCACCACAAATTTTACTATTTGATAACACAATTATTATTATTATTATTCTTGTAAATACTATTTTAATAGCTTTATTCTAAGCTTTCACACTAAAAATAAAAGTGATTTACATACAACCATACAATATTAGAGTATTTTGTAAGATTGTATACTTCCTTTTACTGATGAATTTTGTACTACTGACTGTCTTCATGGTATTCGCTAGTATCATTTTCCGGCAATTTAAAGAACTGCCTTTAGCTTTTAATGTAAGATAGTTCTGGTAGAAATTCACTCCCACGACTTTTGTTTGTCCAGAAAATTCTTTATATTTCTGTTCTGAAGGACAGGTTTGTGCAGCTGTCTTACGTGGTAGTGTTTCCTTCAGCACTTTGGATACATTATCACTCCTCTGCTCTATGCGGCCTCTGCAGGACACACTGGAACACCCTCGTGTGACGGCTGCTTCTTGCATCTTGCTCTCTTTGTCTTTAATTTTTGAAAGTTAGACAATAATATCATAATATGCCTTGGGATAGACTTACTTGGATCAAATATGTTTGGAGACCTTTGACCTTCCTGTCTAGATATTTACACATTTCTCCAGATTTGGAATATTTTCTGCTACTATTTCTATACATAATTCCTCTGCATTTTTCTTTCTGTACTACTCTTGAACTTCTATGACTTGGAAGTTTGATCTTTTGATGCTGTCTCATAATTTCCACAGCCTTTCTTCATTCCTTTGCATTCCCTTTTCCCCTCTGAATGTATATTGTTAAATAGCCTCTCTTTGAGTTCACAGATTTTCTTTTCTGGTGAGTGATTCTATTCCTGATGCTCTCTATTGTAGTTTTAATTTATTAATTTTTTTCAGTTGTGGAATTTCTGTATTATCATTATCTCTCCATTAAATTTCTCATTCTGATCATTTATTGTTTTCTTTATTTTGTAGAATTTATTCTCTCTATATTTTTGAGTTTTCTGAGCTCCCTTAAAACTGTTATATTAAATTCTTCATCAACCATTCCATACATTGCCATTTCTTTAGGGTAAGTAACTAGCACTTCATAATGTTTCTTTGGTATTTTTTATATGATTTTTTTTTCAGGTTGTTCTTCACTTTTGAGGCCACGCATTAGTATCTACACATTTGAAGAAACAGATACATATTCTAGTCTATACAAATTGGCTTTGTCTAGAAAAGTCTATCAACAGTCACCTGTCTGGAGATTCTAGGCAGGTCTGGTACAGTCCCTACGATGAGGGCCACTGTGGCCAGCCTTACACTGCAGTGTGCCTGAAGCCTTGGGCTGCTCAAGTCTGCTAATGGTTGTCTAGAGCCCCAGGTTATTTACATTGGCAAAGTAGTGGTTCATGCCAGTTTGAAGCTGGGCCTCTGTGGTCCTACCTGGCACTGGGGTAGATTTGGAGATTTAGTCTGTGCATACCAGGCTGGACTGTAAGGCTGTGTGGTGAGCCTGGTGGTGAGTTTTACTGGGGTGAACATGGTGTTTAGGTCTAAGGCAAACCACCCTCCCTTTCCCCCAAGTAGACAATATGTCATTCCCTGTTACACTGCCTGGGCTGGGGTAAGGCTTACATGGGTAATGTAAAATTATTCTTCCTGCTTTCATCAAGGCACATTTTCTTATTATTCTACCACCATGTGCTGTGATCTCTCACCTTGTTTCCTCGGTTCTTGTAAAAGAATTGATCTAACCTGTAGTCTACCACTTTCCAGTAGCTTCGCAATTTGCCTTGGCCTGAGTTGCCAGGCCAGAAATAAGCTTTTTTTAAAAATAAAAAACAAAAACTTCCATATCATTGTCAAAACTGGTGTCATTAGACTCAGTTATATATCTTGGTAGTGCTTGCAGTTTACCACTGAAGTGAAAATATTGTGTTGAAAAAGAGCAATGCATTTTAATAGGATGTTTAATAGGTAGATATAATATTCTGGAAATATATGTTAAGTATTGTATATTTCTGAAAGGCAGAAATATGAGTGGTTGAATTTTCTTTCTCTTTGCTGCTGTCAATATTAGGTGTGATTTTTTTTCAAATTTTTTACATTCCTTTTCATGAGTTGGTACATGTATAAAACACATCTCAATTTTTCTTCATTCCCTGACCATATTATCTTGGTCCCTTTCCCATTTTCAAAAGATCTGTCTTCCTATTTCTTATTATCTATATTTTAGTTTGCTCTTTAGTTATGTTTTGGGTTTCTCATATAAGAGGAACCATGCAGTGTTTCAGCTTGTGTGCCTGATTTATTTTAAATAAGCGTATGACGCTATTAGAATACAGAAATATTCTCATATTGAACACGCCTCATACAAAAAGAGTGTGATGTGTGATGTGTGGTGTGTGTGTAGACAGAGAACTTGGTAAGATCCAGATGCCAGTTAAACTCATGTAAAATCAATTGAATTTTAAGCAAAAATATTCTTCTTTATATTTAAATGAATTATAAGCACTAGAATGGGTCAGAATTCAATGAAAATCTTGTTTTTAACCTTATGTTCAAAGCAACAACTCTCTTGAAATGAAAATGAGAGAGGGAGTAAAAGAGAGAATGAGAGGTGGAAATGGGAGAAGATATGGGCATTTTCAATTGTCTTCAAACATTTTTCTCAAAATTCAACCACATACTACCTTCTGAAACATCCCTTGACCTATGTCTAAATAGATGGCTCTTCACCATTTTACTCTAGCTAATTCTAAGTTAAAGTTTTGATATGTACCAGTGGAAAATATAAGAATGGTTTATTTTTGTGTGATTTCAAGTTTTATTTTTTAAGATTGATCTATTATTTATTTTCTGTCCTCTTGGAAAGTAGAAGTTTAGCCAGCAGATGGATGTTTTTTATGATGAACACAGGCTATCCGATGTGTTGCCTTTAATGGAGTGAAATCAGTTTTTTCCTTGCTTAACCATATCTGCATTGCCTGGACAGGAAAGAAACTGTGGATAGGAGTTCCAGTGCTTGTTCAAAACTGAATCCCAGATTGCAAGTCAGGAATGTCTTTACCATTTTCCTTTCCCAGTAATTTACAAAGTTTATTTCAGCACTGGGACTTGTTTTTTGCCACAGAAGAAATATGACTGCAGCATCACTGCAAACACGTCATATAAATGCAGCACGGCCTGGTTAAAGTAGAGGTCTGAGACTTCTGTTTGTTGCTTCAGGTGACTTCAAGAGCCATCTTAGAATCCTAGTGCTCCTCCAAGCAAATTTAATGACTGCTGAGCTATTCCAAACTCCACATTCTACAGATACTGAAACTGAGCCTCAGAAAGGCTGTGACTCATATTATACTGTCAAGTTAATGTGCAGAAAAACCACCTCTTGAATGTTTAATAGTGATGATGAGTGGATTCTTAATGGCCTTATCCAGTTTGTGGATTAGTTTTGCCATCTGTTTCATCTATTCTTCTATAAGGCTGCCTGCCCTCTGGCTATGTCACACTCATTAATGGCTCCATCAGAGGTCTAGTAGAGGGAAAAGAAGATGGAAAACTCAAATCCCTTATTAGATCTTTTCTAGAGGAAGAAAGATTGAAACTAATGAACATGGCAAGATTAGATGTCAGCTCTGGCTGGGCTGGGAAGGCTGTTAACCCTGTTCCTGCTTGGTTTAAATACATTGCTCCACAGCCAAGTATCTGCACTCCCCTAACTTTAGCCAGTATTGTCTCCAGATCAGACTTTGAACTTGGAATCCTTCCTGCTCAAAGCAAAGACGAAGTTCAATATCAAACTCAATGTGACCTAGATTGAGGTTTGCCACCTGTCTCCTCTAATTTTAAAATGTTGGTTTCAGCATCTCTGCTATGTAACTGCCTCTTCTGAATTTTGATGCAAACAGTTTTGCTGTTGAAGATTTGTTGGAAGCAAAGCTTTTGGTTTTGACCTTTTATTACAACTTGGTCTCCATCAGCAGCTTCTGGGCTCTCCTCTGTGGGACTGATCTTCCTGGAAGGAATGGACTTATGGTCCATAGTGTGGCATCTTCTCCCTCGTGCATGACTGCTCACTGAACCTACTGTGAGGCTAATGAGGTACTCGGTGATGCCTCACTTTGGTACTTGGTGATGCCTCACAGAATTCCTGACTCTGCTGATAACAAATTAAGACTAGCTCCGCCCATTTAATATCAATATTGTGAATTAAAAATGGCAACCTCAAATGTGGGTAGGTTCTAGACTACCATTGTTTAGTATGTAGCAAGACACAATTGAAAAGAGAGAAGAAAATGATATTGAGTATTGGCTGTGTGCAAAACTTTCCTATAGGCTCTTTTAGAAACATATTCCTTGATTAAAATCATTTCTTGTCTCCCTTAAGTTCATGTTTACATATATATCTATGAATATACGTAAGTGTATAATTCAGACTTATGATATATATTAATTACTTGAATAAAGTTGTAATAGAGGCCAAATAACAATGGCTTAAATAAGAGATTTTTAAAAACTAGATCTCTAGCTATCTGTATCTTATATCTTTTTAACTTATTTACCAGGATGCCTATAAGAGCCTGAGAAATAATGTTGGTTTATGGACAAACAATGAACTCTTCACAGTGCACCATAGTGTGCTACTATATATAAAGAATCGTTTAATCTGCCTTATTGCAAATAGCTCTCTCTCACTGAAGCATAGCTAATGCATTTGTTCTTTTCCTTTGGTAGACTGTATGCTCTTTGGAAGTAGGAATTGTGTCTTCTATAATTTACCTTGAAAAGTCTTTGAATGTGTAGATGGTGGTTATTAGCTATTTCCTATTACCACAAAGGACAGAACAAGGAGAAATAGCTTCAAGGGAAAGTAGATAAGTTGGTCAGATATTAGAATCATTTACTGAGGGAGCTCATTGAATCTTCTTCCTTGAAAATATTTCAAATAGAATAGAAAACTATATTTTTAGGCTGGTTTAGGAGCAATCTTGTCTGGATTTAAGTACCTATATTTTGAAATAAATGATTTTCTATAATTCAGATCAATTTGACAGTGCTACTTAGCCCTTCACAAGCTGAGAGCACATAGAGCTGGTAATAATATGTCAGTGTATGTAGTCTAAAGTTGGTCCTTTCCACTCTCAGTTCTCTGTGGTAAATGGGTGGGAGTGCTCTACCATGACCTATAGACATTATATCATTTCATTTATTCATTGATTCATCCATACATTCAATCATTTAATAAATATCAAAGTCTTGCTCTACATCAGAAACTACATATCAGCTGTAGAAGTGTGAAGACAAGATTATCTTTGAAGGTGAGGTCCCAGATACACCATACACACTGCTAACCTAGACAGCCCTCCTGAGTTGCTGAAGTTTAAAGAGTTTCACATTTTTTGAGTTCAAGTAAATAAATCCCATATTCTTTTTAATGTGGGGGAAAAATTTAAGATTCTCTCTATTCTTATACCTTGGTGCCACCCAAGAGCTTGAGGCCGACAAGTGGTATGGAGTTTCTATAGCTATCAAAAACCCACTTTTTAATTCCTGTGCTGGATCCTTCTTATACATTTTTTTTTTTTTGTGTGGTACTGGAGTCGACCTCACAACCTCGTGTGCCAGCAGGTGCCCGTGCCGCTGAGCAAAATCACTGGTCCTTTTTCCATATGTGGGTACCGGGAGTTGAACTCAGGACATCACACTTGCCAGGCAGGCACTTATGCCGCTGAGCCACCTCACTGGCCCCCTTCTTATACTTATACCTTAGTCACTTTCTTACTCTGGGACAAATTGCCCAACACCTGCAACTTAAAGGAGAGGCTTATTTTCATGCAGATTCTGTGGATTCAGGCCATGAACAGCTAGCTGGCTCAAGGGTGGAAACGACATGGCAAATAGTATGGCAGAGGAAAGCTGCTCACATCATGGCAGACAGGAAGCAGAGAGAGAAGGGAGGAGCGTGGGACAAGAGTATACCCTTCCGAGTCACACCCCCACTGATCCACTGCTTCCAATCCAGTACCACTTCTGAACATGAGACTTTTGGGGGACATTTTAGATCTAAACCATAACATTCCACCATGGCCCTCAAAAGGTTCATGTCCATCTCATTATGCAAAATGCATTCAGTCTAAGAGTTACCAAAGTTGTGACAGTTTCAGAATTGCTGAAAAGTTGAAGTGCAAAGTCTCTTCTGAGATTCAAGGCAAACTCTTAGCTTTGAACCTCTGTAAAAGTCTAAAAGAAATTTAAATACTTCCAACATATGATGGCACAGGATTTCCATTCTAAAAGGGAGAAATAGAGAAATAGAAAGAAATTGGACAAAACAAGAGCAAAACCTATCCAGGCAAACTTTAAATCCTGTAGCTACATGAATACCACCCAGCGCAGGTTATGGTGAGATGTGAGCTTCGAAGTGTTTGGGCAGCCCTGCCCCTGTGGGCTTGCTGGTTGCTCTCTCTTGGGCTGGCTTTGGTCACTGCCTACAGCTTTTCTTAGCAGACTTTCCACGTTCCTGGCATCTCCAAATTGCTGGGGTCTCCCCTGCACCTTCTGTATCATTCTTACAGCTTCACAGACTGAACTTTCATGGGACTTTGGCAGGAAGCTTTTCTCAGCTTTTCTGGTTTCTCAGCTTTTCTCTTGAAATCTGGGTGAACGCCTCCTTGACCCCATATGTTTTGCACTTTCCGTGCCTGAAAAGCCAGCACTACATGGATCATGCCAAGGTCAGCTGCCAGGCCGAGCAGTAGCTGGTATCCCCCATACTATCGCTGTAATGCCCTGTGAGCACCTGGGTGGCCGAACGAAGGGATTCACTCCCCTAGGTGACACTAAGTGAGCAAGTGTCCTAGAGATTCCCTCGTTTAATGAAAGATGTTCAGTTTTACCTGCTTGAGTCTGTCATGGGTGATGTCTTGCTGGTTTCTGAGATGCCCTGAAAACATCTTTCATCTTGTGCCTGTACGAAGTTCTTGGGTTTTTAAAAACGCTAATCTTTTCAGAAACCATACTGTCTTTTGCCCCAACTTTACAGGTATTTCTTTTCTGGACAAGCTGCAAACTTTTCAAATCATTCAGTTCTGCTCTTTGCTCCTGATTCTTACTACAAATCTGACTAAAAACAACCAGAAAGACCTGTGCCACAGCCTGAAATTGGGCTGCCCTGAAATCTCCTCCACCAGATTCATTAGTCCACTCTCTTCACTCAGCCTCCCACAAAGTCTCAGGACATGGGAAAAAAGAAGACAATTTTTCTGGCAGGGAATAATAATCATTGCTTCTAGTCCAACTGCCCATGGAGTCTTTGTTCCCAACTGAAATCTCCTGAACCTAATCTTTACTGTTCATCATTCTGACCTTCTAAGCTCAGACCAGACTCTTCCATCAAGCTCAACTTACAGGATTTTAGGCCTTCTCCAGCCAGGATCTTCAAACCTTTCCAAACTCCTCTTGCGCACAACTTCCAAAGACTTCAACACATGGTGATGTATAGATACAGCAATGACTCCACTTCTCTGGTAGAAATTTCTGTTTTAGTAGCATTCCTGTTACTGGGATAAAATGCATGGGATATGAAAAAAGAGAAGAGGGCCGGTGAGATGGCTCAGCGGTGTAAGCGCCTGCCTGGCAAGCGCGAGGGCCCGAGTTCGACTCCCGGAACCCACATACGAAAAAAGGCCCAGTGATATCGTTCAGCAGCATGGGCGCCTGCTGGCACATGAGGTCCTGAGGTCGACCCCCGGTACCCACAAAAAAAAAAAGTAAAAAGAGAAGAGATTTATTTTTGGCTTGTAGTTTCTGTGCATTCAGTCCATGTACAGCTGGCTCTAAGGCAAAAATGGCCAGGCAAAATGGCATCGCAGAGAAAGGCTGCTCATATCATGGTAGCCAGGAAGCAGAGAGAGGAGCTGGGGAGAAGAATATATCCTTTCAAGTCACACCCCTAGTGGACTACCCCTTCTGACCAGCCCCATGTCCAAACACGAGACTTTGGGGATGGACACATTTTAGATTTAAGCCATGCAACTTACCTCTGTATCTGTATACCCAGATCCTCCCTCCAAGTGGGGATTATATGGGTAGAGTCTGACTGCTAAAACTGATAATAGCATTCATGTTTTAATTTCTCCTTTCCTCTGTCTCATCAATAGGGGAATGGTGCAAGTGCAATGAGACAGACTCAGGCGTATGTAAGGCTTAGATGCTACGTGCATTCTCAAAGATAAGTGCCGGCCTTCATACCTTATCTTCACAAATTAATATACATCTTCACCTGGAAGAGAAATGAAGATTATCATCATCACCGAGGAGCCTAAGGGATCTACAGTTTTGTAGATCACCTCCATTTTTAAACACCTCTCACGTATCAGACACTGATCCAGATCTCTTTAGTACTTATCTCTAATTTTCACAACTACCATAAAAATATTGTCCTTATTTTACTGATAAGTAACTGAGATTCAGAGAATAAGCAGATGTTAGATTGGGCTGTCTACTAACATATGACCCCCAAATTTCAGTGTCCTGACACAGCATGAAATTACTTATTATTCAAACAGTAGCCCCAGTGTGTCTTTCCCAGTCAGTCATCACTCACATAGGAACTCTGGAATGCATGATGGAAGCACCTTGAAGATCTCTCCAGGTAGCTAATTATGAAAGAAGATGGGAAACTCGTCACCTTTTCTGACATTCCATGGTCAGAATGCACTTAGGTGATTCCACCTAAGAGAAAAGATGGAGATCATGTTCTGGTTGTGCGAGCAGAAGAAAAAAAAAACAACTGAGTGAACAACCAACCAGTTTCCAGTTGGAGGTGGCTGTGTTACTCTTCAAGGAGACATGATGATTCCATGTGGAGTAAGCCTTTGGCATTTAAAGCACCTGAACTATCCCTGGATACAACAACTTACTGTGTCCTTTTTGAAAGATCTACACACTTTTCTGGAAAACCTACAATCTCTTACTGTGTCCCTTCTATGAATTCCTTACATGCCCGGAAACACCTGAGGATGGTCTTGAATTAGTTCAACTCTTTTTTTTTTTATAGGAAATTAACAATGGTTAATATATTGCGTATTGTTATCTTCAAAGTAGTTGCTCAGATTACAAGATATAGGCCTGCAAAACTGATCAAACAATATAAGCAAAAACTGTTCTTTTCAATGAATTAAAAGAAGTTAGTAGTGTAATTATTTTAGCTGTCTTGTGTATATTTACATATATATTTTTTCTTTTCCCTTTGTTCTTTTCTCCTTTCCCCCATCCCAGTTGTGCTTTCCTTTTGAGCAGTTTCTTTCCCTTTCACAATATCTATTGTAGATTTTGGGTCTTATTTACTTTTTCAGCTTCTTACACCAGGGAGACAATATGATGTTTACACAATTGGGTCTGATGTATTTCACTTATCAGCATGGTCTCTAGTTGCATCCATGTACCTATAAAAGCCTTGAGTTTATCTTTCTTTATAACTGAGTAGTACTCCATTGTATAAAAAGACCACATCTTTTTTACCCATTCCTTGGTTGATGGGCATTTGTGTTGTTTCCAAGATTTAGCTATTACAAATTGTGCTGCTATAAACATGGGTGCACATATATTGCTGTGGTATGATGTTTTTAATTCTTCTGGGAAGATACCCAGAAGGGGAATAGCTGGGTCAAATGGAACCTCTAATCCTAGTTTTTGAGGAATCTCCACACTGATTTCCACAGTGTTTGCATTAGTCTACACTCCCAACAGTGGAGAAGGGTTCTGCTTTCCCCACAGCCCCGCCAGCATTTATTATTGGTTGATTTCTTGATGATAGCCATTCTTTCTGGGGTGAGATGAAATCTCAGTGTTGTTTTAATTTGCATCTCTCGAATGACTAGTGATGTTGAACATTTTTTCATATATTTATTTGCCATTTGTATTTCTTCATCTGAGAAGTGTTTATTCATCTCAGATGCCCATTTTTGGATTAGGTCTTTGAATTTGGGGGGTCTGACTTTTTTCAATTCTTTATATGTTCTAGATAGAAGTCCTTTGTCTGAGGGACAATTGGCTAAAATATTTTCCCACTCTGTGGGTTGTCTTTTCACTCTGTTGGTGATTTCTTTTGATGTGTAAAAACTTTTTAATAAGATGAGATCCCAGTTGTTGATTCTTTGAAGTACTTCTCGTGCAGTTTGGGTTTTGTTCATGAACTCTTTACCTACACCTGTGTCTTCAAGATTTCTACCCACTTTCTCTCTGAGTAGATTTAATGTTTTCATTTTAATATTTAGTTAGATCTTTGATCCATTTTGACTTTAGTTTAGTGCATGGTGATAGACATGTGTCTATTTTAATCTTTGGCATGTGGAAAGCCAGTTTTCTAGCACCATTTATTAAAAAGGCTATCTTTCTTCCAGTGAACATGTTTGGCACCTTTGTCAAAGATAAGGTGGCTGAGTGTGTTTGTAGTTGTGTCTACATTTTCTAATCTGTTCTTGATCCTCAGGTCTGTTTTCTTGCCAGTACCATGCTGATTTTATCACAGTAGCTTTGTAGTATAATTTCAAGTCAGGGACTGTGATGCCTCCTGTCTTGCCTGTGTTGCCCAGGATTGCCTTTGCTATTCTAGGTCTATTCTGTTTCCAAATGAATTTTAGGAATGTTTTTTCTAGATCTGTGAAGTATGTTAATGATATTTTGATTGGGGTTGCATTAAATCTGTATAACAGTTTCTGGAGTATGGCCATTTTCACAATGTTGGTTCTTCCTATCCATGAACAAGGGCTATCTTTCCATTTTCTGATATCTTCTTTAATCTCTTTTTTCAGAGTGCTGTAATTTTCAATATATAAATCTTTTACTTCCTTTGTTAGATTGATTCCTAAGTATTTCATTTTTTTGGATGCTATTGTGAAGGTTGTGGTTTCTCTAATTTTTCTCTCATTGAGTTTGTTGTTTGTGTACAGCAATGCTATTGATTTTAGAGTGTTGACTTTGTATCCAGCTATGCTACTGAATTTGGTTATTAACTCTAGAGGTCTTTTGGTGGAGTTTTTGGGGTCTTCTATTTAGAGTATCATGTCATCTGCCAATAATGATAATTTAACTTAAACGGATTCAAACAGATATCCAGGAAATTAAAAATTCCATTGAAAGCTGGCAAAACTGCTTGAATGAAAAAAGTTCAACTCTATCTGGGAGAAGAAACAGCCCACTGACAAAAAGATGCTAAATCATTCTGGCAATGGACCAAAAGTTGTGAGCCACAGAGTAGAGAAAGTAGAAACAAACTATTTAGAAATATTATAAGCACACAATTGAAAGAATTTTCACCCAGAAACACTGAGAAATAGTTTGGAAAAGTGAAATTTCAAGATACTAATATTAGGACATCATGTTTGGTCCGATAAACTATTTAGCGACCATAGTTCTCTAGGTTCCAACAGATGTGGTTCTCAACCGATAAAGTACATTGGGCTCCAGAGGTCATGAGCCCCATAGATACAAGTGTTGCAGTAGCAGAAATGCTTTAATTTTGAAAGGTATAATCTCAGACTAATAAAGTGCTTTTTTATTTTTTATTCATAGATTCAAACTCATACCTTTAAGCAATACAGTAGGTCTTGTTTAAGAGAAAAACTGATCATTTTTATGTTATCTTTTTTCCCCACTCTGAAAGTTTTTATTTTTGTATGTGTCTATGTCTGCACGGGATATATACCTACATTTATAATTGTTTCGTATGCCTTTGTCTATTTTTAAGCTATTAAATTTCTTTCAAAATTGGAGTGACATTCATTTGCTAAATCTTGATAGCTGTATTTGCCCTTAGTCTCCCACTCACTATGCAGATGGAGATGAGCCTATGATAACCTCAGCTATACAGAGTAGACGGCTGCCTCTTAGCCAGGAGTGCCCCAACTTTTCCCCAAAATGGTTCGGTTTGTCTTTAATTAAAACTTAAAGCATGAGCTTCTTGGCTCTGGCAAATGAGAACCTGCCTCACACAGATTTGTCTCACTGCAATCTGCCTCACAGCAGGCCCCTTAGATGGCTGCCATCAGATTCTGGGATGAGAGAAAACTTACAAGTGCACAGAGCTACAAAGGAAGCAGTTAATGGCCAGAGGTACCCGCAGTTCCTCTCAGTTCATTAACTAACGCTAACGTGGGGATCATTACTGAAGGGAGACTAATTTGGCAGCTGTCAGCATAGAAGGTAGAGATACATACTGACTGTGGGCTGTGTGGATACAGAATCCACACTCATCAGCTATTCCTTCTCTCTTCCCCAGCCCAAAGGTCAGCTACAGCTCATGGATAAAGTCTTTCCCCACGACTCACTATTTCAAATTAGAAATATGTTTTGACCTAAAACTTCCATAAAATTTTTAACAACACTAAAATACAAACTAGCTCATCCGCTAAAAAAAATGTTTGTTTTCCTACTATTTTTTTTTAACTAGAAGTTATTAGGGGTATACAATAAATAAAATACTACAAAGATCTTTCAGTTAAGCTGTTGAGATGAGTTTATAGTGAAAACAATATTGTTCTGTTCTAAAGTATAAATTATATGTATAAATATATAAAATTATATGGAGCATATCACCAATAAATAAGACATTGTATAATGCACAGAGTAGACAATGAGTAAAAGCAGTTTCAGAAAAGAAAGTCTTATTACTGTTTTTTCCTCTTCCAGATTACCTAATAAAAGTCCCCTTGATTAAAATTCACAAAAGTAGACATTTATACTTTATCTGTGTCCTGAATTTCTTTACTATTTATTTAATCTGTAACAGTGATCCCAATTTAGCAGTAGAGATTAAGGAATTCTCATATACTGTAGGATCTGAAGTTCCCTGTGTCTACCTAAGACTGCTCAGTGGCTGAATAAATTCCCTATTATTTTTCAAATGCTCACATGTGCTGATGTGATTAATAGATTGGTAATATGTTAAAGATATTGTTGAATTCATGGTTGCTCTTTGTCATTTTACAGTTTAATCCTGTCAATGGAACTAATTTTAAAATTTCTACATATGAAAAATCAAATTTAATCCAAATTCTGGGTGTTGCACGTTCATTTATCATTTTCACAAAGCTTTACCTTCTTACAGTCAATATATTCAATTGAAAGTTTCAGATGATTAGTGCCTTGCTAAGAAATATTTCTTCTCTTTCTTTTTCCTTCTTTTTTGCAGGATTATTAAGTGACTACAGAGAATAATTTAAATAGAAAGAAAAAAAGTCACTATTTTCTTTTTGAAAATCTTGATTCTCACTGGTAAGTTTACCATGTTGTCCCAGAGGTATTACCTTCATCAATTGTGGTCTCTTAGTTACTTTTAAGGTTTTTAAACTTTTTACCTTATGAGAAGCCATTACTAAGTGTTTAATAATAACAAACATTATATACAGATAATCCTCTACATGCTATATAATCTAACATGGTGTATAGTAAATTTTTATCAGCATTGTGACATTGCCACCATTTGCACATTGTGGATGATAAAACTGTGTCTCAGAGCTAATTAACTAGTAGTATCTGGGAAAGTAGGATCTGAACACAGTTAGAACTGACTTCAGAAGCCATCTTTTCCCCACTGAAATGAATGGATAATTTCATTCTCATGCAGCTTGGGCATGAATGAAAATACATTCAGTGTCTAAAACAATGACATATGCTCAGTTCAGTGTAGGAAGAAGAGCTTAACCTAGCCTAGAGAAGAGGTGGGAGTCAAAATGAGGGAATTAAAATGAGTAGGCCCAAATAATTTTAGTGTTTACAACAAGTCTTGAGATTGGTTGAGAAGTCTTTTTAAGACTTCTTATCGGGCCGGTGAGATGGCTCAGCGGCTTAAGCGCCTGCCTTGCAAGCGCGAGGGCCCGAGTTTGACTCCCGGATCCCACATACGAAAAAGGGGCCGGTGATATCGCTCAGCGGCACGGCGCCTGCTGGCGCGCGAGGTCCTGAGGTCGACCCCCCGGTACCCACAAAAAAAAAAAAAAAAAAAGACTTCTTATCAATTCTTTTAGAGTCAAAATGGCCACATCTTTCTTTTGGGACTTGCAGTATGGCTTAGATCTAAAATGTCCCCCAAATTGCTAAAGTACCCACAGGAGGGCTTTGGAAAGGTGATTGGATTATGAAGGTTCTAACTTCATCAGTGTATTAATTCATTGATGGATTCATAATACAATGGCATTATTAGGAATTGATGGCAATTTAAGAGGTGGAGCCCTGTTGAAGGGAGTGAGTCATAGGAGTGTGATCCTGGGGAGTTTATACTGTCTCCAACCCCATCCTCTCTGGCTGTCTGATTCCTGGCTGCCATGTCCTCTTCACCATAAAGTTCTGCTCTACAACAGGCCCAGAAACAATGGAATCAAAAAACCATGGACTTAAACCTCTGAAACCATGAGCCAAATATGTCTTTTCTCCTTTAAGCTGTTTATCTCAGGTGTTTTGTCACAGCAACAGAAATGTGAGTAACATAGCATGGTACCCACTATATCACAGGACACCACTTGATTCCATAACTGTCTTTGCTGCCAGATTGAATTCTTCCGGGGTGAAGAATAAATAATTGTGCACCCTGTCCACAGATGTGTCTTAAGTACAGCCCTAGGCCTACAGAAGATACTTTATAAATATCTGTCATTTATTCATAAGAATAGCATTTACTGAACAATTAACTATGAAAGCTTCTATTATGCTGAATGTTTTATATGCATGGATTCTATTTTTTCTTATAACCTACCCCATTTTTAGGCTCTGCTAACATTTTCAATTTTACAGATTAATAAATTGAGGTTTAAATTTGGCAAATGATTTGCCTCACATTAAATTGAAGGACAGTAGTTTTCTTACCCCTGGGACAAAATACCAGACACCCACAATTTGAAGGAGGAGAGGCTTATTTTGGTTCATGTTTTCAGTCCATGCTGGCTAGCTCCGAGGCATAAACAGCACGGTGGAAACATCTCGCCCAGGAAAGTTGTTCATGTCATAGCGGCCAGGAATCAGAGGGAGAAAGGAGGATCCTGTGAGGGATATATACCCTTCCAGGTCTTGTCCCCATCCCAGTGACTCACCTCTTCTGACCAGGCTCCACCTCCTAACAGCAAGTCAACTATAATGCTCCATAATCCAATCACCTTCCAAAAACCCAGCTCTGGACACATGGGCTCTCTTGTGGGCATCCTATAACTAAACCACAACAGTAGCAAATCTGAGCTTGCCTCCTAGCCACTATAGTGTATTGTTCAGTGAATGAATGAAGGAATGAATGAGTGAAATGGGAAAGACAGACTGTTGCTATTTATAAAATTTCTGGCTATACTAGAATTTGTGATAAATCTACTTTAGTGTTTTGTTAGGTCTCCTATCATAATAAATTTATAAAATAATTTAAGTAAGGCTTTTATCATGTCTATGGGAAAGTAGAAATCAGTCCGGGGCTCGCTGTTAATTGTAAGTGGGAATAAATGACTTGTACCTTGGAAATAAAGAAAAAAAAATACAAGCATAAAGTCTTAGGAAACAGTAGAGAGCTCATCACAGACAAGTAGTGAGCTAGATGGTTAGGGAGAAATGACGAGCAGAATACGATTTAGAGAGTGGCTCACTAGACAGAAAATGTTTAATAGTCATAGGTCTTTAGAGGGAAGAGTGTTCTTAGGGACCAGATGACAGGATTGTAGGGCACAACCCAGCAACCAGGAATCAGCTCCTGTCATCTTGTGCTGTGCGGCTTTGGTAAAGTTTTTCATTCTCGCCAGGCTTCCACTTCCTAATGTTCACAGTTCTAATTTGGTAAAATTCAGCAAGTGTTTATTAACACGCCAGAGACTGGGTCATATGGTCAATGCATCTGCTTCACATCGCAAAGGCAAGGCCTCCAAACTTTCCTTTTTACTTCTCTGCATGACCTCGTGTCCCGAGATTAAAGTGCTTTGTCAAGTTTACATGACAAATTATTAGCAGAAAACAGGTCGTTATTACAGATGATCATTTATCCCACTAAGACACTGTCAGCTAAAATCCACACATGAATATTGAGGAGTATAAAATGGGTAAATTCATCAACTATTAACCTCAGTAATGTCGAGAACAATCTCTGCATAATTTACAATTGTAGAATTGTAAAAATGTGGAACTGGTACACAATTTCCTCAAGATGAATGTAATCATTGCATATCACAAACAAATATTAATAAAATATTTAAAAATTGTTAAAAGAAAGGACTATACATTTGGAAAATTTTTGAAAATAATCTCAAGAAATGGAAAAATAGTAACATATTACTTTTCAAAAAAATGAAACACTCCTGTTTTTTTTTCAAAAGAAAGAGACAGAATAATTTAATGGAATTCCAGTTCTGCTGATACAACCATGTAATGTTGTCTTCTGTATCAATTTTCTCCAGTATAGAATGAGATAAGTTTTGACTATCAAATAAGAATGTATGTGAAAATCTTCTATAAACAACTGAAGCACTAAAAAATTTTATTATTAAATGCAAGGGCTTTGTTAAGAAAAATGTTTATACTTCTCCATCTTCTTCTAGGATAGAGAAATTGTATTAAATAGTAGAAAAATCATTAAATCCTGACAAAAGAATAAACTTTCTAATAGTAAGAGTGATTAGATGCTAGAAAAGGCTAGACAATGTTGTTACACAATATTTCATCACAAGAATTTTAGAAAGACAAACATGGATAGTATAATTTCCTTTTTGAAGCAGGAAGAAGGGATAGATGACCCCTGATAAGGAATATCCAATAGTAGCAGAGTGTATGTGTGAGTCAAAGGCTGTATTTCATCGTTCAATTTCTTTTGTTTGAAATGAATAAAAAAGAAGAAAGCCTGATAATACTTGGTTCAAATACATCCTTTGTAACTGCCAGGAGTCCTTATATAAGATATGGTGGCCACATGAATTAGGCAAGATTTTCCATGTGCTCAGGAAAATAGTTTGATCTTTCTTGAATAACAGGATTCTCTAGGTGGTGAAGGCATAGACCCTGAAAAGCAGTCTTTCTCTTTAATAGAAAAGAAAATGAGGAAAAAAAAAAAAGAGAGAGAGAGGGAGAGGGAGAGAGAAACATATTGCAGGGCTTCACTCCTGATAGCACACTTAGGAGTTAAAACACAGTGTGTTTAAACTGTATCACTTTTATTTTCTCCAAAGAGCAATTTAGGGAATGGTGAGTTGGCATTTGCAAGAGGTTAAAAGAAAAAGAAAATTGTTACCCTGCTGCGAATTTGTTCCTGTGCCTGTTTTATGTTTCCAAATAACAGAGTGTGACTTTATTCAATATAATTGTGAACTGTATTGATAAGCAGCAGCAGGAGAGAGGGAGAGACAGAGAGACAGAGACAGAGAGACAGAGAGAGAGACAGAGAGAGATTTCTAAATGTAAAACACATGTGAGAGACCCAAGACTTGGAAAGTAATTTTTAGTGCAAACTCTGTTCTTTTAGCACTTTAGCTGCTCCATCATATGTAAACTCTCGTACCAACCCAAACACAATATGCACATTGTGTGTATTTTAATGGCAATTAAGATGAGAGAGCAGCAGAGTTCTGTTTTTCATTGTAAGTGCATTCTGAGACCATCCAGTATGATGGATTGCCATGTGCTGGAGAAGGATTCGGGTCTGTATTTTTATCAGAAGCTACGGTAGCATCCATCTTTGAGTGCTCAGTATCACTGAGCACAGCACTGGCACCTAGGTGAGTCAGAATCTTCCCTTGAACTGGAATGAATTGAATAAAATTCATATAGTTGTGGTGTCGCTCACCCCCATGGAAAAGCACATGTGTCCTTCAAACAAAGCTTGGCTAATATTTCATAATTTAATAGCTCAAGCATCTTCTTGAATAAGAGCACATACTCTGAGTGAGATCTGCCTATTCAGGTATTGACTGTTTGGCCATCACAAGTTATCCCACAAAATGGAAATTGTTACAGCTTTGACCTCATTGAGTTGTGAGGTATGAGGTAATTCATGCAAAGCTCTTAGAAGAGTGTATTTATCCCATAGGAAGTATTTAATAACTCTGAGCTATGAATATTGCTCCTGGATAAAAGCTTAGCTAGCTAACCTAAAATGTCATTGTGAATGAATATAAACATGTATATATTCACTCTTACTACATATGCTATTGAGAATTTTTTCTGTGTCAAGAATTATTGTACTCACAACAGATACAGTGGTAAACAGCTAAGACAAGTGATAAATAGAATATGTCATGAAGTAAACAAAACACAGCGATGTAGAGAGCAACTGGGCTGGAGTTTGGGGATGTAGATTTTGGGGTAGAATTGTGGTGAAATTTCTTTGATTGGTGACATTGGTCATATGGATATCTAGACAATGAGCCTTTCCCAGATGGAGAACAATAAGTGAAAAGGCCTTGGATTCTTCAAGGAATAAGAAAAAAGTTAAAGCTTTTAAACCTGTGACCCTTGACATGTGGGCCGTATTGTTATTTCTCTGGGGTGAGGGAGGGACTGTCCTGTGGATTGTTCAGCACATTCCTGGCCTGTACCCACCTGATACTGGCTGTACTCTTACCCACATTGTGACAACAGAATATATCTCAATATTGCCAAATGTTCTTGAAGAGGAAAAATTGTCCTCTATCTCCCTTGTTGAGAACAAGTGAAATAATGAATGAGAAGGAAAAGGGTAGTTTTACATGGATGTAAAAGAGGTGTGAGATCTTGGTAATTCTTCCTAAATAATACTCCTAAGTCTCCATTGGCTAATTATTTGACCTCATGATGCACCTCCTGACCAGAAAATAAGTCTGGAATGGTAAAATATGAAGATCCCATTTCCTAGGTCTCCAAGTCCTAATTTTAATTGTGATCTTCCTTCTAAGCTTCAGGGGTGGTATCTTTATTTCTCTAGTTTAATCTGAAGCAATATTGTGTAGCTTTTCCTTCACCAAGTGAAATATACAACACTGGGCTATAATCCTAACAAGAGACTAATATGAAAGTAATACAGTGTTTCTTTACATTTACAACAGTTAGCACTTGATATTTTCACTAGGTAAGCATTGTACTTGTTGCACCTGACAATGGAATTGAAATGAACTATACTTTCAAAAAGCAAGAAGAGGGGCTGGTGGGATGGCTCAGCGGCTTAAGCGCCTGCCTGGCAAGCGTGAGGGCCCGAGTTCGACTCCCGGAACCCACATACGAAAAAGGGGCCGGTGATATCGCTCAGCGGCACGGGCGCCTGCTGGCGCGTGAGTTCCTGAGGTGGACCCCCCGGTACCCACAAAAAAAAAAAAAAAGCAAGAAGAAAGTGTATTGAAAGTTTCCATCATAAAGAAATGATAAAAGTTTGAGGTGATAGATATGCTTAACCTAATTTAAATGTTATATAATCCACATATACATCAAAACATCACATGTTATCCTATTAGAATGTATAATTTTTATAACTTTATCTGTCAGTTAAATTAATTTAAATTTACAAAAGAAAAAACCCTGCCTGTTCTGTATCCTTGAAGATAAAATGTTTTCGTTCAGCTTGGATTTAAAATATTTATATAAAATGTGTATATTTAAGTCAGGTTACAAAGTTATGTTTATCAATATTAACCCTCCCATAGTATTTCCCAATCTTCACACAATAGCAATGAATAATTTAATCTTTTTTTTTTTTTGTGGGTACCAGGGGGTCGACCTCAGGACCTCGCGCGCCAACAGGCACCCATGCCGCTGAGCGATATCACTGGCCCCTTTTTCGTATGTGGGATCCGGGAGTCGAACTCGGGCCCTCGCGCTTGCAAGGCAGGCGCTTACGCCACTGAGCCATCTCACCGGCCCAATAATTTAATCTTTAGAATGGGTGTGATTTAATCAAGATGAAGTCTAAAGTGACCTCAAGGCCTTGAAGTTTCCTTTCATCTTTAAGCCGTTATTTCCTCCTTGGACATGAAATACAATCACTAGAAAAGGTTTTCTTGGGGTATTTATAGAGCATTTATGTTCTAAGCCAAAAATGTCCCAAGAATATTTCATAGATAGAAAAAGATTCTGGTAGCTAGTCTTCAGGAATACATTCAGGCAATTTGATAAGCTTTCTGATGTCTTCCTTGAATTATAATATTCTGAAATTCCTTCACTTTCCTATGAAGACTCTTTAGATTAGAATTAGTGGCTGCCTTTCATTCCACTGATGGATGCTAGAATATGCAGGCATCCACAATATGATAGAATTAAGTCAAGACTCTGGAGACTTCTGTTTTTAGTCACAGTTAGAAACCTCTCCAGTCTGCTGTCAGACTCTTCCCTCTAGGACTTACGAACGTCTCAGATACCATGACTTTTATTAGGTCACTTGGAAGTCCTTCAGCAGATCATTTCTGCTTGGCACACATCTCAGGTACTTGAATTTTTTACCCTTCATCATTCAACTCTTATGCTTCAGAATAACTAAAAATAATCCTTTATTAACAACGTCTCTTAGCTTTGGGAATCGATTTCTTCAGAAGCGGAAATTTCAAGAGAGGAAGCATAATTGAACCCAAGAATAGACTACCATGGGAATTTCTCTATTCCCGAAGAACATAAAGAAAAGTGTATGCAGCCCTGTGCTGGACGGGTTAGACACAGCCCTGTCTGGGCTGGGGGCTCTCCTGGGCTTCTTGCAGCTCTTCGCTTCTGTGATTTTTTTGTAGAGGAAAATGAAGTGCCATAGTTGGTTTCTTTTTTCTATTGTGAATCTGCGCCTTTAAAAACTTCACTGGTTTTTTAAATTATAAAGTTAATACATGTTTGTTGCAAAAAGGACACAAAGTAGTAGATAAATATTAGACATCCATTCCAATTTTATTCCTCAAAGTAAAAGGTTAACAGTATAAAGGGTATTTCCATGTGTGTAGAACTATGCTTTAAAAATACATATTTTGAAAGAAATCATGTAAATGTATATGAACAGACATTTCCTTAAACCTACAAATGTATGTTTCTTATTATTAAAAAAGATTCCTTCAAAATGTCTCTCTTTAGTACTTCCTCTACACTAACATCTATTTCTTATTCTTTTCTTCATTCCCTCAACTTCCATCTTCTTGCCACTAAAAACCAAAGATTCTCTGGGAGAAAGGGTGATCCTAAATTGGAGGGTGCAGATGAGGAAGAGACAGAGAAGCCAAGGGAGGTATATACACCATATTTATGGCTTATTGTGTGTATGTAAAATTTGTGTGTCCTTATTACTGTAGGATATAGTCATAAAAATGTAATTGCTGTATCTAGGGAATTGCCTCTATTTCTAATGCATTTTCTCCTACAATCTCAAATTATTTTGTTGTGAATCTCTCCTACAAACATCACACACCACCTTTCCATTCTCCATGATGTTTTACCTGTTTGGAAAGGAGGCAAAGTGTGCAGGTCACTCTGCAGTGAACTGGAACTGAATGTCTTAGTTCCAAGAAGTTGTGTACTGAATCAGTTGCAGTAAAATATAGAACCAGGAAACTACATCTGGCTAAAGAAAGAGTGACATTTTTTTTTTTAAGTAATTGGGGTTGAACTGAGGGCCTTTACACTGGGCCCTTTTGTTATTTTTTAATTTTTTTTTTTTAAAGAGAAGAAAAAACAAATCAAAAGAAGAACAAATTTTCAAACCAACATAATAGGAGGGTAACAATGGTTAATACATTACGTATTACTATCTTTAAGTTAGTTATTCAGGACACCAGACATTAGCATTCAATTGTCCAAACATTATTGGCACAAACCTTACTCTTCAATGAACTAAGTAAAAATGGTAGTGTATCTATCTTAACCATCTTATATATATATATATATATATATATATATATATATATATATATATATATACAATTTTTTTCCCTTTCCCTTCTTTCTTTTCCCTATTCCAGTCTCTCTTTCCTTTTGACCAGTTTCTTTTTGATTCACCATGTCTATTGTACATTTTGGATCTTATTTACTCTTTCAGTTTCTCATACTAGAGAGATAATACGATACTTACACATGTGCTTCTGGTTTATTTCACTTATGAGTATTTTCTCGAGTTGCATCCATTTACCTATAAAAGTCTCCAGTTTATCCTTCTTTATGGCTGAATAGTACTCCATTGTATAAAAATACCACATCTTTCTTATCCATTCCTCAGTTGATGGGCATTTGGGTTGTTTCCAAGATCTGGCTATTACAGATTGTGCTGCTATAAACATGGGTGCACATATGTCGCTGTGGTACGATGTTTTTAATTCTTCTGGGAAGATGCCCAGAAGGGGAGTAGCTGGGTCAAATGGGACCTCCAACCCTAGTTTTCTGAGGAATCTCCACACTGACTTCCACAGTGGCTGTACCAGTCGACACTCCCACCAACAGTGAAGAAGGGTTCCTTTTTCCCCACAGCCCCTCCAGCATTTGTTATTAGTTGATTTCTTAATAGTAGCTATTCTTTCTGGGGTGAGATGGTATCTCAGTGTTGTTTTAATTTGCATCTCTCGAATGACTAGTGATGTTGCACATTTTTTTGTATATTTATTTGCCATTAGTATTTCATATTTTTTAATTTTGATACATGGTCTTGGTAAGTCACTAAGTTGCCAGGCTAGCCTGAAACTTGGGATCCTCCTCTTTCAGTCTCCCAGAGTGCTGGGATCACAGGTGTGTGCTACAATGCCTCCACAAGCCACATGATCCCACATGCTGCTTATTTACCTCTTTTGCCTCATCTACCCTTGTCTACATTTTGGTTGAAATATCTTTTTAATTTCCAAGAACTCTTTCATGATTAACCCATCTGTTCCCCTCTGCCACATATCTAATTCTTGGGGTCACCCATCACATGGTGCTTTCATCACATTATATTAATGTTTGAAATTTTAAAAATTTCTGCACCAAACTAAAATTCTTCCAGCCAGACTTTTAGCTCTATTTCCCTGGCATTAGGTACAGCATCGTGAATAGTAGATGCTCATATATGTGAAAAGATAAATGGAAGATTCATAATCTATTACAGTAACAGAACCAGCATCTCATATTCTTACATAAAGCCCCAAACCTTAAAATCATTCCACTTATTTTGATGTTTTCTAATATCAAAACCAAAATTATGTCCAACAACCTTCTATTAAATTTGATCAAAATGATTCAAAAGAAGAAAAATTAATACAGATCCAGTATGTGGAAAAATATGACCATACTAAATTCACAAACTTAGTGCGTATGAGTTATTGGGGATCCCTGTAGTGAGTCCCCAATTTCCTGCAAGGTGTTATGGCTCACAGTGAAAAGAAAGAACAAGAGACAAAATGGTGATGCAATGGGGATCTGGGATGGCCAGTTGTTCACAGGGAACAAAAAGCCACAAAGCAGCCAGAACCTCAGTATTTATTGATCACATTTACATTGAGGAAAATGGTGAGAGGATTATTGATGACTCAGAGGGCTGTGGTGGTCTTATACTGAGAAGGATCTTATGTTGATGAGGATCATGTCAGATGACTCAGAGGGCAGAGGGATCTTAAACTAATGAGGATCTTACGTTGCTGAAGACAGTGGGGAGAGAAGACAGGTTAATAAGTTTATCCGTTCCCACAGGTGAGCCTTTCTTCTTTATTACTACTCAATTTTCAAGGAACCAGGTTGTCTTCAGCTGATACAATCTTGCCCTGGAGCATCACAGCATCATGGGACTGCTGGGGCCTCAACTGTGACCAGAGGCGCACAGAGTTATGTTTCCACACACCATAGCCAGTTCACATGGCAAGATACTAGGCCTCAGACAAGCCCTAATCACAATTTAGTTATGAAATGATTTTCCCCAAAATTTATCTAGAACTGCCCTTGACGATGAGTCACTTTTTTATTTCTCTTTCTTTTACCACCACTGTTTTTGTCAGAGCAAATCTGATCCTCTTTTCCACATTTCACCTGGGTGCATAACTTTCCTGCCACTAATTCAAAAGACAACTGTGTATGTAAGATGCAAGTGGTTTTCTGTCCAGCTAGAAAGGTGCTCCTGGCATCAGGACAAGGGACAGCACCATTACGATGTTTGTGTAGTGACTGGATAAAGGCCAGTATTGACCTTCTTCTGTTTGGGAACCTGAACTCCCAAAGAGGAATGCATGAAAAGCCAACTGAACAGCAATGAATAATGCCAACATTTCCATTTTCTGTTTCATATCTCTGATGCCTAAAATGCATTTTATTGAATAATATTTCTCAGACTTTCAATGGTGTTTGTAGCAATGTACATTTGTTTTTCTTATTACTAAAATTACCTCCTTTCTTTGCTTTTTCTTGCAAATTTATTTCACATATAAACTGAAAACTCTTTTCTCTTTTTCTAGGTTGGATGCTTTCTGAGTTTTGCCTGAAAATTGTCAGAATGTGAAGACTAAATCACAAGATAAGAAAACCTTTGTCAGTGAAAAAAAAAAAAAAACAAACAAGAAATGATATATATACACACATGTATGTATAAATATTTAACACATCCCCAACTAGGAACATGAACTTCAGCACAATAGTTGTCTCAGTTACACCATGAATTAGGCTCTGAAAATATGTCAAATGTCCTTGTAACTTCTTTTATGGGTGTGCAGTCTACTGCTCCTGGTACATGAAACATACAGCAGCAATGACTAGTGTAGTATCTTGGGGTACTGGATGACCACACTCTTATATTCCTCCCATAAGTACACAGTGTTTTCTCTGTTTAGAGCAGAATGAAGCTCCCGTCCTCCTGCATGGTTCTGATCCATAGAATAGTCATTGCTTGATGGACTCCTAAATATCTGTGTCTTCATTTACTACGTGGTACAGAACTGAAAACCCTATGCTTAATACAGTGTAGAGAAAAAGTCTCCAAGAAGTTAATTTTATTTAATAACCAACATTCATTTAGATGCACTGAATATAAAGTAAATGCTCCTTGTTTTTTTATATAGTTGGAAAATTGAACATCCGTACAAAAGACAGAACTCTTTTTTACTTGGGAGCTGATAACTTGTATTTTTTTTTTCCAGTGTCAATTTTTGATCTCAACTACTGATAGATTTTTAATGGTGAGCTGTTTAAAATGAAGATCTTGATTACTATTTCTGGTGGAGAAGGAGCTGAACTCAACGAGACTTTGTTCCTTTGCACCTCACAGCCCAGGAGAGGAAGGATCCTGGGAGTCCCTGCTCTTCTTTTCATCTTCTCCACTCCATCATTCCTGTCCCCACATTGCCTTGATCATACATGTGTATTTGAAAATGACTTTAGAACATTCAACCACTCTTGGTTCTCTTTCAATCTGTACAAAATTATAATTATCTGTTTCTTGAGTTGGTTAGCATTTGCCTGTGGAATCATCTGTGTTAGAATATTTTTGTGAGAATTTCCACAACCAGCTCAATTTAATTATAATAGGATTACTCATGTTTTTCTAGATTTTTTAGAATAATTTTTCACAAATTATTTTTTGTAGGTTTTCGAGTGTTTTTCTAGGTTTTCAAATCTAATGGTTCAAAATCATTTATACTATACTTATGCTGCTGTATCTCTAATTATGATCCTTTTCCATTCTTACCTTTGTTAGTATCCTTTCCTGTTTTTTCACAAGCTCTCTCAACAGAAATATTTAGGAATCTACAAAAAAAATTGATTATGGTAATTTTTCACTTTTATTTTTGTTTTGTTTTTCATTAAATTTTGTCATATTTTATTATTTTCTGTTCATGTATTCTTTCAGTTATTCATTTACATTTCTAACTTCTGAAATTTGTAGCCAGTTATTTTTCAGTCTTACTTTTTTGGCTTGTTCATTTTTTTGATTTTTTGAGACAGGGTCTTGCTATATAATTCAGGCTGGCCTTGGACTCACTATGTAGCCCAGGCTGTCCTTGAACTCACAGAAATCCTCCTGTGTCAACCTTCTGAGTTGGTCTTATTTTTTTTTTATTAGATAAATTATTGAGGTTACCCATTTCTAATTACTCTAATTACTGCTTTTACTGAATCTACAAATTTTGATAGGCAATATTTTATTAAATTACATGTGTTCATATTGCATTATTTTTCTTTGATTCATTTATCATGTAGAAGTTTTAAAATTCCACACAAATGGTAATTTATTTATCTTTTAAAATTAAGTTTTAGCGGATTACTATCAAGAACATATAAAGAACTCAAAAAAATCAGACCTCCCAAATTTAAAGACCCACTCCAAAAATGGGCATCTGAGATGAATACACATTTCTCAGATGAAGAAGTACTAATGGCAAACAAATATACAAAAAAATGTGCAACATCACTAGTCATTCGAGAGATGCAAATTAAAACAACACTGAGATACCATCTCACCCCAGAAAGAATGGCTACTATTAAGAAATCAACTAATAACAAATGCTGGAGGGGCTGTGGGGAAAAAGGAACCCTTCTTCACTGTTGGTGGGAGTGTCGACTGGTACAGCCACTGTGGAAGTCAGTGTGGAGATTCCTCAGAAAACTAGGGTTGGAGGTCCCATGTGACCCAGCTATTCCCCTTCTGGGCATCTTCCCAGAAGAATTAAAAACATCGTACCACAGCGATATATGTGCACCCATGTTTATAGCAGCACAATCTGTAATAGCCAGATCTTGGAAACAACCCAAATGCCCATCAACTGAGGAATGGATAAGAAAGATGTGGTATTTTTATACAATGGAGTACTATTCAGCCATAAAGAAGGATAAACTGGAGACTTTTATAGGTAAATGGATGCAACTCGAGAAAATACTCATAAGTGAAATAAACCAGAAGCACATGTGTAAGCATCGTATTATCTCTCTAGTATGAGAAACTGAAAGAGTAAATAAGATCCAAAATGTACAATAGATATTGTGAATCAAAAAGAAACTGGTCAAAAGGAAAGAGAGACTGGAATAGGGAAAAGAAAGAAGGGAAAGGGAAAAAAAATTGTATATATATATATAAGATGGTTAAGATAGATACACTACCATTTTTACTTAGTTCATTGAAGAGTAAGGTTTGTGCCAATAATGTTTGGACAATTGAATGCTAACGTCTGGTGTCCTGAATAACTAACTTAAAGATAGTAATACGTAATGTATTAACCATTGTTACCCTCCTATTATGTTGTTTTGAAAATTTGTTCTTCTTTTGATTTGTTTTGTTTTTTTTCTTCTCTTTAAAATAAAAAAAAAAATGGATGAGAACTTGAATGAGATTACAAAGAACCACTAGATGTATCAAGGAGGAACTATGTCTTCACAACACTGAATCTTCCAGTGCATGGATGTAGTACATTTTTCCTTAGGTCTTCCTTAATTTCTCTCAGCAATGCTTTGTAGTGTTTAATGTACAGATCTTAAATACTTTATTAAATTTATCCCTAAACCAAAAAAAAAATTAAGTTTTAGCTTACATGTATTTTACTCAAAGGATGTAATCTGTGCACAATTTTTCAGAAAAAATTTTGAAATGATATTTCTTGTCAATTTTTCTAAATAGTTCATTGTGTACGGTTGTTAGGTGCAGATTTCTATATCTATGTATTGAAGAAATGAAAGTTGCTTTGGTTTGTATTTCTTATATTTTCCAAATCTTTCTGTGATTCACTGCTTACCAATAGAGAATTAAATGGTAGAGTTATAATTTTTTCCTCTAGGTTAGTGAAAAGTTATAAAGTATTTTGAGGTTATTTTATTAGGTTCATTTAAGTCTAGAATTGGTTTCTACTTTTCCAGTGTATTAAACCTTTTATTTTACATAATTCCTTTGTTTTAAATTCTAGTTTTATTATATTAATTAAGCTTTCCTTGCTTTCTCATGGTAGATTTTCCCCTTCCTTTGACTTTCAATCCTTTTATGTATTTATATGTTATGTATAGCTCTTAAAAATAACTTGTAGCCAGATTTTAATTTTTATTAAAATGTATAGTTTCTGATTTTCACATATGTTTTCTGTTAAAATTTATACATTTTGGTAAACTTGGTAATTTACACATTTGATATACATTTTCCACCTTTTTACCTGAAGATTTCCATTTATCTTACCATTTATTCTTTTTATTAGTTTCTTCTATTTAATTTTAAAACATTCGTTGTATTGTTTCCTTTTATTAATTGGAAATTCTGCTCTTTATTTTTAATTAGCTATAATTCAAATTATGCCATGTATACTTAACATTTAAAGTAGGTTTCTTTACCCTTATCGTGTAAGATGCAGTTCTTCCTCTCTCAACTCACATGGTATTGTTGTCCAGTATTTTATTTCTGTCTTTTTTAAATTCCCAAAATGACACATTATCACTTTTATGATATTACACAAGCAATACCAGTCTATATTTATTTACATATGAAATGATTTCTTCATTCCCTATTCCTTCGTTTGTCTCAGACATTCCCAGTGGAATCAACTCCCTGCTTCCTGAAGTGCGCAGTGTAGAAGTGCTTTTAAAGAAAGTGTATTGGTGCAAGTTGATGGCAAACCCTGTTTGTCCCAGCTACTCAGACAATAGTATCACTTTAGCCCCTTGAGATTCTGGCTTCAGATGATCTTTTTCTGGCCCTTGCTTTAGTCTTTACTGTGTGCTCCATCCACCTCACCTCTCATTGCAATGCTGATACTTACAGATGCCTCTGAGGTGAACTCACTTTTTTCAACTTAGATGAAAAAGTAACTGATAACTCTGTTTCATCTCATTTTTAATTGCTTGCTATTTTTTTCATTTAGTCCTGGCAATTCTTTAAAAATTCTACTTTCTCAATTCTAGTTGTTTTACAATGGAGGGACTTTCAGAGCATTTAATTTACATTACTGCCTGGAGGCATAGCTGTTGATTGAGGAGCCTCTTGTGTATCCTGGTGCTAGAACTGGTGTTGTTTTTGAGTAGGAAGCAACTGCTGTTTCTCTGACATCTGGCCTTCTCTGGTGAAACACAGCCACAGTGCTGTAAAGTAAAGTATGACTGGAAGAAAAGGGCAGTGATTTCTGTTCATCATAATGTACTAGCACAGACTCGCACTTCAAGGACTACTTAACCTTCACTATTCTCTATTTCTGCTGAGCAGTCTCTTGCCTGTATCTGGTAAGCCATGAAATGTTTCACTAATTACAGCTTTTTGTGTACGTAAAATTTTAGAAACCAAGTAGCTCTAAAAAGGCTTGCCATTTCTCCTTTGTTCTTGGAGTAGTCACATCTTAGTTTTCTGTGGTGCATGTCAGAGCAACAATTACGGAACATGAAACCAAGTTTCTAGTTCACATTTCCCTCCCTATCTCCATTCTCATTTAGAAAACTTTATCTGAGCACCACAGATAAGGTCTACAAGGATGACATCATAAAAATATATCTGGGATACTGATTGATGACATGGTTGATCCGAAGAGACTCACACACACGTGTAATGACACCAATTACACTGCATCTTTCAAGGTGTCTGCCCAGTTCATAAACCGCTCCTGCTTTCCTAAGAACTAGGTCACTACCAATACCATCTTATCTATTCTTTTTTTTTTTTTATGTGGGCACCAGGAGTTGACCTCGGGACCTCGCGCTTGCCAGCAAGCGCTTGTGCTGCTGAGCGATATCACCAGCCCTTTTTTTCCTTTATGTGGGTACCGGGAGTCGAACTCAGGACCTCGTGTTTGCCAGGCAGGCGCTCATGCCGCTGAGCTATCTCACCGGCCCCCATCTTATCTATTCTTTTTTTTTTTTTTTTTTTTGTGGGTACCGGGGGGTCCATCTTATCTATTCTTAAAACCCTGGAAATCATTTTCAAACTAAATGAGCTTGGGTTCAAATTATAGAATCAGGTATGTTCACCTGATCAAATCTGAGCCAATTAAACTCTGTTTTGTGAATTGGAATACAAAAGAATGAGGGATAAAGACCCATAAAGTCAGAGGCAGAGACGTAGAACAAAGTCCACAAAATGCTACCACTATAGTCTAAAGTTCCCCAGGTTCTCATCTTTTTGGAAGTCCCGGTATTTTCCTTTTGCTTGGATCACATAAAATAACTTCATGTGAAGATGTAGGTGTCCGGACCAGATCCCTCCTTAAGAAGGTACTTGTCATCCTAACTACCAAGAATGGTACCTCCTCCATCGGGGTTTACCTTACAGCAGAGGGCTGCCTTATCCTGAAACCTTGTCTTCCCTGGATGACCCATGTCCATTTCTACTCACGGTAGGCAGGCAAAATACAGTCACATTTAAGCTCCCTGCAGGAATATTACAATAGATTGTATATGTTCCTTACTTTGTCATGAGTTTAATCAAGGTTTTACATCACAGATCTCCTTCTTTATCTGACCAGGTGTGAATCCCTGATAAATTTCTGACACACCAAATTCAATCTTATCCACTTTGGGAGAACCTAACCTGTAACGGGCCTCGTGCTTAACTCACCACCCTCTCCTCGCCTCAGCTCAGAGAAATGGACAGAATATGCAGACGCTGGCCCTCAGGAGATCAGGGCCTAGTTTTCTTTTCACAAAAAATGGAGGAAGAGGGAAAGGGCCAGGAGGGATAAAGCAAGCTTGGAGTCGTGTAATGTCTCATTGTATTCCTTCTTCCTTTCTTTTCTTTTCTTTTTTTTTTTTTTGTGGGTACCGGGTCGACCTCAGGACCTCGCGTGCCAGCAGGCGCCCATGCTGCGGAGCGATATCACCGGCCCCGGGAGTCGAACTGGGGCCTTTGCACTCGCCAGGCAGGCGCTTACGCCGCTGAGCCATCTCACCCGCCCTTTCCTCTCTTTCTTACTATAAAAACGAAACAAAACTTTTACACACAGGAAAACCAGAAGATGGTGATTTTCACCCAAATTAGGCCTCCTCTTTGGAGCTAGCTTTGAACAAAGCCTTTTTTTCTTTTCACCAAAAATGACTTTCTGTGGTTTATTTGGGAGTTGGGAACAAGTGGATCTGTATAGATGGTGACAATCCTGCAATGCTTATGAGTTCAGTAGCTAATGTGTTATTAGGAGGTGGGGCCTGGTTGGAGGTGGGTCACTGGGGGCGTGACTTGGAAGGGTATATTGTTCCTGGCTCCTCCCTTCTCTACTTTCTGGCTGCCATGATTTGAGCAGCTTTTTTCAGTTATGCCCCTCTGCCTAGCTGTTCTGCCTTGGGGCCTGCTGACCCCAGACTGAAATGGTGAGCCAAAAATAAATCTCTCCTTTAAGTTGCAGGTGTTGGATATTTTGTCCAAACAATGAAAAAGTGCCCGAGAAAATGACCATTATTTTTTTCTTAACCTGAAAAGTGTTGGTTCTATTGCTTGCAATCAAGAGTTTTAAGACAATCCAATAATTACACAGGGGGCAACATAGTTAATCAGAAAGGATGTTAAACAGCTTTGAGAATCTCCTGACTGACTAGAGGCTGAAAGGCTTTAAATTTTTCTCTTAAAACAGGAGTAACTTTTAGATTCAGCTGAATTAATACCATTCACATGTAGTTAGCTTTTCCTTAAGATGACTCACTCTTTGAAAAACACTTTCCAAAAAACTATGTTTATTTGGTGTATCTTTATAAACCTGCCATCCAGTACAGCTACTGGAACACAATAAATGCTCAATAAATGTTTTCTGATTCAGTGAATAAAAATCTGATTCTAATTTCATTTAGTAAGATTGTTCTAACAAATAGTATCAACTGCACCGATTTTTAGTGATTAAATTTTATGACAGCTAAACATTTCCTGCTTTCCATCCCTATTGTTCTCTCCCAGCCCTGTTTTTTCCATTGTGTCCCTCATCTCTAACCCATTCATTCACTGTTGTTTTTCTCCTCTCTTTTTCTCTGACCCCTTCCCTAGGATCTTCCCTAGTAAACACTCCCACCTTACCTTCAGTTTTCTTTCTGAATATTCCTTTGCTTTCCCTCTCCCCTGAGTTTAAAAGTGCCCTTTGACTGTCAAGACAGAAATAAGTCTGAAATTCTGCAAAAACATTCATGGTGATTCGTACTATGTGATCTTTATTAATCACAATAAGAAGTGTCATATCATGGTCAGAGTGACCAAAGTGTGAGACTTAGAAAGAATCTACTATTTGTAATTCTAACTTTGTATGCAAGACAGTGTTCAGCTTTGTGCGAGGTATGTTATCTATAGTGGGGGAAGGGGAAGAAATTCATTTCAGTTATTCAAAGATGATTCTAACAATGGTATTATATTAGGCATGGAAGCTTAGCAAGGAAAATAGGAAAAAAAAAAAAAAACAACTCAGTACATCCCAAGTGTTATGAGGTTTAGCAAAGGAAATTAGGTTTATCTATCATTAGAGAGCACAGAGAATTAAAGGTCGAGAAATACAAGAAGGCATCTTAACACCAAGTGGAAGACTTTAAACAGCTCCCTAGAAACTGTTACAAATTTTTAGATATCTGGGAAGTTTACACTTGATAACTAGTATTCTTAAGTAAAATGGTGACTTTCAAGAATTAGCTGGGAATCTACTATGATTCCATATATCTGCATGTAAAAGATTGGTCTTTTCTAATGCCTTCCAACGCTCATGTAATGCCTCTTATTGGTTGACTGTAAGCTGGAATAAAGGGAGAAAAAGTCTGGGAAATGTAGTTTGCAGTTTCTCTTCTGCAAGTGATGCCATGTTGCCAAGGGAATATTCACACCATTGCCCACTGGGCCTCAGGAAACTAAACATCTTTTCAAAGGAAAAGAGGCATCTGGAAGATCGCTGTCCTGGGCCAAAGTTATAGTTTTATTTCTTGAATTATCCAGGTTAAATAGCAGAAATAGATCAAATCTAGAAAGTAAAAATCATTTAGACAAACACCACATTGCCAGAATTAAGCAATTAATGTAGGCAGTGTGAGGCTTGGCAAAGAATAAGTAACTTTTTTTATCCTAAAATATCTCCATTCCTTTTTGAAACTTTATATAGTATGTGCCAGTCCTTGATCTTTCTACTATTTCTGAATTGTACTAAAACATTAATTAAATGAATGCGGCAATCAATCTTGGCAGGTTTTTCCCTTGGAATAAAGTAAAACTTAATTTATTTCTTCTTAATTACCTCATTTCAGCTTTGTCATGTTTATTAATAATGAATATCTCTTCCTTTTTAAATGGCATTGATCACCAATTTCCTCTGCTGCTGAGGAGATCTGACATGACAAATGTCCAGAGCTCCGAGTTCAGAGTTACTGTTCAACTTGATATACTTATAGCATAATCAAATTTTTAGGCAATCTATAGTGATTGTGTGAATCCAACAAGTTAGCAATCCTGTACAAGAATATTTTTCCCCACATTTTCCGGCATGTTGTACAGAATCTTAAAGTTCAACTTCTGTGAACTTGAAAAACTAATGCAATTACACTTCTTGCATCATATTTCTTTCCCTCTTTCCCTCCCTAAGTCTTGGTTCCGTACAATGAACGTCACCAGGACTAATTGATCTATTTGCAGTTTAGGAGAAATCGCCCCGCTGATGTTTCTAGCCATCTTTTTACCAATGTTAAATGGCTGGGAACAGGGGAAGTGAAAGGCATTTACTACCTGCTGCAGTGAGTGGTGTAGGCGGTATTGATCTGCCGTGAAGGTTTACAGTAGAGGAACATTCAGCACATTACTTACAGTTTGAATACCTATTTGATTTATCTTTGGCCTCTATCCACACTTCTGTAACACAATTGTACTCTTTTGTTTGACTTTTCCCCTCCTTTATTTTCATGTTTTGCCACAAGCCATACCCAGAACCGGTCTATGAAGTTGTTGGAGTTTCACATTTAAAAGCTACAGTGATGAGAAAAAATAAATAGAAGCAAAAGGAGAGGCAAATGGATATGTGCCTAAATTTAAAATAAAGCAGTAAGAATTAAAGAAGATTCAGCTGATGCCGAGGAGACCAAAGGAGTGTTCTTCTCAGACTCCTACCACTTCCCTCCACTCCAAGATTGCCTTCCTCTCTGGTAAGATTATCTGCAAACCCTCAGAGAAAGAGCACACAGGTCATATGGATGTGAAAGTCAATTCTCTCTGCTTGGTTAAATCTTTAACTGGTCAAAAGGAAAAAAACTGGGGTAGAGGTCTCTCAGTTTGTGGGTGTGAATAACAATTGACCAGAGAGAAAAGACAGTCAAGGTGGTGACGTGGAGAATATCTTCCTTCTAGTATGCCAGATCAGTGGCAAATAAGGTAGAATTTAAGTAGTACATTCCTATTTAGGTAAAGGGAAACATTTATAGAGAGTAATTTTTAAAAACTTTTTGCAATGTTTTAATAGTATGCTTAATAAAACTAAAGATTTGGTTGTCAGGATTGTCAACTATAGTGGTTATGGTCTTTTTTAATGAAGTTTATTGGTACAATTTAGATATACATAATGATCAGATTCATCATAGGGAATTTGTACCCATTCACGATATATCTTGATTCCTTTTTTCCCATTCCCCTCCCCTTCCTTTGACCCCTCTCCCCTTCCTTACTTATAAAGTTTTGTTTCCATTTTATTCTTCTTTTTTCATTCTTTTTCTTTTCCTTACTTCCTTTCTTCCTTTCTCCTTTCCCCCTTCCTAGTTCCTCTTCCTTTTTGAACAATTTTTTCCTATTTCACAATATCTATTGTATACATTTTGGTCCTTAGTTACACTTTCAGTTTCTCACACCAGAGAGACAATGTGATATTTACACATGTGACTGATTTATTTCACTGAAGAGTATTTTCTCATGGTGTCTCCATTTATGTGGACATGTCTCAACTTTATCCTTCTTTATGAAAGAGAAATACTCCACTGTATTAAAAATAAATAAATAAAAAATAAACACACCTTCTACCAAGAAGGGGAATAGCTGGGTCTAATGGGACCTCTAGTCCTAGCTTTTTTTTTTTGTGGGTACCAGGGGTCGAACTCAGGACCTCGCATGCCAGCAGGTGCCCGTGCCACTGAGTGATATCACTGGCCCTTTTTTCGTATGTGGGTACCAGGAGTCGAACTCAGGACCTCGCGCTTGCCAGGCAGACGCTTATGCCGCTGAGCTATCTCACTGGCCCCTAGTCCTAGCTTTTTGAGGAATCTCCACACTGATTTCCACAGTGATTGCACCAGTCTCAACTCCCACCAACAGTGGAGAAGGGTTCCTTTTTCCCCACAGTCCCAATGGCATTCGTTATTGGTTGATTTCTTGATAATAGCCATTTTTTTCTGGAATGAGATAGAATGTGAATGTTGTTTTAATTTGCATCTCTCGAATGACCAGTGACGCTGAACACCTTTTCATATATTTATTTGCTCTTTGTATTTCTTCCTGTGAGAATTGTGTATTCATCTAAGATGCCCATTTTTGAATTGGGTCTTTGAATTTGGGGGCTCTGATTTTTTTCAGTTCTTTATATGTTCTATGTATTAGTCCTTTGTCTGAGGTTAAAATTTTTTCCCACTCTGGTTTTTCTTTTCACTCTATTGGTGATTTCTTTTGCTGTCCAAAACCTTTTTATTAAGATGATATCCCAGTTGTTGATTCTTTGCAATATTTCCTGTGCGATTGGGGTCAGGAAAAGGGAGGGGGAAAGGAGAAAGGAAGAAAAGAAAAGAAAATGAATGAGAAAAGAAGGATAAAATGGAAACAAAACTTTATAAGTAAGGAAGGGAAGAGGGGTCAAAGGAAGGGGAGGGGAATGGGAAAAAAAGGAATCAAGATATATCATGTATGGGTACAAATTCCCTGTGATGAATCTGATCATTATGTATATCTAAATTGTACCAATAAACTTGATTAAAATCTTTGCCTACACCTTTGCCTTCAAGAGCTCTATCAATTCTGTCTTCCAGCAGATTCAGTGTTTCCATTTTTGAAAGAAAATGTTCATAGCAGCATCTAATGAATTCAGGAAGCTAAAACCACATTTCTAGTTCCTTAGTTTTTATGAAGAGTACTGTAATTTATCTGAGTATAAAACACAGGGAATGCAGTGAATTTCACTTTCCAACTCCCCATAACAGCACCTCTGTTGACCATTTCATATATAATCTTTTAGTTCTGCTTCATTAACATAGATGATTTTGTTTTTACTTTGAATGTCTTGGAAGTTTTTCCATACTAATACATATATCGTCCTTCCAAATGATTATAGGATGTATATAAAAATTAATCACATTTTCTTTTTGATTCCTGTCTAAAATATTTTCAACACATTTTATTTCATTAAAAACAACTATTCAATTAAAATTTGAAAACATAGATTTTCTATTCTTATGTGAGAGTAGCAAACAAATGTTGATTATTTTTGTATGAGCAATTCTAAGAAGTGGAACACTTAGACAACTATTTCATGTGTTATAATTTTTGTTAAAAGGTGCCAAATACCTCCACATGGGCTTTCTGTGCTACATGAAGACATCTGAGTATTGTTCCCATCATTCTCACCAATACGGTATAGTACCAGTTAAAAAACTTTTTATCCATTTAACAGACAAAAAATCTGATTGTCGTTTTAATTTACAATTTCCTCTTTAATAGTGACATTTAATTTTTAAATGTGCTTATTAGTCATATATCTTATATCATGAATTTTCTAGTCATATGGATGTGAAAGTTAATTCTTCTGCTTGGTTAAATCTTTAACTATTTTGTTTTTACTTTGGATATCTTGGATACCTAGCACACTTTCAAGTTTTCCAAATGTGTTTTTTCTAAATTAATAAATTATATTTTTCAGATAATGTTGTGAATATGTCATTTCTCTACAGCTTTGAAAAGGTACTTTTTTATGTACTCTTCCTGATATCTCATTTGTTCGTCATCCAATTTTCTATTTTCTAGTTAATTACTGTAAGTATTTAAGACTTACATTTTTAATATTAATTTCATATCCAGACAAATGAATTCTCATTATATTTTCAATTAATTTTCTTGGATTTCAAGTAGAAAAACATAGACTAGTTTCTTTCTTTGAACTATTTATACTTCTATTTTTTTTTTTTTCTTACATTGCATTGATGAAAGCTTCAAGGATTGTATTCACTCATAGAGGTAGTAGTAAAATCTGTCTTTTTTCTGCCTTTTCTTTAAATAATTTAATATTTACTGATTGAGTATGATTTTGTTGTTGTTGTTTCTGGAAGTTAATGCTTACTCAGGTCAAGAATTTTATTACTTTTTTTAAGAATTTTTAAAAAATTTTATCTTTAACATTTACTGAAATAATCAGATAGACAGTCACATTAATGTTATAATTTGCATGAGAAAAACTTTCTCATGATGACAGATCCTTGTAATTTTTGGAACTTGATAACTTGGTCACAACTTACTATTCTTTTGTGATAATGTTACATTCAACTTGCTAATATTTATATAGAGTTTTAAAAATCTATGCTACCTTTTTTCAACTTTATAATTTTTATATTTTTTTATTAGCACATTTGCTGTACATAATGATTACCTTTTTCATGGGGAGTTTGTACATAACACATCTTAATTCTTTTTGTTGTTGTTGTTCCCTTCCTTTTCCATCCCTTTCTGATCCCTCCAACTCTTAATCCCCTGCCCATTTGAAAATGCTCAATTCCCATTTTTTTCTTTGATTCTCTTTTTAAAAATCTCTTTCCCCTTCCTCACCCACCAGTCTCTTGTTCCTCTTCCCATTAGAAAAAGATCTCCATACTTCCTATTACCTATCTTTTATTAAGCTTTTCATTTGTATTTGGGTTTCTCATGTAAAAGAAACCGTAAGATATTTAAACTTGTGTGTCTTGTTTATTTCACTTAACATTATGGTCTCAAGGTGCATCCATTTAGTAACATAATTTGTATATGTGTCTAAATGTTTATTTATTTCCATATCAGAGCTATGCTAACATCATAGAATTATTGGTAAAAATATCCATTTTTCTTTTTTTTTTTTTTTTTTGTGGGTACCGGGGGATCGACCTCAGGACCTCGCGCGCCAGCAGGCGCCCGTGCCGCTGAGCGATATCACCGGCCCCTTTTTCGTATGTGGGTTCCGGGAGTCGAACTCGGGCCCTCGCGCTTGCTGGGCAGGCGCTTAAGCCGCTGAGCCATCTCACCGGCCCAATATCCATTTTTCATGTCTTGAAATATTTCACAAATTGACTGGCCAGAGATGTCACTTTGTGTACTTGTCAGCAATACAAATTCTCTGGCATTACCCATGAAGATTTCATTTCGGTAACTCTGAAGGAGGAAAAACACAGGAATATACATTTAAACAAAAATCTGCAAAGGTGCTTATTAGTTGGCAATTTTGGGAAACTTTTGGCAGCATTTAACTTTTTGAAATAATTTCAATGTATATATTCCTGGAAGTTTGGGCAATTTTTAATCTGTCATTTGGGCTAGATTTTGTATTTAAAATGGTAGATTGAAAGCAGACGCTTATATGTAGTCTCTCCTCAAACTCCAGTTAAGCAACTGTAATGAAAAAATTTTAAAGTAACAACTTACTAGAGTAGGACACAAAAGGAAAAGAAGACATAGAAACAGAATAGCTAAAACCAGAATGATGCATGAATGCTAAGTGACTTAGCAAGGACAATTAAATCCTAAGATAGCAATAGGAAAGTGAAGATAGTCACATCACAAAACAAAGCCCTCCCTAATATGCTTAAAATGATACAAGATAGTGCAAAACTAAAAAGGAATAGGCTGCAATAAAAATGGTTTACATAAATATGAAAGGAATTTTTTAGAAATTAAAAAATACAATAAAAATTAAAAAAAAACTCAATAGGAGAGTTAGAAGTTAAAGTTAAGAAAAAATCTCATAGAAACCAGAATTTAAAGACAAGAGAGGGATAATTAGGACAACCGTGCAGCAGATCCAACTTGCATATTAAGCAATTAAAATAAGAAGAAGCACAGAGGGGGAAATCAAATAAATAATTTAAGAAAATTGAATTGACTAGAATACATTTCCAGATTGAAATAGAAAATAAAGACCTATCACATGAGATAAACATATGCTTATATCAGAGTATAAGACCATAAACTTTGACTGCAATGAAGATAAAGAAAGCATCCTAGAAGGAGAAAGAGTGAGAGTGAGAGAGAGAGAGAGACAGAGGCAGAGAGACAGAGAGAGAGACAGAGACAGAGATGGAGACAGAGAGAAAGAGAGAGAGAGACAGAGATGGAGGCAGACCCAGAGAACAGGAGAATGAGGAAGAAGAGGCAAAGATGAGGGATGAAAGGATGAAGCAGGTAAAAGAAGAGGAACATGAGGAGGAGAAAAGAGGAGGAATAGCAGCTTAATAATAATGAGTAGAGGAAGTTAGGCAAACTGATAAAAACACTTAGAGCATAGGTGGTGAAAAAACTATTATACTTGCTATTTCTAAATATACTTTATCATTTTATTTCCAAAAAGATGTTGTTTCAGTATAATGAAAAATCTGAGTAAAAGATACTCTGCAAATTAGTAATTCTATGTTGGAAAGCATATTCTAAAGAGTTACGTTAGGAATATACAGGTTGTACAAAGGTATTTTAGTCACATAACACTCTGGTCAAAGAGTACAAATGACCTTAGTACCTTGTAATAGGGGAAAGGCTAATAATAATGCAGTACAATATTGAAACAAAGTGGATTTCCACAAAGAAGGGTAAAAATTAGCAATGTAGTTAGAAACATACTGAAGACTACAATATGTATTTATAGAGAAATAGAGGAAGAGCTATCCATGTTAATGGTAAGTAGAGAGAAAAAATAACAAATTCAAAAAAGGTGAAAATGGCATTCTTACCATAATTTATAAACAGTTGAATTCATGAATAGTAATGTTGTCATTATATATTTAAGTTATTCATATCTATGTTTCTTTATTATTTCATTAAATTCACTTTTTGTAAATAATGCTAAGTTTTTTCTTCTAATGTAAAAAGTTACAGGCGCTCTTTGTAGAATGGTTAGGGAAGAAAACACAAAATATATAGAAAGCATAAAGACAAAAATGGAAAGATAGCATCAGTACCATTGTCTTTCAAACTCTTTTAATGCTTCTTACATACCTTGCAGTAAGATGTGCACGGATCGAGATACCGGTAGTTATGGATCTTGGATGATTTTTTGAACCTCTCTGGTCCTCTATTTCTTTTCCTGTAAAATGGAAGTTATTCTCAACAATTTAAACTCAATCTATCACCAATTTAATCACCCAAAACCTCGGCCAACTCCTACTTATATTTCAAAATCTCCACTTAGTGTAGTTTATTGCAGGAAGTCTAGTTCCTCCCAAGCCATGGGTAGTGAAAACTCAGTGATAAACTTATAAACAATGCAGGAACAGCAGACACCAGAATCCCACCCAGTATCATCCTCAACTCATACCTGGCTCAATATATGTGGGTCAAAATGATGTCACATAGACAGTTTTACTTCTTGCTTTAATATTATGTACATGCTTACAAATGACTATTTTCCCATTTTATCATGAATTTGAACAAAGTTCAAAGTATTTCAAAAAGACCCAGATGCAGAAGACCATGCCTATAATCCCACCTACTCAGGAGGCTGAGGCAGGAGGATTTTGAGTTGGAGCCCTGCGGAGGGTATGTAGTGTGAGACTCTGCCTTAAAAACAAAACAAACATGGGCCGGTGAGACAGTTCAGCGGCATGAGCGCCTGCCTGGCAAGTGCAAGGTCCTGAGTTCGACTCCCGGTACACATACATAAAAAAAAGTGCCGGTGATATCGCTTAACAGCACGGGCACCTGCTGGCGTGCGAGGTCCTGAGGTCGACCCCCCGGTACCCACAAACAAAAACAAACAACAAAAAAAAAAAAAGAAAAGAAAAGAAATGACAACAGAAGTGTCTTGAAAGGAAAATATATTCATGCAGGCTGCTGTCACCCTCCTCAGAAACTGGCTCCAGCATTTTAATGCAGCAGGTCTCTCTGCAGTGCTCGAGGGCATCGTTCTTAGGCAGGGAGAGCACAGACACAGAGCCTGTCTAATTGAAGGCATCATAGATCATGAGTTCGGCTTCACTCCATTAAGAAAGCCCTTCTATAGTATCAGTGACAAATGATTACTTGGGCCAAGAGTGACTGCTTTCAGCGACAGTGACCTCACTACTTGCTGTTTTTGCTGGGAGATCTGTACTCTTTTTCTGTACCTCTCTCTCCCCAAGACACAAGCTGTGTGTGACTCCAATGTAAACTGACAATAAAAGAGATGAATTAGCATAACTGACTGTTTCAGTTATGAAGATTAAATAGCCTTTTATTGCAGATGTTTGCCAAGGAAAATGCTCCCCAGTGGAAGACTCTAAGCAGTTAAGATAGATTTGATGAGGGTTTTAATTGCTGTTATGCAACTGGTAATGGAAAGGTTTTATTAAATGTCATGCAAGAGTCAATCGATAGTTTAGAAGAGAAAAGCTTCTCTCTAATGTAGACCTCAGGCTTTTCCAGCAGTAGCTTATCAGCAGGAGCAGTTTCATCAGCAACCACAAATATTTATCAAGTATCCAGTATGCAAATGGCAATATCATAACTGTGTTGGGGACTGTTGGGGATTAGCAAAAATAAGCCCATGCTGTGGAGGATCTAATGATTTGAAAACAGCAAATTGGTACTCTGGAAACCAAAATAAATACAGATACATGCGTTTGTATACACGTATACGCATTCTACCAAAAAGCAATTCAATATATAACACCAGGAATAAGAATAAGAGATTTATTAAGATTGAAGATGTACAAAATGTGTTTTTGCAAAATGATTTATCATGAAGATTTTTCCTCCTTTTGTATGTTCGTCTTGCTTTTGGTTTTCTTTTTGGTAGCACAACAGAAAAAATGTTTGGCAGCAATGCAAGACGTTTGGGTTCCGGTCTACCACTGCCTACCTGTACCTAAGGCAAATCCTTATCTTTTCAAGATCTGAATGTTCATTTGTAAAATTTGGCTTTGGAAAAACTCTGAGGACTTTTGCTAGTTCTAAGATTCATTGATTTCATGAAGGAGAATACACGTATAATAAATCTTTTTATGAAAAAATTATTTCATACAATTTTAGGACTCCCTTGCATATAGTACATGTATACTAACAAACAAACCCAATTTCCCATAAAGTGCATGCATTTTAAAACTAGAGTAGAAACTTACTCAGGAAATCATAGTTGGTGTTGCCCAGATCCCCAAACCTCCAAAATTATCTGAAGCAATTTTTATCAAATTTAGCAACTGTCAAGCTTGTCTCTCCCTATTGATGTCACACTCCTCTGGCTGCTCAGTGAGCTATGCCGATAAGTAAAAAGCACGTTGCTTTTTAAAAACAGCTGATCCTTTCTAAAATGAGTGTTAGTAGAGCATGAATCATTCTGTGCTATTGTGTAATTCTGCGATCTATCAAGACTGAATCAGCAAACTGAAAGGTAGTGTCTGAGATTGGAGGGGGTTATTGGTTTTGAGTGGAAAGATCTGCATTGTCCCTACTCAACCACACTTTAGCTATGTGACACTGGGAAAGTTGTCAACCTCTCTGAGTCTGTTTTGCTTAATTTGAAAGCCATGCATCTCAACACTATTGAAAATACATTAATATACAAATTTCTACACTGCAGGTCATCATATATTCATAGACTATTGCTTTTTTTTTTTTTTTTTTTTTGGGGTACCGGGGGGTCGACCTCAGGACCTCATGTGCCAGCAGGCGCCCGTGCCACTGAGCGATATCACCGGCCCCTTTTTTGTATGTGGGTTCCGGGAGTCGAACTCGGGCCCTCGCGCTTGCCGGGCAGGCGCTTAAACCGCTGAGCCATCTCACCGGCCCCCTAGACTATTGCTTTTATGATGCTAAACAGGCATATCAGCATTTTTTCCAGATTTGAAAAAATTTTGTTGAGTTCCTACAACTAGGTATTTTTGCTAGGAACCTATAATTTGATTGATGAGAGTTGCATTGCATTTCACATCTGGGATAACTAATGAAGATAAAATAATATGTGGGGACTTGGGGAAAATGAAAATAATGGTTAGTGAATTGCTGGGGTTTTTTTTTTTTTTTTTTTTGGTGGGTACCGGGGGTCGACCTCAGGACCTCGTGCGCCAGCAGGTGCCCGTGCCGCTGAGTGGTATCACCGGCCCTTTTTTTGTATGTAGGTTCCGGGAGTCGAACTCGGGCCCTCGTGTTTGCCAGGCAGGCGCTTACGCCGCTGAGCCATCTCACTGGCCCTGAACTGCTGTTTCTGAGGGGGGAGCTGCCTTAAATATTTGCCATGAGTAGCAGCCATGGAAATGAAGAAGGAAACACTGCGCAGAATGACTCACAGCTTAGTTGTGAGGAATAAAATGAAGTTTCACTGCATTTTCACCTGTTCTCTCTAGTCCCCAGGATCCAGTGTGCATCTGAGGGCCATCTACTAGCAGCTGTGTCTATATGGGTTGGAGGGCACTGTCACAGCCACATTGGGTGGAGAACGTCACAGCCAACAGGAAATACGCTAGGCAAGTGCAAGCCAGTGGGGTGCTTCTGGACCAGTTATTTAGCAAATATAGTTTCGCTCACCTTAGAAGATAAAATGTAAGTGAAGGAAAAATTATGGCTATGCCTACTATGTGTCAGACACTTTATTAAAACACGTTATTCCCTTTAGAGAATTAAGGCTTTCGAATACTGTCTTGCAGCTAGCAGTAATGAGATTTAAACCTAAATCTCTATTTATAATCCCAAACCTAAGATTGGGAATACTTTCCGGGCCATAGTAATATGACTTTGCATCCATCTGTGGGACCTGTATCATTTTATTTCTACTGAATTTTACAAGTAAATAAGGAGTTGTCTATGTTTGATATTAAAGAGACTCCAATGTTTTCCCTCTGACTAGATTACTGCCTAAAACTGCATCTTTAGAATTCCTTGGGAATATGGCTTAAAGCTAGTTTCTTTCATTAAGACAATTCCCAAAAAGGCTGAGAATCTGTTAGCAGCCTTGGAACGTGTGGTGGGTTAGATCATTGCTCCTTTATTCTCCACGTGCTTCATCTATGAGAATTAGCCATGTCTTTGTGGTTCTGCGCACTGAAAGGTAAGTTTCTTTCTTTTTCCCTTGATGACAAGTTTGACTGTGAGATTTTGTGCAATGAAATGAGGAAGAAATGACAGTGTGTCAGCTCCAGATTAGGACCACAAAACAGTAAGTGTCTCACTTGTGTTGCATACTCTTACTGAGAATGTGCTTGGTGTATAGTGGTCCAAAGAGAGTAAGAGAAATGTGGAACAGATTTCTAATGAACTGCAACAGAATGCAGAGATGGCCAGTCCAGCCCAGTCTAGATCAGTTGATCCAAAGACCCTCAAAACCTGGTTCAATTAAAATTGAAGACATGAGATCTGGGGTATAAAGGAGCAGTAACACTGTGATAGTTACATAGTACGTTGTGCATGAATTAATATAGTGCTTTTTAAAGGAAAATTATGGGAGACAAGAAAGCAAAGATCTCAGGATGCTGATCATATTCTGGCGAGGGAAGTGGGAGAACAAGTCAGAGAATGTGATTAGTGTAGAAAATAGTAGGCAAAGCCCCAAGACATGACAATATACAAATCAGGTCCTTGAGACTGGTGGGCAAGACAGCAGACTTGGAACTTTGTAGTTTCTTTCAGAACTTCAATGACAAAATACAAGTTTCCTTGGTCTGGAAACAGTTGAGCACTAGAGCCATTGAGTTCTACAAGCAAACTTATTCTTGCAAAATCTAAAATTGGTAACTCGTGATCCAAGTCTGGAGCCAGGGCAGCATTAGTGGTATAGTGGAGAGCATAGCTGACTTCCAAGTTCAGGGACAAAAAACTGAATAGACTAGAAAAATCCTGCATTCAATTTCCTGCTCTGTAGCTAAATTATGGTGTTGTTGGGTAAAGCAGGATATCTGGAAATTGTATGCAACGAGTTTTGCATTTAAAGAGAAGGTGCCAAAAGCAGGGAAAATAGTTTTTTTTTCCTTCTGAAATAATTTCTGTAGTGCTCTAATAAGCATGCTTTGTTTGATGGGCTGATGGCCAGCTGCATTATGTGTGTCTGTTTCTCTACTGCTGTTCAGAGCCACAATAGCACTTCGGATAATGGCTGCTGCTTAATTGCCATTACACAGATGTTATTTGGTCAGATGCCGCTCATCTCTTTGGCTTCTAAAAATCTGATCTCTGCAGCAACACATGTAGTCATTCAGGTGAGAAGAAGCAGGGCTGCTGAAGCTCATCTCCTTTTCCAAAACACACTTTTTAAAATCACCATAAGTACTGCCTTCGCAGGAAACGAATGGAGGCGAGAGAAAGTAGAAAAGCCTAATACTTTATGCATGTAGGAGTGACCGAATCAATCACCTTATACTCACACAAAGAAATACCAACCCACCATAAAATATGATGCTGTGGATCAGTATTTACTTATTTGGACAGATGTGTGTGCACATAATCCAACTGATTAATGAAAAGCTTCCTTGATATGTAGTATGGTTCTATGTTGATTATAAAACTGTGTGTGTTTTTGTGTGTGTGGATGGAGAGACTAGAATATAAATTAATATATATCCCAGGCCAACAGCCTTGAAAAAGCTAGGATTTTATTAGTGGTTACAACTGAGTGATAGGATTAATTATATGAGATTTAAATTGTGTCTTTATATTTTTCCCTATCTTGTTTTTGTAATGAGGACAACTTTCTATAATTAAAAAATGTATTTTATTTTGAAAAAAAATAAATGAAAAGCATGTGTTTAACTTTTTATGAATTTTCGGTGTATTTCACTTCATTTAAAATAATGAAAACCTTCCTACCTTTCGGTTTCTATGCTCATAATAAAGGGAAACTTTTATAAAAATACTAGAGTGATTTGTAGAACTTGGGAGAGGTCTTTGGATGCTTAGCACCTAGGCATGATAATTACAATAAAATATGCATTGAGAGGTTAAATTCAAATGTTTCTCCCTGAAAGGAAATAAGAAATCAATTACTAATCAACAAATATGTATTCCGCATCTAGAACAACACAGTGTTCTTTCCACTAGAAGAGGGAATGATTAAAAGCAGCAGTAATAATAACGTTCTACAATTACTTTCTAACATTTCTTCCTGTGCATTATTATTTACACCCTCATATTATGAGGTGAACCAGGGCAAAGTACGATCACTTTCAGAGGAATTAACTGGGCCAAAATAGGCAAAATGACTCACACACTCTGAAGAGCAGCGTGTCTCTCCAGAATAGCAGCCGTCTCCATGGCCTCTCCGTCCTGGGCTCTTTTTTTTTTTTAAAGAGAAGAAAAAACAACAACAAAAAAAAAAAATCAAAAAAGAACAAATTTTCAAAACAACATAATAGGAGGGTAACAATGGATAATGCATTACGTATTGTTATCTTTAAGTTAGTTATTCAGGATACCAGATATTAGCATTCAATTGTCCAAACATTACTGGCACAAACCTTACTCTTCAATGAACTAAGTAAAATTGGTAGTGTATTTATCTTAACCATCTTATATAGAAATACAATTTTTTTTTCCTTTCCCTTCTTTCTTTTCCCCCATCCCAGTCTCTCTTTCCTTTTGACCAGTTTCTTTTTGATTCACCATGTCTATTGTACATTTTGGATCTTATTTACTCTTTCAGTTTCTTATACTAGAGAGACAATACGATGCTTACACATGTGCGTCCGGTTTATTTCACTTATGAGTATTTTCTCGAGTTGCATCCATTTACCTATAAAAGTCTCCAGTTTATCCTTCTTTATGGCTGAATAGTACTCTATTGTATAAAATACCACATCTTTCTTATCCATTCCTCAGTTGATGGGCATTTGGGTTGTTTCCAAGATCTGGCTGTTACAAATTGTACTGCTATGTTTACATGGGTGCACATATATTGCTGTGGTACGATGTTTTTAATTCTTCTGGGAAGATACCCAGAAGGGGAATAGCTGGGTCAAAAGGGATCTCCAACTCTAGTTTTATGAGGAATCTCCACACTGATTTCCACAGTGACTGTACCAGTTGACACTCCAACCAACAGTGAAGAAGGGTTCCTTTTTCCCCACAGTCCCTCTAGTATTTGTTATTAGTTGATTTCTTGATAATAGCCAATCTTTCTGGGGTGAGATGGTATCTCAGTGTTGTTTTAATTTGCATCTCTCGAATGACTAGTGATGTTGCACATTTTTTGTATATTTATTTGCCATTTGTATTTCTTCATCTGAGAAATGTTTATTCATCTCTGATGCCCATTTTTGGAGTGGGTCTTTAAATTTGTGAGGTCTGATTTTTTTGATTTCCTTATATTTTCTCGATAGTAATCCTTTGTCTGAGGAACAGCTGGCAAACATTTTTTCCCACATTGTGGGTTGTCTCTTCACTCTGTTGGTGGTTTCTCTTGCTGTGCAAAAGCTTTTTAATAAGATGAGATCCCAGTTGTTGATTCTTTGTGATAGTTCCTGTGTGGTTGAGGTTTTATTCATAAAGTCTTTGCCTACACCAATGTCTTCAAGGGTTTTACCTATCCTACCTTCCAGCAGATTTAATGTTTCTGTTTTAATATTTAGATCTCTGATCCATTTTGAATTTAGTTTAGTGCATGGTGAAAGATATGGGTCTAGTTTTAATCTTCGGCATGTGTAGAGCCAGTTTTTCCAGCACCATTTATTAAAGAGGCTATCTTTCTTCCAGCAAGTGTGTTTGGCACCTTTGTCAAATATAAGGTTGCTTAGTATGTCTGGGGTTGTTTCAGCATCTTCTAATCTGTTCCATTGATCTTCAGGTCTGTTTTTTTGCCAGTACCACACTGTTTTTATCACAGTAGCTTTATAGTATAATTTCAAGTCGGGGATTGTGATGCCCCCTGCCTTGCCTTTGTTGCCCAGAATTGCCTTTACTATTCTAGGTCTCTTCTGATTCCAAATGAATTTTAGGATTGTTTTCTCTAATTCTGTGAGATATGCTGTTGGAATTTTGATTGGAATTGCATTTAAATCTGTATAACAATTTTGGAAGTATGGCCATTTTCACTATATTGGTTCTTCCTATCCAGGAGCAAGGGATATCTTTCCATTTTCTGATATCCTCTTCAATCTCCTTTTTCAGAGTACTGTAGTTTTCTGTGTAGATCTCTTTTACATCCTTTGTGAGGTTGATTCCTAGGTATTTCATTTTTTTGGATGTTATTGTGAAAGGTATTGTTTACCTAATTTCTCTTTCAGTAAGTTTGTTATTTGTGTACAGAAAGGCTATTGACTTTTGAGTATTGACTTTGTATCCAGCTACACTACTGAATTTGCTTATTAAATCTAGCAGTTTTTTAGTGGAGTTTTTGGGATCTTCTGTGTAGAGTATCATGTCATCTGCAAATAATGATAATTTAACTTCTTCCTTTCCAGTCATTATTCCTTTTATTTCTTTCTCTTGTCTAATTGCTCTGGCTAAAGTTTCCAGAACTATGTTGAATAAGAGTGGGGACAGTGGACATCCTTGTCTTGTTCCTGATTTTAGAGGGAATCCTTTCAATTATTTTCCATTTAGTATAATATTGGCTGTTGGTTTGTCATAGATAGCTTTTATCAGATTGAGATAAAGACCATCTATTCCAATTTTCTGTAGGGTTTTTATCATGAAAAGGTGCTGGACTTTGTCAAAAGTTTTTTCTGCATCTATTGAGATGATCATGTGATTTTTGTCTTTGGGATCTGTTAATATGGTGTATTACATTTATTGATTTACGTATGTTGAACCATCCCTCCATCCCTGGGATGAATCCAACTTGGTCATGGTGTATAATCTTCTTGATGATTTGCTGGATTCTGTTTGTCAGTATCATATTGAGGATTTTTGCATCTATGTTCATTAGGGAGATTGGCCTGTAGTTCTCTTTCTTAGTTGGGTCCTTCTCTGGTTTTGGTATCAGGGTAATTCTTGTTTCCAGGAATAAATTTGGGAGTACTGCTTCCCTTTCAATTTCATTAAAAAGTTTGAGAAGTAGTGGTGTTAGGTCTTCTCTAAATTTCTTGTAGAATTTGGCAGTGAATCCGTCAGGGCCTGGGCTTTTCCTTGTTGGGAGGTTTTTAATTACATCTTCGATTTCATTGGTTGATATGGGTTTATTTAGGATTTTTAAATCTTCTTGATTCAGCTTTGGTAATTCATATGTATCTAGCAATCTGTCAATTTCTTCTACATTTTCCATCTTAGTAGAATATAAATTTTCAAAATAGGTATAGATGATCTTCTGGATTTCTGCAGGGTCTGTCGTGACATCACCCTTTTCATTTTCAATTGCATGGATTTGAGTCTTTGCTTTTCTTTTTTTAATAAGGTTGGATAAGGGTTTGTCAATCTTATTTATTCTTTCAAAGAAACAACTCTTTGCTTCATTGATTCTTTGTTTTTTTTTTTTAGTCTCCAATATGTTAATTTTTGCTCTGATCTTTATAACTTCTTCCCTTGTACGGGCTTTTGGCTTAGCCTGCTCTTCTTTTTCTAGAAGTTCGAGGTTCACCATTAAGTTATTTATTTGCGCTTGCTCTATTTTCCTGATATAGGTATTTAATGCTATAAATTTCCCTCTTAGGACTGCTTTCATTGTATCCCATAAGTTCCGGTATGTTGTACTGTCATTATCATTCAGTTGTAGAAAGTGTCTAATTTCTTCTTTAATTTCATCTGTGACCCATTGGTTGTTCAGGAGGGTGCTGTTTAATTTCCATGTGTTTAGGGAGTTTTTGTGATTTCTTTTCCCATTGATTTCAAATTTCATTGCACTATTGTCTGATAATATGCCTAGGATAATTTCTATTCCTTTGCATTTGCTTAGGCATGTTATATGAGCTAGTATGTGGTCTATTTTGGAGAACGTCCCATGTGCAGCTGAGAAGAATGTGAATTCTGATGTTGTGGGGTGAAATACTCTGTAGACATCTACTAAGTCCGTTTGTTCAAAAGTTTGGTTCAGTTCTACTACTTCATTATTGATTTTTTGTCTAGTAGATCTGTCTTTTTGTGACAGTGGAGTATTGAGATCCCCCAATATAATTGTATTAGTGCTTATTTGATTTTTCATGACCTTTAATACTTGTTTTATATAGCTGGGTGTATTGGTATTTGATGCATATATATTTATGATCGTTATCTCTTCCTCTTGGATTGTTCCCTTTACAAGGATGTACTGACCTTCTTTATCTCTCTGAATCATTCTTGGCTTGAAATTCACTTTGTCTGCAAAAAGAATAGCTACCCCTGCTTTTTTCTGGGTTCCTGTTGCATGAGGTATTGTTTTCCATCCTTTGACTTTCAGTCTATGAATTTCTTTCTGAATTAAATGTGTTTCTTGAATACAGCATATTGTTGGATCTTGCTTCTTGATCCATTTTGCCAGTCTGTGCCTTTTGATTGGTGAATTGAGACCATTAACATTGATGGTTAAAACTGATATGTATTGACTTATACTTGTCATGATATTTTCCTGTTGTTGGTTCCCACTCTTTGTTTGTTTTTCCCCTCTCCCTCTATTTAATTATCTGCCCTGCCTGGTAGATTCCTTCTGTTGGGGTTCCTGGAGTTGTAGTCCTTGTTATCTCTTTCTAGAATGTCCTTCAGAACATTTTGGAGTGCTGGTTTGGTGGTCATAAATTTTCTCAGATGTTCTTTGTCATGACAGTATTTTATTTCTCCATCAACTTTGAAAGATAGTTTTGTGGGGTACATCAATCTAGGTTGAAGATTATTTTCCTTTAGAGCTTGAAATATGTCATTCCAAGCTCTTCTTGACTTGAGGGTTTGTGCTGAAAAGTCAGCTATGATTCTGATGGGTTTTCCTTTATAGGTGATTTGTCTCTTGTCCCTAACAGCTTTTAACATTTTGCCCTTCTGTTGAATTTCTGGGATCTTGACTATGATATGTCTGGCTGAAGTTTTTTTTTTTTTTTTTTTTTTTTGTGGGTACCGGGGGGACGACCTCAGGACCTCGCGCGCCAGCAGGCGCCCGTGCCACTGAGCGATATCACCGGCCCCTTTTTCGTATGTGGGTTCCGGGAGTCGAACTCGGGCCTTCGCGCTTGCAAGGCAGGCGCTTAAGCCGCTGAGCCGTCTCACCGGCCCAGTTTTTTTTTTTTTTGATCGTGTCTAGTTGGAGTTCTATAAGCCTCATTTATATGAAGATCAAATTCTTTTTCTCTTCCAGGGAAATTCTCCGTGATAATGTCTGTGAACAAAGTCCTAATGTCATTTATGCTATCTCCTGCTTTTTCATTTATTCCAATTATTCTTAAGTTATTTATCTTTGAGTAATCTAGCAGCTGCTGGATTGATTTTTCATGGTCCCTTGCTATTTTTAAGAATTCTTTCTTTTCATGATCACTAATTGCAAGCCTATCTTCTATATCTGAGATCCTGTCCTCACATTGGCTTAATCTGTTACAAATACTTTCAGTGGAATTTTGTTCTCCTGGATATCTGCTTGAATCTGCCTTATGGATTCCATTTCTTTTCTATGCTGAGCATTCATGGTTTCTATAATTTTCTTAAGCTCGTCTATGTTTTTGTCTATGTCTGTTCTAGTGTCCTTAAGCATGGTTTTCACTGTGGACATTATCTCTGCAGATATCTGTGAAATTATTTCTGATTTAATTTTTTCCAGAGCCTCATTCAGTTGCTTTGTTGTTACCTCTTCAGATAGGCCAGGTGGGTGGCTTTCGGATTGTCCCACCTCATTGCCCCCTAGGTTTGTTTTTGGTAAATTGGATATATGGGGTTGCATCTTGTTTAAGTGTCATCTTCTTTTCTTTATTTTCTTTAGTTTAATTCCTGGGGTGATGTTTGTAAATTATCTGTGATAGGTTACTTTATTGCTAGTTTTCAAGATCCTTAGGAGATGACTACTTCTCTGCAGTATCTTCCAGGTGAAACTTGTTTTTGGGTTTTGAGCTTGCTGCCAGATCCTACCTCTTCAATTTGTTGGATATGAGAAGTTGCTACCTGTTTGGCTCAGTCCTTGGTTCTTTGGTACTTTGCCACTGTATTTTCTGTGACCCTTAGTCAATTTCAATCATGAAATATCAGGAAGGAAAGCTGTTTGAACAATTATTTCACTTTTGGCTATAATGGTACCTAAAGCATCAAACACAGCCTAGAAAATTACAGACTGAGCTAACTAGTTATTTGCCACTTTTAACCATATAAAGTAGAGTTGCGGTTATATAACAAAATCTAAAATACACCAGAAAAATTATATGCAGTATACAAGTCCTTAATATGTCAATTTTTCCCCTCAGGAGTTTAAATTTAAAATGAGTTAAGGAGGAAATAGAGTATTGGGAGAAGAGGAAGGAATTAGATGTAAGGTTGGAGGACCAAGAGGGATCCCACTAACATTGGGAAACTGGTGCAGAGGACTGGTGGGAAAAAGAGAAGGAAGGGATAAAAGGAAGAACAGATCACAACCACAGTCACAAAGAGGTTAGAGGCTCTTTTCACAGTCATATAAAAACCAGAGAGAATAATGAAGGAAAGAGCAAATAGACAAATGAAACAAAAACAAAGACAAAAACAACAAAACAACAAAACAAAACAAAAATAAAACCCCACAAAAAAAACCCTTCACCAGAACAAAAAACAAATGAGAGGAAAAAAAAAAAAAAAAAAGAATCAGTTCCAGGTGTTGACTCTGCTGTAGGCAGGCACCGTGTGGTGAGAGTCCTGTTCCATGCAGGTCCATCCCAGTAAGCCAGGAGGCCCTTTGGCGGAGCAGAGAGCAGAAGCGTTTACTCTCAGGCGGAGACCGGTCTCGTTCGCCTGCCGCCGTCAGCGCACTTTCTGCGTGCCTGGGAGCCACGGTGCCACACTGAGTCCCGAGTGCGAGTCCTCTGTGTTTTCATGCTGCTCTGAGTTTCACCGCACCCCCACAATGGCGCCCAGCCAATCGCTCTGTGGCGCGGGACAGCTGTGCCTGAGAGATACTCACCGCCGGCCAGTGCAGTCCTCCGCCGCTCCCCTGCCCCGCCGTTGTCTCAGGATCCTCCAAGGGGGCTCCCCGGGGTGCCGGCTGTCACCATGTGTCCGCAGATTTGAGCTTTTGTCGCTCCACGGTTCCTGGGACAGGGAGAAGGCACTGCAGTCTCCTCCTTCTTCTTTGTTGAAAGTACCCTTCACTGGCTCCCTGAGTCCCGAACTGCGCTTCAGAACTTTCCTGGGTCCAGGGGAGGCAACTCCCTCCCTCCTGCGCTCTCCCGGTCACTGTATTCCAGTGGTCCAAGGGTAATTTTTAGAGTTTCGCTGCCTGCTTCTTACACATCCACCATGTTTTTCCAGCCTCCCAGTCCTGGGTTCTTAATAGTCCATGGTGCATCAAAGCAATGGAAATCATTTTTTATTGATTTATTCTTTTTATCTATTTATGATTGGCAAATAAACTCAATTTTCCACTTATAAGGTATTGTGTCTAAATAACTGAGACCAGTCACCTGGAGGTGGATTAGCTCTCCAGCTGGGTTATGCTGGCAAAAGCTTGCTGGTCATTAAAGCGATGTAAATTAGCTTATAAAAGTGTCTTTAACAGGGCCGGTGAGCTGGCTCAGCGGCTTAAGCGCCTGCCCGGCAAGCGCGAGGGCCTGAGTTCGACTCCCGGAACCCACATACGAAAAAGGGGCCGGTGATATCGCTCAGTGGCACGGGCGCCTGCTGGCGCGCGAGGTCCTGAGGTCGACCCCCCGGTACCCACAAAAAAAAAAAAAGTGTCTTAACAGCAGGCTGAGAGTAGGCCGGGGAAGAAAACAAAAATCCAGGACTCCAGGATAGCAGATATGAACACTTCTTCTAGCAGCTAATGGCAGCATGGTTGCCTGGGATCCTGAGGTGATCACATTGATTGATTCCTAGTGTCTAGTGTACCCCAAAATTAGTATAGAGTGACCTGAGAAATCCCTTTCCCCTGCCCAGTAACTTTATTTAGGAAATAAGAAATGGGCCAATTCTGGTAAGATATGAGGGGAAATTGCCTGGGAGTAGTCTAATAATTGCTTCTTTCACCTAAAAAAGAAACAAGGAAGATTGTATTACTTTCTTCTTTTCAGTTACCCCAGGAAGGAAGATAAAGATTGGAACTGCCGCAGCTGTCTTATGGCCAATGGAAACCAGCCTGAGGTCAAAGCTCGCAAAAGGAACTTGCCTCTGTGACAGCATGGGTGTGATGACAAAACAAAAGGCCTTCTACTCTGACTCGTTGATTTTGTTCCGTACACGATAATTCATTTCCTCGTAGCTGAAGTCCATTACAGTGAAAATTTTTTGATATTTGATGCCAGAAGCTTTCAAACTGATACAAGTTCCCAGGAGAGGAAAGTAGAGTCATGAGAGGTGAAAATCGGAAGCCTCTGATGACAAAATCTCTTACTTCAGATTTTCCCAGAAATAATACTGTGTGGGAATACATCGCAACATTGCATAGGGTAGATCAGAACTTCTCAAACATTAATGTAGACCCTTGTGGGAAGCTTGCCAAAATTCAGATTGTTATACAGTAACTTCTTCCCATACAAAGTTAACACTGCTGCATCTGAGCACACTTTGAGTAATAGCAAGAAAAACAATTGGATGTTGAAACCACATGTATCGATTTAAATTCTAAGAACTTGGGCCGGTGATATAGCTCAGCGGCATAAGCACCTGCCCGGCAAGCGCGAAATCCTGAGTTCGACTCCTGGTACCTGCATATTAAAAAAAAAAAAATTCTAAGAACTTTCTCATCACATGAATGTAATACATTATAAATTGCAAATTGCTATATATAAACTATTGATGATGATGCTAATAGTATACTGATAATGCTGATGACAAACATGGTTACTGAACATCCATACAATATGGATAGTGAGTTGGTAAAGAACATGGACTTTAGAATTGGCAACATAGGTCCAAATCCTGGATCTACCTCCTACTAATTGCATGGTCATGGAAAAAGTATTTAACATATTTCTATCTTAGTTTCTTCATTTGCAATATGGCTGTATCAATCTTAGAGATAATACTCATTCAGGAGCTTAGATACAGCTAGCAAATGGTGAATGTTCTGGTAGCAGCACCAGTAGTAGCAGCAGCAATATTGTGGATAGTCATTGAGTTTTCTTTTGGTTATCTTTCTTCTTCCGTTGTGGCCAAAATCCTCTCTGCTGCACTGATAAAAATTTTGTGAGTGTTTACTGCTTCTTGTCCTAAAATAAAGCCTGGTTTTAACACTATAATTCCACATATACTCTCTGCCACCTGAAAGCCATGGTAGTATAATCCAGGTATCTTACTGTTAGCGGCTCAAGACCACATATAAAATCTAGAAGATATACAAAATGCTCTTTCTCTGGTGTTACACTGGCATGTTACAACCAAACCGGAAACCACAGAAGGGGTGGGGGAATCGTATCTAACCAGACCTTGGTATGACAAGTCTGCAGGCACCAGGAAGATCACTTCTCCTTAAACTTTTCCAATAATTTTTTCTTCTTATACTGTCCACTTTATTTTCCTCACCTTCTCTCACCTTCACCAAAGTTCCTCCTTTGCTTCTACTTATCCTAAAAGCTGTAGAGAAGAGAGGAGTGAATTTATTTCTGTCTGGCTCAGTGTCTAGAAGGGGCTTGGCTGAACTCAGCATCTAACCAACAGCCTTTCTCTTTTCCACCCCATTGCCTGCCTTTAACTTTTTCTACATCAACTTCCAGTTTGGTGAGCAAATCAAGGCCCTAACTTCTAAATTCCTCAGCTCTGTCACCTTTGGTTTTTGAGGTATGAAGTTCCATTCTACTTCATCTACCCAAAGTTGAATAAAATAATCACTTGGATATAACCTACCTTCATGATCAACATCTCAGAACATTAAGACTTGAAACAAACTTCCTTTTCTGTCACTTTGCCCAACCACTCACCTCTTGGAGATTCTCCTGATACCAGTCCCCCATCAGCTTCCTCTGGCTTTAGTGGATCCTGAAATGAACACTAACTTAGCTACTTTGATGCTATCATCTCAATCATTTTAGAACTTCTTGCTCCCTTTCTCTTTAATCATATCCCTCCATCCATCCACAACCCTGTGCCATAACCACAATTCTGCATCTTTACTTCTGGGTTTTGAGCTTCAGTGGAGAAAGTTAAACAGCCATCAAACAAAATACTGATTAGAATCAGCACCAAATGATTCCTTGTGACCTCCCTACCCCATTTCCCAGAACAGCTGTTTCAAATATTTTACTACAGTTTTCAGGCCTTTGGCCTCATTCTTTTCTAGAGTAATGTTCTTAAAAGCTGATGTACAAACATATCTCCTGGGAACCTTGTTAAAATAAAATTTCACCAAGTGATCCTGATGTTGCTGGTTTAGAAACCATACTTTTGAGTAGGAAGTTCTTAGATTTCATTCTTATATGCTTTTCCTGGAACTTTGTCAAAGAAACTCTGTGTGTGTGTACATGTGTGTGCGGTGTGTGTGTACGTGCGTGTGTATGGTGTGTGTGTGTGACTGGGGATTGAATACAGGGCCTTTACCCTGAGCTACATCCCTAGCCCCCAACCTGATCTGCCTTTTTGAGTCAGGGTCTTGCTAAGTTGCCCAAACTGGGACCAAACTTTTTTGTCTTACTTCTTAAATCTCTTTTTCTCTACTATCTTCTATTTCCTATGCCAAAAAGTATACCCAGATGTGCTAAATACTGTACAACTTTTTACGAATTCCACTATTCCTTGAAGCAACATTTCTCAAAATATAGTCCATGAAACACCAATTTTTCAGGTAAAGGATTCCATGGAAAAGATGGATTCTATAGTGAAATACATATGAACAGTATTTCCTATGTGTGTTTTCCTCGGCAGCAACTCTTCAATTACTTTTGTAAATACTATTCTAGAAATATCATCCCAATTATGCCTTCCTTTGAAGATCCAATGTCTCCAAACTGTAGTGACATATGAATATATTTAGATACACACAGTGTACTCATATATAGCATAGTACACATGCTTGTGTGTCTGTCTGTATATATACCTATATTGTCTCTGACAAACATTTGTTGTAAAGCAAAGTAAACCATGTCTTCCTTAATAGCTGAAGTCACAATTCCTCGATGGGAGAGTATAACTCTTAGTTTTTAAAACTGCTACCAGGCTTGGAATAGACGATGAGCTCCTCAAGGAGGGATCTACCTGCCGCAATAGTAATCAGGAGAGCCCTTACACATTCTTTGAGTTTCTGGGAAGGGGCATGGTGAGGAGATGGGAGGATTAGTTGGATTTTAGAAAACTGTGTTGTGCAGCATTATTACCTTTTGAGCCTTTATATATTTAGAAATACTTTGAGCACCTTCTTTTTGTGAAAGATGATGGAGGAAGTAAATTTCTTGTATAGATTGTCATGGCTCAGTAACAGGATAGGAAATAAAGGTTCAAGAACATAAGCAAAAAGGATATGAAGATGAAATTCCTCAAGTAATACACATGATATCTTGAGAGACCTTTGAATATCCATGAACTAAAACTGAATATTGAAGACAAGAGTACTTACATCACCAAAAACAAAGAAACCAGCTACTCCTGACATAAGAAAGTTAGGGTACATATTTGGGTGTTATATACTGCTTATTACATATTCTATGGCAAAAAGATGATGAAAACATTGTAATCTATTTTGCATTCTGAAAATAAAGTTTTCAATTTTATTGGATAGACTGCTATTGATTTTTCAGTAATATGGTCTTAATATGCGAGTACAATTTTATATGAGATTTTAAATAAACTTGAACACCTTAACCATGTTATATCAGCATTCAGTTTGTATCTTGGGTTTGACAGCCGTAATATGTTAGTGTTGGGCCTTACTGCGATGCCTCGTCTGTATGGCCCAGCCCCTTCCACTCCACTCCATCTGGCCAGCCTTATTCTTCTTATCCATCCTTTCCTCTCTTACTTCCCATGATGTAAAGTGATCACAAAACCATATGCACCATAAACACTTGGTACTGTGAAGCTTTTGACAAATCCAAAATGGCAAAGCTTGGACCAGTGATATAGCTCAGTGGCACAAGTGCCTGCCTGGCAAGCACAAGGTCCTGAGTTCGATTCCTGGTACCACACACACACACACACAAAAGGCAAAGCCTTTGAGTACCTCTTTTCTATTCTTGTTGTCTAGATTACCCTTCTTCCCAGTTACTACTTTAATCATTACATGTCCAAGGAAGCTTTTCTTCAGTTCCTTCTGGTAGAATGAATGGTACTACTTTGTGAGTTTTCCCAGGCCTTGATTTATATCTCTATTACAGCAGTTATCATGTTATCTTTTAATTTGTTCACATGTATTTTTCTGAGGTATGAGTAGAAAAGGAGATCCTTCAATACTGTAAACTATGAACACATGATTAATCTATAGATGATCACTTTCTACCATCATGAAAAGCTAATGTGATTATATACATATATGTTAGGACACACAGCAATAATACTTTGCCCAACCATTATATCTGCACAAATGGAATTTGCTTTTTTTTTTTTTTTTACTTTCTTACTAGTTAATAGATAATTTTCTGAGAAGGTCTATTACACCATACATTTTCCTCTCATGAGCCCTCCAGCACAGAATATTGCAAGTGTTAACACCCATTAAACCAACTGGGTATTTTATTAAAATGCAGATTCTGGTGTATTTGGTCTGGGATAGGTCCTAGGATTCTTTATTTCTAACAAGCTTGCAGGAGATGTTGACACTGATCTCCTGTAGGCTCTGAAAACATGTTTTCATGTCTATGAATTGAATAAGTCCCAAGGCCTGGCAGGAAATTCATACATGGAAAATTTATATCGCAGATGAGGTTTTAGTTCTAAACTTGACCAACACTACATATAGTTAAAATACCTTTGGAAGCCTGGTAGAAGTTGCCATGGTAGAAAAGAGCACAACTTCTCTTAGTAGGTTCCATATGGCATTAGGTTGAGTATTGGTGTTGATTGATAATTATTTGGCTAAGCACCAGATGATGGAGTTCATGTACTTGTATAGGGTATGTTATGAAAAAATTATTGTTTAAAGTAAGAAGTCAAATATGTAAATATCTTTAAACACTAGCATGACAATGCTCATATGTTTGGAGGCATATGGAAACTATGACTGCTGAAAGGAAAATACCCCTTACCCTCTCATTTCACCTTTGCTTTTGGGCATTGGATTGCTGAATGGAACGGCAAGCAGAGCTCACACTGGGTTAATTGTTATAGTCCTCGATTTCTTTTCTTATTATTGACTAAATGGTATAGTTAAATATGTATAAATTGCATGCATATAGTGCTATTCTTTTCATAATATCAATATCAAACACATGGAAGGTTTTGGATTATTCCTGCAACTGTAGATTGAGATCAAAAGTTCAGGATTTCCCACACAGACAGCCTGTAAGTCCAGGCCTGTAAAGCAGTGAAATTCAATATGGAAAGCCTATTGTAGAATATTGAATAGTGTAATAAACACATTTCTGATCCAGTCTAAAATGTCATTTTCAGATCCCCAAGATAAGCCAATATAACAGGGTCTACATGTTTTTTTCCATAATTCTTGATTCCTTTTAATGGACTATTTTCTAATAAAAGAAATAGATAGCTTTTAATACTTTATTCATTTAGTTCCCGTTCCCTTCTTGGGGAGACTAGTTGATCATGAGTACTATGCAGTTCTGAAATATTCATTTCAAATATTCATTTCAAATATTTGAAATGGAAAGATTTTAGGAATAGAGCCCAATAAGTGTTTCAGCTCATGTGATTAAAGAGTGGGGAATAATCAATATTCCTGGAATCTGTTTTCATGCTTATCTCTTGTTTTCGTAGTATTTGTATAACTCTGTACAAGTTAATATCATTTTTTTGTGTGTGTGTGAGTACCGGGGGTCGACCTCAGGACCTCGTGCGCCAACAGTCACCCGTGCCGCTGAGCGATATCACCGGCCCCTTTTTCATATGTGGGATCCGGGAGTCGAACTCGGGCCCTCGCGCTTGCAAGGCAAGCGCTTACGCCGCTGAGCCATCTCACCGGCCCAATATCATTTTTGAAAAAGAAGATACTTCTGAGTAAAATGGATGATTAGCTTCTCTAACCTCCCAGGCTCAGAATCAAGCTGGACTACCAGGCTGCTCTCCACGTCTCCAAGCGAGTTAATCCTGCCTCCTGCTTAAGGGTGCTCTGGGAGATGACTGAAAATTTTAAGATACGAAAACATGCCGGAGCTGTAATAAACAACACAGCGATGTGCCTTCCAAAGTGGACAGATTCTTGGTAGGCAGCCCTAATTGTTGCAATCTCTTTAGGTGTTCTAATGCACTCAGCCGAATTATGCACCACACTGCTTCTGAATGACACAGCCATTTCTGACTCCATTAATATGGAAGATTTCAGCCAAATGTTCTTAAACGATAGCTTCTCTTTATTTGTAATTTCAGACTCTATTGATTTCCTTCTGTTCCCTTCATTATGATTTCAATTGATTACCTTGGCAACTGCAATAACAATGATTGCACTTGACACTGTCTGAGACTCTCGAGATAGTATTTGAATAGGAATGGTATAATTTGGGGGAAAGTGCCTGCAAGAACCTGTCATTAACAGTACACTTACACTTTACTTTTATTGACTTTCCTCTCTTTTGAGTAGGCCCTTGTCACAGAGTTGGCTGTTAACAGGCTACAGTAGTAGTTCAGATTTCTGCGGCTCTTCAGAAGGTAAAAGAGACCTATTATTAAAGAGAATGGAGGGGCCGGTGAGATGGCTCAGCGGCATAAGCGCCTGCTTGGCAAGCGCGAGGGCCCGAGTTCGACTCCTGGAACCCACATACGAAAAAAGGGCCGGTGATATCGCTCAGCGGCACGGGCGCCTGCTGGCACGCGAGGTCCTGAGGTCGACCCCCGGTACCCACCAAAAAAAATTAAAAAATAAAAAAAAAAATAAAGAGAATGGAGTGGGTTTGCATATACACACACACACACACATTATGCAGCGTCCGTGTGTGTGTGCGTGTGCATGCACGCCTGTGTGTAACTATTACTGTTTTCTCAGTGTTGCAAGCCCTATAATTTCCATTCAGGTCAGCTTACCAGCTGGGGTGGACATCTGATGGCAGTTCAACTCTTAGGGCATAAGAGCTCAGATCAAAGACTACAGCCAAGATTTGATAATGAATTCTGTACTACAGCTTTATTAGGCTTTTAAGAAAGAAGGAAACAAACAAACCTGCTTTATGTCATTGTCACGCCACAGAATTTAAAATTCAAAGGCTCAACTGTGGATTGCAGGCTGTGAATTTTATGCAGGCTCTTAGGGTCACCACTTGAGCTCAGCCAGCCCTTCCTGAAAGTCTAATTCTACATGAGATCCAGAGACAACACTGGCTGTGCAACACAAAGGCATCTGTGGTCACATTTCCTAAGTTTCTTCTTCCACTGTTTGTTTGTTTTTATTTAATTAAGTAGCACACATTAATCCTTTGGGTAATAGCACAAGTTTTCTGAGACAGGAAGAAGTGTTTACCATTTTGCAGTGCTTCCCAGTACATTAGGAACACCAATTTTCAGCAATTTTCTGTTGTGAGGCTGTTGTTCTGCTTATTCTTTGGAGGTGGCAGGGGATGTAACATCTGATTCCTATCAAAATGTTTGACTTATTTACATGAGATTTACCTGGCAGCCATATTATGGGAGGAGAATCATGAGTCAGAACATCACAAACCCGGAGTCCAGGCTCACCTGTGTTATGGACCGCCTGAGCTCCTGCGATTCATTTTCCTTCTCTGGATCTCAATTTACTCTCCTGTAAAGCAAGGGAATTGAATCCAGTCATGTCTATGGCCCTTTCTAGTTCTACATTTTTATATAATATTTGACAAAGTAACTTGGTGAGCCAGCTTATTGTGTATAAATGTCAATGAATTTAAATAGGGGAGGAAGTATCTGGCATAAAATGTGCATAGTGCTTGCAAAATTTGCAAACTTGAAAATAAATAAATACGAAAGAGGTTTCTTGAATTCAAGCTATTTTCTCTTATTCTTCAAAGTCGTTCATCCTTGCCCTTGCCTGTGTAGCTCCATTGCTTTTGTTGAGCTGAAAGTTAATTAGATTTGATCAACTCTTTCTTGTTTGTTTGGAGGACACAGGATTCTAGCTCCATCCTCAGGATAATCAATTTTTAATTTGATATTTCTTCAATTTTGCCCCAGTGTGGTGTGATTATATGTGCATGAGGCTTGAGAAAGGGAAGCCTACGACACTGGCAACTCAGATCAGAAAATGGCAAGATAAGCTTTTTCGGGATCACTCAACTACATCAGGACTGAGCTCGGATTTGAATGATGAAGTCCTTGGGAGGTGCTTTGGACCAGTGGGAGTGGTATGTGTTGATTGTATATTATATCTTCCATTATGGAATGTGAGATAAAGGAGGAGAGGAACAAGTGAAAGGCAGGAAGAGCCAAATGAAGAGGAAAATGGAGAGAAGGCTGATGTGGGAGAAGACTGTTAAGTTAGGCTCAGTTTCCAGTTTCCCTGAGTCTGTCTTTTCACAAAACTATAGATTTTCACTTGGTTTTGACATCCCTGCCAGAAGTGAAATCAGCATCTTCTGGATGAAAAGTCCTCATGTTTACCATATTTAAGAATGCCAATCACCCATCAGCCTCAATATTCAGACTTGCTTGTCAGTGAGTAATCATGCTGCCAGCAGTTCTCAAAGGGATTTGGAGTAAACAGTGGACAGGTGACAATTCCACACCCTGATGGCACTGGAAAACCAATGCAAGATGTAACTGTGATCACTGAAGCCAGAGCATCCCCTCTTTCATGAATAAGTCTTACCCATATCACATTGTCACCTAACAAAACCCCTACAGTTGGAGATCTCTGTCATTTAGGTTGATGACAACCACTTCGTGATGAAACATTGCCATAGGATTAGAGATTGGGGGCCCAGAGTTTTTGAATCACCATGGGTCTTGGTAATCACTTCCTTTCTAAACTGAATGGTTAATTTAAACTGGGGGATAGTTAGAAAACAGAAGTAGTAGATGATGCCAGCAAAGACTTGTATAATCTTACTCATTTTTATAACGACCTTTAATATATTAGATCCCGTTAGATTCTTACAAGAGAACCAACATGTAGACATTAACATTTCCTTAAGTCAGTGGAGGAAACAAACTCATAGAAATTGGTAGGGTTTATAAAAATAGTAAGAGCCAAATTTAGGAATTGACAACACATTTTACATCAAGTTAGGATATTTTTGCCATCCTGACATAGCTTCCTCCTGGAAAACTGTACTATGAAAAGCCTTATCTGAGAGATCATGCCAGGGCAGACTGGGATGTGCTTGTGAAGGAGCTGAGGTAACTTTGGCCCAGGTTAAGCACAGAGTTTTGAACCTTAGAGGTTATGGGTGCTAACAGTAAAATCTTTTCTTGGTATCACTTCTGAGAACCTGCAATGCATTCTGGGATCTTTCTTCTTCGGCCAGAGCCTCCCTGTTGGCACAGCAGACCACCCAATGGCTGATCAATCTGGGAGACTGGTGCAGAACTTTGGAATGAGCACATTTCCTTTGTACTGGTGCCCTTTTGTAATGGTTGCTTGCATCTTCGTTCCACTGCCAGGGAATGCGTCCTTTCATGAGGGCATTTGAAGGAGATGCTTTTTTGTTTAGTGATTTTCTGCACCAGCAGTTTCCTCATTTAGAGATTGAAATGGATATACTTCACCTTGGGAAGTGATGTTCTAGAATCTGTTCCTTTTCTGTGAGCAGCCAGGTGGCAGGGACACTGCAGATATAGTACGAAAGAGTACACAGTGCTGCAGAGAAGAAAAGGGTCTGTGGAAAGGGCATCAGGTTCAGGAGTTGATTCTGACTCTCACTTCCAAGAAATGAAATAAAATAACCAATTTTGCTTGCCAAGACTGTGGTAAAGAAATCTTATAGAATGTATAGAGTCAGCAATGTGGTTTCTCCTAGGGGTTTTTAAAATATACTTGTCAGAAGAGTCATTGATGTTTATGAAGGTACTAGTTGTATAAAAGTTTAATAGAACAAATTAAAGTGGAGGCCATGATGGAGACATTGGTGAAGGGGTTTATCAAAAGGGGAAACAATCAGATCCAAAGAGGCACAAAAAACTCAATTGAAGTTCACCACAGGAATCATTGTATTATTTGCCAGTCATTGGGACCATAGTGTTCATATAACAACATACCCTCTTCCAAGTGCATTGTTTTGGGACCAAAAGAGACATCTTAGGCATTAGATAGATCTGGATTTATATTCTCATTATGCTACTGACAAATTATGTGGCCTTGGAAGAGTCACAGAATTTTTATGAGTCACAGTTTCCTCACCTGTGAAATGAAAATAACAATGGTACTAGTTTGTAATTATATAAAGCACTTGATAAATGGCAGTTATTAGTACCACATTATTAGGCTCTACAAAAACTACATTGTCATATTAGCATTGCTTTTGGTGGTGTTTGTTGTTTATTCTATTGTTTGCTCATTTCTCCGGTATCTTATTCTAAGTATAATTCCCAATAGTTACCACTTTGCTTTTTGTGTTTAGATATGCTCTAAAAGATCTGGTGCAGAGAAAGGATGAAGACATGCCCTCCCTGTATTAGGAAGGCCAGTGGAGAATATCAAAACATGACAGAGCTTGTAGTTACTTGGCCATAGAAGTGTGATTTGCATCACATCTGAACTGATTGGCATTGGTTCACAACACTCGGAAATTAATGAATCTACAAGCTCTTAATTGGCACAGTACATGTTAACAAAATGTAAACAAATGAACATGACTGTGTTCCATTAACACTTTATTTACGAACACTAATGTTGATATTTTATATATGTCTACATATCATTAAATATTCTCATTTTGACTTTTTTTTTCAACCATTAACTCATAATTCATCTAAAAACAGGCCATGTACTAGATTTGGGCAGGCCTTAGTTTACTGTTCCTTGTTATTAAAGTGAGTTTTTTACTGATCCACAGTGGACTTTCTAGGTACAGGAAGTGACCTCTGAGGGAACTCAAAGGAAATATATGACAGGAGGAAAATAATTTATGTCTGAGTGAGGAACTCTTGGAAAGTGATGAGACTTCAGCCAGAGACAACCAGCATTTGAGAAGAATACAACAAGGAACTCATGCAATCAATGTCTGAGAGCACATTTAAAGCTTTTTCTAGTTTTGCGATGCAGTAAGCTTTGTCAGCTAATGTAAGCAGTACAACTTAACCTCACCTTGTGTTGTCGGGGGCTGGGGAGGAAGAGAGAGGCATAGTAAATAGCTTTTATGTGTGAGTAAGCAATTTATCTAGTCTCTTGTGTCCAGTTAAGAGTGGCTAAAATGCTAGGACCAGACCACCACCTTCCCACCCTTCTCCTTCTTTAGCAACCTGTTTAAAATGGAAGAATATGGGGATAACAGCAACCAAAAGCAGAGAGAGAGAGAGAGAGAGAGAGAGAGAGAGAGAGAGAGAGAGAGAGAGAGAGAGAGAGAGAGAAGAATGAAATGGTAAGAAAGGAACATTTCAGGTCACTTCCATCTACCGAGAAGTCTTCTGTAGCCCAGATGTGCATGCAGGGCTTATCTTATGGATAAACTTCAGACAAGATCTGGGGTTTTAAGGGGAGCATTTAACATTCACCTAGAATCATTTCTAATGCCATATCCTTATAATTTTCTTAAACAAATCTTTACTGCTCAACTCAGAAAGAGCACATTATATTTCACATATTGCCCTAAAAGTATTTTGTAGGGAAATATCAGTGCTTCCAGAGAAAACCGTGCACTATTAAAACTTTGGGCCATGTGATTCTGATTCTAGGCTAGCTATGTTAAAACTTGTAAGTTGCAGATAGCTGGGAGAAATGAAAACTCAATCTTGACAAGAGACAAGTGAATTCTATCAAGTGGATTTTGAGCTGATTGGTCCCTTGGCAAGGAGCTAGTTTTGCCTTCATTTATATATACATTCTTTTGTTTATAACTTTTTAAAAAAAAATACTAGTATATGTGTGCAATACATAAAAAACACATTCATGTTTAGAATCAGTACATCTACATATTGCATCCTGATCCTTTTCACTTCCCTATCCCCTTGCCTCCCTTCCATCTCCCCTCATTCCCAGATCCCCTTCCCATCTCCAAAATGTCTACCTCCCTGTTTCCTATCGTCTACCTTTCATTTTGCTCTTTAAATTATTTATACAAGGGGCTTCTCATATAAGAGAAACTATGTTATATTTAACTTTCTGAGTCTACTTTATTTCTCAGCATTAGGGACTCTCCTTACCTATAAATGTATCTGTTCTTTGGGTTTCCCTTTGAACAGTTTGGGGCATCTGACCAGTTCCAGTATTAATGAGTTAAATAAAACCTTTTACAAATGTTTGTTTTGTATCTATGTAAGAGTCATGATTTTATCTTATTTTGAAAATTATCCTTTAACGTTTTCTTCAGGTTTGCATATAAGTGGTTCAATCAGGCTAGTACCTCTCTCACCAGTGGCACCCACCAAGGTGTAGATAAATAGACTGTGTGTTTGCTTTTCTTATTTCTATAGCTTAATCTCATTCTCATGCTTAATCTCATTCTCATACTTAATCTCATACTCATATTAAATTTCTAGTTAACGTACTTCAGAACTCTGAGAAGTGTACAATAACAGTGGCTTTCTGGATTGTGGAAATATTTTTAAATAGCCCAGAGGCACAGTGTTCTGCATAACAGCATAATGACAGCAATTACTGCATTGCCCACACCTTTCCTTCTCTATTACCTCCAGCTAATAACTCTGCAGAATCAAGGCTGGCTCTTCCTTGATGGCTTGAAATAAAATGTTCTCCATTTATGCTATTCTGCCCATCACTCTTAAAAGTCAGCAGATAAATAACATTCCTGTTTTGAGCTTTTACAGACCAACATAATTGACAAAGGAAACAGAGTTTTAAAAAGTGAAAACTATACACTTCTATGAGAACATTAATGCAAATGTTTTTTCTGCTTGGCTGGCTAGAATGCAAGCTGATGAAGAAAGAGCATAACTCTATTACTTGATGATTGTTGCTCGGTATAATGCATTCACTCTTGAAATAGGTTTAAGGAACTAATAGAATTAGTTGATTGTAATTAGGGCTGATGAGATCAGCAGATGAGGGTGGCGCAATAAAACATTTCATTGAGTTAGGCAGATTCTGCTGGATGCTTCTTTGGTCCTACACTGTGTCTACCTGAGTCTTGGGGAGGACATATCCCTCTCTAGCATGGTAACCCTTCTAAAAGCCACTCATTATGTGCATTTTCATGGACTGTATATGAGTTATATCATCCTGTTGTATTAGCGAATGGTGCCTCATCTCCAACATTCCTAATCAAATATTAAGTACCATGTGGCCAGCGGTGCGCTAAAAAGAGCTGGCAAAAAATATAGATTAGACATTTGACAGTACCTGGCCTCACAGGCTTATAAATTAGTTGGGAAAAACTAACCAAACTATAGCAATAAGAAAACAATAATTGTTCGCTTAGGATACCGATTTTAAGTACAATAGTTATATACAAAATATTGCTTCACAGAGAACATGAAATATGAGCTAGACTTTGCCTGGCTTGAATGCTGGATATCCTGGCTATACAATATAGAGCAAACAAAGACGGGAAAGTGGGAATAGTATGGCACATGTGGAATTTGTTGAGGAATTAGGTCTAATCAGTATGAAGAATGCATTTATAGAGTAACAGGAAGTTTAGATGGAGAGTGGAAGAATGGTGAGCTCAGATGACCTGTAGAGAATGGGCAAAACAGTCTAGGTTTGGTGCAAAAGCCAGTCAAAGTCATTTTGGGCCTGGGTGTTGGAAGTAACGTAAAGAGGGTGACTTATGTGTGATGGCTTGAAAGAGAAAGTCCACAAAAATAATAAACTAGGTAGATAGTGACTGGATCCTCCATTAAGGGAAGCATTACTGGAATAAAAAAGAGTGAAAAATTCAATACTTACTTTAAAAGAAACAACAATAAAACTTTAATTCAATAGAATAAGTACCTATCACATATATTTATGTATAAGGTTGTAATGTACATATTGCAAAAAAAAACAAGATAAAGCAGTCTTGTGTTTTATGAATCTGGTTTGGGAGTATAGTCATAAACAAACAAATACATCTCAAAAAAGTATTTAAGCTACACAGAAGGATTAGATATTTGTTTTATCTATGGTAATTAGGCAAGGTTTTATGAAGATTCACTGTGACTGTAAAAAATGAAGACTGGAGAAAGAAACGTTAGGAACATAGGATTGGTTCTGGGCAGAAGACAGAGGGTATAAATAATATAATAAATATGAGAAGTACAAAATAAGGGAAGATCTAAGTCTCATGAAGAAAATTCAGACTTTACCAAGAAACCAATGAGGTGCCATAAAAGTATTTAAGTGGAGAAATTAATTGATGAATGATAATGCATCATTCATGAAAATGATAATAGTGATGATGCATTCAAGGTGGATTGAGGGAAGGCACTGGAGGAGATGCTGCTGATGAGGAGGTCAGCTTGGACTAAAGTTCCCTGGGAACTGTGAAAATAATCATAGTGGAGGAAACAATTTAAGGGTCCCCACGAACGTAAGATTTTAAAAGCCTGATTATTAATTAGACATAAAGTTGGGTACTGAGAAGGTGGTGTTTATATAACTAAGATTTCTTTTCTGTGTAGTGAGTAAGTTGTAATATCCTGAACTGAAATAGAGATATGGAACTAAGAAGTCCAATAATGAATTCTATTGAGGACTTAACTGAGTTTGAGGTGCTGATAGGTCATTATTATGAAAATGTCTAAAAGTAAAACATTTTCCTGGAACCTAGAGGTAAAGCCAAAGCTACAGATGAGTTTGGCCACAGAAGGGTGATAATACTGAATACTTGTTATTATATTAGATTACTCAGATTGAGAACATAGAAGACATGGGCTACTCATTGGATCTTAGACTAAGGAATAAAATGACTTAACGGCTAAGAAAAATAAAAGGGAAAAACCACTGAAGGAGTTAAAAAAAATTATCAAGAGAACCAAGGTAATTGTATTTTAAAACCAGATAATGAGAGGTTTTCTGGAGAATGTATTGGTTGGACATACATACAGTAAGTTAGGGTTATGACTGAGAAATGTCATTGGATATAGCATTCAGGAAGCTATAGTGACTGTAATGGAGTGTAGCTTTAACTAAATTAGTGATGATGAAAATCAAATTGTACCAGGTAACAAAAGAATGGGAAGTAAATAATACACAGAGAGCACATTTTTAAAAAGCATTTAGCATTGAAAAGGCAAAATGGGACCACACATCTTGCAGAGGCAACTGAATTGATAAGAACTCAGAGCAACTTAGTATGAGTATGGAAAGAAATCATAGAAAAGGAGAGACCAAAGATATGTGGAAATGATCTCTTCTATTCCCATAGAAGAGATATGGGAATAATTGATGAAGAAATAGATAGGAATACTATCAGGCATTAACCTAAGAAGGAAAAATAAAACATTTTGTGTTTTTCTTCTCAGATATTGTTAGATTCAGATCACTTGATTTTTAACCAGGTTACTGGACCCTTAGATAATGTTACACAGCTCTAAATTGTGTATATGCAGCCAAGAGTTAGTGGCTCAGTGACCCACAGTTAGAACTTAACGTTAGAACCTACTCAATTCCATTTTGTATTTTCTGCATCAACCCAAATCATTCAGACTTGGACCTTCTTCTTCAAATAACAACCTGTCTGTACACTTGATTTTCAATCTTATTTTAATACCTGGGAGCCACCTCTGGGATCACTTTAAGGTTGCCAGGTACTTTGTTTGCTTTCTTTGCCCATCTCAGGTTGCTATTAACACACTCTGGACCCAGCTCATCCTGCAGGTGACAACAGAGACTGAGTAAATGCTGCAATGAACTTTTGAGAACTGAGGAGCTCAAACATTGCTGGATGACTCTTGGACAAAAAGTCCCCCATCTCTGAAATATTGGACTTCTGTTGGGAAAGAGATCTAATTAAAGGAGGAAGGATTTGTGTTCAGTTCTGGTGGGAACGCTTTGACCATAGATCATCCAAGTACAGATACTTTTTAGGCAGTTGGAAATACAGCGTTGGCACCCAGATAAGTATCTTCCAGTTTCTTCTGTCTAATAAAAATTGACCACCTGTACAATGAATTTACATATATATTACATATATAAAATGTATATATATATATGTATATGACTTGAGGCTTTTCTCTAGATAAATAGATGATAGATAGATAGATGTATTTATGAAGGCATATCTTATCTACATATTATCTTTGGTCCATCCACATCTTCTACAAAATCTTATGTTTCTATTTATGTGTTAATTTCATATAATCAAATTAGTATAAGCTTCCAAAAGTTAAGCGTCGTGCATTTGCATAATTTTCTCCAAGCAAAGCGCATTAAATGTTCATTTAAATTTTCTGGAAAATGACATTGAATTGTTTCAGAACAAATTTGTGTAATCTTACTGTTACTCTATTTGGCTTATTTATTTCTTTATTTTGCAATGCTGAGAATCAAACCTAGGGCCTCTCAAATGCTAGGCAAATGTTCTTCCAGTGAGATACATCCCCAGCCCCACTCTGGGTTTTAATAAACAAATTCTCAAATAGGCCAGTTTCCTGTGATGAACTATGATTGACATGTATAGGCTAGACCCAGTCTCCAACAGATAGTCTGGGAGAAAGCAGAGTCCCTTGATAGGTTCTGGGAGACTCTTTGTTACATTGTAAGAAACAACTTCTCCATCTCCTGGGAAATGCATTTGAAAATAGCTAAAACCATAAATCATCCTCAGGCTTCTTTGCTGCCTTCGTTTCCATTTATTGCCCAAAGTGTAAGTCATTAGGAAGATTCATTCCACCAAAGAACCATGGAGAATTGACTGAAATAGGGCAAAATCATAGGGTGAACCAGAGGTGTTCTATTTGTAGGAGTGTTGGATTAATATATTTAATAGTTCTGTAGAAATGAGGAAATTCGATACACTCCTTTAAGGAGGCCATCCAGGAAACCCTCTTGACATGGGAGCTGCAGATTTGGTCTTTGTGCAGAAAAGAATTTATCCTCATGTGAGCAAAATGTTACAATAAAGACAAACTATGACATCTGGCTATGCTGGATTCACCAGTACAGCCAAAGTTCTGAATAATACTCATGGCTATGAGCCACTAAGTCATCCCCAGAAAACCTTTTTATTCCCCTCTACCTAAATATCCCCTGCAGGCCAAATGTCTCTTGCAATAGTAGTTAAGAGCTTAACTTCTGAAATTAAACTATAAGTTTCGTATTCAACATCATCTTGCCCCTCATTAGCTGTTTAATCTTGGAAAGGTTGTTTAGCCTCTTAATTTTTATTTTTTCTTCTGCAAAACTATGCATAGAGTTTCTTCTGAGAAGAAACTCTTTCTTCTTCTTGTTTGGAGGTTCTAGCAGGGGAGTGCAGCTACTCGTACACCCTTGATGGAGAAAAGGGTCCTCCTTTGTCAGGGGTGATCGTTCACTTCGACCTAGTACACAGGTTCAGGAGGGTCGTACATGGAGTGGTGAGGGAGGAAGGGGATGCCTGCCTAGCCAGCCAGATCAGCCAAATCAACCCTGGCGATCAATGGGGTGACAGATATCACAGCCAGATGGCCCTCACATCCTAGAGTTTCTTCTGTTTTCCATTCAAATTCATTAACCACCTTCTCCATCCTGTTTATCAACCCCAAGAAGCAAACCATTACAGGTAAAGTAGCCATTTAATTTGTTGGCACATGTAGGTATCAAAGAAATGGAATACTCAGGTATAAAAAGAATTGTATTGGTAACTTCTATGTTATATTGATATTTAAGCTGGCAAAAATATAAACTGGTACTGTACTAAGGAAATCTGGAAATACGGTCTATGTTATATTGTCTAAAATCTGGAAATGGAATATGTTAGTGGGCTCAGTTGCCCCCTGGCTCCTGAAGAGCTGGCAAGAGATAAGAACAGGGAAGAGACTCATGCCAGGGTATTGATTTCCCTTACTTACTCTTTGTAGTATTGCCAAGGGCCAGCTAATTCTATCAACCACGGCTCAAAAGAGCTGCCAGGCAAGTTTCCTCATGCCACTGTCCCTAGGATCTAGTCATTGCTCACTTCCCTCCACCCTTCAGGCTTAACAGTCACTAATTCTCCCCTTTAGCAGCCCCAGAGTACTGCACTATCACTTGGGGTCCCTCCAAAATGCCCACAGCTTTGTCAATAGCTCCCCTGTTAAACTCTCTTCTCATGAACCTGGTATGAGGGTCCTATTTGTTTGTTGCCAGGATCTGGAGGGATACAATCCATATCACTACCATATTTAACTCTTACAGTTTTTGATTGGGGTAATTCATGGGATGTATATAAGAGGAAGTAATCATAAAAAGTAGCAATCATAAATTATAAATTATGCTTTGAAAAATATTTGCATACTTCATCTCATTTGACCCTCAGAATATGTATGAAAGGAAGGTAACGTTATGTTCCTACTTACTAGTTAAGGAAATTTAAGCCAAATGAGTTAAAAGACATGTCCAAGATTATAGCTCTGATTTGATCGTTACATAATGTATACACATATACCAAAACATCACATTCTACCCACACGTATGTACAATTATATGTGTCAGTAAATTAAAAAATAACAGACTTGAGATTTGAATTTAGGCCTATTGAGCCCAAAGCTGTGTTCCTCTCTTCTTCCCCCACACTGTAATGACATTTCTAAATTTTTTTTTTTTTGTGGGTACCGGGGGGTCGACCTCAGGACCTCGCGCACCAGCAGGCGCCCGTGCCTCTGAGCGATATCACCGGCCCCTTTTTCGTATGTGGGATCCGGGAGTCGAACTCGGGCCCTCGCGCTTGCAAGGCAGGCGCTTATGCCGCTGAGCCATCTCACCGGCCCTGTAATGACATTTCTAACCAAGAAAGTCTGATCGGATTTTTTCTTTCATCTTTTCAGATGTAGTGGTAAAGCATCATCATAAAACATCAATCAAATGGAACTGATGCTCATTTTGAAATTTGAAAAAGATCACGATTAATTTTGGGTGTTAGAATACAGAAGTGTGGAGCAAATGAAATGAAAGAGGAATTATTTCAATGGTTATAGCCAAATGGCCCCAGTCCTTGCTAGCTTTTCCCCCTAAACTTAAGGTCATGGTCACATTTGTGCTGTGACTCTGAGCAATCAACTTGCATGTCCTCAAAATGCCTGCCAAGGACTTCTGGGAATCCTTGAAAGGACGTCCTCACACTAGTCCATCAGCCAGAGGCACGGCAGACTTCTGCCCGTTTCTCTTCTGTTACTCTTGCTCTCTCTCATTGATAACATCACCTTTAAAGCAGCTTAGAAAAGCTTAATCACTGACTCTGTCACAACAAAGAGGCCAACGTCCCTGCAATAGGCACTTTGTTCAACTGTCCCCAAAGCTTGCAATACTTGCAGAACAGAAGAAAGGACTTCCTCCTTTTCTGAACTACACCTGGTTGGTCAGCTAGACCTCACAGCAATAATCTTTGAGGCAGAATTTCACAAACCCTCAAGAATTCCTGCTTCAATTTCTGGTCCCCATCCCTCAAGCCTCAAGAACACCAACTATGTCCAAAGAGCTGGATAGGAAGTGGACTCTATTCTTTGTGCTCCTTTCCTCTTTCTAGTCAACCTTTTCTTACCTTAATAGCTGCCACTCCACCATTAACAAAGTACAATACTGAAATCCCATGTGTAACAATTGATGCATTCAGAACCTGGGCAGGTGGAGAACATCAGCTACCTTGCACCTCAGCCGTGCAGTCTCCACCTGCCCTGCTGCAGTGGATGCTCCTTCAGGTTTATGGTTTCAGAATGAACAAAGCATCAATTTTTGAAACAAAAATTTCCTCACGCAGGTCTCGTTAAAAAAATGGAAAAATCGCTGTAATGAAGAGTCTCTTCTCTGTAAAGATCAACGTGCCGATCTTTCCTCAAAGACCAAGTGGCATTTATGAACTAACAAAAGCAGGAATCTAGAAAGCCTGCATTCCTACTGCATTTCTGTGATTTGCTGACTTAATGTTTGGCTTTGGGTAAGTTACTTAACCTCACTACGCCTTTGGTTCCTCATCTGGAAACAAAAAGAACTAAAAATAACCTTCTTATTGGGGAGTTATGTAGATTGTCTAATTAATGATCTAAAAGTTCCATGTAAATGCTAAGTAGTCTTCCTATTCTTGCAGCAGGAGACTACTGATGTGTGGTCGGCAGTGCGGCACACATCCTTTTGTAATTTGGTCCTCTCTGGTACATCTACCAGTTACCAACCTCACAGTGACCTCGGACTGATGTTGTGAATTTCAGGCTTCATGTCAATTCCACACAACTTACCCACTTTCAGAAAGCAAAGTGGCAGCTGCTTCTCTGACAGGGACTGACACTAGAGAGCAGCATATTGGAATACCATCAGTATTTTTATCCATTCCTAGACACCTTTAGTCCTCTGATATAATGCAAAGGAAGGTTTGCTATCTGTTCCCAGATATGTTACTGATATGTTCGCATGCATACAAACACACACACACACACACACACACACACACACACACACACACACACACACACAGTCTCACATCTAGCAGTTCATGTAATTTGGAACCTTAGCAGTCAAACAAACAGTGGGATAGTCTAATAAGGGAAGCAATAGATTAGTTTGCCGAAAAGACACAAAACTCCTAACACCGTTAGTATTGAGAATTCATACACCGTTCTTTCATTACATTTATATTTTGTTTGGACTATGGGTAAAATGCTCTTGCCTTCCCTGAGCACATGTAAGCAAGCTGTCAGGTGTGAGCCTTCCCATTTTCATGTCTGTTTAATCTAGTCTTTTTGCATCAAATACTTTACTCATTGATTTGTCCCACACACATCTTATTTTCCTTTTTTTTTTTTTTTTTAATGTGGGTACCGGGGGTCGAGCTCAGGACCTTGTGCTTGCCAGCAGGCACTTGTGCCACTGAGCAATATCACTGGCCCTTTTTTTCCTTTATGTGGGTACCGGGAGTCAAACTCAGGACTTTGCACTTGCCAGGCAGGTGCTTACGCCGCTGAGCCATCTCACTGGCCCTGGAAACTGATTGATGATGAAATGATTTCTGGATGCAGAGCTTTGTGTTTGGCTTTATGGAGATCACAGAGGTGAATATGATATGGGATCTGTCCTGAAGAAGCTCATCGTGTAATACAACAGTTAAGTAGGGGATTAAGAGATGGAGGAAAAGAAGGGAAAGAGGAAGTAAAAAGAATTAAGTTGTGTTATGTGCATGTAGCAACTTCCCATGATAACTATAATCATTATGTACTACAAACATGCACTGATAAAAATAAATTTTTAAAAAAGAACGTAGTCATGATAAAGCTAGAAATGTAGATCAGTAGCAGTGTACTTATCTAGCATGTGTGTGAAGCCCAGAATTCCATCTCCAGTAACACAAGAAGAAGGGGAGGAGGATAAGGAAGAGAAGAGGGAAGAGGAAGAAGAGGAGAAGGAGGAGAAGGAGGACAAGAATCTAGATATGCTAATGATGATGTTAAGGAGGAGGATACTGATGGCTGACAACTAAGAATAGGATAGAGGAAATAGCTTGCCTTGGATAGATAACCTAATACACAAATAGTTACACATTGATAATTAGGAGTAAAGTATATTTAATTATATCTATATCTATATATCTATATCTATACATTTATATATATAGGATTGTTTTCAATATATAGGGTTTCATATAATGATGAAGTGTCAAGAAATTTTTTTCTATAAAGTTTATCATTTCTCATCACTTAAAATATGTGTTTATTTCAATATTTTTCATTTTAAATTAGTTAATATTTTAAAATTATTTAAGATTCAGACATACATTTAAAGAATAAAATTGCCGACTCTTACTAAGTATAACTATTTTAGAAATGAAACACTAATGATATATTTGAAGTCTTCTGGGTGACTCTTTTTTTCAGCCTAGATTCCTTTCTCCCTTCAGACATAATTAATCTAGTATTTTGGGTTTCCATTCATGCTTTCCCAGCTCGTGCTATAATAAAAATTTGCACCGAAAGCCTTCTTGGAGACAAACTTTGGATTACAAGTTCTCAGAGTGTTTATTTAGCCCATTACCCAGACCGACGTGGATTCCTAGTTGGATTCCTAGTATCCAAATGGGCATATGTTTTACTAATTCACCATTTAAGTGAAGGTGTAACCCTTCATGGCTTCTGGCTTTATAATGGATTATCAACTCCAGCTCCCCACTATGTGTGCGCTGAGAGCCTGTCTTATCTCCTGGGATAGACGGAATCATTGAAACAAAAGCCCGTACTCACTCAACCTCCCCATTCTCAACCCCCTTTCCCTTCCCATAGGAGCAAGAAACTTTATGTTCAGTTTACACTTTTGATTTCCAATTTTCTGCTTATTTCTGGCCTCTGGGAATTTGGTTTCTTTTCTTGTGAGCTTAGCTGTAAGCTTAAAAGTATGTTTGCTATTTTTATTCAGGGTTTTCACTCTTTCATAGTGTCAGAAATGTAAGCGTCCCTGTAGATTTTTTTCAATTCAGTGGCCCTCTTTATGACTTAAGGGGGACAAGTTTGTTTGCTAGCCCAACCCTAACATTCCCCAAGCCTCGGTCACTAGCCTTTCATACATTTCTCAGCTCTACCTGGAACCTACCCACTCTACTGTTCTTTCTGCCTGAAACCCTACCTCCCAAATTCTTATTATAGGTTAGGTTGCAGTTCAAATGTTTTCTAAACATACCGTTAGTCCCTTGCTAATTATTCTATCCAAGTTGGTCTGTCAGTGAGGTATCCCGTTTATTACTCTCCCATAATCTTATTTTGCTAATACAATTCTTTACTTGAGATTATCTTTCATTTTCTCTATCCTCTTAATAGTGTCTCCACCTTTCATAATGCAAGATCTTTGACAGCAGTAACCCTGGTGATCTAATTTACTATAGTATCATATATGTCTGGGACAGTAATTAGTGCAGAAGTGATTTTCAATAAAAAGTTATTGCCTAAATTTATTAATTACTTTGATATATGTAAGGCACACAAGATTTAACCTTGGAATATTTTGTACTTAATTCTGTATTCTTTAATGTCTTTCTTAGAGACAGAATTTTGGAACAATTCCAGACTGCCAAGTAATCAGCAATAGGTCAAGCAGATAGAATAATGTTGGGTGAATGAATGAACGAATGAAAGGTATTAGTAGGTTAAAAAAGAGTCTGTCTTACACTGTTCCAGAGTAGTCAATCTGTCCAACTAGAAAATCTGTCTTACCAAATCTTGAAACCATCCTAGAAGATCAAGCATTAGTAGCTACAAAACAATGCTTGGAATCTTCTCAGAAAATGATGATCTGAAGTGAAAATATAATGAATAAAGGGAAAAACACAACATTTCTTCCTCCTTTTATAGAAATAAAACATGAAAGAGAATAATAAAGACCTTAAGGGCACAAGAAAGGTTAGAGAAATGCTGCCTTGCTAGTTTGTCCATTCATTCAACAGGCATTTTTGAGTACCTGCAACTGTCTTAAATATGTATTAGCACTGGGGATATCAACATGATCGAGATATAAACAAGCATCTATTTCATCCCTAATTCTACCCTTGAATGCACTTAACCATAATGGCTCTCAAATTTGCTGCACATTTGTATTATTTGGGGGCATTGTGAAAATCCTCATACCCAAAACTAAACACCACACTAGCTAAATAAGAATAAGAATTCAGTGGGGTTCAAACATTAATAATTTTATACTCCCTGAGTGATTTCAAAACCCAAAGTGAAAACTTACTAGTCTACTGCATTTTCACCAGTTCACATTCTACCATGAGTCTAATATTTTCACACTTTAAGTTCCATGAGGGGAGTAATTGTGCCCATTTTCCTGCAAAATTGTAGCCTCAGTATTTAACACGGTGCCTGAGAACTTATGTGAACTAAAGCCACCAGTTGATTGAAAGAATGAATCTGCAGTGCACTTCAAAAGTAGAATATGGAAATTTAGGGGGAAAAAAGGCTTTATTTATCATTGGAGGAAATGTTTCCTCACTTCTGATTCCTAAACACAGCCCTAGACTCTATCTGCCCCATTATTCACTTATAGCCTGGGAGGCAGATGGCTCCTGTGATTGATACATTCGGATGCACAAGAAAGCACAACTGGTTCAGTCCCTACGATTGTCCTCCTCAGAGTGAAAGCAGGCAACATGGAGTGCACATCCCGCCTTCCTCAGGAAGTGCTGCCCTGTGGGTTGGTCACTTGGCACAGAAATCTGCCCAGTTCTGCAACTGGTCGAACTCCAGTAGTAAGGGTATCCAGTATCCTTAGTGAGGGCAATGCTTTGATCTTTATCTTCCACTCCTTTGTTGTTTTTCCCCCCAGAATTCAGAAGATAAGTGTGAAAAGAGGAAGCTATTTATTAGGGATCCTCTCAGAGTCCCAGATGATATAATAGAACTGAGTGTGCCATGTAAGACATCACATTCTCTGCAGCTCATGCTACAGTGTAGGTGTCAAAGAACCAGCTTCCACATGGGAAGCTTGGAATAGTTCAGGCTGGCTGCATCACTTTTTACTTTTTTGCTTCATAAATATATATTATTTCAGATCCTTCAATAACATATTTTTGGAGTACCTCTCAATATCTATTCTCTTCATAAAGCTTTCACCCTATATCTTTCCTAGTTATGCTGTACTGCTCAGCCACAAACCTCAGGATCTCCTTAAATAGACAAAATGAGACAGAGATACTTATTCTTGAGTAAATATGCCAGATTTCTAACCAGCCTGGAAAAACTAAGTCTGTGTAAATCTCCATGTTCTGTATCTATATGTTCACAGGCTTGTTTATTTTCCTAAACAAAATGGAAAGAATCAAGCTATTGTCTCATATATAGCTGATAAATCGCAAGTATTTTCTCCATTATAAATGAGAACATTTATAAATCATTCAGTGGAACTTTAGAAAACAAAAACATAAGAAATATTTTAGAACCAACATTTACTAGAAGCACAGGGATGTCAAAAATGTGTCTTAGGCTCCCAATTTCTCTGAAAATAAATAATGGTAGATGATAGATACCTAGCTTAGTTATGTCCTGTGTCATAAATTCATATCCTATAAAAACTAAGTGCACCTGATTAGAGACATAAAGCAGATCCAATTACAGGATCAGTGAATAGAAGCAAAAGAATGAAATTATTCAATAATTCTCTCCTTATTTTTTATTTATTTTTTTATGTGGGTACCTAGAGTCGACCTCAGGACCTCGTGCTTGCCAGCAGGCACTTGTGCCGCTGAGTGATATCACTGGCCCTTTTTGTCCTTTATGTGGGTACCAGGAGACGAACTCAGGACCTCGCACTTGCCAGGCAGGCGATTACGCCGCTGAGCCATCTCACCGGCCCTCTCTCCTTATAGTGATGAAAACATTAAATATGGGCAAATGTTTATATCCTACCACAAAAGATCATTTAAGCAAGGTGAATTTGCCTCTTTATTTCAGGAGCACTTATCACTAAGCCACAGTTTCAGCAGCAGTCCCCAGTTAGAATGAAAAAGATTAGCAGAGACAAAAAATAAGGAGTTGATGCTATATAATTTATTTCATGAGTCCCAGGGATGGGCTCAAGGAAGGAAAATAGTGAGATTTTTACTAAATGCTGATGTAAATTCTATCTTCCTATTCATGGTTTCCACTCTCTATACCTAAAGTAGCTGAGATTTGGCAAGCAGAATTATCTTGCTGAAATATGTAGCAATTTCACAACACTGAAATTCAACCTACCCCAACAGAGTGACAAATTGTAGGCCCATAGAGAAGTATTGCTGAGTCCAGCTATGAAATTTCACACAGAAAAAGAATTCACATCTGTTCTTAAATGACAATAAACCAGAAAGATAGAAGATTGATTCAGGAGCCTCTGCTTATAGCTATAGTTACAGCTGTGAAAGTACACGAGGATTTAAAGCCATTCCCTCCTGTAAGTATAGACATCAGGCTAGTAATTCATTCAGAAGGAAAACAAGCTAACAAGCATTGTGTTTTCTCAACATAATATGAAGGGACTGAGATCGCAGTGGTGGCTCACACTGAAAAATTCTGAATCTGCTTCCATAAACATCTTTGAGTGCTGAGCACCAGGACCTGTGTAAGTTATTTGATATCTATTACCTTACTTGCTACTCACAACTGTAAGCAATTCTGAAAACACCTCAAGTAAAATAGTGCTTCCTAATGAAATAGACCACAAGTGTCATGGTAAATATTTATAGAAAAAAAAAAGATTTCATGCAATATTGGAAATGGGGCCCACATTGAACAAATATATGGTAAAATCTACTTTGGAATAATAATATAGTTTTAGTCTGTTCAAAGTAAAAACGAAAGTAGTGAACTACTTTTCCATTCTCTTTAATTTTTTCCCCATTTCCACCTTGCCAATTTTCCCAGTCCACCAAAAGTTATTTCTTTCTAGAAAGAACTCTGAGGCATGAACTGACAGAATCCTATAATAGATTAGGTTTTGAGAAGGGAATTATGCAATAGATTTTGCACGAAGTTCACTCTCTGGGTCTATAAAGTAAGCTCTAACTTAGGGAAAAAAACAGATACACTGACTCATGAAGAAGCAAGGGGCAAACCAGAACTGTCGTATAACAGACCTGCAGAATTAATTTATCCTTACTGACTAAGATTTTGTATCCTTGGCCAACATCTCTGTACTCCCAACCCCTCCACCACACCTGACAGCCGCAAATCTACTCCCTTGAACTTCTACAAGTTCAATTTTCACAGAATCTACATCTATGTGGTCCTCTGCGCTGACTTATTTTACTCAGCCTAATGTACACCAGCCTCACCCATGTCACAAAGGAGAGGATTTCTTACCTTTTTAAGGCTAAATAGTATTCCATTGGGCATTGCATTAAATTATCCCTCTATATTTATTTTGATAACATATTTACCTGATTAAAGCTTTATATTTTTTTCTTCTTCTATTTCTTTTTGGGACTGGTGGTTGAACCCAGGGCCTGCCTCATGCCAGGCAAACACTCTACTACTAAGCTACATTGTGGCATTTCTTTGTTTTATTTTGAGACAGGGTCTCACAAAATGGTCCAGACTTGCCTTGAACTCGAAATCCTCCTGCCTCAGACTCCTGACTAGCCTGGATTATAGATGTGCCCCCACAGTTCCCAGCTAGCTTTGTTCTTGGCCCAATATTCTGGATTCTTCCAGTCTATGAACACAGATTGTGTTACTATTTATTTGCATCTTCTTCAATTTCTTTCAACCATATTTGATAGTTTTCAGTGTATGAGTCATTCATCTCCTTAGTTAAACTTATTCTTCTGTACTTATTTTGATCCTATTGTAAATGATTTATTTTTCTTGATCTATTTTTCAATTTGATTTTAGTGTATAAGAATGCTCATAATTTTTGTACATTGATTTTGTATCCTATAACTTTACTGATTTGTTTATTAGTTCTAATAGCATTTGGGGGGTTATATGTGTAAGATCATATGATCTACTAACCTCGCCATTTCAACTACCTCCTTCCTGATTTGTATGTCTTACTTTTTTTTCTCGCCTAATCATTCTGGTTAGAATTTCCACTACTATGGTGCGTAGAAGATGTGAGAGTAGGCATTCTTGTCTTGTTTCTGATCTTAGAGAAATAGTTTTCAGGTTTTCACTATTGAGAGTGATATTAATAGTGGGTTTATCCTACATGAACTATAAGGTACATTTTTTTCTGATTGTTAAGAGATTTTATCATGAAAGTGTGTTGAATTTTTAAAATATTATTTTCTGCATCTATTGATATGATCATGCAGTTTTATTTTTCATTTTGTTAATGTGATGGATCACATTTGTAAATTTGTGTATGTTGAACCATCCCTGTAGCCTAGGAATAAATCCCACTTGGTTATGGTAAATGATCTTATTAATGTTCTATAAGTTTAACTCGCTAGCTTTTTATTGTTGTTGAAGATTTTTCATCTGTGTTCATCAAGGATATTGCCTTTTAATTTTCTTGTCTTCCAGTGTCCTTGTCTTGCCTCATACCTAGGTAATCCTGGCCTCATAGAATGAATTTGGAAATATCTCCTCTCTTTAATTTTTTGGAAGATCTTGAAAAAGATTATTGCTAGTTCTTTAAATATTTGATAGAATACAGTCATGAAGGCATTAGGTCCTGGGCATTTTCTTTCGTAGAAGATTATTTTTTAATGATGAAATCCCGTTACTGATTGTTGGTCTTTTTAGGTTTTCTATTGACTCATGATTAAGTCTTGCTAGGAATTTATTAATTTCTTCTAGATTATCCAACTTGTTGGCATATTATTTTTTTATTATAGTCTATTATTATCTTTTGTATTTCTAGGGTATCAGTTCTAATGTTTTCTCTTTCATTTCTGATTTCACTTAATTAAGTCCTCCCTCTTTTTTAGTCTAGCCAGTTTGTCAATTTTATTTGTCTTTCAAAAATTCAAAAATTCAAGGTGGGATATCAACAGTGCAAGATGCAATATGCACACTTTTAAAGATAGTCATAGTGTAGTTGTATTTCTTCATCTGAGAAGTGTTTATTCATCTCAGGTGCCCATTTTTGGATTGGGCCTTTAAATTTGGGAGGTCTGAGTTTTTTGAGTTCTTTATACATTCTCAATAGTAATCCTTTGTCTGAAGAACAGCTGGCAAATATTTTTTTTCCCACATTGTGGGTTGTCTCCTCACTCTGTTGGGGGTTTCTCTGGTCGTGCAAAAGCTTTTGAATAAGATGAGATCCCAGTTGTTGATTCTTTGTGATAGTTCCTGTGTGATTGGTGTTTTATTCATAAAGTCTTTGCCTACACCAATGTCTTCAAGAGTTTTACCTATTCTATCTTCAGCAGATTTAATGTTTCTGTTTTAATATTTAGATCTTTGATCAATTTCTAATTTAGTTTAGTGCATGGTGAAAGATATGGGTCCAATTTTAATCTTCAATATGTGAAAAGCCAGTTTTTCCAGCACCATTTATTAAAGAGGCTATCTTTCTTCCAGTGAATATGTTTGGCACCTTTGTCAAAAATAAGGTAGCTGAGTATGTGTGGAGTTGTTTCTGTATCTTCTAATCCATTACATTGATCTTCGGGTCTATTTTTTTTGCTAATACCATGCTGTTTTTATCACAGTAGCTTTATAGTATAATTTCAAGTCAAGGATTGTGATGACTTATATAATTGCATTAAATGGTAACAAACCACTCCTGTTTTTCTTCCTATCCATGCATATGAAAATAATACATTTGATCTATAAAGTTTTTAAGTATGTTTTGTTTCTAGTGATCTTCAAATGCTTCAATATTATCCTTGCAAAGCTATTTCAAGTCAGAAATATTCAGTGGAGTTCATTTTCCTATTGGAAAAGTGGATTCAACAGTTTCAAAAACTAAAGAGTATCCAGCTAATGTCTTTTTGAGAAGACATGAAACTCATAATTTGACTGTAGGAAAAATATCATCTACCTTGTAGGAAAAATATTATCCAAGATTATAACAATTCTATGTAGCAAGTAGCTTAAGCTATTGGGAGCTACTTTAACTTAGTAATCTAGGGTCCTAAGTACTTATTTTCTAAGTTTTTACTTATCAATATTTCAGATATAGGTGATACTAAAATTTTGACCAGATAAATAACATACAACAGTGTAATATCTCTAAGCTATTAGACAGAATGTGTCCAAGATGGAATATGTAACATCTTCAGTAAAAATATATAAGAAAAACATAAATATATGGCAAATTCATTATCAAATTTTCACTTTTATAATGCTTATAATGCTAACAATGTATTTATACACATATATTAGATAAGTATATATGTTCTATACAAATATATTATTACATAACACATATGTTATATGTATTTAAAGTCACTACCAACATATTTTGAGTGTGTTCAAAGTATTTTGTAACCATTGCTCTAAGAAAATATGACATGCAGAGTAAGGGAAAATTATACATAGCCTAGCCACCCTATCTAATATCCTATATAGGTAGAAAAATTCTTTTTTTTTTTTTTTTTGTGGGTACTGGGGGGTCGACCTCAGGACCTCGCGCGCCAGCAGGCGCCCGTGCCGCTGAGCGATATCACCGGCCCCTTTTTCGTATGTGGGTTCCGGGAGTCGAACTCGGGTCCTCGCGCTTGCCGGGCAGGCGCTTAAGCCGCTGAGCCATCTCACCGGCCCTATAGGTAGAAAAATTCTTTGGGATTAATACAAATTTGGCTTCTAGAAGAAATCTGTATCACTGCAGAACAGAGACTTTCCAAAAATGGCTAAATGAAGAAAATGGCAAATTAAAATACTAACAGAAAATTTTAAATGCAGGCATAGAGTCATTAAGTTAACTGATTTGATTAATTTTCTACTTAGAGTAGTCTAAAATATCTTACATAAAGGAGATGAGATTGTAAGGAAAAGGTTACAACATTTTTAAAAAGTAAGTTATAATATACTTGGTTAATTGTTTTACTTTGCTACACTGACTAAGAAATCAATATAGATATGATGACAGGATTTTGTTTTGTTTTGTTTTGTTTTTGGCACTGGTGATTAAACACAGGGTCTTTGCCCTGAGCTACAATTGATTCTTTTAAAAATTTCTTTAAAAAAATTTTTTTTTTGAGATAGGTCCTTGCTAGGTTGCAAAGTTATCCGGGTGAGGCTCAAACTTTCAATCTTTCTGCCTCAGCCTCCCAGAAAAAAAAAAAAAATTAACTCCAGGAATCTCCTTATAGATATTAGTTCCACCCTGTAATTGTGATTGTGATTAATTGCCACCCTCCCCACCTCTCCTAAAAGCATAACTTCCTCTCAAAAAGGAAAATTTCAGACTTTTAAGCAAATTAGAGGCAATAACACCATACTCTAACAACCACCAGATTTAGTAGGAACATCACTTTGGTCATGTTAAGAGACCAGAGAAGAAAGGAAGAGGATCAGGGACGTCACAAAGAAGGCACTGAGCCCAGAGGAGCTAGAGGTGGCATTTCACCCTTAATCCTACAATCCATAAAATAGCAAAATACACAAGAGGCAGAAGTTGCTTGTGAAGTAGAAAGTTCTTCAGAAGAAGAATGCTGGGGTGGGTCAGATAATTGATTTGGGTCCTAGTAAACCGGACGAGTTAATTAATTTATTAGAAATATGGATATAACATTAACATTTGAAACACAAGCTAACAGCTTTTGGGAAACTCTCCAATGTAGCAAGGATGTCCCAAATGGACTGGCCTTGGAAAAGCTGAAAAACCAAATTCTGTACTCTCACCCTGGCAAGTATTTTCCCTTTAAGTCAATGTCTTGAGCTTTAACAGCTAAAACCAAGTCATTTTAAAAATACAATAAAATCTGAAGCTATAAAGACTGTGGAAACTTACTTAACAGCATGAGCTAAAGATAACCAGAAATTTGCCACTGGGAACTATTTAATGCTTTTGATGGAGCTGTAGCATATAGAGCCTAAGGTAACTGATGTACAGAATGAACAAGCTAATAAATACCAGTTCTAGAATTTCTGTGATTTAAGGAGAATGGGAGTGTTAAGTTGATGGATAAGTCCCACAATGCTTTTCTTTTATAAGGTCTGCTAAGCCTAGTTGACAATCATATTTCAAATCCATTCATAAGGTCCCTGTAGAAGAATAAAAAACAAGTGTCTTGTATCTGGACAGTCACCAAAACAGAACAAAGATTGTGTGTACATGCTCAGCATTAAGAAATGTGCTAAGCCATTACTTCTGGTGAATCCATTTAGCACAGTTTTCCTACACCTTCTTTCTAACCTGCAGCTTTAAAATGTCCTTTAGTAAATTCTAACTGATGGTAACTGAGCAACAGGAAGGGCTATGGGCAGGGAATAGGGAGAGTTAGGAATCTCGCTTGATTTTTCTTCTTTGTATTTTGAACTCTGCTTCTTTGTTTTAGTGTTTGTTTGTTTTTTAATGTGGAAGTTGGTTATGAGAGTTTGGAATATGCTAGGACTCTGCAGCTGAAAGCATAAACACCCTAACAAAAACATCCCCATGGAACCGGCACTTATTGGTTAACTGTTTGTGTGTCACAAACCACCCCACACTCAGTAGTTTATTAATTAATTAATTTATTTATTTATTTATTTATTTTAATGTGGGTACAGAGTTGACCTCAGGACCTCACGCTTGCCAGTAAGCGCTTTTGCCACTGAGCAATATCACTGGCCCTTTTTTTTCCTTTATGTGGGTTCCGGGAGTCCAACTGAAGACCTCTTGCTTGCTGGGTAGGCGCTTATGCTGCTGAGCTATCTCACCAGCCCTCAGTAGTTTAAAGCAGTAACCCTTTATTATTTTTGGTGGCTCTAGAAGCTAACAAGAGTGTGCTGCTGAGCAGGGCTGGACTCAGCTCATTTTTCCTGGGCTTGCTCTTGCCTACAGTTAGATGTCTGGTCAGCCAGAAGGTAGTGATTTCAGGATGCTCTACATACTTAGCTTTATTCAACACCGTTTTTAAAAATCTTCTAGGGGCCGGTGAGATGGCTCAGTGGCATAAGTGCCTGCCCGGCAAGCGCGAGGGCCCAAGTTTGACTCCCGGAACCCACATACGAAAAAAGGGGCCGGTGATATCGCTCAGCGGCACGGGCGCCTGCTGGTACGCAAGGTCCTGAGGTCAACTCCCGGTACCCACAAAAAAAAAAAGTCTTCTAGCAGGCTGTCTCAGGCTAGATCCCATAGTGGTGGAAAGGTTCAAAAGAAAGCTAGGGTGGAAGGCTCAGCATCTTTTGAAACCTGGACTGAAAACTGGCCCATTGTTAGTTTTGTCACATTTCATTAATCAAAGCAAGTCATAGTCCCACTCCCACTTCCAGGAGAGATGAGAAAAAAATGACCATGAAAGTAGCTACGAAGTCTTTAATAAAGGATGTGAAGATAGAGAGGGGTAGAAAATTTGGGTCATATTTTGCAATCAATTTACAGGAAAAAATGCAACAAATACATGCAAACCCAATTTATATGTAGACACGCAAGACATGCAAACTCAGTTTATACATTCTTATTTGTACTGACATCTTTGACAATGATACTCTTATCTCAAGTAAGTCTAGGTACAATGGGAAACTGATTATTAAAGTTAGATGTATTGAACCTACTTGCTTGATTTGAATCCTGGCCGTAAAATTTAATATCTGTGTGATCCTAGGAAAGTATCTTATCTTCCACTGCCTCGATAGTCTCATCTGTAACATAGTCTTATCTATATAATACTTCATCAAATTGTTGTTGGGAGTATTGAATAATTTATTTAAAGCTTTTTGAACAAAGCCCAACACGAGTCATTGGCTACATTTTTTATGGTTTTATTATTAGCACTGATAGGAAAATATTTTTAAAAATACAAATTATAAGAATGCGGAAGTCAAGTGTCTTTCCAGCTGGATTTGCAAATGATCAGGCTAAGCATCAATAATTTATGAAGTAAAATATAATAAAAAACACATATGTCCAATGTAGCCTAGGTTTTAACTATATCTAAATTATTTTATTGGACTCTTACTGAACCTTCTAACTATTAAAAAGAACAAAATTTATAAAGGCTCTGTACTTCACTTTTTGCAAAATATGGGATTCTGAGTTCACTTTAGTGCATTTTAAAGAAAGGCTTTATCAAATTAATCTATAATTACAGCACCACTCTCCAGATAGGACCAGGGGGAAATATTCTAAATCAGATATTTTTCATGGAATTAGATGGAAAATGTTCCCATTCCTTCATCCCTAAATCTCACTTCCAATCCTTTTACCCATTATCCAGTAAAGCCATAAAGGAATTGGATCAAAAGTTCTACAATCTCAAATTCATGTATCATAAAAAGAACATATTCTATATGTGAGCCGAAAAAAGAAGGTAAAGCCAGCCTCCTAAGCGTAGATCCCAGCTAGGGAGTATGTATCAAGCACCTATCACTTGAAAGAAGGGTGGCAGTGTTTCTGTGAGATGAAAACATAGGGAAAATCTGGGAGAAGAAGGATGCCAAGTCACCAGAGAAACCAGTTAGGCTTCCAAGCAGCCAGAACATAAGCATATGCCTGGGTGCCCAGGGCTTAAAAGAAATCAGAGTGCGTTAAAAGAAAATCAGGCTTCAGATCTAAAGGAAGTCATTTTCTTTGTATATCTTGCCTGCAGTTTTGATTCTTTTTCATCTCAATAGACTTTGCATGAGCCATTTCAATTCACTGTTCTTGCACAGATATAGCACATTTACCAGCATGCTGACACTGTAGTGAAAGAACTAGAATTCGACACATCCCTTTTAGTCTCTTTCAGTAGGATGGACTACACTCAAAAAAAGAAAACACAGCTTCTGAGCTGCAAGGAAGGAGAAGCTAATATTTATTAAGCACTTTTTATATAGCAAGAAGCTGACAAATACCTTCGCATAAGTCCATTACCTAAATCTTAGCACAATCTTATAAGGTATTGATCCCATTTTATAGATGAGAAGACAATTTCAAAAAGTCACATAACTTAGCTAAGGCCATAGAGCATGGATTTCACTGGAAGATTGTGTGCTTGCCAATTTATTGCAAAGATAAACAGTAAACATTAACTCTAGCATTTCCAACACCTTTATCCTCCTTTGTGATGCTTCCTAAAAACAACTCTGTTTTATCTTTACTATACCCATCCCCACTGACACTGTATAAATGTCTCAGACAGAAAGATCTAGCAAAGTTCCTATTCCCTTTTCTCCCCTCTTTCACCACCCCCATGTACGCGCGTGCACACACACACACACACACACACATACACCCTACAATAAAATTCAGGAGTTGGAAGGAGAAAGGCGATAAAAATGATGGTCTATCTATGAAAAAGATTCAAACATGGGTGAAAGTTGTTTTGCATCCTGTCCTATACCCTTAGCTTTTCAGGTGCCCATTTTTAATTATTTGTTTGCTGCCCTGTGCTAGGCAGTAGCTAGGAAAATGAAGCACACTAGACCAGAATGATTTCTGTTATTCCTTCAGTCTCAGGAACAGACACTGCACCAATTGCAATTGTATGTTGTGAATTACCAACATGTAAATGCAGACACCTTGTAGACTTCAGTTGAGATTAACCTATGAATTTCTAATTTTTTAAAAAATACAAGTATCTTGTAAATTGAGTTTGATGTACTTCTGCCTTTTAAGGAAGTTCAGGTGGTTTAACACATTCACAATGAGGTTGTAATTTGTATGTCTTGCTGCCAGGCAGCTTGAACCACTGGTAATACATACATGACAATCCCCATGCATGAATGTACTACTTACACCAACAGAGGTACAAGCTGCCCAATGGGACAGTCATCCATGTACCACTGGTGGCTCAAGATGGTGGGAACCTGTTAGTTCTGATAGTTGTGTCTTCACTTCTGGAACTGAAACCTCTACAGGGAGACTGAGAATGAAACAAGACTGTCATCCTTAGGTAAATAATAGATTCTGAAATAGGCATATATAAATTACAGGCAGATGCAAATGCAAACTTGTGTCAGTATCAAATGTCTTACAGTTATTTCTCCAAGAAATTTGAGAAAACTTATGCATAGGATCTATGTACTAAACACACTGCTAAACATTTATTATGGGTTATCTCATTTAATTCAGTCTTATCATTTGTATTTGTAAAACACTCTTTGCCAAGGGCAGTTCGGAAAAGTAGATGTGATGTTACTCATCTGTTTTACATCAAAGAGCTCTGAAACACCAATAATATGTTTTGAGTCCATTTAGAAACATGAGAGGCCAGACACCCTGTGGTTTTGTCTCTTGGTAACTCTTCCATACATATAGAAAAAAAGAAGCCACAGGCTGCTAAAGTACAGGTTACTAACAGAGGCAGAGTCCAGAATGACAGAGTTGGGCTGAAGCCACACAAAATACTTATGGTTCAGGCTTTTGATTACTTATTTCCCTAACCAGGTATCAAATAATGCCCACATTTACTGGCCTAAAACTAAATAAAATTACTTACTACAATGAAGATTGCAAATCAGAGCAACTTTCTTTAAAGGAAGTTACATTTTAGAGAATCTGCTTGTAGAGAGAATGTCAATTCCTTGTGAGACAAAAGGCCTAGGCTGGTGTACCTCTCTGTACCTTTTATTCCCATGTTGCTTAGTTAACTTCCTATCCTGCTATCTACAAGATCAGGCAGGTAGAGTTTGTTTGGCTGCAACCTGTACTGGGAGTAAATTCAGATTCACTGTCAAAGTGTACCCAGGAAGACACTGCCACTGACCTTATCTCACCAAGCAAACAAAACTACAGCCCAGACACCACTGTGACGCTTTCAGGTCTCTTCATTGAGAGATAAAAGCCTCCTAAGCTAAATATTTGGTTTTTCCCAATCAGTCAATATTTGACTCACATTAACAAAGAACTTCTTCCAGCTCAGTGCTATGCTTATTGATGGAGGAAAAAAGTATCTGCATTTATTTAATGGCTGGTCTCTTCAGAGAGTTTTATTTTAAGGGGATTTTATTTTTATACTGCATAAGCTGCAGCCAATGGTTATCTGAACAATTATTTTAAATCTTATTCAGTGTTACTGGGGGATAACAAATTGACAGGCTCGGAGAGCAAGCAGAGAAATCAGAGCAAAGTTTCAGATATCCTGTCACTTTATGACCCTGAGAGCTTCCAGGTGACCCTCATGTTAGCAGGGAGAGAATAAAGCACAAACAAGTTAGCTGAGCTACAGCTTGAAGGAATTTTGTTATTTAGGAAGAAGAAATTCTTAATATTCACTGAATAGCCAAGGAATCCTTAGCTTCATCTCCATCTTTGTTTTATAAAAGGGTATTGTTAAAGTATTTACAGCCTCAAATGTCCTTATATTTCCTTTCCATTTGTCTAAATGCTGGCAATCCTTTATGGCATAGATTCTATTTCACGTTTTTCGTGAAGATTTGCCTGAGCACTTTAATCCACAGCAATGGCATCCTCTTCCAAATGGCTCTGGGACAAAATAAATAGTAGTGACCAAGCCATTGCATAGACCTGAATTTCAGCTGTGGTTCAGCTATCTGTGTTGGGAAGGTTACTTCGCACCTCTGGTTCTTTATTTCCTCATCTGAAATTCTCATCTAATGATACTTGACCTCACAAAATGGTTATAAAGATTAAATTTAAAAGTCCGGATAAAGATTGGACCCATAAACTCTCAGGCGATTTATCATATTGTCTTTTAGCTTATTATTTACTATACATCTAATATAGTCTTTATCTTTAAGAAGATTCTGAGCTCCATCTCTTACGTCGATACCTTGTAACACCTATTTCAGTGCTTTGCAAATCTTAGCTGCTCAGGTAGTATGGACAGACGGTCTGATGCTTTCATCAGTGTAATCAGCCTGAGCAGAAAGAACAGAGCTATATCGTAGAGATAGACGTAGCCTACAAACATGTGCAGCCTCTGTTTTCCTAGTAGTTATGGCTATGGCATGGCACAGATAGCGAAGAATGGATTTGCCAGAACTCTAAGCAGAAAGGAAGAGGTTTTAAAAGTGAAAAAGAAGGGAAAGAGAGATAACTACCATAAATGAAGAGACTACTAGGCCTCAAAGAAGCAACTTTATAAGCAGATTTTTGTGGCTCATTCAAGTCCAAAAGGCTAAACAAATAATTACCCACAGTTGTTCAGAGTGTAAATCTAGGATCTGAAGGGGAAGGAGACAGCAGCTTCCTTCAAATGCAAGTGATAAGTGCCAAAGCCCAGAGGAGAGATAGTTCTATTGGTGTCAAGCTATGAAAGAGAGTCCAGAATGGAGACAGATCCATTGGTGTAAAGGTGTAAGAGTATGCATGACAAATGGACATATTGCAATGAAAGATGAACGAATTGCAAGGAGTGTGGCGTCTGACCTATAACCAGGGGCTAAGGTACAATCCCTTTGCCATATCTGAAAATGTGATTATCAAAATCAGAGTTGTTTGGCTAAGAATTCTGGATTGGATGCAGACTATTACTTAACTGATGCTGAAACCCTCCTGGCCCCACCGTCAAGCATCCTGTGTCACTCACTGTTATTTTCAAAGTCTTTGATAAGATTTCTCTGTCTCACCTTGCATACTCATACTGGGTCATTTCCAGAGAGATCCCTCTCCTGTGGGTTGGATGCATCACATTTATTCATTCATTCCATAATCATTCCTTTCCCCATGCACTCACTAAAAAGCAAATACTAGATGAAATCATAAACTTAGATAGAACACAATAGGCTGTGTTCTCAGGAAACGGGCAGGTCTTCCAGGCAAGACAGAAAAACAAAGAGGGGATTACAAGCAGTGCGATAAATGCTTAAGTACTGCGAAAGGAGAAACAATTTACACAGCTGCACAGACAGACTTCTCAAGCAAATCCCTCTGAGCTGAGTTTTGTAAGGTGAGGAATGGTTGGCTGGAGGAAGGCAGAAGATAACAGCATTCTTCCTAGGTGAATGCAATAGACACCAATGCAACAAGGTGTGAGGCACATCCCAATCTGAAATTCATTGGATATAACCACAATTCAGGGCATAGTGGAGGCAAGAAGAGAACTGGAGGGATACAAAGGGTGCAGTCCAGCAACAGCCGTGTGTGCCAATACTAGAGATGCTGAAACGGATCTCTGAAATTGGAATGACAACAGACGAAACTTGACTAGATGTGTAGGCAAAAGTCTGAAAAGAATCTGGGTGGGAAAAAAAGAGGTGAAAGAGGATCTCAGGGAAAAGCATAAATTAAATTTGGTTTGATGGTGAACAGACTACAGAGTTTGAGAAAGGTCTAGATGAAGAAATTTAATGGAAAACTGGATATGATTCAAGAGCCCAAGGTGCAAGTCAGGAGGGAAGAACAACAAAATACCCCCCCCACACAGAAATGATTTATATCACTCAAAAGAGAATACGCAGGTGAGAAGAATAGAGACCAAAATTATGATTATTTAAAGAAGTGTTCTTGATAGACACAGAAACAATGGCCAGAGAGGCACAAAGAAAGTCATAAGAACTTTTTATGTAAGCTAACAGAGGAAAGAGTTCATTACGTGAGGACGTAATCCACAATAACAAACGTCACTTGGCTGGAAATTGACTTTTCAGCTTGGCATTTTAATGTTATCACCATTCTCTTGTAAAATACTGACTTCCTAACTTCACTATGGATGGTTGCCTTACCCCATCCTGCTTACAATTTTATATCTTCTATGACTCAGTAAAGGAGGCAGAATTGCCAGAGGATAAGCAGATACGAGCTGAATTGCAGCTTCCGTCTCGGTCTCTTCTGAGAGAGGCACCCACAATGAAATTACAGAGGCAGTAGTTAGAGACAGGGTCCAGGGTGAAATGGTCTCCAGCTAAGTGTTTATCCTGAAGAGCTGGCTCCACACTTCTTCCAAGGGGAATAAATGCTCGGACTATTTCCTTTAGTCATCCACAGTGCCTATTCCTTACCCCACCACTGAACTGCCCAACAGCTACTTACAGGTTTCTGTGCTGTTTACACTGTGTCTGTCCTCACAAAGTTTATTTTCCATGGCCATGGAAGGACACACTAACAATGTTAGTTCTGTTAGAAAGACTTTCCACTTTAGTGCGACAAGCCTGAGCAGACTCTTGGGTCTATTCCTGAGATACCAGGTTCTGAAGTCTCAAAGAAGTTAAGTAATTTCTAGAATAAGCATTGGTTTTTCATTAAAAAATGACACATATTTCTATAATTTCCCTTAAAGACATCTAATAGTATTTTGGGCTTATCCATTATCATTTATTGCAATATCACAAACCACCTTAAAGTTTAGCAGATTAAAGCAATACTGAGTTATTATTTTTCATGATGATATGGGTCAGTTGGTATTTTTGTGTTCATTTCACCTGGACTCACTCTTGTGACTGTATTCAGTTGCTGGATAGGTCGAGATGGAAGGTCCAAGGTGGCTGCACTCCCCTGTCTGGCAGCTAATCCTGCCTGGGACTGGAAGAGCTGGATTCTCCTGCGTTTCATCCCCCATCTTCCAGCAGGGTAGATCGCTTCCTCACACAACCACCTGGGGCAGCATTTCAGGAACGCAGAACTGGAAACCACAGAGCCTCTGAAGCAATAGCCTCAAAAGCCACACAGAATTTCTTCCACTGCATTCTGTTTTAAAAGCAAGTCACAGATGACCTTGGATTCCAGTGTGGGGAAATAGATTCCCTCCTTTTATGGGAAATACCAGGTAGTGTTGTTAATCACTGCTGTGTGTGTGCTGTCTGTGTATTTGGTATTATCTTCATGGACTTGTTACTTTGCTCAAGGGGCAGTATACCATAAAAATTTAAAGGAGATTCTGTGTACTTCAGTTCAAATCCCAGTCCTCTCAGATCCAACACATCTACTACTACTCACCTCAGTGGGTTGTATATTATATAGTATTGTTTTTATAAAGTACTTACAAGCATACCTGATATAAAAAGGCTCTCAGTAATCACTGCTTTTATTTATTAGTATTCTTCATGTCCTATTTTTCTATTCCACATTATAATATATACATTTTTCTACATTATTATACATTCCTCGTATAAATAGTTTTTTCCAGTAGTTTTTTAATGTGGCTATGCTATAATTTCTTACAAACTCCTCTGTAGCCTATTTAGCTTAATACCTTATATTTACTATTTTATACTAAATGGAGTGATTTTAGGCAAAAAGGTTTGTAATTTTTTACTCTATTTGCACCTGTGTGTATCTGTATGTTTTATTCTTTCCATAGGACAGAGCCATAGGATTTAATTTATAGTAATGAAATGTTCAAGTCTTCTGATACATATTGCCAGATATCTTTCTAGAAGGGCTTACCATGTACACCCTAGCAACAGTGCGTGAAAGGATCTGTCTCCCTCTGATCCCGATTGTGGTGCCTTAGATGTGATGTTACCTCCAATTAGAACATATGAGAAATCTGGACTACTGTTCTTTATTTTTGCATCCCAGTGAGGGCAATTAAAGCCGAAAAGCATTCCTAAGGGCCATTCATAAATGTAGTGAAAATATGCTAGGTACAGAACCAAACAAGTCTAGTGAAAATAGAAACATGCAATATTCACATTTTTTAAAGTTGTCATCTGTCTTTTCAACAATAAACTAAAAGTTATGCATGTAAATTAATAGTCAAAATTACTATTTTCATTTGGCGGCTAGCTTGATTTTCTCTACAGTAATGTCGAAATAATGAGAAAACAAAGATACCGACATCTGAATTTCCCCAGCAGCCAAAATGTCCAGTTAAAACCCTCTGAAAAGCAAAACAGGATAATAGGTAGACATGACATTAATAGAGGATTTTTACTCCCATCATTAGGTGGATGACTCCAACACAATGACAATAAGTCCTTATTTTCCATTCGTATTTTAACAGAGCAAATTTGTTATAGTCATAAACATGAATAGGCACTTGGCAGTGGTGGTTATTTTAATGGACACATCAGTTTAAGCTAAACTTTCTCCATCTGTTCTGCTCTCTAATTGCCAATGAATAAAGTACATAATTCACAATTACATCATAAAAATAAGATGTACATTATATCAGTTCATGTCAGAGCTTTCTGATCTGCTCTATTTGGCATCTGTCATAGCATTAATGTTCACTCTCTTCCAACAAAAACACCACTTTCTCAATTAGAAAAAATTTTGAGCAATTACATTTTCAAAAAAGCAAATTCTCTATCATACTATTTCATTTTATAATCATGTCCTATATTTCAGTATCACTTTCCACTCTAATCAGTTAGTTCTACATAGTCCAATACCTCTCTGGGCTGGGCCTTTGCAACTTTCATGATACCAAGCAGAAACTATAAATTCATGTCTCAGCTCACTTTATGAAGATAAATTACAGAGTTGAGAAAAATCTATATTCTCAGTATATATAGTATATGCTGAGACACACAAGGTATGATAAAAAATACAGTGAATGCTTAAATTAAAAAAAAATTATTACAGTAAAAGCCACATTGGCATTAACTCCACTCAAAATATCCCCCCCCCCCGCCCCTTGGTTCAAACATATTTGTCTTAGTTACTTTTCTCATTGCTGAGAAAAAATACCCCAACACCCAAAGTTAAAGGAGGAAAGGTTTATTTTGGCTCACAGTTTGTAGAGGTTTTAGTCCATAATCAGCTGGCTCCAAGATAAGGGTGGTGCTGCAAAGGAACATTGCAGAGCAGGCAGGAGGCAGCAGCAGCAGCAGCAGCAAGCAACAAGCAACTGACAGGAACCCTCTTCCTCTCCCTTATATCTTATCCACTCTTAAGACAGGTAGTGGGGCAGCCTTAATCATAGCATCGCACCACGAATCAATCCCAGCATCACATTCTTAATCCCAGCAGCACATGCCCTAGGTCCAGCCACTTCTGAAAAGCCCGACATATGACCACATGAGGCTTTGGGGTAATATCTAGATACAAGCCATAACAAAATTTATCCCATAGTACTTGCCACTTTCTTAAGCAGCTCTGGAAGTCCTTTTAAATAAATGTCTACTTGCACTGTTGTGGCTTCTTAGATATCCTGAATTGATTCAAAACCTTTACCCTTTATGATCATTTTGATTTATGGGAGGAGCCAGAAGTCATACAGTGGCAGATCTGGTAAATAAGGTAGATGAGGACATGTAATGTTTTCACAAGCCTTCCTTTTTCTTGGCTGGCACTTGGCAGCAGCATTCACCACTTTTTTTTTTTTTTAATCAAATCTTGTAAAGATAATCAGGAAAAAGAACTTCCAGAACTGTTTCAGAAAGTGGCAAGAATGATGGTATACGTGGTTTGTAGTGAGGGGGAGTATTTAGAGGAGGAATAATGTAATGTATACTTTACTGTAATAAATTCCTTAATTTAAACATTCACCATATTTTGATCACTCTGTGTATGTTTGTATGTGTGTGTATTGTGTATATATGTACACAGCATCACATCTTGAGGCTGATAAGATTGGTCTAGGGATATATTGGAAGGAAAACTTTAAGAGGAGGATAAAGGGAGAGATGAGAAGAAAGGCAAAATTATGGATAAGCCATTCCATCCACCTGTATCCTGACAACCCCCCTTCCACCTTAAGGCATAGAGATTGGGTGATGTGTGGAATACTGTAGTATGCTCACCTTTCCTTTGCTTAGGCTTGGCCTGGATGAAGTCCTTTGATTTGTATAATTACCAGTATATTTGTCTTTGAATATCTGACTCATTCAAAGATAGGTGTTTGAGTTCCTTTTGTGCAGTATCAACCATGGTTTAATAAAGGCCTATCATAATCAACCCCTTGACAGCTTGACAAACAGACACATTTCCTTAAACCAGACTTAGTCTCCAAATAAAATAACAAATTCATAATTATGCCTAACATGATACAACCGTTCTGCATGCAAACAGAAGCACACTAATTTCTTCTCCAGAATGAAAGGCAAAGTTTTTCTGTGGAGGATGTTTACACATCTAACATTTCATAATGTAAATATTATACTATTGATTTAGCAATACTTAAGAACCAATATTAAGTCTGTCAACATGTAGTGAAGGAAGAATACAAAGATACCAGCTTAATACATGTGTATACATGCATAAGCATATTAACAAAATAGGAAAGAGCAATTTTAATTTCAATTCTTGTTTTTGTAACTGGTAAAATGGTCATAGTATTTAAACTACAGTACTTTCTTCTACTACTCATTCTGTATTCCCTTGGACTTCAGCAAATACTTCAGCAGGCCTTGTTTTTTCCTGGCAGGGTGATCCATACCCTCACTCCTGAAGGTTCTGGGTCTTTTGTCAACCTGCCTGGACTGTGTTTTTGGGGTTTCCTACTCACCTTAATAAAAGGGCATATTAGCTGGGCGTGGTGGTACACATCTGTAAATCCAGCACTCAAGAGACTAAGGCAGGAGGATCACCGAGAGTTTGAGGCCATCCTGAACTACATAGAAAGACCCTGTCTCAAAAAGCAAAGCAAAACTAACAGGGCATAGTAATAATAGGAGGTACCGCAAGGGACCTTCCTCACTTTAAATATATTCTTCCTTTTTTCCATTGTGGAAAAATAGCCTGATTTTCCCTTGATAGTTTGGATCAAGTTTGGATTCCAACAAACATCATAACTCCCTTTTGAGCTTGTATACTCAGAGGCATGAAGAGACCAAAATGATCACGAGGAAGTCTTAGCTTCCTGTGCTTCCTGGCACAAACCTTCTCCTCTCTGGAACTAAGAATTCTAAGACAGCAAAGTATAAGGTCATTGTTATGGTTTGTGTCTCGATGACCCCCAAAGCCTCATGCAGTCTTAGGCTGTTTTGGATGTGGCTGAATCTAGTGTGTGATGTTGGGATTAAAGGTGTGTGATTGCTAAATCAGTCCACTGAGTGGTTTGGCACTGCCCTAATCCCAGCAGTCTAGCTACAATATATAAGGAACAGAAAGAGTCCCCCCTCCCCAGTTTTTTACTTTGCTACTTTCTGCCTGCCGTGACTGTTCTCCTCTGCCAAGCCACCCTGCCTTGGAGCCAGCCAGTTATGGACTGAAACCTCTACAAATTGTGAGCTAAATAAATGTGTGCCCCTTTAACTTTGGGCACTGGATATTTGTCTCAGCAATGAGAAAAGTACTGAAGACAGTAATAGAAAGAGGAGGCAAAAATTTGCTAGTGGGTCCCCAGGGGTAATGCTGAGTGATACCTTTCCCACTTTCATTCCTTGATTCCTGGACCCATGAATCCTGACTATGGGAGAAACAGTATCATATAATGGACCCTTATTCAAAACATAAAGCTTTTTGGAGAACCTTGCCCAGCCCTGCAAGCTATTGCCACTTAGCTAGTACTATAACTGCATCTTCAAAGGCTATTTCACTTTTTAACAATCCAGTTGATTCTCGATGGTGAGGAACATGGTAAGACTGGTGAATTCTATAGGCATGAATCCATTGCCTCACATTTCTGGCCATAGAATGTGTTCCTTGGTCAGAAGCCATGCAGTATGGAATACCATGGCCATGGACAAGGCATCCTGTAAGTTTACAAATGGTAGTTTTGGCAGAAGCATTATGTGCAGGGAAGGCAAGTACATGCCTGGAATAATATCAGTAAGAACAAAGCATTGCCCTTTCCATGATGGAAGCAGTCCAATATAGTGAACATAATCGACCTGCCACCAGGTGGTAGACTGATCACCCCAGAGAGTGGTACCATATCAGAGACTCGGTGTTGATCTCTGCTCCTGGCATTTTGGGCACTCAGCTATGACTAAAGCCAGATCAGCCATGCTGAGTGGAAGTCCATGTTTCTGAGTCCATACATAATCTCCATCCTTGCCACCAGGGCCACTCTGTTCATGAGTTCACTGGGCAATGACATGGTGGCTGAAGAAAAAGTTTGACTACTGTCCACAGAATAGGTCATCCTATCCACTTAATTATTAAAGCCCTCTTCTGTCAGGGTCACCTTTTGGTGAGTATTTTTGTTAACACAAATATCTGTGCGTCCTTTGCTCGTATGGAGAAGTCTATCCACATACCTCTTCCCCAAATATCTTTGTCACCAATTTTCCAGTCATGTTCCGCCCAAGTCCCTGACTATCTGGCCAAACCATTGGGTATAGGCAATGAATCAGTACATTGTTGCACATCTGGCCATTTTTTCCCCACAAAAGTGTATGAGTAGGTGCATGGCCCAAAGTTTTGCCACTCTGAAGAGTTCCCTTCACTACTGTTCTTCAGGGATGTCCTGGAAAGGAGCTGTAGAGATACAGCTGTCCATTTTTAGGTGGTGCCTGCATAATGTGCAAAACAGTCTATAAACCAGACCCTAGTCTTCTGTTCCTCTGTCATCTGATCATATATTACACCCCATGAGGCCATAGGTGCATGTTGGGAGACAGGAGGCAATATAGCAGGAGTAGTAACCATGGGCATTTGGTCAACTTCTTCATGTAACTTACAACTGCTTTCCAGGCCTGCTTGGGCTCAATCACATAATACCACTCTCATTTAGTGATGGACTACTGCTGTGAGCATCCAACTTTACAACCTGGCGAGTCAGATAGTACCCAGTTTATGACAGGCAACTCAGGTCTCATGGTAAGGTGGTGTCCCATGCCAACCATTCAGTTCCCACTAAAGCCTAGTACCAGCCAGGAGCTGCTTTTCAAAGGGAGAGTAGTTGTCTGCAGATGATGGCAGAGCTTTGCTCCAAAATCCTAAGGGCCTCTGCTATGATTCACACACTGAAGCCTGGCAGAAGCCCCAAACAGCATCCCTATCTGCCAGTGACACCTCAAGTACCAGTTGGTCTGTTGAATCATATGGCCACAGTGGAAGAGAAGCCCGCACAGGAGCCTGGACCATTGGTAGAGTCATCTCTTTTTCTGGGCCCTACTCAAAGACTGACAAAGAAATGAAGGATGCTGAGTGTTTCAGATAGTCAACAAGAGAACCTTTATCTCAAAATAGCCAAAAGACTTTCCTTTGCTACAGTTTAGAGCAATATCACTCAAGCAAATAAGGCTAAAGCACATTGGCTTGATGCTGGCCATTACACTAGAGTCATAAGTGTTCCAATTTTGTTCATTAGCTTTCCTTCACAATCACTCAGGAGTGAATTGCATCTTGTATCAACTATTTTATTACTAAATGAAGGTTAGGTGGTCCTTCGTCTATCTTCTCAGACTGATTTATATGTACATCCTGTAGTAAACATCAACTCATAATTATTTCTTCACATGCTTCTGTTTACAAATAGACTGGGAGCATCGTAAGGTGACTGTTACAGGCTGCATCATGTCTACATATCCAACATTCATACGGGGAAATCCTGACCCCCAGTGCCTAAGGGTATGATTCCATTTGGGGATGGGATCTTTAAAGAGGTGATGAAGGTTAAATGACATCATTGGTGTGTCTCTCAATCCAGTATAACTGATGTCCTTCTATGAGAAAGAAATAAGGATACAGACATAGCAAGAAGCTGAGGATCTGCAAGCCAAGGAGAGATGCCACAAGGGAAATTAAGTCTGACAACACCTTGATCTCCAGCCTCCAAAACAACGAGAAAATGCTTTTAATTGTTGAAGTCACCCACTCTGTAATACTTTGTTATGGAAGACTTAGTAGACTAATACTGTGAAATCCTAAGTATTATGCATGTTTTCATCCCTTTTTAGAACATCACTTGATGTTTGATACATAGTCTCCTCAATGGGTGTTTGTTGAATGAGTTATTAATTTAATTAAATTGTTTTATTTAAAAATGTAAGTCCAGCCCTTTGCCTTAATTTGTCTCAGGAGGCTTGCTACTTGCATGCTTCCATGTTTTCCTATAAAAGAGAAAGCAATAATATAGAGGGTCAATTAGAAGACAGAGCTTAGGACATTCAGTAGGGAGCCATGGCATACAGGAAGAGAGATAAGGTATTTATCATTCAAAAAGGACAGATTATACTGCAATAACAAAGAAGCACAGGATGTCTGTAGTTTGCAATATTTTTGCATGATTTCTCACTCATTCTATGTAATAGTTAGTTTTCCTATTGTAGGTAGAAAATAACCAACACCCACAACTTAGAGGAGGAGAGGCTTAATTTGGCTCATAGTTTCAGAGGGTTCAGTCTGTGATCAGCTGGCTTGAAGGCAGGAACATTAATGGTGGAAGGATGTGGCAGAGCAAAGCTGCTCAGTGCCTGGTGGTCAGGAGCCAAAGCATAAGAGAAGAGCACCAACAACAGATATGCCCTCCAAAGGAATGTCCCCCATGACCCACCTCTGACTGAGCCCCACTTCTTTTTTTTTTTGTGGGTACCGGGGGGTCGACCTCAGGACCTCATGCACCAACAGGCACCCATGCCGCTGAGCGATATCACTGGCCCCTTTTTCATATGTGGGTTCCGGGAGTCGAACTCAGGCCCTCACGCTTGCAAGGCAGGCGCTTACGTCACTGAGCCATCTCACCGGCCCTGAGCCCCACTTCTTAACTCCACATTCAGCTATAAATGTCAGTGGATTAATCCACTGAGGAGTATAGCGCCTGCATGATCCAGTCGCCTATCTGTGAGTCTCTTGATCCAGGCAAGTTGACAAGTATAACTGTCACATTATTTATGGGCGTTCCAGGTCACCATGGCATCCAGGTTGGTAAAGCAGCCTGTATCTGTTCTGTTGGAAGCAGAAAGTAAAGGAACCCGGTGAGCCATGGGTTGGTTATCAAAGTCTTTTTCCTAAGATCATGTCATTTTTCCCCACATTTTATTGATTAAAGCCAGTCACATGGCCACACCCGATTTATCATGGATGAAATATATCCTCTTTCCACAGTAAGAGTCAACACAGGAAGGAAATCTTTGTATGTGAAAGACATATACACCACCAGCCCACCTAAGTCTTCCTCTCATTTTTTACTTGCCCTTTCCCCTCTCTTTTCTTCCTGCTGTTTTGTTTTATCTGGCATTTCAGAAGTGAAAAACTGACCATGTAGATCTGTTTCCAAAGAACGAATCTCTCTAACAAGGTTATTTTGATACTTTGTATCTGATTCTTTATGGGTTTGGGAAAGTAGAATTGATTTGGGGAGGGGGTGCTCCAAGGCTACAACTGAGAAAAACAAAAGAAGTAATACAAAGAAAAAATAGAACAAAACAAAACAAAACAAAACAAAACATGGTAATGCAACCCTGCTATCCAGACAAAAAGGGACTATACTGCATATATGTTATTCTGCTACTGAAATCTGATATCAAACCAAATGGAAGACTCTTTGCACCTGAGGAGTTGGAAGGCAACCTTTATTGTGCTAGCAGGCTGATGAGAATCAGGTCTCAAATCATCAGCATAGAGTCAGCTTAGAGTTTAGCTTAAATACATTTTTGCAAGCCAGAAATATAAAGCTGATTGCAGGTTATTATATGATTGGTTACATAGACTAATTTATAAGTTGTCAGGTAGATTTCAGGCTCTGCTAGGGAGGGGGATGTCTGAGTGAGTGGGTGAAATCAGGCAATCATGTCCTTGACTGGGTTATTCTGTCCTAGGTGGAAAGTTCCTGGAATAGGCAAGCAAAACAGAATATGTTTATAGGCTAGAAAGTACGGGCAGTGCAGCTGGATTCAGTCAGATAAGGCTGAGTCAAAGCGGGTGTGGTGGTCAAGCCTGGCTGAGTCTAACTACGTGACAGGCAGCATGAGCTTAGGCAGAGGCTACTAACTGATTTCTAATTTCTGCTATGAAATTTCTATAAGTTTGCCATTACAGTTCCATAACCTTCTTTGTCACACACATGTATGCCCTTTGCCATGACTGGCAATACATCCCATTCCAGCTTCATCTTCTATTGGGCCATATTTATTTATTTATTTATTTGGTCTTTCTGAGACAGGGTCTCACTATGCAGTTCAGGCTGGCCTTAAGCTCACTTTGTAGCCTTGGCTGGTCTTGAACTTGCAACGATTCTCCTGCCTCAGCCTCCCTAGTGCTGGGATTATAGGCATGCGCCACCACACCTGGCTGGGCCATATTCAATATCTTCTCCAACTTCTGTGAGGAAGATGTTTTTTTCTACCTGTGATACACTAATATATTTATTCCATATGGAATGGGGCAGGCATTGCTTGTTTCTTCATTGACTTGTAACTAGGAAAAAGGATAGTGAGGCAGGCAACTAAGAGAGGATTGGACTTACAGAGGTGGACAGAGCCTCCTGCTATGGTCAGCTAAGGAAACCTCATTCTGTCTGTCCTTCCTTCTCAGTTTTTTGACACCTTCCTAGACACTCCTTTGCCGCTCTTATTTTAAGCATATCCCAAGTAGGAAGATGGAAATAGAAATGATTTCCTGGTGCATCAGACAAAAGGAACAATCATTTGGGAAAATTAATATTAAAGATATTGTTAATTGATGTTTTAGGCAGCATTTAGGAGAGAATGAGTGAACCATCAACATGTCTTCATTTTTCACATATTACACCTCACAAGGTAAGGGAGTTCTGTTTCTATTATTGGTTTGTTATATTGTGTTCAGTTCACTTCATTCATATAATGTCTGTTCTGAATACTCAGAGTATTCTATTTCCTAGGAAGAGTTTTGGGATAAACAAAAACAAAAAACTTGGAATAATTTGTATGAACTTTGAATTTTACACTGTGATTAGAAAACCCACCATTAAAGACTAGGTCCAAGTTCTTTTGTGGATTAAGACTGTATTCTTGAGTAACTCAAGACCTCATCTTTTATTCTTTCATGCCACAAAAAAAAGCTTTCAGAATCTTCTTTCTGAAATATCAGTTGTAGATATAATATGTTATATCAATATGTTTGATCACACTGAAGGAAATTATAAGAAATTTCTGATTTTACATTTAATATAAATTGAAAAATGTCCTTCTACCATTAAGAGAATATTGACTCAAACCTTCCATAATTACTGGGTATTATTTGATTTGTAGGTTATACCAGAAATGACAACTTGGGTTCCAGTTACTCTAAAACAAAGTAGTAGATTCAGAATTGTTTAATAAATATAAAGTCTACCCATGCAAAGATTAATTTAAACCTGTATCAAAACCTGTTGTTATAAGTACATTCAATTCCTTGATTGAAAATGTTGTAGATGCTCTGTGGAAATTTAGTTTGGACTACTCCATTTGGAATTCCAGCTTCAGTGACATGGCCACAACCAATTTCTCCTATCACCCACAATATATCCCTAAACATGGCCTTGCTATTTAAATGCAGCTAGTTATGGTTCTCTAACTACATTCTGGTTAGATTTTCTTCTCTTTCCTTGTGTTATTCCCTATGAACATGTATGTGTCCTTTACACCCTGCCTGTATTCCTAGTACCCATCTTGTAGATATATCCATCCTTCCAAGCCCTGCTCAAACTCATCTGTCCTTGAGGACTTGTTTCCTGATGACAAAATTCTCACTTCACTGACTCCTTGGGGTCTTTACAATGGAATCATTCTTTCATCTCCTCTAATACTTAGTCTCTCGACTATAGCAATAATACCGTAACCATTTAAAATGTTCTGCAGCTCCCAGCACAGTGTCTGAAACAAAATCATCTGTCCTCTTTGAATGAGAGAGCCACATTTTGAAGCTCACTAGCGGCCTCAGCATCTAGCCTTGTGTGAGTACAAAGTTGGTGCTTAGGAAGCATTGGTTGAATGAGTTGAATCATAGAAAACCGATGCAAACATTCTGCTTGCCCTTTTCACAACACCAGGAGAAAAGACCTGAAGATCTATTTTAAAAATGTGTGGTCTCTTTAAAAAGAATCCTTGCCATCCTGGAAGGTTAGCTGTGTCACTCGGCACAGAGCACAGAGTGATCATATCAATATTAATAAGCTTGCTGAAGTGCCACCGGCTTCAGTGCAATTCTGACACTCTGCAACTTGACTAATAAAATAAAAACTAATTCCAAAAATAATTTACCTCCTGGAGACCTTAAAATGGATTTTCCTAATGAAGGGAAAAAAACCAGAACAAATCTTTCCTTTTTGATAGGTGAATCAAATGTTATAACAGGCTGTAAGTCTAAAATGACATATTCTAAACTGTCAATGTCTCATTTTAGAGGACAGTTTGCACATTTTTCATCCAGGTTTACCATTTGAGCCATTTTAGCAGCCAGTTAATGATGGAAGGATGAGGGAGAGGCAAATGAAGAAAGGCAAAAAGAACTAGGCTTTGTTTTTATTTAGTCAAGTTTAGCTCCTTTAGCTTCAAGCTATTTTCCAATTAGCAGACTGCTGTATGGAACATGGTAGAATGGCATGTGTATAACAAAAATATAGGGCCCTTAACAAGTATGAAGATTGCCATTTTTATTTATAAATTCCTTTACCATTCAAATAAAATTGGAATAACCTGCTACTGAGTGAACAGGGAGTGAAGGAAAGAGAGATGCTGTTTCTCCTCGAACCAGGCCAGGAAGCACCTCCAAGGCTGCAGGCTGTTTTTAATTCCTTGACTGATCAAAGGTTGTATCTGGGGATTTTTCTGGTATGGTGTGGTAGTGGTGTGCACGTGCGCGTGCGTGTGTGTGTAAGATAGAGACAAGACTGACAGACATAGAGAGGGAGAAAGAGAGACAGACAGAGATTAATTGATTGATTAAAGTTTTTAAATTCTCAGTCAGTTAAGCAATTCCAGATCAGCTTCTGGGTAAATAAATGGAAATACTTAAGAAAGATGGGTCCACAATTAATCCCAAATATTTTAATTTATCTTCCTAAAGGTATGGTGTTGGTCCAGACACTTAATAATATTTTTTTCTGTTTTATTATTGGAATTGAAATTATTCTTTATCTCTCACACATTATGATTCTTTCATCTCATGAAGTTACTAATAAGTTCCATAACTTGCTCTAAAAACATATGTTTTTAGTGGAATTATAGAATATTGGCTCTGAAAAGCACACTGAACATAATAACATTCCCTCGCCTGCTTTCTTAACTTTTATGCTGAGTCTAAAATCCAGAGGGGTGAAGTTCTTAAGGCCTCAGGAAGTTAGTGAAACTCTAGAAATGAGAATGTAAATTTCTCTCTGTCCAGCTCATGGTTTTGTTTGTTTCGCTGTGTTTTTAGCTTTTTGGTTTTTATTCCTCACCACAGTGACTCTAAATCAATTCATTCTAGTATACAAGAAAGTACTGGTTACTGTAACCAAAGAAAGAAAACTAAATATTTAAGTAAAAATCTGATCCTGCCTTGTATTTCTAGAAGACTTTTAAAGTTTCATTCATACACTACACTTATTTCATTCACTTATTATTGAGTACTTACTGGCTGCTATATAACAAGGATAGAAGAACAGACAAAACAGATTCCATTTTTCTCCTCAGAGTTTATAAATGAAACATATATTTATTTACATACATGTAATCAATATTATCTTACCTCATAGAAAAGAGGGAAAGACTGGTGAACATTTTCGCGTGTTATAGATTTTGACATGTCTCCGTACACGTATCTGACTCCTGAACACCCATGCCTTGTCCATCAGTTCTCCCCTCCAATGGAGGGGAGCCAAGCAGAATCAGGAAGGCTGGTACGCACCATGTATGTGCTTCCTCCTGCTGATAAATCTTCTCATTATGTCCTCTGTCCCTTTCACCATAATTAAATCTACTCCCCCACCCTCTTCACAGCTTTTTGCTGATCTGACATCAATGCAAATAGACTGCTTTTAGCTCCAGGTTGAGGAGTTCACTAATGGAGGTACTAACACCTGTACAGACTTTGCTATTTGGAGCCATAAAAAGACTGCCTTCAAATCCATGATTAATTTCCTCTGCAAGGAAACATGTTAGATCCACTGAGTGTCCCCGCTGCTAAATTAACTTCTGACCCTTTCCACGTCCTTCCCAGTGACTCTTGGAAAGTTTTGGATTTCTTCAATGAAATTAATAGCTTGTGAATGAAATCTCATCACTGTGGGCCACCTTTGAAAACTGCACTGAAGGCGGTGCACAGCTTGGCTGATCCAGCCCCCCATGACTTTCCCGTTTGAAACCTCAGTGCTGAGCTGGCATTGGCAGCATTCTGCCTGAGTTCTTTATTGAATATGCTTCTATTTTGATCTGCTTCTAATTTACCTTGTTCTTTGTGCTGCCTTCTGCTCTACTGGGGATCGATGAAGTTTTTTGTGTCACTGATTGTAGAACTAATTGCCTGACTATGAGTCTGTTGAACGTGGCCAGTTTATTTCTCCACAAAATGTTTTTCGCTTTCTCCATTTTGTACATTAATTTCTCCAGAGCCCATAGAGCTGAGTAAAGAAGCTTGAATACAATTGTGTATTTGGAAAAGCTTGAACTATAGTCAAGACAAATATTGGTGACTGAGTTCCCCACTGGAATGGCTTCTGACAGAGGCATCTGATCCATCCTTGGGAAAAAGAGATGTTTGGTCAAGTTCTCCTGCAGAGTAGAGAATTCGACTCACTCTGGCCTTCCTCTGCAAGACATGCAGGAAATCTTATCCTCTCCTCACCTATTCACCTTTGTCCCATGCTATCCTCAAAACTCCTAGGAGCCTCCTAAAACTAGTTCTTGTTCTGTAGCACTCATGCTGTCCTCCTGTACCTAGTGATCATCTCCATTAACAATGGATGTCAGTTCATTTCACAAATTAATCACATCAGATTGAGAAATACACTAAGATAAAATCTGATGGCTTCCACATTTCCTTGATGAAATATTCATGACATGAATGTTTCACCTTTATAAATCATGGTTACTCTATTGATTTTTTTTCTTTCACATTTTCCAAATGAGCTCATAAATTTTTTTAAATGTGAATCAGAAAAAACAACATGAATGAATAGATAGATGTACTTTTCAATTACATGCATTTCTGGTTTTATTGCTGCCTTCAGTTTATATTAGAAGAATGAGGTACCACTTAGAAAAGGAATCTCCCAAACCTAATAAATGTGGAGGCTGATTTCCGGTTTAATTTAAAATGAAAGATTAATTTAAATTTAAAAATTTAGTCACTTAGATCTTAATGAAAGCTAATACTGTACTTATGAATGTATATGCTTTCTTAACTATTGGCATGTGTGTTTGTTTGGCTTTCTTCTTAATTCTTGTTGGAGGAGACACATATGAGATGAGTAGGGAAGGAAAATGCTTCTGCTGGGTATTGCTGTACATCAAGACACTTCAAAATACAGTGGCTTAAAACTATAATGAGTTGAATAGGTTTGGCTGAGTGGTTCTTCTGTTTAATGTAGGGTTAACTTGGGTCCTTCATTTTTATATTCACTCACGTGTATGGTATTTAATGCTTTTCAATCTGGTCTTTCCATATGACCAACTACTCCTTGCATGATGGCCTCTTCCATGGTGGCCTGGTTTTTATGCCTGGAGGAAGCAGGTCTTCCTGCTTTGGTCTGGCCTCAGAAGTCCAAAGAATCACTTTCACCTAATTCTCTTGGTCATACAAGTCAGACTGCCTACCCATATTTAGAAGGAGGGGAAATATACTCTTCTCCCTGATGGTAGTAGAATGAATGAACAGGGAAGGAGAAATTGCTGGTGGACATTCCTGGACACTACCATACAAAGTATACTATACCCTTCTTATAAGTACTTGTGGTCTATAATATTTGCCCTTACTGAGCAAGCCACAAGAATAGTTTTGCTAGAAAATCATCTTTGTCCAAGAAGAAAGGATATTGACTCACTATTGAAATAAAGTGTGGTGTTGGGTGTGGTGAACAAAGCATATTGTCACTTTTATTTATTCTTCTTTGGTTACTAAAAAAATAACTTGAGTGCTAGATCGTGTACAGTTTACAGATAATTAATGGGCTTAAATCATTGCTCTATTTATAAAAGAGGTCAAAGATCTGTAGACTGGTATGTGTGTACACATGTGAGTGCGTGCATGTGTGTATACTCTCCGTAAAGTCTCAAGTAATGCTATTTGCATCCGATGGAGATCATGTTACTAGTTGGAAGCCAGAATCTTGCTGGTTTTTTTTTTTTTTTTCCATCCAGGACCAGAAATATTATTTAGTTACATGATAGTATTTCATTGTACAAGCAAGTTCTAATTACATTTTTTGTAAAACCCAAGCCACTTTGTGACCTGCGGGTTGAAAGTTGACAAATATAAGTAGGAAAAGTTGGCTTTAGTGACTCGCATACCTTCTTTCTATATCATTAAAGCCCTGAGAAGTGAATTTCCCTGTCTCTGTACAGATGCCTAAAGCTCTTGTCTTCCCTATCCCATCACCATCAACAATCATCTTGTAAGCGTGTTCTCACTAAGGTGTAAATGGTCAATAAGGTGGAATATGTTGATGCTATAGAATCATCATTGTTCTATCTTTTGTAAGACCAGGTTTATGAGATGAATACATTTCTTTTGTGTTTGGGCATAATTAAACAACTTGAAGAAGCAAAATTGTGCATTCTAGAAGATGAATCCCATTTCTAGGTCATTTTGCTCTTCCCATACTCACTGTCCTTTGTTGAGTTCTCAGAAAATGCAAAGTAATGTCAGTGACATAAGCAAAATATAATTAGAAAAGCAATCTGCTGGAAAAGAAATGATAATGCTTTCCAAAGTGAAGTAGTACACCATGTAGAGAATCTGGGTACTATCCTTTGTTTTAGAGGATCCGTGCCATGGTTCCTCACCATTAGCCTTCATAATGGAAGAAAGCAATTTCAATTTTCTTGACCTCCAGACTAACTGAACTCTCTATACTATCAAATAATTCTGCTTAGAATAGTTTTCAGAACTTAATAATGCTTTGAAATGAATTACATGGAAGCAGTTGCATATATTCTCCCATGAATTCCTTATTCTTGTTTGTAAATGACATTCTTTGATATTTTGGATGAGGAAAAAGTCAGGCATCATGAATAAATCAGTAGTGAATGATGATTGAATTGTGTGCTGTCATTTATTTCTTTCTGGCCTTGACAAGCACAGTGTGTGGCTGCCATTAAGAGAAAATGTGTTATGGAAACACATATCATGAGTACCAGCTACTGGTAAAAGTAACAGGAAGGGGTGGTGGCATGGCCATGGTAGCCATCTTGATTCTGGGTGACAAAGGGACAACCCAGATGTGAACTGTGATTCTGGAAGGATCTGTGGGGATGTGAGCAGACACTAGCAGGATCCCTGTCACAGCAACAGAGGCAGCTGCAGAAAAGATGTTGCTGTTATTTGTGAGAACTCGGGATTTCATTTTGCTGAAAGTAAATCCAATTCAGGCACTGTGTTTGGCAATTCACATAGATTATTTCATTTAATCTTTGTGACAACTTGTTGAGGTAAATATTATTATGATACTGGTATTATAAAGGGTGCCTTTAAAATTAGGCTGTGTAAGCAAAGTAATTTGCCCAAGGTACAGCAAATAAGAAAAGCAGAGGGGGGATTTGATTTGAACTTAACAGATAGAACTCCTGAACCCAATCCTGTTTTAGGTATATTTGTATACAGTAAACGTCATCATTTTTGATGTCATTCTGAGCTTCAGCACAATCCACAACCATGTAACCACCACCACTCCTGTGCTATGAAAGAGCTTTTATCACCTCTGCAAATTCTCTCATGGTTTATAGTCAAGCCCTGCTTACCCCAGCCCCTGGCAACCTCTAATCCACCTCTTTTCTTTACAGATTTCACTTTTCCAGAATAGCATATAAATGGAATCCTACAGCATGTAGTCTTTTGAGTCTGGCTTCTTTCTTTCAGCATAATTCACTGAGACTCCTCCATGTTGTAGCGAAAATCAGTAATATATGTCTTTTTATTGCCAAGTAATATTACATTCTATGGATGCATCCAGTAAGTTTATCCTTTCACCCACGGAAGTACATTTGAGTTATTTTTAGGTTTTTTTTTTTTTTTAAGATTCTAATAGCTTTACCGTAATGAGATACTGCTTTCACTTCACCAGAAATCTTCCCTGATTATTATAGTCAGTGTTCCTAATGAATCTTTGTTTTAGCATTCTCTTTTGAGTTCCCTACAAACCTTTGCCTAGAGCCAGAAGGAATCACCAAAGCTTCTCTGGCTCGGCTACAATTAATTCCACAGTGTCAAGTTTTCTCTTATGCAGGAATGCTGTTATATTTTCACTATGACAATCATGCACTACCCATCACCTATCAAGTGCTTAAAACTTTACAAAATGAGTGAATAAATGAATAGCAAATTAAACATCCAAATAAATCTTATAACACAAGAAGTAAAAGAGGGTAGTAAAATCAAGATTCGTAATTCAGTGTTGGTATAGAAATATACAGAGTTTGATGAATGATACATAATGCACTCAGAAACATAAATATACAATTCTAGGAGTCTGGAGTTTGATTCCCTATGCTGAGTCAACACCATTAGTTGAAAGGTAAAAAAAAGAAAATGTGATGATTATTGATCTGATTTCACAGCATCAAATAACTACCTTGACTGCGTGTTTTCCCAGTTTTAAACATTTTTTTCTCATTTAATTAACTGATCATTTAATTGAATTGAACAAATCAACCATAGCTTTGACATTGATGTTTTTCTGAAAATTTATTTTTTTTATGATACAGTACCTTTAGGATTTTCCTAGTCAAGAAAGTTAAATTCAGGTTTCAAAAATCTGCTTGCATTTAACAAGACAATTTACATACTGAATTCAATCCCTTGCTGTCAGAATACTTTTGACTAAATTCAACTTGGTAACATGGTTTTCTTTGTTTTATCTGTCCCAACCAAGATGACTAGTAACAGAACGAAGGCACTGGGAAATTACAGGTTTTAAAGTAAGAATACTTGATTCCATTCTGTGTTCTGTCACTTATGAGTTATGTGACTTTTGACTAGTTTTAAAATCTGAGTTTTATTTCTTTGTCCATCAGACGAGGATAGCAACTCTGTCTTTCTGTTCAGGGTCTGGAGAGAGTTACAGGAGGTCACGGACAGGAAAACCCTTTGCATTCTGTTAATGAACAATGGGGCACGAATGCCCAGGGCCACCCAAGTTTGACTGCTAAGATTTTTCTGGGCATGCAGCCATTTCTCCCACCACTCTATCATCTGAGGATTATGAGAATTCTGGGCTCTTCAACTTGAGATAGGTTTTCTCTAAAAGCAGTTGATGTGGAGTACAGTAAAGTCTTGCAGTACAGATGAGCTTCTTTCTCAAGACCTGAAGAAGGACCCTCAGCTCACTGACCATGCAAACTGCTGTGATGTGTGGGAGTCCCTGGAGGGCTGATTTGCTCTGCACACATTAAGACTTATGATTTTGGTTAAATTTCCAGTCAGCTTTTTACAGAGGCCACAGTGGGACTACACAATATCTTCCCTACTGTTCTAAACGTTTGTGCCCTTACCCCGTTAGGTGAGATTCCACAGAGTCACAGCCATCATTCAGCCCGCATTACTCAGCGTTTGTCTCCCTAAATCCTTGTGTGGGTGGCCTGTGTGTCTTTCCATAAATAGCCATTCAATTTTCATTTTCAAAATCATGTTTTGAGATAACCTGCATGCCTCTGGCTGATTAGGAGAAAAGTCCTATACAATTTACCAGAAAAACAAAACAAAACAAAAGAAGCCAGAACTCATAAAGCTGGAGATGTCAAGACCTTATCTTTGTAGAACTGTTAAGTTCTATGTCTATTAAATATTTCTTATGGAATGTGTTGCGTCCTCTTTAACTCTGATGTTTAGATTTCTGAAAACTCTCATTGTTTGGAAATTCCAAGTGATAAATAAGAAAACATGAGAAAAAAAGGTGGAAAGGACTCAGGTCAAGTGAACTAATAGAAGCTTTTGAAAATATTTTAGTTTTATTTAATATATAAATAATTTTATATATGCATATTAAAATAATGCATATTAAAGAAAGAACAACACTGTGATATTTATACATACAAAACTAATATAAATTGAAAGCACAGCTAATTTCCTACTGCCATTTTGTCCACTGGCAATTTTCCAGACTCTTCCCACTATACCAGTTTTTTGTGAGATGTTTAAAAATTTGCTTTGCTTGGTTGCAGGTAATACACAATGCAAAGACTGGCAGATATTGATTCATTTAACTCTGTTCTGAATTCCTTGTGTTGTGCCTTATTGCATGGCTATCTTATGGTTTGGATTCTACAAGTGGTTGGTTCCCACAATGCAGGTGTACCCATGCAAGAACTGGCAGGTATCAGAGAGGTGGGAGACTTTTGTTTGTGGACAGAACCTTGGAAGCATTTTAGCCTTTCGGCAATGGCAGAAGCCAGTCCTAGTAGCCAGTCTGTTTTTTGGTGGGAATTTGGAGTTTGATGGCATATCCATTTTGTTGGGATTGTTTGTGGTTGTGATAATGTAGTTCTGGAGCCAGCTGTTTGGACAGCAGCTTTTTAATCACTCTGATGGTGGCAGGAGTGTAGTCCAAAACCCACAACTGAGGCAATTGCTTCCTGGTTCCTACACTTCCTGATTATCCCTTATATTCTTTATTGTTGCTAAAGCAGCCATTTCTTTGCTAGGTCAGTTCTGCAGCGTGGTTTTCAGATTTGTTCTGGGAACCTCTTCCTGGAGCCTAGTTTCCAAGAGCTTCGATATTTTTTAAATCAACTGATTCAGTGGGTTAAACTTCTCCTGTAATTGAATCCTGATATATATATAATATTATATATAACATATTGGCATAATTTTTCACTAATTTGTATGTCTTTGTGATTTATGCTTTCAAACTGTTGGCTTTCTCCTCTGGAGTTCTAGAATCCATCCCAAGGGCACAGACTAACTTGTATACCTGGGATGAAAAGAGACTTATGTAATCTTTATTTAATATACTCATTTATTTTCACAAACAGGGTTACTTATAGTATCTGCTGTGTTAATCATTACTTTAAGCTAGGACACACTGAAACTTTGGGGAACTGGGCTAATTATCCATTTGCCCTTTCTCCAGAAGATTTCAATCCAAATTATATAAGCAAGTAAATTGAGTGAGTTCCACAAGCAAATTCATTTTCTGTGCCTTTATACTTTCCAAGTCTGCATGGCCAAAACCTCATCTACTACTTTTTCATGTTCTTTTCCTTCTAACTGTCCCCAAATACATTGGTTTGAGAGGATGTACAAGCTAAATTTCTATAAATCCAGAAAGTTACGCAGTATAAATTCTTGTGTAAAATAGAATGTGATATGAATAGTCATCTTGTATGGGGAAGAATGTGTGCTTAATGAAGAACATTAGTGATAAAACTAGTATGTAAGTAACAAGTTTGGAGAAGTTAATTGAAATATCAAAAGTATATAAGGAATTTAATATAACATGTATAACAAACTCTTGCAAACCAACAAAAGAAAGATAAGAACCATATAGGGAAATATTTTAAAGACATAAGCAAGTCATTTGCACACAAAAAAGAAACAAAAAAGGCTAGCATACATATGCAAAGATAATCAATTCCATCAGAAGTTAGGTTTATTAAATTTACCATTGCAGACAATCTGAAGCATTGGAGGGAACTGTCCTGTCCTGCTGGTGGGAGGCAGCCTGGTAGGGAACTTCTGGAAGCCATTGTAGCCAAATGAACCAAAAGCCACACAGTGCCTTAGGAGCAAGCAACTCACCTCCTGGCTGCATAGCAAATATATACATGGGCATTTAAGTGAGGCATTTTTTGAGTTGGAGAAGTAGAGAAATCAAGTTATCCAGCTGGGAGACTGGGTAGGTGAAACACAGTGGATTCATAACATGGAGCACTTAGAAGCAATCATGTAAATGTAGACATGGCAACATGGATTTTTTAAAAATAGTGCTGAGTGAGTCGAGGAAGTAACACTAAGGTTCAGAGCATAATTCCATTTGTATCTATTAAAAATACACATAATTTATATTTTATATGACAGACTTATAAATAAAAGAATACATACCAATCATGCTTGAGTGGCTGCCTTTTCACTGGTAAGGTGGAAAGTGGGACTAATGCTTGGAGACAGCAAAGAAAGGAGGAAGAAAAGGAGGAAAAGAGGAAGGGATTTTGTGCAGATCAGAGTGTCGGTGTGACGCCATTTTTTCAATTCTCTCTAGGGAAATGCAAACAAACAAAACATCAAAAAAAAAAAAAACTTGAGAAATGCAAAGATTTTAGGTTCTGAGTTTTATTGTTCCCTCAGGTTGCACCGCTTAGCTATTTCCCTCTAAATTTATCTCCTAATCCAGAAGCTCACGTGGCTCAGCTGACCTGCAGCGGGATGAAGGGAGGTAGAGACCTCTTCTTCACCAAGGTTTCCCTTTAACCCTTTCTCTGCAAAGACTTCCTCTCTGGGATACTTCCTACCCCCCCTCCTCCATTTGGGGGAGGGCTGAGTCAGATGGAACAGAGGAGGATACAGCAAATGGTGTTTAATTCGCTGAGCTCTGTGTGTTTTCCTCTGGCAAAGTGGTCCTGGAGCCAGCCCTACACAATCTGAGAGGGAGCATAGTTCTTGGGCTAGAAATCACTTTGGTGCTTCCTATTTTGCCATAATAAACACTTCGTGTCACTCTCTCATCCTGGTTATGGTGAAAAACAGGACGCCCTTGCAAAAACAAGGGGGAATTCCTTCACTTGGAGGGTCATCCAAAATGCTGTTTTGAAAGTAATCCTCCAAGCACATTATCAGACTGTTTATTTACAGCTCTGCAGCTATAAATAACAACGACAATTAAATTAGCTGGGTCAAAAGCCCATTTGAACTGAAGAACTCTATTATAAAATTAAGGTTTCTAGAAAGTGCCCCTCACCAGCCCTTCTCACATGAAATTGATGCAGTTGCTTTCAGGTTTGTTAAAATTCAGAAAGGATTAATAGCTTTCACATTGGAGAATATAACCCAGAAAGAGTACACAGAGTTTTAAAATACTTTACCCATGTAAATGAGGACTGGTTTCATTCTTTTATTTTATTTATTTATTTATTTTTTATTTTTTGTGGGTACCGGGGGGTCGACCTCAGGACCTCGCGCGCCAGTAGGCGCCCGTGCCGCTGAGCGATATCACCGGCCCTTTTTCATATGTGGGTTCCGGGAGTCGAACTCGGGCCCTCGCACTTGCTGGGCAGGCGCTTAAGCCACTGAGCCATCTCACCGGCCTCATTCTTTTATTTTAGAAAGTGTAGCTTTTTGCAGAATCAATAGCGAGCAACTTGGGAGTGGGGGCTGTAACTGTTCTCAGAGAAACATGTTCTGCCTGTGCCATGAAGGTGTGTAATTTGCTATGTCAAAGCTGGAACAGTCAATAAGTCAAGATGTGGCTTTAACTGCGTCTCAGAATACACACTGGATTTCTTCATTAACTGATCAAATACAGAGTTCAAATGGAACTGCAGTGATCTTTTGTGTGAGGAAAATAATGCATTGCAACAAATATCTCAGAGTTTTAGAAGCCACTCTGAGCACAGGAGTTAGCAAGCTATTTTCTTTGTCAACCTCAGATCTCCCAGGCCTACTCACAATGGAGCCTATATTTCATTAGACCTCTTTTCTGACTCAAGAGAAGATAATGTATCCCTTGGGTCCAGTAACCCTCAGTGTAGCTTAAAAAGCACATTCTAGGGCTGGTGAGATGGCTCAGCGGCATAAGCGCCTGCCTGGCAAGCGCGAGGGCCTGAGTTCGGCTCCAGGAACCCACATACGAAAAAAGGGCCGGTGATATCGCTCAGTGGCACGGGCGCCTGCTGGCGCGCGAGGTCCTGAGGTCGACCCCGGTACCCACAAAAAAAAAAGCACATTCTAGCCTGGGGTTCCATACCTCTGAGGTTGATGATGTGCCATGCTCCCATAGATTCCCTCCTCCTTCCCTTTATTCCCTCCCTTCTGTCCTTCCTTCCCTCCTTCTTTTCTTCCTTCTCTTCCTCCTTTAGTACCCACTCCCTCCCTCCCTCCATCCCTCCTATGTGGCCTGCCTTCCTCCTTTCCTCCCTCCCTCTCTCCCTTTCTGCTTTCCCTCCCTATCTCTGCCTCTTTGTCTCTCCTGTATCCTTTTCTTTCTTTCTTTTAATTAATATAACTGCTTGTTTAGAGCCATTCTCGTTTAGTAACAGTTTAAATTTCCAATGAATTAATTAAATGTTTATCTTTAACCCACATCTATTTTTGATGCTAAATTAGTACTTCCACTTGTCTCTTGGAATCTCTACCCCAGCCATCTAATATTTATCGGCTTCCATACCAGTTATAGTATCAATATCCTCAAACACACTCCTCTTTTGCTTTCTCTATCATTCATTTTCTACCCACCCACAATCCCAATTTAGAACCATGGAAGATCACTTGGACCTCTCATTTTCTTGCAACATTTCTCCAGTAGCCCATCTTCATGCCCAACACATATATTTAGGCGGCCTGGGTTTATGACCTACCTCCACCACTCTGACCTCTGTCCAGTTACATAAAATCCCTAGCCTTGTTTTCCTTATCTGTAAAATCCATCATAATGATGCCTACCTCACAATGGTTTAAGAAAAAAAGATTTTCCATGAAAAGCACAACACGTGGTGCCTGGCATGTAGTAATAATTTATAAACATGAGCTAGATTCTATTTTCCCCCAACTGTCTTTTATTTTTATTTTTTTATTTTAAAGAGAAAAAAGATAAACAATGAAACTGAATTTCAAAACAGGTTAGTAGGACATTCACAACAGTTGATACATTGCATATTGTTGTCTTTGTAGCATTATTCCGAGTACAAGATATAGGCATGATATCTTGTCTAAACAATATTAGCACAGGATATTCTTTTCAAGGAACTAAGAGATGCTGGCTCTGTAACTATCTTTTTTTTTTTTTTTTTGTGGGTACCAGGGGTCGACCTCAGGACCTCGTGCGCCAGCAGGCGCCCGTGCCACTGAGCTATATCACTGGCCCTTTTTTTGTATGTGGGTTCCGGGAGTCCAACTCGGGCCCTTGCTCTTGCCAGGCAGGCGCTTATGCCGCTGAGCCATCTCACCAGCCCTCTGTAACTATCTTAACTATTTTGCATATACATTTTTTTTCTTCTTCCCTTCCTTCCTTTCCCCTTTCCCCCATCACAGTTTGTCTTTTCTTTTGAACAGTTTCTTCCCAATTCACGATATCTATTGTACATTTTGGATCCTGTTTACTTACTTGTAATTGTCTTTTAAATGTTTCGTTCTCTCTGTTCCTATGTCTGCTCTGATACACCCTTCAAGTTTTCATCATCTCTTATCAGGCCTCTGCCCCACCACCCCGACAAATTTCAATCTCACCCATTAACTACCTTGATGCTGGTGTTATCTTTCTAAATACTGAACATAACCACATAATTCCAGGGTTTGAACATTAGTTGTGTGCTGTAAATTTACATTGAATGCAGACTTTTGATAAAGGCATATAAGGCACTTCACACTGGCCCCAGTTATTATCAGGCTCAGTTCCCATTGCCCCCCACTCCCATGATGGCAACTGCATGATGCCAACACAGACTCAGGTAATCCCATGAACAGGGCATGGTCTTTCCTGCTCCTCTTCCCCATAGAGCACTCTGCATAATCCATCATCGCCTGTTTTATGAAGCCTTCCTCAACATTTGTAGGCAGGGGTAGCCATATCCTGTCCCTGTAGCCCTAAGCATGCATGGTGAGATTCTATGGTTGCAATGATAGGTTTGCACGTGACAGAAAAGAGGGCATTTATTTTCTGATTTAATGATCCTCTTTTCCTGACATCCTGTTCTGCTCCAAGGACCCACCCTGTCTGTTATTCTCAGTAGTCTCAAAGTCTCCCCCACATTTGTCACATGAGCTAAATTCCCAATTTATCACCAATTATACTAGAACTTGGTAAGTTGTAGTGTTCGTTTATTGCCTCAGTGATGAAACTATCCACTAATGGTCAAGGCAATTTGAAAAGTAATAATCAATGTTTAGTAATATGTAACTTGATATTCCCATATTCTTGTATCATTCTCAGAGATTTAAATAGTTAACTATAGCTTTCTAATAATAAGGTCCATTGTATATTACTTTAATGTTCCAAAGCATTTCTGTACACATTTCATCTTCTCAACAAGTCTCAGTGGTATAAAGGGCAAATATGATTATCTCTATTTTTCTGATGAAGAAATTGAGGCTCAGAGAGGTTAAATGATTTTTCAAGGTTACAGAGCTAGTGAATAGCAAATCCAAGAAAACACATCATCTGATTCATAACGTAATATTCTTTCAATATTTTTTCTCATACTGCAAATTATGTATTTCTTCTGCTGTATGTCATGGCATCATTGGGGGCATTCACACAAATTGTATATGTTAGTAAAGATATTGTTAAAAATTTCAGAGACTCTTCTAACAAATATTTACATATTACTAAACTGCATTTCTATTTTTATGATAATAAAAATATATGCCCATTATAAGAAATTTGGAAGATGAATGTCATTAAGCAAACACCTACTGACAAATACTATTAATATTTTTGTTAATTTTCTCCCAGTCTTTTATACATGTTTGATTCATTTTATATTTTATTGGTTTTATATTATTATGGTTATATTTACGTTCAATATTTTATTCTGCTCTTTTCATGTATTTCATCATGAATTTTCATGTTTTGAGAAACAGGAGTACTAATATGATTAATGTGTAAGAATATTCCATTTTAGCTGGATGTAGTGGCACATGCATGTAATCCCAGCATTAAGAAGGCTGAGGCAGGAAGATGTCCTTGAGTTTGAGACCAGCCTAGGCTACATAGTGAGTTCAAGGCCAGCCTGAACTACATAGTAAGACCTTAGGTCAAAAAACCAAAAAACAAAAAGTTAATAATATTCAGTGTTATTACTGTGTCACAATTTAATCAAATAATCCCTTATTTTTGTTATTTTTTATAATTTTTACTATTTTTTTATTATTCCTCATAACACCAAATACCACACCCCCAGATTAGGACCAAAAGTTAAGAATACTTTATTATAACTATATGTTGGAATAACAAAGTTCAAATTCAAAGTCACTGAAAGCAACTGTATTTTATAGAGGTCAGAGCATTTTTAAATAAGAGCATCATACCCTTCCGGGTAGGGTAAGTCAAAACGACATCCTCTTTCTCTATGTCTGACTCACTAAGAGACCAGCGTCACACGCCAATGACCATACTCTCACCAGTGAGAGATCTGGGAAGACCCGAAGATTTGCCAAGATTTTAGTTTAGACTCCCCACACCCACCTTCCAAAAGACCATGTGTGCCATTTATCCCTGGCTACTTCATTTTGTCTTTCTAAATATTCATTAAAACATTTTTAGTTAAGTGCTCTGTGTCCATTCCATGAGTCCTCCAAGAAGGGAGACCTGGTATTCCAATGTCTCTCACAGCCCCATAGAAGAGATAGTCAGTTATTCAAAGAATAGCCAACTGGAGGGATCTTACAGGACATCTAGGGCAAGAATTTGAAAGAATATAGCACTGGAACTAGATTGCTTGGGTTTGAATCCTAAGTTTTTCAGTTATTAGCTTTTTTTGTTTTTTGTAGGCACGGGGGGTCGACCTCAGGACCTCGCGCGCCAGCAGGCGCCCGTGCCGCTGAGCAATATCACCAGCCCTTTTTTTCGTATGTGGGTTCCGGGAGTCGAACTCGGGTTCTCGCGCTTGCCAGGCAGGTGTTTACGCCACTGAGCCATCTCACCGGCCCAGATATTAGCTATTTGACTTGAAACAAATTTATTAATTTCCCTGTAGCTCAGTAATCTAACCTCCAAAATTTTGATAATAGAATCTACTTTAATACTATGGTGAGAATAAAAAGTAGCAATCTATGTAAAGTATATAGAACCATGCCTGTTTCATACTAAGTTTAGAATAAATATTGGCTATTATTGGTTTTATCACGCCATTTTATGGAGCAGGGACTGAGGCCCAGGATTAATAACCTCAATCTAAATAAGCCAAGCTTTTAAGAAATGTATTGACTGTCTATTTTGTAGACATTCCTAGCTTGGACTAGGAGAAAATCATTGTACTAAAGCTTAGTGACATTTTGCTTTCTATGTTTTAAACTTGCTACCTTCAAATTGAGCTCTTCCCTGAATTTTTAAACTCTGTGTATTACAAAGGAAATTGAATCAATAGATTTCTGATTCACTTACCCTTAACTCATCAAACCATCATTAGAGTTATTTGACGTCTGGGGAATTCTTATGTGCTACTGTGTAGAAAGGAGTGCATGCCTTCTCCTTCTAAACCAATAAATCTTTCCTTGCCAGCCATAAATATCACTGAAGTACCAAAAGATAGAAGCAATTTTAAACTCAGAATGGTTAAAAATCAAGGAAGGGAGACTGTTCTGAGCAATCCACATTTCCTCAATCTGACTTAACAGCCCTTGACTTTAACAGATAAGTATTTCCATTTCAGAATGCATGCATTTCCCTCCAACTAATACTTGTTGAGTGTCTACTATGTGCCAGGTACTACTTTGCCAACAAGGGAAACATAAGCTAAGCTGCTTTTTTTTCCTAAACTGTTTGTTGTGGACATCCTCTGTGTCACCCCTAAGGCTTTTTTGATTGAGAAATGAAGACACTGAAAGGGCATGTGAGATAGAGGGGTTCTTCAGTGACCCAGTTTTAATCCCATAGTTTTTAACTCTGGCTCTTCCATTAATTTTTCCCTGGCTTCAGTCTGCGCAATCACATTTCAATTTGGATTCCTTCTTTTAGTTTTCTACTAGGTCCTGCACCTAGGTTTGACATATGTTAAACCGCTAATTCTGATACTTGTCCAAAACTGGCACTGCTTAGGGCTCTTGCTTTCCAGGTGTCCAATTCTGATGTGGACTCTAGAAAGCAGAATCAATACTCCCTGATTCAAGACCTAAATTTTGGAATAGCACTAAAAAGAAGTAGCAGCGAGTGGGTTAGGCAGAGGGGCATATAAAAAGCGAGAAAGGAAGGAAATAGAAGCATCACTTGGTATGCCAGAGAACTACGAGTGCAGGAGTCCATCAGAACACTCCTGGTACTGGTGGTTTGTGCTTGGCTCAAATCTCAAATACTCACAATTCTAAGAATATAATCAAATTAAGGGAGACACTTCTTTCTAAGGCTGTGAGCAGACCAATTTACCTCCAGAGTGATGTGGTCTGAGAAATATCAGTGTTCATAGATATGAACCTGGAAATACTTTATATTCATTTGAAACCATATGTAGCTTTCCTAAACCTTAGATTCTTCAACTGTGAAATTGGGATCTAACTCATAGGACTTGCATGAGCATTACTTTTTTTTTTTTTTTTGCATGTGATTCATTTAGAACCTATTAAGTATTCAATTAATGCTAGCTACTAATATTATATTTTATTTGCCTTAGAGTAATAGGATGTGTAAGTGAATCCCAAATAATGGAAGAGACTCTGGAGGAGAAATGTAGTTTAAAGAATCATCTATTGTAAAGGGAGACGTGCATTTGTTGAATGCTTACTTCCTAAATTGTGGGTGGGTATACACTGCCATGGTTAACTTTTAAGCAGGGAAAACATAAACAAATATATAAATAAATAAGTGAAGGGAATTAAAATGCTGCACCAAACCAGGGAGTCTGATTAGTAGCAGCTCCAGGCAGAGGTCGGCCTTTCAACCTGCATGCTGCTAAGAAACGCATGTCGGCTGGTGGTGAATTAAAACATCAAGAAAGAGGCAGAACTCAAACAGCCAGTGCTTGGTGGAGCTGTGCTCAAAACCTAACATGAGTAAATAAGAATATCTCCCTTTAAAGAGTCAAATAAACTGCACAATCTGCCAAGAAAGATAGAAATTCACTTTCTGCTGACTCTGAATGCAAATATGACCTCACTGTGTCAGCGAGGGATTCTGTTTAATATGGGAGGAGGTTTGGGAGGAGGATAGGGACTCTCATCTGGGGTTTTTATTTCTCATGCAACTTTTTCTTTTGGAGAAGGTAGGGGTTCATAATAAACACTTAGATAATATATACGAGATAACAGGCCACCAACTGATTCAATGAACTATGGATTTAAAATAACCAGAGTTATAGAGGGTTGTAGTAGAGATACACAAACACGCTGCAGCTTTGGTGAGCTGCTGCTGATGAGCAAAACATAGGCTTTTGGCTGTTTTTACTGTGAGGCTTTTTAGGTTCTTCCACTTGGACATGTTGTCATTGTTTCTGAAAATCCCTCTGTACAAATCATATGTACCCATCGAGCTATATTTACCTATACATGAGTATAAATACTTGGCAACAGTTGTATTTACCAAAGTAATAAATATATATTACAAGTATAGAAAAGTGGAACAAAAATTAGATTGAGGACAGTATTTGAAATTTGAAAGCAAAAACCTTTTTTTTGGTCATCATTCATCGTGGTCAAATGATCAAAGTGCTTTAAAAGTTTTAAACTGAAAGTCATACAATACAAGAAGCTAGCATTCACGGAAACCTTGGAGAACCTGGATGATCAGACCACAGGTTCAGATTTCAAGATCAGCTTCCATAATAGTATCACGGAATTGGTAGAGAGAATGCCAAACAGCTCTGCCACAATTAAGAATCTAGAGAATGATCCAGAAAACAGACTCTGGAGCCATTCCACCTTTTCTATGATAAACCTGCCATGAATGTCTGGTTACTGCCTTACCTGACAACCCCATGCTAAGTCCTAGGCCATCTGCTTTTTTTTTTTTTTTTCTTTCTTTATATGGGTACTGGGTACCTAAATCAGGACCTCGCACTTGCCAGGCAGGCGCTTATGCCACTGAGCTATATCACCGGCATGCCATCTGCTTTTTTAAAAATTCAAATACCTCCATGACTGTGTTTAATATAGAAACAACAGAACTAACAGAAGATCAGTCATACAGGAGTCATTTTCTGACTTGTAAATCTCATGCATATGCCCCATCGTCTGTTCCTAAACCACACCCAGAACTCCAGCTGCAAAAGACTCTGAGAAATCCTCTAGGTTGGCCACACAGGAAGCCCTGTTAGGAAGATGGAGGAATATGTATGTAGGGAAGCAATCTACAGGATATTCCACTATCATTCCAGGTACAGAAAAGAGCAAGAACAAAGACAAGAAGTCAGGAAATTGCATACCTCTTACTAATAAAGAGAAATTCTTCTGTGGCTTGAAGGTAGAACTGATTGGGGAATTGTGGGAGAAGTCATTTAGAGAGTTTTGTTAGATTATGAAAGTAACCTTATAACCTTCGAGGACTTTGGATTTTAACCAGCATAGGGTTGGGGTATATAGCTCAGTGGTAGAGTGCTTGCTTAGCATGTGTGAAGCTCTGGGTTCAGTCCCTACCACTGCAGGAGGTAGGTGGGGTGTACATATTAACTAGCAAACTCTCAGTTTGACAACTATCTGACACTTGAAGTTATACTGTTAGCACAACTTTTGTCACCACTGCATACTATTATTTAGTAGCTGCAAATGTGTGTCTGGAGTTCAGAGCAGCAGTTTGAGATAGAGTTAAGCTTGTAGAATCATTGATGTGTATTCATTTGTTTAGAGTCATGGAAGTGGACCTAAGCATTCAAGGAAAAATAAGCACTGTGGAATTTAAAACTAAGGTAGAGGGCTGGTGAGATAGCTCAGGAGCATAAGCACTTGCCTGGCAAGCGTGAGGTCCTGAGTTCGACTCCTGGTACCCACATACGAAAAAAGGGCTGGTGATATCGCTCAGTGGCACAGGTGCCTGCTGGTGCGTGAGGTCCTGAGTTCGACCACCAGTACCCACAAAAATAAATAAATAAATAAATAAATAAATAAATAAATAAATAAAAATGAAATTAAAGTAGAAGGAAGGGAATCACCAAGAGAGACCAAAGGAGGACTCAAAGAGTAGTTCTTGGAAGCCACTGAAGAAGGAGGTTTCAATTTTTAAAAAATCACAACATAAAATGTCAAAAAGGTTAGAGAGAAAGTAGCCATTGGTTTGGCCTTAGAATATTGATGTTCTGTAGTTGTAAAGTTTGACTAGAGTTGCTAGAGCAGAAGTTGTATTGCCCTGCCCTGACATGACTAGTAATTGGTATGTAAATAAATAGAGATGGAAAACTACAGCAATGGTTCTCACTGGGGATGGCTTTGCCCTCCAGGGGACAGCTGACCATACCTAGAAATATTTTTGATTGACACAACTGGGTAAATGCTATTAACAGCTATCAAGTATAGTCTAGGGATGCTGCTAAACATCAAGCAATACTCAAGACAGTCCCCACAGCAAAAAATTATCTGGCCCACAATATCAACAAGGCTAATGTTGAGGAACCTTGCTTTAGACAAAGACCTCAAAATCTTGCTGTGAAGAGAAGAGAAACAGAATGGTGGTTTGTTATGGAGGGAAAATCAGATATTTTCTTAGAGCAATGAGGTGAATCTAAGAAGGAAAGGAAGGAGATAGTGAATGAAAACAAAAGAGAAAATAAAGGTTAATTGATTATGTAAGGTTTAAAGAGGTAGAAAAGAATATATTCTAAAGCATAATTTAGGGACAAAAGTGGACTGCAAAAGAGATTTCCAGCACTCTCCCTCCCTTTTAAGATGGCAAGAAGAAAAGAAACAGGGGAAATATAATTATGGATAATAGGCAAATGAAGGAATGTTAGAGAAGCTCATGTTTGAGAACTAGGAGGCTAAGTCACATGGGATAGGGAAAAAAACATAGAAAATGATAAATAAGACAGACCTTAAGGAGAATAGTATAATTTTGAGCAGTAATATATGGTATTGCAAACGAGAAATGGGTAATTGTTAAAAGCATTAAAGAGCAAGTTAAAATTTAATATCACAGATTTGTAAGAGAACCAGCTTCCATGGTAATGATTTTGTTGGACGGTAGTCAGCAACTCAAGAACAGTGGCAGAGAGAACAGATGATTTTGGTTCCCAGGAGAAGGGACTTCTCAGAAAGGTTCATTTACCAGAGGAAAATTCTTGTAAGACCATGTGTTAAAATATGTTTACAGGGCCGGTGAGATGGCTCAGCGGCTTAAGCGCCTGCCCGGCAAGTGCAAGGGCCCGAGTTCGACTCCCGGAACCCACATATGAAAAAGGGGCCGGTGATATCGCTCAGTGGCACAGGCGCCTGCTGGCGCATGAGGTCCTGAGGTCGACCCCCCGGTACCCACAAAAAAAAATATGTTTACAATGATTGTTTCTACAAGAAGTCATATCTTAAGGGTAGTTGTATACTTTCACATACCAGGCTCCAAATAAATGATTGCTGATTAATTTAAAATAATCCCTAGGGTCAAGAGTAGGTAAGGGCTCTACCATTGAGCTACACCCAAGCTGTTCTTTAGGATCAAGAATAACATCTCTTGCTAATTACTCTTCGGCAATAGCATTTAATACTTTTTTAAAAATTGTATCTGCATAGATGCTAAATAAATCAGTGATTGTTGGATGATGACGCTGATGAACTAAACTGAATTTAGAGTTAGAAGATTCTTTCACTCATTATTTATCTTCAGCTCTGCGTTTGTTTTATTGTATTTTAGTTTTTGCAAAGTCAGAGTTTCAAATTCTCTCTTTGTTTCTGTTCTCTTCAGTGTGACTTAATTCTGTATGCCTGACTTGTTCATTTTATTCCCTGTGCTCCATTTGCTCTTTGTCCAGAGTCTCTAAACTCTTTTTGGCTCTGAGTTTTACATTGCACGACCTGTTAATGATACTAGCTCATTTTGTGGAGAAGGCTACATCCTTAAGACATTTACAAAAACAGCCAGGAAATCCTCTGTTGTAATTAGGTCAAATAATTCCAGAAAATTTCTTTTGTGGACTAATTCTATAGACTCATCATGGCCTTTTAGTGCTTTTTTTTCTGGCGCAAAAAATAATTACTTCTATTACCATCCTCACATAACAATGTCTTCTTCTCCACTCTTTGTCTGGAACTGTCCATTAGCAGACTGACACCAGAGTTTCTAAAATGTTGTATTTGTCCATAATTTATTTACCCCAGAAATTTCAGCTGAGTTTCAAGCATTTGGGTTTCAGCTCAGGTCAGCTATTTTCTAATCCAGATCCCTATCTCTTCAGTTGAGCATACTGGAAGTTCAGACACATTCTTGCGCTTGTGTGCCAAGGAGCCAGTATCAAGGCCTAAGTCCATAAGGTGGGTGGAAAATCACCATTTTTAAAAACTGCTGATGTAAATTGATTTGCTCTTTCAGTTATCATTTTTTCTCTTTGGCTTTTTAAAAAACTACGGCTGGGGATATAGCTCAGTGGCACAGCGCCTGCCTGGCAGGCGTGACGTCATGAGTTCGATTCCCACTACGTAAAAAAATAAAATAAATAAATAAATAAAAAACTATAAGTATCAGCAGGACTTATTTGAAAGTTTACTCAAGTTATTGCATACCAAAATTTAATACAGAATAGTTACAGAAAAACTCCATTTCTAAAGTTTAATCAAAAATGTCATCTGATCTACCTCACTAGAGAATATATCAATCTGTTTGGATATCTTCTCTGTATTAATAAGACTATAAAATTTACAAGCCATTCAGCTCCCGTACTTGGTCCTAATAGATTTAAAGCAATCCTTAATCTCAATTACTGGCTACAAAGTCTAAGAAAAGCACTTAACCCAATCAGGCAAACAAGATGTCAAGAGGATACTTGCTTCATTCTTCTGGAAATAATATTTCCACATTATTCCTTGGGAACTAACACAAGAGAAGTTTTTGTTTGTTTTGTTTTGTTTTGTTTTCTATTTTATCGAATGAGAAAATGTAATGGTTGAATGCAGAAACTTTGAAGACAAATTACCTGGGTTTAAATCATGGCTTTTTCCCTTTATATGTCTTGTAGCAAGTTATTTAATCTCTTTGCTCCTCAGTGTTCTCATATGTAAAATGAGTACGTTAGTAATTCCAATATACAGGGCTTGTTTTGAAGGTTATATTAACTTATGCTTCTAAAGCACTGAAAACAATACCTGGCACATCATTATCACTGTTACAAAAAATAAACATAGTTCTAGGAAGCTTCTGGCTGTCATCTTAGTGGTAATCTTAGGAAGAGCCAGAAATTAGCAAGAGGAAATAAACACTTGGACTTCAGTAATAGCGCCTACCCTAACCTTGAACTTTTCAGTTATGTGAGTCTTAAAGTTTTATTGAGCAAGCCAATTTGAGTTGAATTTTTCCGTTATTTACAATGAGATGCCATCAGTTTTAATTTAATAAAGACTGCTCTGGATATCAAGATACTAGTACAGACATTGTTTCACATTCAGCATGTACTTACTGAGTTCCTATTACATGTATTGCAAGGTACAATCATTGAGTGCAGATTTTAGAATAGAATAGTAAGATGATAAGTACTTAAGTAAATAATTATAAAGCAAGATAAAATGGTGTAAGTTCTCAAGACAGACATAGACAACTTGCCTTGGAAATTCATAGCAGTCGTGTGTAGACAAGGTTATTCAGTAGCTCTTCATTAGGGAATAAAATATCTAGGACTCAAAAATAATAGAATCCTCTCTAAATGTTATTCATCTATTCATTTATTCTAGAAATATTCATTAAGTACCTAGTAGTGCCTAAACTGGTACAAGAAACTAGAGAAGAAATGTTGACCAGAGTTTGACATGATTTCTGTTCTCAAGGAGTATCAATGGGGGAGAAAGTCATTAAGCAAAGAATAGCACAATAATTGCACCAATACAAGGAGACAAGAGGCGGGGGTGTAGTTCAGTGGTGGAGCACATGCTTAATATGCGCAAGGCACTGGGTTCGATCTCCAGGACAAAGGGAGATGCAAATGCAACTGCCATAAGTGCTCATAAATAAATAAATAAACAAATAAAGTGTTTTAAAAAACAGTTCACAGAGCTGCAAGAGTATGGAATAAAGGAAATCTTTGAATATATTATGAACATTTTATATATAAGGAAATATCGTTATCAAAGATACTCACTTGCTCAAGACTTCTCAGTGAGCTGGTATCAGATCCAGAACCGAAGTCCAGTACTGGCAAGCTCTTACCTCCTGCTTTCTCCATGACAACAGACACTGTGCTTTTAGATGAAATGATTCACTTCGGTTTGGAATGATCCCATACCAATGAGTTCGTAGTAAAGATTTTATTCTCAGAAAACACAATATGTCTCTCATGACAAATTAAATGTTTTAAAAAATATTTCAGTAACAACCTTAGTGCAGTAAGGTGGGAAGGTCATCCAGCTAGAAAAAGATATTTTATAGCAGCAGAAGAAAGGTTAAAATCTGGGAGGTGGGGAAGGAGGAAAAACATCTGTAATATATTTTCAGTACTCAATTAATGTCATTTCCAGTTGTGCTGCCTGATTTCTTGCCTTTTCTTGACAGACTGACAAAGAATGAAAACCAACCCACATTATGTCTACTGGAGGTCACACATGGATTAACTGGACTCTTTGGTTGAAATGCTGACATACGGCAATTTTGTAAAAACAAATGATCATTATAGAGGGCATGATGGTCAACACAAACAGGAGGTAATTAGCACGTGTCACTATCAGCTGCTGGTAGAAACATCTTAATAGACAACAAATAATAAAAGTGAGTGAATTGAGACAAGCTCAGTTAATTAGTTTCCTGTGGTTTCTCAGAGTCCACAGTAAACTATTTTAATCTTGCCTTTGCTCTTCTTTTCAACAGAAACCACCATTTCCCGTGGGCAGAGTCAGGGTCCCTTTTATTCTCTTTGGCTCCTCACCTCCATGAGGAGAGCTCTAAAAATGTCCTTACTCTTCTACTACCGTCTTTGCAAAATAGATTTTGTTTTTATTGCATTTTTCATGCTTAAGGTATCCCAAAGCAATTTACAGTAATGAGTTTCAAATCTAGATTGACAGTGGCTCAGTAGGCAATCATGTTAGCCATTTCACATTCAAGGCTAGCTTACACTGAGCCTTGAAATTAAAATCTAGCTTGTCACAAGAGGCAATGTCTCCTAGGAGACTTAGGTAATATATTCTCTCTCTCTCTCTCTCTCTCTCTCTCTTCCTCCCTCTCCCTTTGCCTCTCTCTACCCCCCGTCCCTCTCTACCCCTCTCCCCTTTTCCCCCTCTCTTCCTCAAATTTTCAAATGGATATAAAAGCAAACTTAATGTATCACTCTCATGGGGATATTTGATGATTTAAGATTGCATTTGGAAAGTGCTTGGAGCCCTTGGAAAAAAGTTAGCACAAAAAACCCAGTTATACAAGTACCTTCAGTGCTGACCTTACTTCAGGAAGCCAATAGATTTGATGTTATTTCCTTAAAAGCTCTATGTCTGGATTAATAACCTTTCCTGAATGTCCCAGAGAACTCTCCTAATTCCCTACCATACCTTTTTCCAATATGTATTATATTTACTTGTTTATTTGTTTATATCTCCTACTAATGATAAAGTCTCCTATAGCAACAATCTTGTCTAATTTTTTCACTGTTAAACTCACAGTGCTTCCTACCTTAACTGACCCATAGTGGTTGCTAAATAAGTATTAGAAGTAAGAAGAAAGCAAAAATGGAAATGAGAAGAAGGAAACAAAAGTGGAAGAGAAGAAGAGAAAAGAAGTAAAGAAAGGCAGATAAGGAAAAGAAGTTTTCCACTATACAGAAATAAGATTGTGTTAAATCACTCTAGCCAATCTAAGATATTTAGGTTGTAAAAGGCAATAAAATATCTGGTTTACAATCTTAGTCCACCTGGGTTGCTATAACGGAATACTATTTACTGGGTAGCTTGTAAACTACAGAAATGAACCTCTAACAGTTCTGGAGGCTGGGAAGTCCAAGACGAAGTTGCTAACAGATGCAGTGTCTGATGAGGGCTTCCGTTCTGACTCAGGGGTGGCTGGTTGTCTTCCTCTGTAACCTCATGTGGTGAGGGTGAAGGGCCAAGGGAACTGTCAGGGGTCTTTTTAAATAGGGATACTAATTATGTTTTTGAGGGCCTCACTTTCATTACTTAATCACTTCCCGAAAGCCCCACCTCTTAATATAATTACATTGGGGATTAGATTTTAATAAGGGAGAAGGGGGTAAATACCCATTCGGTTGATGCCATTTACCTTCTTACTGCAGGAATCCCTTCTGTCACAACACTGACTAAAGGTCGTCCAGCCTTTGCCCAAACTTCACAATTTGCTGGAGTAGCCCTTGGTATTTTGAAAAGCCTTTTTCTTTCTTTCTTTCTTTCTTTCTTTCTTTCTTTCTTTCTTTCTTTCTTTCTTTCTTTCTTTCTTTCTTTCTTTCTTTCTTCCTTCCTTCCTTCCTTCCTTCCTTCCTTCCTTCCTTCCTTCCTTCCTTGCTTCCTTCCTTCCTTCCTTCCTTTCTTCAAGACAGGGTCTCATTAACTTGCCTAGGCTGGGCTCAAACTTGTGAACCTCCTGCCCCAGCTCCCCAGAGTGCTGGGATTAGAAACATGTGCCACCAGGCCTTGTTGAAAAGCCTTAATTATTAGAACATGGCTCTTCAAAATTGCACTACTTATCTTCTACAACTTTTATATGTTTGCCTTAGTTAGCATCCTCTACCATTCAGCAGAATAATTCAACTCCTTTTCATATGTGAGATCTCCCAGATATTCAAAAGTTCTTCCTAAATCTGTCTTGGTCACTCTTCCAGTCATTGTTTTTTGAATGTCCTTTATTTTCTCCTGAGCGACAGAATCTGTCATTGTGAAGAAAAGTGTAGCTATGCCCTCACCGTACAGAGCATATGACGCTCTCTCTGTGTTGATCGGGACTCTCTCCTTACACTTGTACGACATCTTCCTTGATTCTTTTTTTTTTTTTTTTTTTTGTGGGTACCGGGGGGACGACCTCAGGACCTCACGCGCCAACAGGCACCCGTGCCGCTGAGCGATATCACCGGCCCCTTTTTCGTATGTGGGTTCCGGGAGTCGAACTCGGGCCTTCGCGCTTGCAAGGCAGGCGCTTAAGCCGCTGAGCCGTCTCACCGGCCATCTTCCTTGATTCTTCTGAGCTTGTGGTCTTCTAAAACTTCAGATCTTTTCTTTTTTTAATTAATTTGTGTGAAGCCCTGAATCATGTATTTTTTATTTACAATGGAGGGTATTGGGGCTTTGCTTTTTCCTTCTGTTTTATTTATATTTTTTTAACTGGAATTTTGCCTTGATCTCACTCTTATTTGATTGCGGTTATATATTTGAGCTTATCTTTTGTGATTATTGATTCTTAAAATGTACTGATTTGGTCTTTTGTTAATTCAGAGTTTTAATCAACAATAGTAGTCTTAGAATGAGATAGTACTCATTCTAAAATACTAAAAGTGCTGGCGTTTAAAGATACAGAGTTGAATAACATAAATTTTCTGCCACAAGAAAAATTACAGGCTATTAGACAGAAAAGGATGAATAAAATCAGATTATGAAGCTACTTAGTGTACAAGGATACAGACATGTTCAGGCACTAAGAAAAGTAGAAAAGAAAGTCCTCTAAATCGGCTCTGGTTGGGAGGACGGGAGGCTTCCTGGAGAAGGTGACAACAGAGATGAAATTTTAAAGATGTGTAAGATTAGCTACATGAAAAAGAAAGAACAAGAGAATTTCAGGCCAAATAATTGACACAAGAAATAGCTTGGAAGTATGAGAGTAAATGATATACTCTCTCATCCACTGTATTATCTATCTCTTTCATCTTTGTCTCTGGCACAAGTTTGAAAAACATGTACTCTATGGTACCTTGAGGTGTGGACTTGACTAAGCTAAGAGATATACAGGTAGCTGTTAAAACATTGTTTCTAGGTGGGTCTGTGACTATGTTTACAGAAGAGATTAACATTTAAAGAAACGCAGAAGACTGCCCTCGCCAGTGTGGCCTGTATCATCCATCCGCTGAAGGCCTCCGTAGGATGGAAAGGAGGAGTAAAGGTGAATTCACTATGTCTTCTGGAGCTGGAACATCCATTTTCCCCATCCATGACATCAGAATTCCTGATTATCGAGGCTTCCAACTCTGGGACTTATTACACCATCAAGGTCTCCACCACCAATCCTGTGCCTCTAGTTCTCAGGATTTGGGCCTCAAACTGACAACTACATCACTAACTGGCTTGGTTCTCAGGGCCACATTCTCAGACTGAACTAAACCAGTAGCTTTCCTATTTGTTTGGTTGGCACACTGTGGAGCATTTTAACGTCCATAATCAAGTAAGCCAATTCCCACAATAAATTCCCTTATATAACTCTCTCTGCATATTGTAATGCTTTTACTTTTCTGGAGAACACTCACATAACATTTTGACAACCACCCTGGGTCAGTGACTAGTGCTTTACCTCATGATTCAGGGACCAAGATCACATCTATTTCTGTTTCCACTCAGTGTAATAATGTGGCTTCCAAGTTCTTTCTGCTCATATTCACCACACTGGTGGAGGCAGGGAGAAAACAGGGAGAAGAACACTCAGGAGGTAAAGCACATCACCTCTGCTCACATCCTTTCGGATGAAATCAGTCATGTGACCTGCTGTGCTCCCTTGCTGATTAGTGGTTTCCTTGTTCTCTAAATGAGAAAGCCCGACGGAGGGTGTTTTATATTCGCCACGAGCCTTGACGGTGACGTGAAGAGCTGCACAGCATCTATAGCTGTCAGTTTTTAAACACACTCTCTCACAACCAGATCAAATTCTTTAGGTAAAAACCTTCAACTGAGAAGTGTATCGACCATCTACCCAGCAGCTGCCAATTGTTTCTTTGACTCCAAAGAACATATTTCTTATAATTACAGTGTTACCTCGGTTCACAAATGGTTCTGTTTGCAAACGATGTGGTTCACAAACAGAGACGTTTGGCAAATTTTTGCTTTTGTTTGCAAACTCTGCATCGGGTGACAAACACAACCATGGCTATCTTTCCCACACAAACACAAATGTGGTCATCTTTTCCAAAATCATGGAACAAATTGAATTTGTGAACCAAGGCACCACTGTATTAACCAATTACCATTAATTAGTCAAGTTTCACCAATATACAATATATGGCTTCAAAATAGTTCATTAATACTTATCAAGCCCATGAACATGACTTTCTCAAAATCTAATTACCTAGGAGACATTTGTTTCTTGACAAAAACAGGGTTTTAAATATTCTGATATGATATCCTAATATGATTTAGAGATAATTACAGTAGGGTTTTCTTCCAATACTGTATGTGAAATATTTGATGAAATAATTTAAGAAGCTATTCATACGTTAACTACATTATCACTCAACTGATAATTTTCTACATTGTTCAAAGCACAAGGATATCCACTTTACCAAATATATTGCAGAAGGGACACAATACCTAGTCCTATTTTATTTTTAAAAAGAAAAAAATGTATGCCATACCTTTGTGGATTGATGAGTGGGTTTGTTTGTATGATATTTCTTAGTGAGAATTAATTTTTTGTCAAAATGCTCAGGAATTAATTATTACATTTCCAACATGACTATAGAGAGAAAGAGATTTTACAAGGCTGAAAGATCCTGGAATCTCTACAGCTGATGATCTTTGGGGACATCATGACATGGTTTTTAAAATCCCTAGTAAATTGGAACAGTCTTGGTCATATTTTCCATTTCTCAAACTTATTAAGGCATGAGAGAGAGAGACACAGACAGAGAGACAGAGAGACAGAGAGAAAGAAATATAGATAGAGTTATGGCTTGTGTCTGGATGTCCCCCCAAAATCCTCATGCAGTCACAGGTGGGGCTTTTTCTCAGGTAGCTGAATCTAGAGTGTGTGACTGATTCATGGTGCAAGGTTAGGATTAAGGGTGGGTGATTAGTAAATCGGTCCACTGATTCACCACACTAATCCTGGTAGACTAAATACAATATAAAGGACAGAAAGAGGCCTGCCTTCTCCCTTGTTGCTTTGTTATCTTCTGCCCACCATGAACTGTCTTTGAGACAGTTTTGCCTACCTCTTTGAGACCTGTCTGCCAAGCCACCCTGCCTTGGAGCCGGTCAACTATGGACTGAAACCTCTACAAACCGTGAGCTAAAAAAAAACCTTTCCCCCTTTGAAGTAACTAAGACACGTAGGTAGGTAGTAGATGACTGATAGATGATGATGATGATGATGATGATGATGGATAGATAGATAGATAGATAGATAGATAGATAGATGAAATGAGGAAAAAAGATTTCATACTAAGCATCCCAGGGATAATAATATGGTAGCATGTCATCATGATTTCTCCAGTTTTTTCTCTATCCAGTGGAATTTTCAGAGGGTTTATCCCCTGAAAAGAAACTTTTTCATGTTTAATAACACCTTTGGAACAAATGTTTGATTATATATTCAAAGCTAAATTAAAACAGGTATCTGGTGCCTTCCTTCTGATTGTGTTGGGAATCAAACAGGCAATATTTTTACAGTAGTGACAAAATGGAAAAATACAGAGTTCTTGACACCTTGTCAAGGTGCTTCTGTTTGAAGTGCTTGTGCAAAGTTAGAAATGTCTTCCATTTCCAGGACTCCTTCCCTTTTAAAATGCCAGAAGTATAGGGTCAATAATAGGAAAACAGAAAGCCTTGGAAACAGCTGTCTTCTTTTAGCTTTTTTACTTTGATGTTTGGTCTTTCCTAGAGTTTCTTTTTGGATTATTTGAAGATTGGATTCTTGAATGATTTTATCCAGGATTTTTCTGTTATGAATATTTCTCTGAAAAACCATAGATACAGAACATCTTGGTTTCAAACCACCCAACTGTTTCATGGGAGACAACATTGAATTATTTACTTTAGTGAACCTCAATTTTCTTAATTTCAAAATGGAATGATAGTATTGATTGGCATTAGAGTACTTATTCAAAACTTGAGATAAACTATTAGAAAGCACATAAGCTGTTTTCCTTGGAAATACTTCCAGAAATGGAAAAATCATACTTTTTCCATATGAGCAGTAGGTAAAGAAGGAATGCAAAAGCCACTGTTCAAGTATGATCATGATAATCACTCTGGTTTCTTCAGAAAGAATAGTATTTTATGTCTTTGTTGTTATTGCTGTTGATCCTCCAAAAACAGAAGCAAATTAGATCAATGACTAGAGTTTGGACCCTGGTGTTATGAGGAAGCAAAAATGACACGACGGCTGGTGCCTGGCAGCTGTCATTTTTGAATTGAGGCATCGTTATCAGTGCTGGGAAAAATCACATGGACATCTACTGACACTGATTAAAGCAGATTTTCCCCTGAAATGCTTTCTCACATCTACTGCACAGTAATGAGTCATGCCCAATGTCAGCCTTTCACTTTCTGACAGTTTAAGTACACATCCTTGGATAGGCTCCAGCCAAGCTGACATCTGAAATATAATGAACAATGCCATTCTAAATTTCCAATGAACGCGAAAGTAAACATGTGAGGAGCCATATGGAACTTGCTGTTGTACTGCATGCAACGGTAAATTGTTGAGCATTATTTAGCAGTGGGAAATGTGTATAGTAAAGGATGGATGATATCATGCTCAGTGTGATGGCAGTTTGGGCAGAAGAGGTAACTTGGGAAATAACTATCAGCTAAACTGCCTGCGTGTACTCCCAGACGGTAGTAGTCTCCTGTCAGGTTCTCTCATCTAAAGCTTATGTCAGATGGAAAGAGGATCTCTAGGTATCCGCCTTTTGAGGCAGGTGGGTTTACATTCATGTGGCTTCTAGGCAGTGTCTTTTCTGAGCTAGTCACTGGCCTAAACATTCCTGTTGCCATCCCTCCCTTAAAGAGTCCTGATCTGTACAGAAGCCAGATATTTAAAGCATGTTGCAATAGGATGAAAATGTATTTTACCTTAGAAATGGACATGGTGCAGTGAAAGTAGGGAGGAAAAAAATAGCAAGTGTGAGGTCCTGAGTTCGATCCCCAGTACCCACATTAAAAAAAAAAAAAATTGCATCTGTACTAAACATGAACACATACAGAGTTTTTTTTTTAAATCAACATTCCCTGAACAATACAGATAACAACTATTTGCATAGCATTTACACTGTATCTTAAGTAACCTGTAGATGATTTAAAGTATACCAGAGGATATGCAGAGGTTTAGGCAAACATTAAAGCATTCTGTGTAAGGGACTTGATGGTGGAAAATTTGGGTATCTGAAGGGGTCCTGGAAGCAATTCCTCACAGATACCAAGGGAGAACTATATTCTCCTGGAGCCTAGGAGAAGGCAAGATTCGTGGAACTGAGCACAGCACATGGAAAGGTGAGAAGGCATAGAGCTCGGCCTCTGTGTCTCGCGGCCAGCACTTTGAATGACTGAAGCTTGGATGGCATGTGGGGAAGGAGTAAGAACAGAGGCTGGACAGAAGCCAGATCACAAACCACAACATTGTGAGAGCTAAAGATAACATATACTAAATCTAACAGAATTCTGAGGTGTTTCCAAAAATTATCACTCACACAGAAATGCTGGCTAGCCCACAAAAATGTACGTTGGCTAGACTCATGGTGCCCAATCATTCTTTTCTCATTAACCATTTAACCACTTAGAAAAGTGGCTGCAGGATTGCTGAGGACATCTCATTTCCAAAGACCCAAAGACATACCATTCTCAGAGATATTCCAACATTTCCTGACACAAAACCCCACAATAATTCAGTAGAACTTCACCAGAGAAGAGCAGGAAAATGTCCACTGATCAGGAGCTTGATTAAATATGTTAGGGCACATTTTAAAATGTCATGTTTATTGCAGTTAAAATAAATGAGTTTTTCTCACCCTGAATTGGAAAAATGACCAAAATATGTTGCTAAATGGAAAAGTATATTGAAGAACAGTATGTGCCAAGTCCTTTAGGATATGCACTAAAATATTATAACTTTCTCTAAGGAATGTACTAGAGTAAGATGGAGGAGATATCATTTTTCATTGTATATATTTTTGTTTTGTATATATATATATATCTTAAGGAATGTACTAGAGTAAGATGGAGGGGATATCATTTTTCATTTTATATATTTTTGTTTTGTATATATGTCTTAAAATGAGTTTGTATGAAGCTCCTGCCCCCAGTTACAGTAGAACCACCAGGACAGTAAAGAGAAGAAGGAAAGATAAAGATATTCTCAAACGGCCTCTACTTGGACTTTTTTGATGGCACCCCCCCCAACCAATCATTCAACAAATTCCTTAGCTAATGATTTTTTTATTAACTTGATTTAATGCTTGGCTAAATTAATCTAAGTGCCTGGTTGTTTTGGATCCAGAGAAATAAAGCTCCATTTTTATTTTTCTTGGCCCAGCAGTTTTATTTTATTTTTCTGGATTTCTCTGCATCTTTTTTCCTGTCATAGAACAAACTTCACTGAGAAAAGACAGAGTGTTCAGTTTCCAGACTCAAATTGCAAAAACTTTTTAAAATTATGGTGGAAATGTGGGGCTGGTCTGTGATTATGTGAAGGTTTAAAAGGTAAAATGAGGAAGAATAAAGATTTCCTGAGTGTTCACAATTATTCTCCAAATTAACACTCTCAGCAAACTTTGAGGTACCTATTTGTGATTTCCTTTTAAAAGCAAAGAAAAATTAAGCAATTAATTAGGGTAACACCTAGAAAATGACAGGTTTAGGGAGTCTAAAATAGGAGTTTAGGGAGTCTAAAATAGGTCTGTCTGCCTAGACAGGAACACACAGCACACAGTTGAATAGATATGAAAACTGATTCTTAGCAGATTCCTAGCAGGTATCAGCCTAAGATATGTCAATGGTTGAGATGATTAGGACAGGGAAGGAGGACCTTGCAAATAGAACACTCAGGTCGCAAAGGTGTTCAGCCCAGTCTCCACCCAAGTCTGTCTGCCCCTGCCCCGCCTTCCCTCCTTTGATCTATTAAGTACAGTATGAAAGTATGTCTTGAAGTGCATTGGAATTGTTTGTTTTTACACAGATACTGGTAATTTGGCCTTAGCTTTTCAGAACAAGCCTCCCTACCTCTTAGAATCTTCTCAGGCATCTGTAGGCTGCCTCCTCAGGGACCCATATTAGATGACCATAAGTCCTTGCTTCTCTGATTCTTATGTTTCATTTGACTCCTTTTAATAGTTGCAGTCAATTTGGGTTTGAAATGGTTCAGTTCACTGCAGATATTAAAGAATAATTTTGTTTACTCTTAATTCAAATGTACTCCAGAGCACAGTTAGTTATCTCAGGCCTGCAGCCTTGCTCCAGGAAAGAAATAGGAGATTGTTTCCAGACTTTGAAAACCATAAAGCCACAGATCTGGTGCCCTTCCACCCATTCGTTTCTCATCTTTATCCAACCATCACTAAGCAAGAAACACTCAAAAGTGTTGTTAGTAGTTAAAACTCTGGCATTAAAATGGGTGGGTTTCTTGGGAAGAAGGGATTTAAATTTATATGAAGAAAAAGGAGAATAGAAACTCCTTAGAACTGGAAACAATACCTGTGTTGTGATCATTTCTCAAGTCTATGGACCAGATCATGCCAGTTTTGGTAATGTCTATAGTTGCTACACTTACATAATTTTTTGAAGCTGGACATAGAAAGAAATCCAGGTTGAAACATATACAAAGATCTCCTTAAATGAAGAGAAAAATCATAGTAGCAGAGTGATTTTTTTCTCCTTCTCCTGACAGTGTAATACTACTCTAGTCTTTGTCACTAAATGGCATACAAACGACAAGTGTTTTTTTTCCTTCTCTCCATAAGTCTAATTCATAATGTCCACTTGGATCTAAGATAGAGATGCCCATTTCCTTGTTTTTTGGCTGTTCTGTTAGTCTATGACCCAGGGAGTCTTTTTAAATTATCCTAGGCTGCTCAACTGAAACCTGCTAAAAGGAAGAAAAAATAATTCAAATATCTGGTAACATAGTTTATAGAAAATATTTTAGAAAACACTGGACACTAAGGTCTTGACATTGAGAACTATTTCAGTATCCTAATGTGCTGTTTTGAGCAGTAAGAGATCTTTCCCCTTGCTGTCCCAGGATGTGTTTCTGTGAACAGCCAGGTACTCAGACAGTTTCAAATTTCAGGCCTATTTCTCAACCTCTAGGGGCCTGAAAGTTGATTTCCAGTAGCTAGTGGTTTGGTGGATCATGCCAGCATGATGAGGCGTCTATAAAAATCCAGAAGGACAGGGTTTTGGAGTGTGTACAGGCAGCTGAGCACGCGGGGTTCCTGGAGTGTGCTGCCCTGGAGATACCGTGGAACCTTCTCACGCCTGCCCTTGTACCAAACTATGTATCTTTTCATCTCTATCCTCTGTAATTCTTTTTACAGTAAACAAGCAAATGCAAGTGTTTTCCTGAGTCCTGTGAACAGTTCTAACGAATTATGGAATCTAGGAAGAAGGCTGTGGGAACCACAGTTGATAGCCCATTGGTCAGAAGTTCCAGGGTCCCACGGTTGTGCGTGGGGGGATGTGCAGGGGGGAGGAGAGCGTGTGGAATTAAGCCTCAGTCTGTCAGACCCGACGCTGTCTCCAGGCAGAGCGCATCCTAACTGACTTGAATCACAGGAGGCTCACCAGGACCCCGTGCTGCCACACTGCTTGTTTGGCGAGTGAGAGAAATTTCCCACACATCTGATGTCAGAAGTGTGCTGTGAGAGCAAAGTGAGAGAAACTGAGTTTGAATTTATTTTTTGCCTTTAGAAATTAGACTCCATTCACCCCTTTACAGATTGGGTTCCATTCATCTCCATGCTGTGCTTTTCTAATTGGAATTGGGATTTTTCAAAAAAGTTTTAAATGTACGTTTTTATTGCATTGAAATTCTGATTTAAATAGTCTTAGCTGTGTTCCCTGGGCAGACTGAGACATAAGGGAAATTCTTTACTAGGGAAAGAAGATTATCATTTCAAACTGATGGATTTAAGTGAGTTGAAAAAATAATCATCATTATGAAAAGGGAAATGCACCAAGCCCTGACAGACAATGCGTCTAAGAAGCATAACTCTTTTAGCACTGCTCAATCTCTAATTTGATGTAGAGTATCTGTAGAGATCAATATTTCTGGACTGAAAACTGATGGAGAAGGGAGAATCCCAACTCAAACAGCCATGTGTTCTTTCTATGCAGAAAAGAAAATGGCCTTTATAACCAAGTGCCCAACACCGTAAACATTTACCAAAATGGAATAGAAACTGTTGTAAACTGACAAGGCTATTGCCGCCATTTCAAAAACCAAGACCGCCATTTCAAAAGAAAATCGTTAAGTTTCTGTTCTTTGTGGTTAAGTTTCTGTTTCCCCACATCAGGGTAAATTCCTGGAAATCATGTGATTTGGACTGTTGCCCAAGCCCGCGCACGGGCTGCATTCCCGTGCCCGGGCTCCTTTGTTAGCTTTCTTCAAACTGATTGGTTGTCCGTTTGCGGAACTTCCCTGCTCATAGGTTCCCCTAAGTAACCAATGAATGTACTAGATACCCTTTAACTCCCTGCGATTGGCTTCTGTAAACTCTGCTTGCTTATCCCTCATTACCATACCCAACCCTATAAAACTAGCTTCTTGTCTTCGCCCGGGGCTCCTCTCTTTGCTCTGGCATAGAGGATGCCGCTGGGTACCAGCTAAAATAAAGCGCTCTTTTGGTCTTCCCAGTTGTCCCCGTTGATTCATTTCTTGGGTACAACAGAAACAGCCAGGCCTGGGGCCAATAAAATAGTTGAATCAGAACAGGAAAATCTGCAGACTCAGATAATAAGGGTAGACATTAAGACATTAGGATAGCACGGTTTAAATGAAAAGGTGCATCCACATTGTTGTCTAGAAAAAAAAAAAAAAGAGAGCATTCAACCCAAAATATGTAAATTCATTGATCTCTTAATTGTCAATATGCCCTACTATGTCAATAACTTATGTATCTCCAAATAACTTTTAATGGATAACAAGCATTACAATAAAATTTAAATGCTTGCATAATTATCCGGGAGAAAACTAAGCAATCCGCTGGATGAATGTGTTCTAACTTGTTCTCTAGTGTGAAAGATCCCTGTCTGCTCAAATACAGCACTCCCTCTAGCTTTCAAGACTATTGTACCACTAATTATGTCCTTGGGTTAATACCATATCGAAATGCACATTTCAAGTAAATATGACTCTTAAGATAGGTAAAAGATTAAGCTTCTAGAGTAGACTATCTACATGATTCTTTCTTTTTGCCAGTCAAAACAGTGCTCTATTTTCAGGTAGATTTATTTCAGGTACATAAATTTCAAATGACCACAGCAGAATAGGATAGGTTTGAGTTTCTGGTCATTGTATCAAGGAATCCTAGGGGGCTTTTGCCCCTGGGCTTTCAGAAAAGAATGTGTAAACAAAAAGGTATGCATGGAATGCCACATGTTAACAAATGTCAAATCTCTGTGCTTTGCCTTGGCTCAGTCTTTTTCCCCTCAGTGCAGTAACCATGATTTCCTGTACGCTGTGGATATTTCCTTAAAGAGATCCTGGCTGCCCACACCAGAATCCTTTGCCCTCACCTTTCTAAAACTATCGTATTTCCTAGTGGCTCTATGGTCTCCCTTCTTATCAGATTTGGCTGCAGGAGACGAGTTGACATGGAATAATCAGAGGATCCTGTGCCTTCCATTCCTTAAGCAGATGGATGCATTTTTAGTTCCCCCCTTTCAATAGGAACTCAGACATTTGACTTTGAAATATCATAATAGGTGATATAATTTTAGTTCACTTCTTTTTCCCATCAGACTAAAAATATATTTCAAATACTTTTCTCCTCATTGAATTTTCCTAGTCTCGGCTTCCTCAAACTCGCACTTGGGGCCTTTATAAATTGATACTGTTTCCTTACCATCATTAATCATGATCTTTGATATATTAAATTTGACTTGAATTATTGAGAAATTGATGCTAGTGACCTTAATATGAATAAAAATCATAATGATATTTAATACTGAAGCCCAATCACCATGCCAGCTGCATACTAATAGCTGGATGGATTTGATGATGCATTTAGGGCTGAAACATTAGAGATTTTTCTTTTCATTTTCCCAGGATCTTATGGAAAAGGCCTACGAAAGCCTATGGCAGACTACTAAACTATGCCACTAAAACCTCACAATGGATGTTCCTTATAGAGGGCAGGAGTACAGTTGGGGGGGTTGTAATAATAATAATAATATAATATAATAATAATAATAATCTTTCTGGGGATTCATTTTAAGCCAATTTATTATTTCAGCAATTCCTATTCAATTACATCAAACATTATTTGGGAAATTACTATGTGCTGGGACGTTGATTAGGAACTTCATACATAGATGAGTAAGATGAGGCTTGCCTTGGAAGAGTTCACACTGTGGAATGAGAGAGACACACAGACACTGGATAAATTCTGAACAAGACCATATGAATCTTGCTCCAGGAACCTGGAGGTTATGAGATTCCTAAAAAGTATCACTCAGCATGACAGGAAGTGAGATATTTTAGGAACAATGGTACGTAAGAAGAGCAGGGCTTATTGGAATATGAGGAAAAGGAAAGAGTATTATGGACAGACAGAACAAAAACTACCACCACATGTCTCCAAAATATAAGTTCCTTTCCCCTTTGCTCTCCTAATTAACTAGCTGTGGAAAATATAAATGAAATATTAGCTTGCTTAGACATGTGAAGTTTCCTATTTCAGAATCAGCTTTTCAGCATAAATACTATGTTGAGTTCTACAACTGCCAAGTGACAAGGCCGAGGTTGGCCTAACAGCTTGAACTCAACATTTATTGAAGAGGTCCAGAGAAGAGGCAGTAAAGCCTCTTTCCCCACAGTTCAGTCTCTACCCCATCATTGGCAATATAGGGTACTTCTCCTCAGATCCCTGCATGGCCATATCCCAGCTCTAAAAGAGTCCTTGAAACATTTCAGTTTTTGTTCACTGAATCTTCTACAGGACAACTTCTCAGAATGTTTTTCCTTTGCCTATTATACTCATAAGGACATATTTTATTTTTATTTCTCTAATTTACTCTAAGGACAAATCTCTCACTTTTCTTTACTGAAGTTTGAAGGAACCAGATACATTAGACAATATTTCTCATTCATGTTACAATTTTGCTTTCTGAGCAAGTAGATTTTGAGTCCATAGTGTACCAAGACTTCATAGGAACACCACCCTTCACCCTAAAATATAGAATTCCAAATTATTTAGGTCATACTTCTCAGTTTTGTCTGTCAGATTTACATACTTCTAAGCTGGGGATGTAGCTTAGTGATAAATCACTTGCCTAGCACGCACAAGCCCTTGGGTTCAAACCCCTGTATCGGGGAAAAAGAGAATTTGATGCTTCTTATCCTTATTCTTGGTGGTACTGAAACATGTATTATAATTAAAGCACATTAAGATCCTTCACACTTTGCAGGGTTGTTGATGATTAGCAAGAAAATTGGAGATACTCCAAGGTGTAGAAAGCAGGAATTCCACCCCAACATTGCCTGATGAGTCCTTAGAATTAAACTGGCAGATTATGCAGCTCCTCTGTCAGCAAGGTCTGTCTGTTAGCACAAACAATGAGACAGGCATGGCATTGCTTTCAGAGGATAATGTTCACCTTTAGACCATCTCTTTTTTTTTTTTTTTTTTGTGGGTACCAGGGGTCAACCTCAGGACCTTGTGCGCCAGCAGGCGCCCGTGCCACTGAGTGATATCACCCGCCCTCTTTTCCCGTATGTGGGTTCCAGGAGTCAAACTCGGGCCCTCACACTTTCCAGGCAGGCTCTTATGCCGCTGAGCTATCTCACCGGCCCCCTAGACCATCTCTTGAAGACAACCTGGATTCATACTGTAATTCCGGCTAAAAGCTTCAAAGTGAAAGGCTAAGGTATTTGCTCATAAATAAGTAAAGATAAGTAAATCTAAAGCAATGTAAGAAAACTGAAAATATATTTTATTTGAAACACCCTGCCTAATTTATCTGCCTAATTTTTTGTTGACACCCTCATAAAAGCACTGTATTCTTTTGAAATTAAAAGTTATGATGATTGTATTTCCAAAAGTAAGTCATTGTGTGAGATGGTGTGCTAGGGTTTCATCATTGTGACAAAATATCCAAGAAAATCAACTTAAAGAAGAAAAGATTTATTTTGGTTCATGGTCTCAGAGGTTTCAGTCCATGGGCAGCTGGTTCTATTGCTTTTAGACCTGTGGCAAGAACAAAACATCATAAAGGAAGGGCATGGTGGAGGAAAGTTGCTCACATCATGGCAGCCAGGAAGCAGAAGAGAAGGAAAGAGCCCAAAGAAAGGGTGCAGGGACCAGATATAATACCCAAGGTCACTCTCCCATGACCCACTCCTTTTTATTTGGCCTCACCTCTGGTTTCCATTACCTCCCAGTAATGCCATCACATTATGATTCCATCAATGGATTAATGCACAGATGAAGTTAGAGCCCTCATGATCCATTTACTTCCCAAAAACTCATCAGCTGATAACTAAGTCTTCAGCACATAATCTTTTGGGCATATTCTATATCTAAATCATAACAGATAACCACCTACTGGATCTTTGAGATTGGGTCTACAATATGCATTCTACTGTCAAACATTAGTCAAAGCCATTGATGATGATCATCATCCCCTTGTCAATAGTGGGTTTAGAAATAGAAATATGGTCTGGTTTTGGCAAATGAGATGTAAAAGACACTTGTGGGACACTCTAATGAGGAAAGTGCCCCTTGAGGCATTCTCTTGCTTCTAAGTAGCAAATATGGGGAGAGACACTCCTTTTCCCTTCCTCTGAATATCGAAGTATCTATACATGGTGGCCAAGTGTCACTGAAGTCCTCTTTCTATCAGCCCAAGGTTGAAAGACACCCAGGAAAGATCAGAGTCCAGGATCAGAGCCAGAGCTTACCCATCTCCCTTCTGAAGCTGCACTACCTCTGGACTTGTCTGATGAGTTACTTATTTTTCTTTCACTCAATCCAGAGTAAATTATTGCATGGTTTCTCTTATATGAGAATGCCAAAGTATAAATGAATTACAGAGTTAAAAAAAGGAGATATGGTAGAAAACAGAGACAGACTTTTTGATGAAGGGGAAGGAGGGCCAGGGAAGGGGATGGGGGAAGAGACAGAGAGATAAAGAAAGAGTATCAAAAATGATCAAAATACAGTATGTATATATATATATATATATATATATATATATATGTGTGTGTGTGTGTATGTGTGTGTATACCAATTTCCCTAAATAAGTGTAATTATGTACCACAAACATATACCAATTAAAAATAAATTAAATGGTGGTTATAACAAAAAACTATAAAATTTGTATTTTTTGCAATTTTGAGAGCAACTTCTCTGACAAAAACAGACCCAGGATCCTGAATCGGATCATCAGTTAACTTAATTACCTCACCTAGAATCATCAAAAGAGAGATACAAAAAGAAAATAGCCAAGCAGATGCAAACCAGATGACCTAATGTAGATTGTGAAGCAGATTTCTTCTGCGCAGGAGGCGGCTCATGCAAGCAGCTTCTTGCAGCTCCATGCTAGGAGTTCTCATGTGCTCTATGGGCCCCTTGTCAGTCTGTTGATACCAACAGACCACCTCTCAGATACATATTTATAAATCAATACAAACAAATACATGTAATAACAAAGTTACGTTATATTAGGCAATGGAATATTTAGCTTAAAATTAAATTAAATTAAATTGTGGTATATATTACATGTAATTTTTCATTAACATTGAATGTAGAAGACTGTGATCACAGTTTTTTGTGAATACTTTTGTGGATTATTATCCTCAATTCATAATTTTAAAAATACTTAATTTCAGTTATAATTAGTGAAATGATCACATAACACCTTTATTATCCAATTGTATATACCCTGTGAATTCTATCCAAGGATCACTTAATTAGAAACTCTGTTCTTAAACCTTTTATAAAAGAAATATTCTAATCTACTTTGAAGGCAGTCTTTTGTGATTTGCTGATTGGGCCTGCATATGTTAACACTTGAGTCACAACTGTGTACTCGCATCAAATGTAAATTAGGATGGCTGTCATCTCAAATCTTGTAGCGATGCTAAAAAATCTTCTTCTAGTTACTTTTGTCTAGCTAATTATGATGTTGGCTGGGGATTTTCTAGACAGCTACTAAAAAAGAGCTTTTGTTATAATTCAGGTAGAGTAATTCTAATTTTTAAAACTATTTTCTTTCTCTGTATCAACTAATACTAAAAAAGAGCTTTTGTCATAATGCAGCAAGAGTAATTCCAATTTTTAAAACTATTTGCTTTCTCTGTATCATCTAATAATTGGAAGGTTGCATGACTCTTCCTTGGAAATAAGCCATATGACTAGGTGGTATTCCTATTCTTGGCTAGGCCAAAATTAAGAAGGTGAAATTTGTTGTCTCCTAAAACACTCAGCCAGAAGATTTTTTTTTTTTATTTTGTTTTGTTTTTTTGGAGACAGAGTCTTCTATGTAGTTTAGGCTGGCTTTGAACTCTCTATGTAGCCCAGGCTAACCTCAAATTTAGGATGATACTTCTGCCTCAGTCTCCTGAGTGCTGGAATTACAGGCATGCACCACCACGCCTAGTCAGCCTAAGAACTTTAATCCCTATTTTGTTGGCCTAAACTTCCATTGTAGTTCTCTAAAAATTACCTGATGTTTTGCCTCACTTAATCAACAATTCATAGAACAACAAAACATTATTTTATGATTTCATAAGGCTTCTTACAAAGCTCCATATCTAATGTTAATAAGAAAAAATGTTTATGTTAAGGAGAGATATCTCCTTCCCTCTTTTCAAACTCTGATTGCTAAAATGTAACATTTGGGCCTTTCTTTGACTCATCCCAATCAACTTTGCAAAATATTTCTATCTTATTTCAGACAGGTTTAGTGTACAAAAAATAAGGCTTCTCTTTGTTGGATAATAGGCTAGCCAAAAGAGTGGAAATATAGAAGGGGTTATGAACCACAAAAAAATAAAGAGGAATGCAGCGTGTGTGTGTATATATGTGGATTATCCAATTGACTTTGGGCAACCTTATTGATGCACCAGTTCTCTCAGCTCCCATTCTTTATAAAAATTAAGATACTGTTAGCAGTATGTTTCATTTAAAATGAACTGTATGATTTACGGTTACCCATAGGTGTACCTTTTTTATTAACTGAATTCTAGTTCTTAGTGGAAGCTGGAAGAAAGTCTCCTTGGAGTAGCCATTTGATCATTTTCTCATCATTTCCTAAAATGGCTAAACTTCAGTAATGGCTGCTATTTTACTTCCTAAAGAAACTATCCTGAATCTTCACCTAGAGCTTATCAGGCTTTGATAATGAACAATGTGAAGAAGACATCTCTAGGTATTAGCATTAGAACTATCATTAGAGGAATCATATCATTAAAAATTATTGCCACCAGAATGACAATCAGGATAACCCATGAATAAAAGAGGTAACAGAGTTGGTGAGAAGGAATCACAATATTGAGTAAAAAGGAAGCCTTAAAGTTTTCTATTTAGTTTCTCAAAAGAATCTGAAGTCAATTGATTCCTTTCTTTAAAATTAACAGTGGAAACAGATCTGCATTGAGAATGAAGCCATGTAATCTTATTAGATTAGTTAAATATTCCTTATGTGTTTAATTTTTAAATAACTTATCTATAAAAATGAGATATGCTAAAATTTTCTCAGTCTAATAAAGGACATCTATGAAAAACTCACAACTAACATCACACTTAATGGTAAAAGACTGAATGCTTTCCACCTAAGAACAGGAGTATGACTCTTGCCACTTGCATTAAATATTGTATTACGGTTTCTACCCAGGATAACAAGGCATGAGAAAGATAAAAAGTCATTCAGATTGGAAATGAAGAGCTAAAGCTATCTCTATTCATAGACAACATTATCTTATATGTAGATAATACTAAGGAACCACTAAAAAAAGAATTAGAACTAATAAACGAGTTCAGCAAGATTGCTGAATATTAAGTGATAAAATTTTGCATCTTTGTCAGAGCTCTGGTCTTCACCTTTACCCTTGGGCAATCTTCACTAGTTCCTCCAGGCTTCCAGAGCAGACCCTTCAGCTTTCCCACACATTCTGCACTGCAGTGAGCTACAGGCCTTCAGCTTTCAACTGGGTCCTCAGCTCACCAGCAATGGCCATTTCACATTCTCTGCCTCTGATTCCACAAGTGGGCATTATACACCTATAGAGTAAATCCTTATGTATTATATTAAATCTGTCCCTCTAGTGAAGCATAACTCATACAAGCAGTAAAATTTCTGAAAATTAAATTAAGGAAACAACTAAATTTGCAACAGTATAAAAAAGAATAAAACACAGATATAAATTCTATACAAGTGAAACCTGAAAACTGCAAGATATTGTTTGAAGAAAAGAAAGTAAGCCAAATAAGGTGGAAAACATGGGCAAAATTCCCCAGTTGCACTACAGATTCAACCCAATCTCTCCTGAGTCCCTGGTGAATTTTTGCGGAAATTAGCAAGCTTATCCTAAATTTATATGGAATGAAAGGGAACCAAGAAAAGCCAAGACATTTTGACAGCAAAGAGCAAAACAGGAGAGCACACACTGCTCAATTTTAAAACTTAAAGCTACAATAAGACAGACATTATTGGCCCAGCATAATGACATGTAGATCAATGGTGCAGAAATGAGAGTCCAGATATAAACCTATTTGTGATTAATTGATTTCAACAAGGAAGGCAAGATTATAAAGTGAGGGGAAAGTTGTCATAAACAAATGGTATGTTTTACATTTACATCAATGTAACAAAATACCTGGGAAAATCTACTTAAAGGAGGAAAGGTTTATTTCAGCTTAAATTTTCAGAGATTTCTGTCCATGGTAGCTGACTCTAGTGGTTTTGGGCTTGTGTAGACAGAAACATCCACAGCAAAATGGTGTGTCAGAGGAAACTTGCTCACCTCATGCCAGCCAGAGAGCTTAGAGGGAAAAAGCCAGGGACAAGGTATAACCTTCCCAGTTATGCCCCCGGCGACCTACTTCTTCCAACTAGGCTCCATCTCCCAAAAGCCATTCAACGATAAATTCATCAAAGTTTGTACCCTTGTGATCCAATCACCTGCCAGATGTCCACCTTGAACACATGAGCCTTTGGGAGATACTTTTGACCCAAACCATAACATTTCACCTCTGGCCCCACAAAGGCTTATCTCTACCTTATTATGCAAAATGTTTCAGTCCATGCAAGACTTGCCAAATCTCAACAGGTCCAGCACTTAGATTTCTTAAAATCTCAAGTCCAAAGTCTCTTATGGGACCCATATGTAAGCTCCTATAAAATTCCAAGAGAAAGTTATATACTTTAACATATAATAGTAAGCTAGAAACAGGGTAAATAGGCCTACTCCAAAAGGGAGGAATAAGAAAAGAGCAAAGAGGAATTTGACCAAAGCAAGATTGAAACCCAGCAGGAAAAACATTAAGTCCTATAGCTCCATTTCTGGTAACGGAGGCACATGGTGGGATGATGTGAGCACCAAAGGGCTTGGACAGTCTTGCCCCTGTGGCCTTGCTGGCTGCCACCCATAAAGCTTCTCTCTCTGGCTGACTCTGCTCACTGCTTGCAATTTTCCTCAGCAGATGTTTCACAATCCTAGCATCTCTAACTTCCTGTGTCTCTGCTGCAGTTTCAGCTTTACTTTCATAGATTCATGCAAACCTTCTCAGGGGCTGCCTGCAGAGAATCTGACTCTGTATATATTGCCTGGCTTGCCAGGAGCTCCTTTGAAATCTTGGCGAAAGCCTCCATTCCTCTTGCATTCTGCATACCTGCAAAACCAGCATCGTGTGGATGATGTCAAGGTCTGTCCCCAGCTCAAGCAGTAGCTGTGCCCACTTGCATGATGGCTACAATAGCATCCAAGTGCCTGGGCAGCTGGGCATGATGCAATGAATCCTAGGGAAACAACTTCCTAGGCATCCCTCTGCAAATGAGGTGATCTAGTGCTTTCCACTCACCACAGAATCTTGCAAAGGTGTTTACACTTACCCTTGAGCTTGGAATAAGTAGGGTCAACCAATTCCTGAGAACCACTCAAGACACCTTTTCTGTTGTCCCTGCCTAAAGTACCTGTCTTTATTTTTTTAATGGTGCAATCTCTTTAGTAACAACACCCCCCTTGAATGGACATTCCCTTCTTTTCTGGCCAAACTGCAAGCTTTTAAAATCTTTCTGTTTTGTGTTTTGCTCCTGGTTTTCACTGTAAATCTGAACAAAGGCAGCCAGCAGTCCTCATGGTATAGGAAAAATATAATTCCCAACCTGTTAGATATCAAATATGCTGGGTTTATGGTCCCACAACATCAAGGAATGAAGCTGCAAACCAAAGGAAGAAGTTAGGAGAGTTTTATTGGAAATAAGGAGAGAGAACAGCTCCTGGATTTACGGGAGGGGTTCCAAGTGTGTGGTCACTGAGGCCCTTGTCAGGGATAATTTGTACAGCAGTCATAACATGGGCACCACGTGGGTGAAACTACCATCAACCTATAGAATTACAAGTATAGCCATTTAGGTAATATTAATCCAATAGGGAAACAAGTCACACAGCAGTGGTACATGGAAAGAACAAAGCCATTTTGGGAAATGGATGGGTCCAGATGCTCTGGTCATCCACCTGGGTGACTGAAGCCTATCAGACATACTGGACCAGGTGGTACTAATTACAGTATAACTCCAAGCTACTGTTTATCCCGTACTAAGGTATGTAGGCCTGGCTATTTTATCTTTATCTTGAGGCCTGTCTTTCCTCAGATGCACATCCAGCCACAATTCTGATGTCTTTATTTTTTTGTGCTGACTTCCTTGAGGGCTCAGTCCCTTGACTGTATATTAATTTCTATTTAACTTTGCTGCTATAGTATACATGCCATATGTTAAAGGTCATCCTGCCTTGAAATTTTCTCCACCAGATAAACTAGCCCATCACCTTTAAATCCAGCCTCTTGCAAAGTCTCAGAGCATGGACAAAACATACACAAGTTCTTTGCCTGAATGTAACATGAATGGCCTCTTGTCCAATTCCCAGTAGAGCCCTTGTTCCCTTTGAAGACCTCCTGAGACTGGCCTTTACTCTCTGTAATTCTGTCAGCATTCTGGTCTTTTGTGCTCACATCAGAATTACCCATTAATCTCTATGACAACATTCTAGGGCTTCTCTAGCTGACAACACCAAAATTTTCTGAACTTCTGCATAGTCCTAAAGGCTTCTGAACTACATGGTCAGGTATAATCACACCAATGACCTCACTTCTCTGGTACCGATTTTCTGGGTTAGCTTTTTATTGCTGTGACACAACACCCATAATAGCCAACTTGCAGGAGGAAAGGATTCTTTTGGCTCATGGTTTCAGAGGTTTCAGTCCACAATCAGTTGGCTCCAAGGCAGAAACTTCATGGTAGAAAAGCTGCTCACATAATAGCAACCAGGAAGTAGAGAAGGTAAAAGATCCAGAGAAAATGGTAGGGGCTGGAGACAAGATACAACCTTCAAAACCCCCAGTGCCCTACTTCTAACTGGGTCCCTCCATCTAATGGCCTATTTAGCTATAAACTCATCAGTGGTTTACTCCATTGATGAGGTTAGTGCTCTCATTATCCAGTTACCTCTCTAGGCCCCACCTCTAGAGGCGGGGCCTCTAGAGGCCCCACCACTGCCACATCAGGAATCAATTCCTCAATACACGATGTTTGAAGGGGGGCACTTCATATTTAAACCACAGCATGGTACTAGAATAATAGGATATCTACATACTAAATAATGAAGTTGAATCCCACTATACACAAAGTAATTTGAAAGGATCATTGACCAAATTGTATGAGCTAAAATTATAAAATACTTAGAAGACAACATAAATCTTCATGATTTGGGGTTAGGCAAAGTTTTCTTAGGCACAATATTAAACACATAAGAGAAAAAATAAATTAGACTTCATAAAATTAGAAATGTCTGTGTTTCAAATGATGCTAGGGAGAAAGTGAAAAGACAACCCATAGTGTGGGAGAAAAAATACTTACAAGTCTTATATTTGTTTTGTGACTTATTTTCAGAATATATAAAGACCACTTAAAACTCAACCATAAAAAGATAAATAGTCCAATTGAAAAATGGGCCAAGAATCTGAATGGAAAGTTCTTCAAAGAAGATATTAAAATGGTCAATGAGCACATGAATACATGCTCATCATTATTTATTAGGGAAATGTAAATGAAAGCCACAATGAAAAACCAATTCACATCTGTTAGTATGGCTATAATTTTTCCAAACATTTTTTAAATAAAACAACAAATGTCAGTAATGTGGATAAGGGGGAATCTTCAAACATTGCTGATGGGGATGTAATTTGGTACATGCTTTGGAAAATAGTCTGGCAGCTCCTGAAAGTTTAAATGGACTTATCTTGTGACCCAGCAGTTCTGCTTTTAGGAATAAAAACTTATATCTACACAAACACTTGCATAAAATGTTTCTAGCAGCATTGCTTATAATAACCAACAAGTGGCAAGAACTGTTGATTGATGTAGTAAAATGTTCTGTATCCATTAAGTGGAATATTACTGGGCAAATAAAAAAATGGCTGATTTAGTTCACAACATCCTGTGAAGGAAGTAAATCATGAAAAATATGAACAATGTCCAAAACAGGCCAATACAGAGAAACTGAAAGATTAGTGGCTGCTTAGGGCTGAAAGGGCTAGAGGAAAATAAGAGTGACTGCTAACGGGCACAAGGTTTCTTGCTGCAAAAATGAAAGTGCTTTGATTGTGGTGGTGGGTGAACAATTCTGTGTATGTACTAGAAAACATTAAATCCACTTTGATATGCACATCTAATCTCACATTTCCTCTCCCCTCCAAACAGGGGAAGGGATGAATTAAGACAAATATCTAAAACAACTACTTCTGTATAACTGCAGAAGTAATATTTATATACATAGAGAATGATATTAGATATCATATAACAGAAACTGCAAATCTTATAATACCTACTGAGTCCTTTTAATACATCTGCTCATTTAATGTTCTTAACATCTGTATCAGGGTAAAGAATAAGTAGTTTAGAGAAATGTTATTGTTATGGCTTGTATCGAGATGTCCCCCCAAAGCTTCTTGTGCTCATAGGTGGGGCTTTTCAGAGGTGACTGGACCTAGAGTATGAGTGTGAATTAAAGGTGTGTGAATATGGATTAAAGGTGTCATAACTAAATTAGCCCACTGATCGGTTTAGCATAGTTCTGGTTGTGGATAATGGGAAGGCCTACCCTGGGTGTGGGTGGTTACACCCAAAATGCTTATGGCTTGGATGGGATAAAAAGGAAAGTGAGGGTTGCTGCTGCTGCTTCCTGCCTGCCTTGCTGTGGACTGTTTCTCCTCTGCCACATCTTTATGTCATGCAGCTCTGCTTTGGAACCAGCCAACTATGGACTGAAACCTCTACAGACTGTGAGCTGAAATAAACCTTTCCTCCCTTAACTTGTACATGTCTGGTATTTTGTCCCATAAATAAGAAATATAGCCAAGACAGTTGTGCTTTCTCCAAACTCACGAATCTCAGAAGTGATGGAGCTGAGACTTACAGGACAAGCCCTGAGCTGTGTTGTGAGTCATTCTATAGAGCTAAAGCTAAAACAAATAAGGGAAACCAGGACAACAAAACCTATAGGACCAGGGGTTAGGAAACCAGCTATTTCTGGCTCTACCATTCTCTGACTTCTGAAACCTTGCACATCCCCAGCCTCTCTGCTGTCTTTCAATATTAAATTCAGGGCATTATAATATACTGGTGATCTATAGAATGTCTTTGAAGAACAGTAGGTTTTTGGGAAAGTAAAGATAGTATGCAGAAGTGAGTCTCATAGATATGGTAAAACATTCTAAAAGTTTGTATTTTGAAGACTTTCCTAGTTCTTTAGTAGGAGTATTTGTTTGTTTTCTGACGTTATAACCAATGCCTGAGACTGAGTAATGTATACATCGAGGAGACTCATTTAGTTACAGTGCTGGGGTCTGAAAATCCAAAATCAGGTGACCCCTTTTGTTTGGCTTCTGTGAGGAGCTTATGGTAGATGGTATCATACAGAAGTCTCTAGAAGGGATAAAGATATCACATGGAAGACAGGAAGCCAGACAGAGCCAGGCTTGCTCTTTTGTAATAATCATCTGGTGAGAACTAACCAGAGTCCCACAGGATCTACATGGACTCCTTCTGAGGGCAGTGTCCCCAGTAAACTAATTAGTCCCCAGTTGGCCCCATCTCTTAAAGGTTTTATCACCTCCTACATTGCTACTCTGGGAATCAAGCTTCCAAAATACTAATTTTTGGAGGACACATTCAAGACATATCCAAACCAAGACATTGTCTCAGCCCAAGAAGGGGAGAGAGCATGTGGCATCATTGCTTGGCAGAGCAGTTTCAAGTATAACTTAAGAACATAGTCTGGGCAGCTTTATCATAGATAGTTTTTGTAGCCCTTTATTGTTACCATATATATGGAGCTCATGGTCCCACAACATCTAGCAATGAAGTTGTGAACCAAAGGATGAGGTTAGGAGAGTTTTATTGGAAATAAGAATAGCTCCTGGGATTCCAGGAAGGGTCCCGAGTGGGTGACTACATGGTATCTCTATCCAGAGCTAATTACAGATAAGCAGAGCACAGAAATTACTCAATTATTTCATGGGCACCTATCACGAGTGGCTCTGTAGATTTAAAATGACCAATTGCAACTCAGGCCTCTAACCCAATTTTTCAACATATAAGGCTAAAAGGAAACTGGGATTTTAGAGGAAAAAATAACTAGTTATTTTGCATTTTAAATTCCTCAAAACTCAAGCATTTAGTAGGGAGTGGCTGCACCTCCCTTTAGGAAGGAATGGGCTGCATTCCATATTTTCCAAGGAAGTTCATTGTGTTTTAAATTCCTCAAAACTCAGGAGCTTAGTAAGGAGTGAGTGTGATGCCCTTTAGTATGGAGGGCGCTGCATTCCATGTTGCTTGAGAAAGTTCATCCTTGATCCAAAGTCCTAGTTCACTGTCTATTCTTATTTCAACTCCTATCAATATGGCCGATTACCCAACTCTATCTCAGGCTCTTGCCCTAGCCAACTGCCTCACTCATAAGCTAACTAAATAAATTATACTTTACATCGTGACCCAGAACGTTTAGGTTTCTACAGTCAGGCTTCAAAATACACAATAGAGGTAAATGTCATGTATCAGTTAAAATGATTTAATAGAGAAGTCAGGAGGAGCCGCCTGTCTGTTAACATCTAACACTCATGTCTGAGACTTTGGGAGAGTCCAGTGTCCTCCTCAAGGGCCTCACAAGGTCCCGAGGAGCTTACATTCTCAGGGTTACCCCAGGCTCCCAGGTACAGTGCCTTCTAAATTATTTCAGTTCACATCTCTTTGTTTCTATTGTGTAGTTTTCCATACAAACTCCCAAGATGCAGTGCCAGTGACTTTTTAATCTTAAAAACCCTGCGGCCACTTCCACAGCTTTGTTTTTCATGCTTTCTTATGCCCCTCTGCCATTCCTAGGTTAAATTCCTGATTCACAGTATCTCAGAATGAGACCTAATTTAGAAAGTGTCATCACAAATGTCATTCATTAAGATACTGGAAGTAGATGGGTCTCAAATCAAATATGACGAGTGTTCTTAGAAAAAGAGGAAATTTGGACACAGACACACACAAACAACAACACTGAAAATGCAAGAAGAGATCAGGGGGATGCAGTAGAAATCAAAGACTCCAGCAAACACAGAGAAGCTGGGCCAGGAGCGTGGAAAAGGTTCTCCGCTTTTCTCCCTCAGACAGCCCTCAGAAGGAGCTGGCCCTACTGACACCGTGATCTCAGACTGCCAGCCTACAGAACTGGAGACAACAAATTTCTGACATTTAAGATACTCACTGAGTCGTCCTTTGCGATTGTAGCTCCAGAAAGCTAACACAAACTCCCATCATTTTTCTAGGCCCTTCTATTCTCTCCTTTTTCTCCCCTCCTGTTGTTTTATTTTTTAATGTATAGAAATTTTGTTTTCATTTTCCAGTTTTGGTTCCCACTAATTCATGCTCTCAGGGTCTTGTTTTGCTCTCACAGGTTGTCAAAGCTTCTCTTAAGTCCTTCTATAAGAATAATTCTGGTGACAACAGATATTCTTTGGTGTTTGTTTGTTTGTTTTTGGTACCAGGAATCAAACTCAGGGCCTCACGCTTGCCAAGCAGGCGCCATGCCGCTGAGCTATATCCTCGGCTCTGACAACAGATAAATTAATAAAATTTTCACTGCCTTACATTTAGCTGAAATTCATGACTATTAACAGTTGAAAGAAAGGTGAAAGTTAAGTTAGGCTATACTTCTCTTTTGTTTTGTTTTTGTTTTTTGTTTTTTCATCCTAAGGAACAGATATCCAAAGAAGAGGTTTGATGAAAGCACAGATAACTAAAAGGAATATTTAAGGTCAAACTTTTGTTTTGTTAATTTTGGCTTGGTTTTGGTTGGAGAATTTTGTTATTATTATTCTTGTTAGTTTATTTAATTTATTTTTATCACAATGTAACTATCTATAGGAAATATTTCCTTTTTATAGAGAAGTTATAATATAAATAATATCTTGAAAACCATTGACTCATGTCCTAGCTTAATAATTGAAGAACTATTAATGTAATTGTGAAGTTGTAACAACTTGCTTCTAAAGAGATTTAATGAATCTATTTTATTTCACAAATAAAAACTCACTGTATTTGTCATGTACAACAGGTTTCCAAATATGTATACATTACGGAAAAGCTAAATCAAGCTAACCACCATATGCATTTTCTCATGTACTTATTTTTTATGCTGAGAACACAAAATCTAAAGTATTATCACTGGATTTTGGGGTGCTGGAGTCTCCTGGAGGTGGTTTCTAGGTTCTTTCTGTCTTGAGCAAGGAATTGGTCAAGACAAGCGCAAATGGTAGCAAAGTTTTGTTAGAGGTAGGAAAAGAAACAGGCTCTGCAAAGCGAGTTTGGGCCAAGTATAAGTAGGAAAAGAAGCATACCCTACAGCATGAGGGCTAGCCACCATAGAAAGGAGGGCACAGTGACAAAAACTCAGTGGTGACTGTCATTTTTGTAACAACCATTCCTCAGGCTAACTCCAGGTCTGGGCCATCCTCTCAGAAACCTGCTCAAGTTTTCACGAGAAGTCCGCGTGAAGGGGTTTGGGAACTGCCTCTGGAATGTGTTCTGGGATTTTGTAATTCACAGGTCACGTCTACTTCCCCAGCCACCTTGCTATGTCCCAATCTCCTGTCTCAGACTTAGCAAAGTTTGATAATAAAATACATTGCTGTTAATAATAGTCACCAGGTTGTACAATAGATCTCTTCAATTTATTTCTCTTAATTAACAGAAATTTTATATCTTTACCCAACATTTCCCAAATCCTCCTGCCCTGGTAACCAACATTCCACTGTTTCTGAGTTTAATATTTTTAGCTTGTATGTATGAATGAAATCGTGTAGTTTTGATTTTCTGTGCTGGCTTTTTTCATTTCACATAATATGTTCTAGATTCATCCATGAAATCATGGATTTCCTTTGTTTCTAAGGCTGAATAATATTCCACTGAGTATGTACACTACATTTTCTTTATTCATTCACCTGTCGATGGACATTTAGCTTGTCTCCGTACTGTAGCTATTGAGAATAATACCATAATGAACATGCAAGTATAGCTATCTCCTTAACATATTAATTTTATTTCCTTGGATACATACCTAGTGGTGGGACCACTAGATCATATGCTAATTCTCACTTTAATTTGTTGAGGAATTTAGATAGTATTTTCTATAATGACTGCACTAATTTACATATCTACAGTATATGATAGCTCCTTTTTCTCCACATTGTTGCCAGCATGTCATCTCCTGTCTTTTTTATAAGAGCCATCTTAAAATGTGTGAGGTTTTATCTCATTTTGGTTTTAATAACCCTGATGGTTAGCGATATTGAGCATTTTTTCATATATCGGTTGATCATTTGTGTGTCTTTTTAAATAAAGGTCTATGCAATTCTGTTGCTCATTTTTAAATCTGGTTATTTGTTTTCTAGTTATTGAGTTATCTGTTTTCCTTTTATATTTTGACTATTGTCATATATGTGATTTGCAAGTATTTTCTCCTATTCCATGGGTTGTCTCTTCATTCTCTTGATTCTTTCAATTGCTGCGCAGAAGCTTTTTAGTTTGATATAATTTTATTTGCCTACATTTGCTTTTGTTGCCCACACTTCTGGAGTCATATACAAAAAAAACAGTACTTAGATTAGTGTCAAGGAGCTTTCCTTCTATTTTTTCTAGTAATGCAATACATTTAGTTCTAAGTCTTTAATCAGCTTGGAGTTGTTTTTACATGGTGTGAGATAAAAGTTTAATTTCATTCTTCTGCATTGATATCCTGTTGTATTAAAGAGATTATTCTTTTCCTCATCATGTGCTCTTTTTTTTATTGTGTGTTCTTGACACTTTTATAAAAAATACAACAGTTGACTATAAATGTTTTGGTTTATTTCTTTCTATTTTGTTACATTGGTCTATGTGCCAGTTTCTAGGCCACTACAACACTGTTTTGATTACTCCAGCTTTGTAGTTGATTTGAGGATTTGGTAGTGTGATACCTTCACTTAATACTTTGGCTGAAAATTGGTTTGGCTATTTGGAATTTTTTGCTATTCCATACAAGAGATTTTAAAACTTACAGGAGGATATTGTTATTTCTTGTTTTCAGATTGGAAAACTGGGCCCTTAGTAGATAAATGCCCCAAGTGTTCTAGCAAATGATTTATATCAGAGAGTTGTTGTATCTTATTATTTCTTAAAATTTTTATTACTTTTTTAGTTTATTAGTACATGTGTGTAGTACATATTTACATTCCTTCATTCCTTGTGGACAGCTGGTATCTGTGCATAAAACATCTTAATTCCCTTTTTCAACTGCATTCCACCATCCTCCCTTTCCCTTCTCCACCCATTCTTTGATTCCTTTTTCTTTGTTTTTGGTACATGTTTGCAGTACATAATGTTTACATTCCTTGTGTGGAGTTGGCATTTGTATGTAACATCCCAGTTTTAGGGCAGAAAATTTAATTAAACACTTTGAAAAATATCAAGACATGTAGGCAATATCTCTCTGTTAATTCTCATCTCTATCTCCACCATACTGAGACTAATCTTTCTAAAATTTAAATTACATCACTCGTTTGTACCCAAAATTTTCTAAATTGCTCTCTATTCCCCCACAGTTCTTAATCTATGGTTCGAATATCTCAGTGATCTGAATGCAATCTATTTTTCCAAAAATATCATCTAACCTCTTATATTTCTCCTGCCACATTCTCTAAGGTCGAAAACTAAAACAGAAAAACTAGTACTATTTACTACTTTTTACACATTCTCTCCACTTTCTCCATCTTATGCCTTTGATCATGTTCTCTTAGCTTGAAGTGACTTTCCCCACTCTTGACTCCATGTAGCCACATCTTTTCTACACCTCATGGAGCATCTTAAGTGCTACTTCTGTTGGGAAGTGTCTAAGCAGGCAGAAGTAAGGAGGGGATTTTCTTATTTCTGAACTCCTGCAGCACTTTGTTACTACATTTTTATGACATCTGTCCTCTTGTATTATATAGTTATTTGTATCTTATTATATCCCACTTATTATTGGATCCCAAAATTTGAAATAGTAGCTAAGGAGCTAATTTTGGCCAAGATTATCCTGTCACTTCTAATATTCTCCTCAAAACAGTTAATTCATATGTATTCTTTGAAGGGATATCTTGTGTTATTTCATGCATTTATTCATATTTCCTGTCAGTTGTTCTGCTATAACTTTTATTAATTATGCAGTAGTACATGAGTTTCATGTTTTAACCTATCAAGCAGCAGTGGGACGGAGCCAGTTAAATTTTCATTGGAAGCTGTTATTTTTATCTCAAAGCATCCTATTGGGGTTTCCTTGAGGTGAGTGATGGAATATTAAAGAGGAAGACAGGACTAGAAGGGAAAAAACTAATCATCTTGTCCCATTGCTAAGACTAGAGTGAGGAATCATGGGACTGGTTTTTACTTGCTGGCCCTGAACTGAGGAATGAAGGTATTTGCATATATTAGACAGAAGTAGGAGAGTTCTTGATTCCAGCAGTGCTTCTTCTAAAAGAAAATGAATTCACAGAAAATCAGGCTGATTAACTGGCAAGCTATAGAAACTCCTTTAGCTGGTCAGCTGACGACTTAGGCTCTCAATACATTGTCAAGAAGGACGTACTGCAATTAAATTCCCACTCCATTGTATCTAGATTCATGGTCATGTTCTGGATTTGTAGGCACAGCTTTAGAACTGAAAATACTATGGCTTCAAATACAATGTCTAGGTAACTTAAGAAAAATCTTTATTTCTTTCCATTTTACAAAAATATAAAGTTTTCATCCAGCCTTATGAAACTCAAACCCTTGTACTGCTGTGCCAATCTACAGTTCAGAAACTTGAGCTTTAAAGATTGGAAATGAACTCAGTTTTGCTGACACTGCATACCCATTAGCCTTACTTCCCCAGTGAACTGTGAGGTCAGAATCACTTATGTCCTATAAATACAATTAGCAAATGTCACTCTGGCATGAAAGTCCACAATAACAAACCAGCATGTTGTAGTCTAGAGAATTTTATTTGCATTTGTCTTCCTTCCCTATGAAGAATAAATTTCCAGTTAGAAAAGGATGACCAGCATGAGAATTTTGTCTTAGTTCATTTTCTTGTGGGATGTTCAAATCCATCAGATGCATTTAATCATGGCCGTTGTTGCTGGCATACTTCAGAGTATAGTCAAACAAACCAACATTCCATAGTTATTAGTTTACTGACCAAGAATAGATGGAGAAAGGTAGGTAGCATGCTTAGCTTTCTGCATTTCACTATGGAATTAGTGCAGCAGACTCACTCATAGGAAACTACTGCTTTCAAAAGGCAAACATTCACAAAAGAGAGAAAACTAGGATTTCACTTTGCCTTCATAGATCTAACAACACCTAGGGATTCTCTGCAGTACTGAATTTAAGGTTTAGCATGTGACCATGGAAAAATATTGAAATTCTACAGATCAACAATGTTAAAGTTCGTGGCCAACCAATCCGTTTGACCACTTTCTTCAAATATCTTGTTTGTCTATTAAGATATATATAAGATGAGCAAGTTACTTGGTCAATGATTTCCAAGAAAGGCTGAAAATCAGAATACCTTTAAAAAGTTTTTGTAATATCCAAAGTCCCTGAAAGAATCAGAATCAGCGGGGCTGGGGAGGTGGTTGATGAATATGCATTTGAGGTTGAGAAAATCAGCTTCAAATGACTTTGATTTGCATTTAGGTCTGAGGACTAATCAAGTAAACCACCTTTCTCCAGCTGTTGGTCTAAGGATATTGATAAATCACTTCAGTGTTCTTATATTTCTTTAAATTTCAATTAATTTATTCCTTTTATGGACTTGTACAGAAAGTAGAATGTGGTGAGTCACAAATTACCTAGCTCAATAAATTAACTCTTGTTTCCTACCATCTAATAAACCACAACACCACTATCATTGTCTGCCATCTCAAATACACACTTTTCATTTGGTTTTATCTAGTTTTAGTGGTATATATAGTGGGATAATTAAAATATTGAAACTCTTCTCCAGTGCTAGGTTGCTTAATGTAAAATTATTGTATGTTCCTGAGCATATTTTATATTTGAGGATCTTATAGTCTATTGAAGAAAAAAGAAGTTTTAAAATAGGATGTAATTTTGTGTAGTAATAAATGCAATAATAATTTTTAAATGCAATATAAGGAACAAAAATGATAGAAATGATGGGAATTTCTAGAGAAGGTTTTTCTGAGGAGTCAATTCAGATGAGAAGCCTAGTAGTAGAGACATTACCTGTTCTATTTTTAGAACCTGAATAGATATTAGTTGAATGAATGGCAAGAAGGTCGTGCCTCATCCAATCTAAGGAATGAGTCTGTACAGCAGTACATTCTTGGAATGTTCTCAGAACAGCAAGTTCACTGCGTCTGAAGTCCAAGCACAGGACATCAGCTAGGAGGACTGAGCTGGGACTTCATGAACTGGGGTCTGAGAGTCTTGATAAAAAGCTTGGACTTCATCCTCTGTGCTGAGGAGAACTCATTAGAATTTAGTCAGAGAAGTGATATGATTTAGTTTATATTCTATAAATATATCGAGTCTTCTACAGGGAAAGTAGATCATGGGATCCAAAGGTGGAAGCAAAGACCAGACAAGAGAGGCCTTCTGAAGAGTAGGGGTTGCGGAGCTCCGAAGGAAGGCTCAGATTCCGGATATATTTTAAAGGTAGACCTTTGCTAATAGATTGGCAATGGATATTAAAGAAAATAAGGGTCAATGATTCACACCTTTATTTGGTTTGTGATACTGGGTAGATAGTACAATCCTCTGCTGTCATGCAGACTAAGGTGAGGAATCAAAAGTTCAGCCTTCAGTTTACCAGACTAAACTACCAATCAAACTTCAAGCAAAGATGTGGTGTGGGCAGCTGGATTCATAAATCTGGAGTTCAGTGTTCTGGTCACCCAAAGAGATCCAGAAGTCACCAGCGAAATGCACATTCGGATTGACCTTGCTGCCTTCAGCTTGTTCTTTTGTTTTGTTTTGCTTTGTTTCCTTTCTTCTCCTCTCCAAAATTACTCCCACCTTCCCTCTTTTATGACTTCTACCACCTTCCTTTGCATCCTCCTCTGCCATATAGACATACTTCCAGAATCCACAGGCCTCTTACTTTTTTTTCCCTATATTTTTTTTCAGTATGAGATTTGTTATTTCTAGCTTAGAAATATACGTTTATACTAGAACATTCATATTCTACCGCATGATTCCTGAGGTTACTCCTTCCATTCTGGGCTTCAGTTTTCTCATTTGCAAAACATGGCCAGGTTATGTCAATGAATGGGAAGACAGTGGGGTGTTTTGTGTGGGTAGCATCATTATTCTTGTCAATGATGATGTTTAGGTAAGTTCCCATTGAACAAAGTGTCCATGAGCAGAAATGGAAATTGAAAAAAAAACAATGGCTTAAAATGATCTTTCCATTACTTTCCATAACTGAATTCAATTTTCCGTGAAACACATGTGGGCTGAGGGAATACAATCAGAGGTGACTGGTGTTTAATGCCTAAAATTAAGGCTCGATATTGTCTATAGTCTTGACACCTGATAAAATCAGTAGGGCTTCAAAAGACCTAATCCTCAACTCCTATCCCCACTCTGCTTCCACAGGTGTGATTCCGTAGCAAACAACCCTCCTTGTGAAAGGAACCAAGGATAGTCCTGCTTATCCCTGAATAATGGGTTACAATCTCTTGTCAGACTATGGAATTATTCACACAACTCAATGACACCCTCCTGTTTGAACCTAGGGGCACCTCATCCATTTGTCACTATAATGTCTGATTCTTATGGCCCCTGTTTGTCCACTCTGCCTCTAAGTACAAGCCCACTATGGGCTTCCATAATGTGTGGTGTCATCCTCCCCCAGCTCTGATTATATTTGACTAATAAACTGTACTCAGTCTCATCTGTCTAGTATCATGAGTTCAGCCACCTGCATTAACATAGGCAAGGAATCCCCCTTCCCCTCCTTCACCAATGACATGAGTAAAACAAAACACCAAGCAAGCAAAACACTGAGTGAGACACATTTGTGTAGAAATTTTTAAAGCCAACGTATAATTTTGTTGCCTTCTTTTCATATGACATCACAGTGACCGGACAGGCTTGGTTGTAGTTTTGGTAGGCAGTTTCGGAAGGAGGAGAGAGATCGGCACTGGTTGGCATTTCTCCCTGCGATTATAGAGAGACTGAACATAATTTAGCCGAAGCCAAGTTAAAAAGAGATTTATGCCGAAGAGGGGAGAGCTTCTAGATACCAGCATATCAAAAAGAAAGTAAATGGTATTGTCTTAGTTCTATATGTAGAATAAGTGTTTTATATATTTTTCTACTTTAACCTTGATCGCAACGTTACAGGACTCATAATTACCTCTCATCTTGGGAGAGGGTTAGAAACTTTGTTAGGATCAGCTAGTAAAGTGAGTTTTCTCACCCTCAGCATTAGTGACATTTGAAGCTGGACTTTGTGGTAGAGGTAGATGGGGAAAGTGCCCTCTTGTGCATTATGGGATGTTTAGCAGTGTCCTTGGCCTCTTCCCAGTAGCTGTTCCTCAGTCATTACAATCTCCAATGTCTCCAGTTTTGCCAAACATCTCCTGGGGGACCAAGTAGACCTTAGCTGAAAACCACACCAGTAGAGTCACAGGCATGAAATCAAATACAAGTCCATCTGGCTCAAATGTCTATGGGGTCATTTTTCTCCAGCCCTACAGATGAAATTGAGGGTACTCAAAGTAAAAAGCAGTGACCCTTCCTGACTTGGCCTGGAACCTACCTGACCTGCTCAGTGGATAAGGAAAGAAGACAGATTCTCATTGCCCTCACTCACTTACCAGCACTGACATCTGGCTCTAAGCAGCACAGCTCACAGTGTGTAAAATTTCCATATTCTATTACTAAATAGCTGAGACAGTCTTCCCCACAGAGGATGTTCTTAATAAATTATAGGTCTGAGCTAGAGAGTGATGAGTCTGAAGAAGGGTCACGATGAGTCTTTCTTTACTGCTATTAAGAAAAAACAAAACCCTGGTTAACCACATGGACCATACGGGGAATAAATCAAGAAAACTTAAATATCTACTAGAAGGAATTTCTGAAGCCAGGAAATATAGCACACGCTTGCTCTTCTGCCAACCTGTGAAAAGACTCATGTCTGACTCATGGTGAACTGTGTCCTATGGCCAGGAGCCAAGGGCTTTTGGTGAGGCCAGGGGCATGAAAGGAACATATGTCTACTAGGCCAGCTCCTGCCTCTTCATTAAGGGACAGATATAACACATCAGCACATCAGGCCTTGGAAAGGCAGGCTAAAGGTTCGAATGCTTTACTACAAAATCGTATGGTCTCACTGTGCTCACTCAGAGAAGGAGAAACAACAGGAAGCCACTAGTCTTTGGAGCTTGTAGGGGGTGTCTGGTTTTGTTCTGTAAATAAAATGAGAGATTTTTCTTTCCTGTGGCTGTCTAATCTGTGCTGATATGCTCCTCTATTTGTGAAGATGGTGTCTTCAGTTTTGCTGATATTCTGCTCCCCGTGGACAAATGTTTAAAGAAAAGGAAAACTCCATAGTCCATGAGGAATGAGAGAAAATGTACCACCATCTCCCCTAATGTACCTCTGCCTTTTCTGTCATTCCAAGTGTAACAGCTCCACCTTGCTCCTTCAGCCAACCAACGAATGTCCTCAAGTAAATCACCACAGGCACAAAGGCCCCAAGGGGCCACCAGTGCTCAACCTCCTGACAACATAGTCTTTTAAACTTGAATCTAGATGTCGAGTTACCCTGGCTGCAATTATTAGACCACAGCCTAAAAAAATGGGCTGGAACTGCCCCTTCCCATTTTTCACACTCCTCCCTTTGAGTCCCTGGATTGATTGATTTTTCTTTTTAAGATTTCCAGTGTCATTTCATTTTAATTCGCTTCGTTGAAAAGTTGGTGAAGATACTTGCTTAGCTATGGACTTTGGAGAATAATTCAAAGTCATTGTGACATGTATGTGGGCAGGGGGACATCTAAAGATTTCAGTCTAATATATACAGTAATCATGCATCATGATTTTATTTTTCTAAAAGAAAGCAGTGAAGATTCTCCTGGAGAATTGTTCACTGCTAAGTGAAGGACTTTGGATAAGTGGAGTCAAGATAGAGTGCCACAAATATAAGTTTCCCTCTCCAACATCATGACTGACAGCAAAATCTCGAAGCTGTTCTGTGATGTGTTGCTGATAGTTTACAGTTTATTTAAGAGTTATGGCTTCAATGTGTGCATGGAAATGTACAGAATTTCAGCTGTTTGGAGTTCTCTGCTTTGAGGCTATGTTTAATCTTCTTTAGGGATAAATAATTTTTATTATTTTAGAGTCTCTCTTCTGTAGCATCCATTCACATGTGAGGCATTTACTGTAGGTGAGCAGTGGCACTTCCAGGCCCTTGGTGGGTGCAAGGGGATTTTTGCAGAGGGTCTTCTTGCTTGAGCAGCCTCTTTCCACTGATGAAAGAAATGCAACATTCTCAGGCTTTGGAAATTTATCTTTGTTTAGTGCAATTGCACCAAACATATGGGTCTTTAAAAGATGCCTGAGGATCTAATGTGCTTGTCTGAATGTTGAATATGGATGTGGTACGTTTCTATGAGACCAGTTTTCAGAGGGTTCATAACTTTTTTTTTCCCAATAGTTGTGAAACTTAACTGACTGCTTATTCTACTCCTTTATTTATTTCTTTTTTGCTTTGTTTTTTATTCTTTGCTTTTGAGTAACTTCTTCCTCCACCTGTGAATATCATCTCTTTGAATCTCCTACTGCAATAACTGTTTCAATAAAAGAAATCCCTTCTTAGATTGGAATCAGTAGAAATAAATAGCAAAACCTAACTAGTGATCTATTCCACATTTATATGGAAAAAAGAAAAACCAAGCTATTATTTCTGGCTTTTGTTTTCTTTCTTTCTTTCTTTCTTTCTTTCTTTCTTTCTTTCTTTCTTTCTTTCTTTCTTTCTCTTTCTTCCATGTTTTAGCACTTATGGATTCTTATGTCAATCTTAGATTAGCTATGTTCATAATAAATCAATCATATAGTGACCTAATTTTTCAACATATCTTAGTTTATTCTATTTAAGAACATTTTACTTATATTAAATGGTAACAAAACATAAATTAAAGCAAAGTGTTACCCACAAATTCCTTCCTTTCTGTCTCCCAGTTTCTGTATAAAAAGAAGTATCACTTTGGGGAAATTACTTGCTAGGTATGAGTTTCCCTTATTTGAATAAAAACAAATTCATATTTTTTCCTTCAAACTTTGCTAAGTCTCTTCATGAGACAAAACTTTTCTCTCTACTTAGTTCTGCGTGACATGTAAAGGCTCTGCACTGAAGCACCTGCAACAGCATTCAAACAGCCACAGCTTAGAACCCCGACGTAAGCCAGGTGCTCAATAAATAGTTAGTGAATGAATGAGATATAGTTAACAAAATTAGAAGGTTTCTCTGGCCACAGGAGCAGAAATTAATTTTTTGAAACCCCCTCATTAAATTGTAATGTGTAAGAATTAATGAGTTTGACGAAGATGGGCAGTTCAGACACCTAATTGTTAATGACCTCCGTCTAAGATCACCACATTCTCCCTAGCTTTTCATTAATTTCAACTCTATCAGCATGATAATCTCAGGAAGTAATTTTAGGGTCAAAAACATGCAAAGATTTGTTCTAATTTTCATTTAAACTATATGAAATGCCGTCACTATTCTGTCAACTTCTCTGTTCACTTTACTTGGGTATCTTACAATGTACAGGAAAACAAAACCTTATACACACTTTCAAAGGTTTACTTTCCCATCTCCCTTACTTGATCTCTCCTTTAACATTTTAAGTTATTCAACACCGAATTGTCATCTCATAAGCAGGTTAAAGAAGTAAATATTAATGAAATTAATGTATAATTTGGTGAAGAATTATAGCTTAAGTGATTGGCCAGTTGTCAAAATACAAATGAAAAATCTTCACCAAAATTTTTCAAGGATTATGATTTTCATTATCTGAAAATTGTCACTAAATCATCAACACACCAGTTGTTCTAAAGCATGAAAACACTGAATTACCATTTTTCTTTCAAATTCTTAATTCAGTCAACCACAATAGTCAGCCTTGTGACATAGTATGTCCTTGAGCGATTCTTTGAGCTAATATTGATCGCAATAATGATTTTCCTAAGTCAAAATTGACTTTGCAATACAAGTTTTGTCATGCACGTTTCTCAAGAGCAGGACTTGGCACAAAGGTTCATAATGTGAGGCTGTGTATTGAACACTCTTAGCATGACTTAACTAAAGCATAATTGTATTCATTGGAATCCATTAGAATGGGTCTTTTTTGCTTTAAAAATCAAGTAATACTTTTTAAAAATAACATAGCCTGTTACTAGCAAGTGTACAAATTCATTGAAGATTTATTGTCTACTTCATGTCACTGACTTTTCTATCCACTGCACCCATAGAATAGAACATAACAGAGCAAAATCCCCATTATCATGGAGCATATCATGCAGGGTGTCTTAAGTCACCATAGAGACTTCTACCTTGAGCCAGATGGATAATAGTTGGAAAGTTTGAGAGAGTGAGACATGATTGGCATGGCTTGATTTATGTTTTGAAAAGAATATTCTGCCATGTGAAAAAAAATATAGTAAGATAAGGATAGCAGAAGGGCACCAGCTGTACTCCAGGCAGAGGGGATGGTGGATTAGACAGAAAGTTAACAGTAGACACGAGGCAATATGGTTGAACACTGGATAAACAGAAGGTAGAACCAAGTGGCTGTACTGATAAAGTGGATATGAAGTATGAGGAAAAAGAGGGGTCAATGATGGCACAAAAGGGTTTGGAACTAAGAAACAGGAAATACTGAGTTACCATTTACCAAAATGTATACGACTGCAGAAGAATGTTTGGAACACTGAAAGTTTGGTTTTTGATGTGTTTTGATTAGCATGTTGTCAGACTCAAATGTTATGCACAGCAAAACATTTTTTAGTTTATTCATTCACTAAACTAATCTTGGTTAAGCACCTACAATATAATAGACACTGGACACAGTAGATATGTACTCTGCCCACACTTTGAGCTTAGGGTTAGTCTAGAAGTCTGCTACTAAGTAAGGAATAATACAAATAAATAAGCAAAATGAAAGTCACAAATATGAAAAAGTGATACGAAAATAAAGCACATAATATAGACACTGTGGCTTTTACCTACTTCAGGAAATTGAGAGGCTTTTCTGAAGAAGTGAAGGCTGAGATGAGATTTTAAGACAGACAGATAAAACATATCCTGTTCTAAATGAAAATGGCTAGTATGATGAACAAACAACTTTAATTAATGTCAGTGTCCAGGACATAGTGAAAACAGGAATTCAGGACTCCAGAAGTTTCTAGCAAAGAGAATGGAAACAAATGAGGAAAGGAGTACTACTGCATAGGAAATATGAGAAAGAAGCTACTTCAAAGTGAAATTTCAGAATCTTCTCCACTTCCATTTTGCTAAAAGGAAATGTTAATCTTTAACACAGTACAGCAAAAGAACTAATTAGACTATCCACTAAAGACTGAATACGGAGTATTTGTAAGAGTAGAATTATCATGCCACCAAGTATTGTTTTGCATACCATATTTATTGTCAGTTTGTCTCAATTTCCTACCCCTGTCACTTTTTATTACAAAAGATCATATTTGCATTTTATTCAACACTCTGCAAATATAGGACAACTCTTCACAAACATTTATTTTTTAAAAATTGCCAAAGTCAGTTTGTTTAGTGATTACTGTATTATTGCTGCCATGCTTCTCTGTCATTTATTGTCTTTGTGAATTGAATTCTGACAAAAAATGGAAAGGGGCCTGAGGGGGGACACCTACTGTCTCTATATATGAGAAAAGCATGTAGTAATGAGAAAAGTAAAAAAAGATCTTGAATAACTTCAGCTTGCATCAGAAATTCTGTCAGACTTTCTGTTCTTGTTGAGTTCCAGTAAAACATAAAAAAGAGATTGATGCAGTATTGGATTGAGTGAAAGCATCTGTATTTTTCTTAGGATTTCTTGTCACAACACTGATTCTGAGTCACCTTAGTGTGTAAGGAAGATAAAATTGATTCTGTAGTCGTGGATCATCACCATGACTTTCAGACATAAATATCCCAATGATTTCCTAAAACCATAGTTTGTGCACATCAGCAGTGCACTGGATGTTGAATGAAGAAAACATGGACTCCATGATGACAACAAGAATCTTCTACTATCCTGAAGCTGTTTGCCCATGTCTGTTTCTTGCCCTTCATCTATTCTGCTTTGTACCATGGAGAGATTAACCACTGCCTGATACCAAGAAAGGAATCTCAGGCTGCCCTGGTCTGGCATTTATTATGGTGTGATCACCCTTCAGGTATCCTCACCTGCCTCCTTCATTTACTCCTGAATCAAGTTTAAATAATAAAGAATACTAAAATGTACACAAACAACATACAGTGTAAGCTTTACGTTTATGCAGTTTATTGCTTCTTGGCCTTTTGCCTAAGATCAAGTGAAGTTTATGCAGTTGTTCTACACACATTTCAAATTTCATCAATTACTTATCTAGTCCATTGATAATGCTGGTAAAGTCTTATTTTTACATGTGCTGAGAATTCTCAAAATCATAGATAAATGACTTGAGAGCAGAAAACAATGAAGTGGATATGGCAACAGAAGACTTTCAGAAAGCCACATTTCAGGGAACTAAGCTCTAAGAAATGAGTTGGTGATGTCCCCAAAGATTTGGATACTTGTGATAGATTTGAATTCAGACAGCTGCTGAAATTCCTATTCTTGAACATCCTAAGGGGATTTGGGATACTTTTACCAGATTTTTCTGTGGTGAGGGACTCATCCTTGTTCATTACCTAAGTACTGGAGGATCTAAACAAGCTTGAGTAATCAAGTTGACACATAATTTCATACACTTAATTTCAAAAATAAAAGCAAGGATCCAGGAATTGATACCAGAATAAAGAGATCATATATGGGTTGGTCCCACAGAGGAATATCTCATATCTTTAGTGATAAATTATAAGCTAAAATTTGTAGAAGTAGAAAAAGAAAAGGCTTCCTTTAATTTATCAAGTAATTTTATGAACAGGAAAACATCATAGTATGACGTAAGCATGAGAAGCAAGATCATTCTAGTTCAAAAGAGGAAGTACAGTGATACCTCGGTTCATGAACACTTTCATTTGCAAACAATTTGGTTCACAAACAGAAGTGTTTTGCAAAATTTTGTTTTTTGTTTGGAAATTCTGCATCAGGTGACAAGCACAACCACGGCCATCTTTCCCACACAAACACAAACATGGCCTTCTTTTCCAAAACTGTAGAACAAATTAAGTTTGTAAATCAAGGCACCACTATACTGTATTCTACAAGCTAGATACTGAATCCTTCTGTTCTATGGTATTTGTTTCCTCGATATTTTTATTTCCCTCTTAAGCCATTAAGTTACTATGTCCTTCCTTCATTCTCCCTCATGGCCATCACTGAAAGGATACATGAATTTAATTATTATAAGAGTTCAGGCTTATCTTGAATTACAGTAGTATACTGATATCTTAATTGGAAAGTGGAGCCTATTGCTGGAGCATAGACCATCAGAAAGCCCATACATGTCATGTAGAGGTGGAGAGAATATCAAACATAGCCTGTCAGTATGGAAAGATATGGAAAATATTATTTAACTCACCTCCACCTTGGAAAAGAACAAATTATCTAGACCAGCTCCCAAAATGATGGACTTTTCTCTTTCCTGCATTGTACTTTTCTTATGTGCCTTTCACAGGCCACATCTAACACCCGATGGAAAGTTCTTCTTTATCTGGATCCCTCATGTTTCCAGCTATAAAATAAGTTTCCCCCGGGGTAAAAACTGTATCTTAGCCAGCCCTGTCCAATGTTGGTTTTTAATAGGCTCAATGCTAGTTTTTATAGTTAGGGTATTACTTAGGGCAAGCTACCCAAATCACAGGTCTGAATTTGATTTCTGCCAAGGAATAAAGGAGATAATAATAGCTAGCTTGCAGAGTAGGTGTAGGGATTAATGAAGATAATGTAAAAAAATTACAAACAAATGTACAGATGATAGTTGTTAATATTAGCAATGAGCATTGATGAATAGCTCAATAATTAAAGAGCTAGAAGGGGATAAACAACCTCAAAGCAGGTGTTGAGACAAGGAGAAAGCTTTAGAAAGAGACTGGCAATTTTATATGTAGTGTCTGCACTAACTGCTGCTTCTACCCTTTGATTTGACCAATATTTCACATCTAAACCATGATAGAGTTTTTTGTTGGCAGCAAAACATATTCCTGCTGCTACAACTGGAATGGAAAGAAGTCAATTTCCATTACATTCATTATTGGCATGAAAGAGCTCAATCTGTGATTCCTTCTTACTCATTTTGCCAAAATGGTGCCAGAATTCAGCATGAGCTACAAAACCATTAAAGGCATTTCATAATTTCCAGAGTCACTTTGAGCCTGGTTGGTTCTCTACTGGTAAATTTATTCTGTTTGTTATTATTTGCCAAACAGATTCCCAGTTGTCCTGTGTTTTCATGAAGTCTCCCTGGGATTCTCCAGGCTTTTCACAGGGCTTCTCAGAGGTTGAAAGAGCCTGAGCTGTATCTCTTTTGGGGGATTTGGTGATGTAATATTAATGTATAACAATGAAAAATTAAGAAATGGAAAGCATGATTTTAAAAAGGTATAGTATATTTTTAAGTTTTATATTTAGTAATTTTTTTACAAGATTGTATGGTGTTCTACAATTGATGTTTATGGGATTCATAATTATGGGATTCATTTTTTAAACCTTTGTTAGTAATTGCATTAAGAGCATCTATTTTCTGTTTTCTAACCACTGAAACAGCAGAAGATATTTTGGAGTTTTCATTTTGTTTTATTGTTTTATTCTGTACTCAGGGCATTCTCCCCTCTCTGCCTCTGACTCTGCTTAAAGGAGAGAAGAACTTTCACTGGGGCAAATGCCAGTCCCAGGGAAGCAACAGGAGAGCCAGGCTCACACTCAAGTGGAGAGCACTGCCTCTACGCTTTGTAATCTCCAGTGCTCTACAGTTTCAGAGGAATTTCTCTACTACTGAACTCTCAGAATGATCCCTGACAGTACAGCCTTTATCTCTTTAACAGGAACACAAGAAAGGGGCATTTCCTGTTTCTATCTTTGAATGCTGTCTTTAACATTTAGCCATCTTAACGTGTTTGAGGAATCCAGTGTAAAGAAAAGCTACCTATGATGCTTAATCTTGATTGTCAACTAAGTAAACAGAGAAGCACCTAGGACATTAATAAAGCACACTTGTGAGTGTGTCTATGAGGGTATTTCCAGAAATGATTAGCATGTGGGGCAGCAAACAGATGGGGAAAACCTAACCTGTCCTGGGCTTGGACCAAGATGAAACAAAAGTGAAAGAAAGAGGAAGCTCACTAGCATGAGCGCTCTCTCTCTCTCACTCTCTCTCTCTCTCATTCTCTCTCTCTCTCTCTTTTCCTTTCTCTCCCCCCTCCTGGCCACCATGATGTGGGCAGCTCAGCTCTGCTCTACCATATCCTCTCCTCCAGAATGCTCTTCCTCACCACAGGCACTACAGAAACATTGGAGCCAGCCAACCATGGACTGAAACAAGTACAGACGGAATATTAGATGCTGAGGAATTCACTCCCCTGCACCCACTTGAGCTTGGACACCATGCTAGGAGCATTCTATATAACCCCAGACCAAAGCACGTGCTGCTCCTTTTTTTCCTCTCCCGCTCTGGAGCCCAAAAGCCTGATTTGTCTGCACAGTGTGCAGTGTGCCTTTTCTGTCATCTCGGCACCATTTCTTTGTTCATGACCTTCACATGGATGCTTTTCCCTCACCATCCAGGGTACACTTTGCAATTCTTTGCTTGCTGTATACAAGAGCTGGGAATCTATCAGATCCACCACACAGTTACAGAACTTCTGAAATTGTGAGCCAAAATAAATCTTCCCTCTTTTACCCATTTATCTCAGGCACTATGTCTCAGCAATGAAAAGCTGACTAACACACTGCCCTTCCCTGAGAATGGCAGAGAGGAAAGACAAAGAGACATATGTCCTTGAATTGAACTTCAACAGATACTTCCTGGTGGTAGCAGCCCCATTCCAATTTTTTCTATGCTCTTCTTCTTAAGGTAGCGGGTGGGGGAGTCTCTACAGTTAGGATGCAACCTTCTTGAAAGCTTAGATTCGATATCTATCCATACTTATCTTTCACCATTCCTTGCATAATGACTTGACCAGAGCAGGTTAAACTTATTTATGAATATTCTGAAACCAAACCAAAAGTTTAATGTAGACTTAGAATCTGTTTTTGCTCAACAGCACTGACTCTTCACTTAGGCCTGCAGATACCAATAAATAACTCTGCTTCCATTTTGCATCTGTCTCCTTTGCCCTGAGTCATTCTATCCTAGAGTCACTTTAGATTCCAGGAACAACATGTCTGATAAATAAGCATCTGCTGATAAATCAAAACTAACCTTCAGGCAACAACACTTTCTTGTCCCTCAACAAGGACCTGCCTGACCAATCCTGAGATGATGATCGACGGAACCACAGCTTGACCAAAACAGTTTGACTACCCATACTGTGGCCCCCTTTGCTATATGATTTAAGAACTCATCTTAGTACCCCAAAAGACAGTACTGAAGGCACCTGATCTTCCTCGTCTTTCCCATATTGCTATATTGACTAAATTCCTTCCCTATCTTCCACCATTGCTTGTTCCATTTGGTTTCTGGAGTCAGAGGCCAGAACTGGTTTGTGGCCACTCCCCAAAATCAGGTCCCCCATGGTGTAGGACTCTGGTAACAAAAGCATGAAGCACACTTTTCTTCCTCTACTATTTCGAAGAACTTGATGCTTTTTCACATTTTCCAGATTCACCAGTAGTCAAATCAAATTAGGAACTACACCCTGCCTAAGCCTCTGGAAAATAAATGTCAGTGAAATCTTTTAACTGTAGGTTAGTTTGACATAAGGAATAGAATATCGATTTTTGAGGCAAAAACCAAAAAGTCTACTAAGCAAACTCTGAGTTGCTGAAGCAGGCTGAACACAACTGATGCCTCTTTAAACAACCAGCTTTCCCTCCGATGGATCCTCATCAAGCATTTTTCATACTTCCCAAGTGTTCCACATGAATGAAGTAAAGCCACATTAGTGTAGTGGCTAACTTCCTTTGGGACAGTTTCTCCAGCCCCTGTCAAGTCCCACTTTCCAATCCCACGAGGAACCTGCTGTGGTAGAAACCTGGTTACCAGCACGGTGTGGGTGATGGATTTTAAACGGTTCTGAAACTGCAGAGGGGAAGTGTTAATGCTGCAGAACATCAGCCATCTGGCCTTGGAATGAGTATGCCAGGAAGATTCAGAAGGGAAATCAAGAGAGGAGAGAAAAAAGGCCCTGGCGAGGCTCTGGGGAACAGGCCACAGGCTCAGGGAGAAGGGATTCTAATGTGGTTCAGGATTGGAGATGAAGAGGTGGCAGGCACTGCTGAGCTGGGGGTGCAAGGACAGCTCTCAGCCAGCTTTCGGGCTAAGCTGCTTATTAAGGATGTTAGGATTCAGACTCTGGAAAGGAGCCTACACGCAGGAGTTTGAGTTAAAATTGGCTTTCTTTGCCACCTGAGAACTGCAGGGATTTAAATAGGACTCTAAATTGGATGTTTATATTTTTTTCAATTAATTGAAATGAATGCTTTTGAGAGAAAATTCAGGAAATGCAGAAAATTAGAAAGAAGAAAACAGTAGTCTCACTACATGGTTCTCTGTCATCACATTTCGCAAACAGGGCCACTGCCGAAGTGAGGGTACAGGTCTTTCCATTGCTCCCGTGTGCCACAGTGTGCATGACATACGCTAGCGTTGCTCTCTGTACAGCCTTGCAATTTTGTTGTTTTAACCTAGGGGTATCGCATAAGCACTTTCTCGATTATTTTATATTGTGATTAGCATTATTATAATTATGAACAATATTACACAAAATCTGTGTAATTCCTAACACATCCGTTTTCCTATAATTATGCAGTTTCCAGAGTTAAGCTACTATAAACAATGCTACCATGATCATCTAAACATGAAGACTTTTGTTGTTCAAGATTATTTTCTAGGATAGATTCATACAAGTAGATTGATGAATAAATGTATATATTTTAAAGTGTCTGGACATATTAAATGAATATTTAAACGCTCAAAAACTTCTCCATGCCTGTGGATGAAATACATCATTATCATTCAAAAATATGTCACCTCTCTTCCCTTGTTTTACTTCTGGGATAGCATAAAATACTATTATTTAAGTTTATAAAACTTTAGGTCTCCTTTCTCCAGAAATGTGAAATAGGAATAGAGAATATTGAGTATAAACCTAAACTGCTAGGTTTTTGCAGTGAAAAATGGCACTTCTGCTCCCCAGGACCAAAAACTTATTCAGTAAGACTCCAGTTCATTATTATGGGACTGATGGACAAATGTGCCACAAGAAAGTGCGTACAAGATTCCCAATCATACGATGGGGCTGCCACTATGGGAACAGCAGTGCAGTGTACTTGTGGGTGCCTAGAGGTAAGCATTACATAGATACAGAGAAGCTGAATTGACAAATCATATTGATCCAGTTCTAACACCCAGAACTTTCTTAACTGCTCAGTTTCATTTATTTCCAAGTATAACATCAATTTCACAAGTCAAATCCCAATAAGCAACATTTTCAAAACAAGTGTAGACCCTTTCCTCCTTTTACTAAATCTCAATTACTTCACTTCAGTTCCTACTAGTAAGTAGTTTAACTGAATCTTTCGAAGTCAATAGCCTATAATGATCTGGCTTATATATTGTCAGAGAGTACTGAAACATGAAAATTTCCTTTCTCTGTCTCCCTTTTCTATATATTTTTGATTTGGGAGGTCTTGCTCTCCTGAAGAGTGTCAGAGCTAAGGAGTTTTCACAGAAACCATACTTACTCTAATTTTGTATAGAGGGAGATTGTGACCCGGCTAAAAAACATATTACCTATAAAAACTATTTCTTGTTCTGCACTCCACTTTTGCCTATTAAGTGTTTATGAAAAAAATCATATGTATTTTAATGTGAAACTTACTAATCCCCCCAAAAAACTACTGTGAATAACTCATGCTCTTTACAAAGCTACACTTGAAATAGTTCTAATTTATTACCACTGATCATATATATAGACCAAAAAGGATAATCTTAAGTATATTAATCTTAGGTTGAATGTAGCTCTAAATTGTTAAATGCAAATCTCAATGAGACCAGAGTTACATTTATATATGAGAAACTAAAATTTGCTTTATATAATCATTTTAATCAATAAATGCACTAATAGGGAGATATTTTCAGCCATCACGAACACTGTACAATAGGCCAATTCTTTCTATAACAATGAAATAATTAAAATTATTTCTCTGCATTTCTATGAACAATTTCATCAAAGAAAACCAATATGCTTATAAAGTCTCTTATTAACCCAGTTCCAACAAGAACTTTTAACAAAATGGAAGGTAATCAGCCTTTGTATATAGCTCTTTATAACTAGATCTGAATGTCAGTGATTTTCAAAGGCAGAAAAGTGGTTATTATAAATTGCAACATTAGCAAAGCATTGTAATGTTTAGATTTAACCCAGATATGGACTTTTTTTTATGGTATTTATAAGGAACAAGATTTCAATGGGAAAGAAGAGAATAAGGGTTTTTTTTTAATATTTAAGATTAGCTGAGTGCTTCATTCAGAATTGTGAAAATCACTTCTTACATGGTTTTGTCAAATTATTTTTCTAATGCTACCTTAAGAATACAATTGTGCTCAAAGACTGACTTAGCTTTTTCTTTCCCCAATGTGGCTGAGAATATGTTGATTGACAGGTACAGATTCAAAAGGACACAAGATTTTCAGGCTTCCTCAGCATGGGGTGATATCGTTTAGCTTCATTTCACTATTCCAGGAAGACATTATGCTCATGATGTTTGTGTTTATCTATAACACAATTCACATTATCCCAACCTTTATCAGGCATTGTTTACCTAAAGGACCAGAGAATGGACCTCAGAGGTCTGACAAGAGCAACATTTGACATGAATGCAGATAAGAATGTTGTTACAGAGATAGATTTGATAAGTCACCCACAGCTCGAAGTGATATAAAAAGTTGAATTGTCCAACAAATCCAGAGTTTGCCTAAGTTTTTCTTCATTCAGATTTATTTTAGCTTTTTGAGTACTATATTTGTGACTTTTAAAGGTTATGTCTCCCTCCAGGATTATTCCAAATTCGCTTGATATAGCACTGGAGGTAGTACTGGTACAAAATGATTACTGACTTTCTTAAAGATTAAAGAAATCTTTAGTCTTTCTTACTAAAAAATTATAAGACCCCGGACTGTATAAAGTCCATTCCCACCATCAACATTTTAAAATGTTTATAGCTCATTAACTTAGGGGAAAATATATTTGATTAAAGACTACTAATATGCTGTAGAGAGTTTCAAATGGAATATGGAAAAGGAAATAATAAAAACTTGGAAACTCTGAATGATCTCAATTAGGCCATGGAAATAACAGCAATGAGAGAAGCTTCTGGGAATGTATAAAGGAAAATAATTGGAAAGAAGATCAGGAAATATTCTTATGGCATTAGGTATCTATCCATACACCAGTGCGTGGAGCTGGGTAATAAACAAAGGTCCCAAGATATTGTGGAGCAGAAGTCTATCCCGGAGAATCCTCATCTGGTATAGAAGTCCAAGGAGACAGCCAAATAGGAAATCATGTAGGAATGCTGAGATTTAAATTAACGCCAGGGAAATGTGGAAGACGACTATTCCTTATAAGGCCAGAAACAGGCAGGTAGATATGGAAAAAGAAAACTGGCACCAGAAAGATAGAATAAGAGCAAGTTTAAACAGATTTCAAGGATTGAGCAAATCCTAAAGACTCTTAGAAGGTTTGAGAATTTTTAAAAATCTGCTTTATTTTGCTTAATTCATAAGCATATTGAATACATAATTTAAAAGCACTTCTTAAGTAATGCCAGCTAATAGTCCATAAAACTATTCTTTGTGAGAATACACTCTGGGGAATCAGAATTTTTAACTCATGATCTGGCCGAAGAAATCTAATGGTTAAGAAGGCAAACTCTGGAATCAGGATGCCTGAATAAGATATTGCTCTCAAACTTAATTCTGATATGAAATTGGACTCCTAATTTAAACGTTCTGTACCTTGGTTTTCTTACCTATAATATAAGGGTTATTGTATCATTTATCTTGTAATGTTGCCATAAGGGTTAAAAGGCATAGAATTTGGAAAGCACGTCACATAGTGCCTGGAACATGATAAATTTCTGAAAAATGTTAGCTGTTGTTAGTATCATCATTATTGTCATTATCATCATTAATGAATTGGCTAGCTTAAAAGGCCAGGGAAAGAGTAGTATATTGGACAGAACAAGTCAACATTTTCCTGTGGTGATAACTTCGCAATTCCAGTTTCTTAAACAGTTATTATCAGGGGAAATATTTACCTCCTAGTCATGTAGGAACGCAGGTTAAAGAAGGTCCCATTTGTCACCTGATTTTATAATTGCTGACCCAAGAAAAGAGGACATGGAGAATCACAAATGGTACTTAAATCTTCTAATCAAAACTGAGATAAATTCCTGTTGTTCACATTCCCTTGGTCAAAGCGACTCACATTTTTGTATTTACTTCATTTCTTGCCAGGCACGCCATCTCTTCCTTGTTTTATTAGTACCTACTGACAACTTAGAAACTATATTTCTCTTCACATCATATTTATATCTTGCTTTAAAAATTAGAGTTGACTAACTTTTCTAAAATAAGAAGGTAGTGAGTAAAGTTCCTACTAATTCTAAAAGTCTAGTACTGCAATCTCTAAAAGCTTTTCCAGCCCTAAAATAGTGTGATTCTAAATCTTTCAGTTGCATGTTTTAGAACATAATCTATCCCCACATTTACCTGAAGAATGACCATTAGCGTCAACTCCCATTTTTTAATAATGGTGAATAAGGAAGAAACAATACTGAGAAATAATGCTCAAGTACAAAACAAATGTATTTCTAAAAATAAGGAATAAAATTTTCTCATTAGAACAAACACCTAAGCCAGCACAACATAATCACTAAGCAAGCAAATGAAACCACCGACAATTGCCTGTCTGCCACCAAATAGATAAAATCATGGATTTCAGAGTTGGATTTGCCTTCTCACTCTAAATAGCAGCCTTCCTGGAAGAATGCTTGCTAAAGATTCCGATGCCTTTCTCTACATCAGATCTCTATATCGGAATTAGTTTCTATACTGTTTGCAAACTGCCTGGGGCATATTCCAAGCTCAATAAACAGCAGGTATTTTTATTATTAGCAGATACAACTTTAAAACACATTATACCTTTAAAAAAAAGAATAAAAAGGAAACTCATGGCAAGATTTTTCCTAGTTGTTAAAGGCAATATCAAGGCAGCGGCAGCAGGAATTTGGCTGTGAGAGCTCAAGTGATAGCGATTATGATAGTGATGAAAAGATAGGGAGGACCTTGGTAATTTAAGCAAAAAGAAGGAAAATGAGTGAATCAAAGTCAACTCCAAGTTCTTAACTTGAGTGACAAGGAGGATATGATTAAACGTGCAAAAACATTGGTGCAAACAACAAATGTTTCAAAAGATCAAAGAGTTAGCAGAGCCATGTGGCTGACCTAGAGCATTTGGGCCAGCCTTAGGAAAGCGGCATATGGGAACAATATTTCATAGAAAAACATCATGGTAATTCATGAAAAACATAATATGGAAAAGATGGACAGAGAGGGTGACCTTGAAGTTTCAGAGCAGTGTGACAAGGATGGACAGAGTTGCTTGATTTCTGGGAAATAAGTCAGTAAGGGTTGGCTAAGCTTTATTTCTCTAGTGGTAAAAATATTGTTTCAAATCTACCGCAAATTCTGTTGTCTCTGTCTTATTCTTTTTTAAAAGGAGTTTATACTCAAACATATTATTCAAAGTCACAGGTTTAATATTGTACAGTTGATTTTTTGAGGTTGGGATGCACCAGCTAACTCAGTGTGCTTCTACATGTTCCGTGACGCTTCCCTTTCATCCTCCTCTGCCTCTGACTTAATACCCACCTCCACTCCATGATTCACTTGGGTTTTGCAACAAATCCCTCCTGACAAGCCCACAAATCCTCCTAGACCTAGTGCAAAATCATGAAGCTGAACTAACCTCCTCTATTCTTGTTTTGACTTTTGGGTTGTTCTCTCAGGTGTGCAGGAAGAAGGTACCCTGAGCAACAGGATTAAAATCAGAGAGAAAGATGCCTGGAAAGATAGCTGGCCCTGCCACAGGACCAAAAGAGCTGCTCACACCCACATGAATGACAACTTACAGGTTTCTGAGGGTTGCTAGGAGGAGGCACACAGCAGCAAGCTCACAGCTTGATCTGCAGATGCCAATCTGAGCTTGCAGCCTGGTATGTGTTTTGATTCGAGAACTCAGCAAATTGGATGAAAAAGTTATAAATGAGCCGATGACTAAGGAACACAAAACATCCTGTTTGTAATAAATAAATACCTATCTTTCAAAGACATTTTTTAAGAGAAGAAATGTCACTGAAGTTGAAAGTGTGACATTTGCAAAAATTTTCATGTAATATGATTCAGACATTACTGTTTGGAGACAGTAGTTCTAAGAGTGGAGGGGTTCTACATCTATCCTATTCTGGCTTTGATTGTTTTCTTGAGGAAACTGCTATGGAAATAGAAAACTAACCTCTAGACAGGATTCGAGGTCATATTAAGCATCCAGGTGTACTCTCAAGGAAAAAGGGAGCTGATAGCTGGAGCATTCTGTTTCAGAAATTTCCAGCAGCGTTAGTGAGGAGGTCAGCCTCACACCTGCTACAAGGCGGCAGCTTCCTCCCACCAGGTGCGCTGTCCACAGGGTTGAAGAAACATCTTCGATAAAATTCAAAAAGCCTTAAGAATTATAATTTTTTAAAAGAGCATCAGTTCAAAAATTTTCATGTTCCTAAGGCCCATCGTGGGAGCTTATTAAAAACACATGCTGTAATCCCCTGCACTTTTTATTCTGATGGTTCTGGGTGGTTCTGGGAGTCTGCATTTTCAATAATCTCCTAGGTTATTTTAAAAGAGTGAACTCCAAGAATTACAATTACAGAAATACTAAATTAGGAAAAGATGTAGAGGAAGGAACAGAATTGACCTGCTTTCCTTCCTCCCACAGCCATGTCTTGAACCAGGCACTTTGCTACATAACAGGGATACCATGATATATTCATTTCCTCTGGATAACATATTATTACAAACAATGACTTAAAAAAATTTTATTCCATCAGTTTTGGAGCCCAGAAGTCCAGAACTATGGTTTCCAGAGGGTTGCTTCTTTCTGGAAACTCTGAGGTAAGAAATGTTTCTTGCCTTTCTCCTACCTTCTGGTGCTTGCTAGAAATCCTTGGTGTTCATTGCCTTGGTGATACTTCCATTTTCACATCACTTTCTACTCTGTGTCTCTGTGTGTCCTTTTCTAAAGACATATTCATTAGGTTTAGCACCTACATTAATGTAGTATAATCGCCTCTCCATCCTTACCTTAAATATATTTACAAAAACCCCTATTTCCAGATGTGATCACTTTGTGAGGTTCTGGGTGTAAGTGGAATTTGAGGGCAGGTCATTATTTAACCTATTAGAAATAGTGAGCAAAAATAGTGCTGGCAGGGCCAGGGATATAGCTCAGTGGCACAGCGCCTGCCTGGCAGGCATGAGGTCCTGAGTTCAATTCCTAGTGCCCCCCCCAAAATTAGTACTGGCCCTTGCCCTCAGAGAGCTTGTAGTCCAATTGAGAAAATGGATATTACTCAAATTATCTCACAAAGAAATATAAAATTTCAACTGAGAAAGTGCTATAAATCAGAGGTAGATGATGCTAAGAGCATAACCATGTTTAAGGCATCAAGCAAGAGCTATTTTATTTGTTGCTCTCATTCACTTTTTTCCAAATATTTAACTTACTAAGGATGTCAAATGAAACAGTATGAAGTGTGATCTTCTGCCTTCAGGAATGACAATTTATTGATATTGTCATTGTGATAGAGCAGCTAATAAATACTAATAGAATGTAATATGCATTATCCAGTGAAGTAGCAAATGGTTTGGTAATGTAAACAATGTCAGGGTTCAAAGGACAATGGACAGAGAGTTTTTAGTGGGGCAGGAGGGAGAAGATTGTGATAGAGGTAGGTATTGACTTTGATCTTGACTCCATGTGTCACCAGCCTCATGCTTCCCGTGAGTTACCAAGACACAGCAACTGCAGTAGGCCACATACAGGTGATGCTAGAGGGGCAGCTGACTTCTACTGAGACCAGGTTTTTGGCATTGCGGGGCAGGCATTTCTATGCCTGCAGCACTGCTCTCAGTAACACTCTGCGGAGGCTTACACGTACTGGGCCTTCTGCGTTTGATTCTCCTTGGACTGTGAGCAGGACTAAAATAATGTCTCAGGCTCAATAATCATTTCTTGCTGAATTACTTAAGTAAAACAAGCCTGCTTAAGCAAACGACCCTCCTTCAGCAATAAAAAAAGAAAAAAGGCTTGACTTTGGAAATGAAAAAAATCCTGCTTCCAGTGTTCCCCTATTTCTTAAGGTCATTTATATTTGATATATTTGTATCCACTGATTTACACCCACTCATTTATCGAGCGCCCAGTATGTCCCAGACACTTTGCTAATGCTTTACGCCTATCTCCTACACGTACCCTGAGAAGAAGTAGGACGGTCCCTGTTCTACAAAAAGGTCATTCTGGAATTCTAAGACAAACCTTCAGGCCCTCAAATCCATGCTAAGACCACCAGGCCTCTGTATCTGAGAAACAGGGCAACATTCAAAGTATTTCATGCAGTAACTCTGTCCAGTTTGGTCACGGTACTGTAGTTGTGCCCAAAGGCATCAAATAAACCTACCTGCTATTTCACCTACACGTGAAAACCATATTGCTTCCTCTTCTATAACCAGACAAATTCCCTTTTGCTTCTTAACTCTGACTCCTGGAATACATTCCCTCCCCCGTTGGCCTGTCTTCTAGGGCTTTAAACTTTACACTCGCCTCATTGAGAAGCCTCTTTCAGCCCATGTGTGTAGTCCTGGGACAACCCTGGCTCAGTCCTCTTCTGATCTTCAAGTGGATTTTGTACCGGAGGCTCCAAACGCCTTGGTGATGAATATGGGCAGATCTGAATGCAGGACACTGGGAACCTGTAAGGAATTATTTCTTATAGGAGATTTAGGGGCACAAGAGCAGACCACATATGTCGAGAGCATTCAATAACCCAAAGACAACAAAAGTCCCATTTTGATTGTTGCTTTTAGAAATAACAGCCTTGGTTACCCATGAATTGTTTTCAGTGAACCAGATTGACCAACGTTTTTCTGAATATCCCACAGTAAGCCTGCCTATTGAGAATTTAGCAGCAGAAACTGCCTCTGAAACTAAACTGACAATTTCTTTGCTGAGCAGTTTAATGTGGCCTGTTATTGTTATGCTAATGTGCGCTCTGTTAATACTGAGGAGACTTTAGAGAATGCTAAGAGGTGTGGGAGCTGCGTTCTATAAACCAATTAATAATATTTGCTGCAGTGAAGAAACTATCAATCAATTTGGCAACTAACCAACCTTCAGCGTGTCATGGATTAAGGAAAGACAAGTAGTGGGTGGTAGACTTTCACAAGGAAAAAAAGGCAGTATTTGAGCATCAGTAGTTACCTACCAATCATGTCAGGTAAATTAAATCTTCTCTAAGAAAATTATATGGTCAGCATGTCTCCTTAACTACACAAGGAAAGAGAATCCTAATTAGCTGATTCCAGAATTATTTGTCATTAGCAACAGCAATATCCTCATGTAGAGGATAGATACAGAACTTCAGGTCCCACACCTCCATCACTTCATACATATTAAGGTGTATATCCACGTTTTCATTAAATATGTACTTCAGAGTAGACATTTTGAAAAAGAAATTCACTTATAACTTTGCATTTAAAAATCTATGGTTACTGGTCACCTATTCATCAGACTGAAACTCTTGAGAAATCTTCGTACATTCTGTGGGAGATTTGCAAATTATTTTTAACCATAACACAACATAATGAGGGAAGTTGACATGTTTCATTTAAATATACATGTAAATGAACATCTCAGAATTTTGATACAATTTTCTTTCATCTTTGGAGCAAACTTTTTTTTTGTGGGTACCGGGGGTCGACCTCAGGACCTCGCGCGCCAGCAGGCGCCCTTGCCGCTGAGCAATATCACCGGCCCTTTTTTCGTATGTGGGTTCCGGGAGTCAAACTTGGCTCCTCGCGCTTGCCAGGCAGGCGCTTATGCTGCTGAGCCATCTCACCGGCCCTGGAGCAAACTTTTTATTTAGTCATTTTAATAAGACCTTTAATAAGGTCCCAGCCCCAAGTATGGTATCCGTTGGTATAATAGAGGGGATAGCCCTGTATGTGTACCCTGACTTCTCTTAGCTTGATGATGTAGCCATTAAGATTTTCTAATAAATAGATTTGCCCCTATTTAATGCTTTCCAGATAAACTTTGGGTTACTTTACCACTCAAAACCCTTTTTTTTTTTTTTTTTTTTTTTTTTTGAGACAGGGTCTCACTATTTAGTGCAGGCTGACCTTGGACTCACTGTGTAGCCCAGGCTGGCCTCGAACTCACAGTGATCCTACTGCCTCAGCCTTCCCAGTGCTGGAATTACAGGCTTGCGCCACCACACCTGGCCTCAAAAACTTTCCAACACAAAGAAAATGTGACCAGATCCAATATCTTATATAATACATGTGTCCATGTAAATAATTACAATCTATAATTTACTGAATGATACTATATGTCAGGCATAGCTATATACTTTCTCTCTCTATGTGTGTGTTTGTGTGTGTGTCTGTGCTTTATGAAAATGATTGGTTAAGGAAAAAGGGAAGAAAAGGCAGAAGAGAAAGAGATCAGAGAATATAAAAAAGTAGGGGATGGTACAGTATAACTGCTCAGCACTGGGTTCCCAGAGATTCTAGGTTCCATTCTCAGATCCTTCTCTACTTAACTGCAGTATGACCTCAGGAAACTTAATGTCTGAACTTTATTTTTATCATCCATAAACAGATCTAAAATAGCACCTGTTTCAGAAATCTTTGTGAAAATTAAAGGATCAACATATTAAGAGCCAAGCCTGAAAAAATAATGCATACCCAATAAATATTAGTTATTATAATGTAATCTGCTTGAAAAATTAACCTAAGTTTGGATCTCCCTTGAGCCTTAGTACTGAACAACATTCCTAGGTCTGGTGGAGATTCAGAATAAATCAGAAAGTTTGTTTAGGATGTCATGATGCAAAGCAATCTATAGAAAGGGAAATTTTGACAAATTTAGAATTTGGGCAGTCTTGATTTTCCATCGCTCTATTACTTCATTTTGTTTTTGTTGCTTTGAAGTGAAAACATCTGAAGACATCTTTTTCTGACTCCTTTGAAATTACAAAACATTAAACAAAGGAGAGAAAACACCCTCCATGGCTTAAACATTCTGGAGGTTGCAGCATCTTCAAAGTTTCTAAATTGTGGGCCAGCTGCCCCTCCATCTCCCAATACAGAACAGATTTTTAGCCCAGAATTACAAGTTCTCTTTCATGTCCTTCATTAAAGGATTTTTGTACGATAGCAACTCCAGCTTCATTTCTCTTCTTTCTCTTTTGGCCAGTATCTTATCTGGTAGCTTTGTCAGTTAAATATTCATTGGTCAAATTAGAATTCAGCCCAATGCCTTCCTATTTAAAATGGCTGGGTGAATATAGTGATCATTTGTCAATGTCCCCTTCTGAATGGTTAGTGAGATGGACCTGCACACATTATTTGAGACAGAAAATGAATAGTTTCAGTTGCTATGGTTACAGCTAGTATAGGGAGTAGTTGTTTACAAGTTATCTTTGTTTTTAGACTCTGCCTGTGTACATGGTATACATTTACATATGTGTACCAAGACATGTTTATGTGTTGAAGTCCTAGATATTCTAGCATGTACCTATTTCAAATTTTCTGTCCCTATGTCACTATTAATCCCACTATTGATGTCAAATTGTTTATCATGATTTTCTAGTCAGAGAAACGTGTTCACATGTATCACAAGAGATATCACAGACAGATCCCAACTACTGTCTCAAGATTAGGTCTCAAAATCACAAATTTGTGTCTATGCTGAAAATCTACTTCTTAAAATCACAGTTCATTTCCTTATTCTTAAAATGTGTCTGCTTAAACAACAAACTAACCCCAAAACAAAAAGTAACCTTAGGAGACTAGTTTAGATACATTTTCATCTTACTGGGTTTTTTCTTTTAATTTTTGTTAGTATGTGTTGCAGTACATAATTCATCATGGGAGTTGGTACATGTACATAACACATCTTAATTCCTTTTATATCCCCTTTCCCTCCTCTTCTGCACCTCTCCATCTATCTCTTGGTCCCCTTCCCCTTAGCAAAAGATCTATCTCCCCATTTCCTCACTACTCTAGGCAGAGTTCCTAAATGTGAATAACAAAAACAGAGTCTGGTCAATTTAGAGGAAAATCTCATATTGAAATATGGGTAGCTCCCCAAACTCACTGGGAGAGCTAGAAAACCAGGTTAAGTCCTGAGTCCCCAGGAACCACACTCTACATTAGTCATCCATCAACCACTACCATTACTCTTTGTACCTCTCCCTCTTGAGCACTAGGAGCGCAACTTTATCGTAACTCCCACTGTCTGATACTCCATGGAATACTCCAGTGCCAAAATCTAGCCCAAATATCCAGCCTTGCAATCAAAGCTATCACATAGCTGACACCGTCTTTGCCAGGAAATTGATTCTGCCAATCATGCTGATCACTTCTAATTTTGCGTCTCATGTGGGTGTGCCTGATTAGAAGGGCTTGATCACATTGCTGCATCTTAGCTGATAGGAAAGGTTGAAAAAGGAGTTCCTGGCTTTTATTTGGAGAAGGCAGAGCTTTAAAAAAAAAAAAAAAGAAAGAAAAAGAGTAGCACTTCAAAAGATGCAGCAAATCAGAAAAACAGAAAAAGTGACTAGTATAAATGCATCTGAAACATAAAATAAATAAATGCATCTGATGCACATGTAATTGTCTTTTTAGTTAAAATAGTCTAATTTTTGTTAAGATTCAATTAAATCAACCAATTAATTAATTTAAACAAGGAAGAAACTCCCCCACCCTTCTCTCTAAGGACATCTCTTTTTGTCTGCTATGTCCATCTTCTCTCAAATTCTCTCAGTCTTGCTCCTAAAGCACAACAAGAACATTACTTTTTCTGCAAGTTTATCTTCCACAGCATGTAAAAATACAGTTTTTCTTCTCACCTTAAAAATAGAAAATCCAGTGCTTTTCCATCTTGCCTCCACTTCTCCTTCCAGATACTGCCCCTAGACACTGTCCCACTCTAATAGTCTCTGCCACAAACTTCCAGAGTCCTCCATATCTGCTGTCTTCATTCATCTCTTTCGTTCTCTAATTCACTCCAATTGTGCTTTGGCCTTTACACTCTGTGGGAAATGTCTTATCAAATTCATGAATAACTTTTCTCTGATAAATCCAATTAAGTTCCCAGTCCTTGTTATACTTGAACAGCTAGAAGTATTTAGAAGGTCACTCCCTCTTCCTTGAACACGTTAATACAGGCTTCCAGTTCGTCACAATTTTCTGGGTTCCTGGGGTTTCTTTGTCTACATACTCTTGTCCAGACCTGTAATGTATGTTTACATAAAAGCCATCTTCACACTAAAGACTCCACATTTATAGCTCCAGAATGGTCTCCCTGAATGCAAGCCTCACATAAAATTTAGGAAAACATTCCATAACACATCACATACAGAAGAAAATAATTACTTTTTATTCAGTGCTTACTTTGTTCACACACAAGACTGAACATTTTATATGTGCAGGTCTAAATATCTCTCATCATCACCAATTATCAAAGTGATGCTCAAACTATGATTTGCTACCAACTGGAGAGAAGTTGACACAGCAGCTGAGCATGGAGGTGAGTGGAAACAATGTGCTTTTGGTGCCTTCCAGCCCATCAATATGTCACTCATATTGATGGCACTAGCTGAAGCCCAGGAAAAAGGTAGGAGGGCAGCCTCCAACCCCTCGGTGATCAAAACTGCCTTACTTGTGTGCATGGTGGTGAGCAGGAGAGGAACTGGTAGAAGACCTGGGAAGAAGTGTGAGAAGCCCTGCCATGCAGACCATCTGGAGGGGGAAGAAGAAAAGCCTCCTGGAGGTCACACCCCCTTACTTATTTTGGGGTAGTCTGCATGAGGGGGCGCAGGGAGGCTGTGGGGGTCATGGGGCCCAGCAGAACATAGAATGTTTTACATTTTCTGGATCTATGGGAAGATTTTATAAGGTGGGAAAAATAACTCCTACATCATTTAAGGGGAAAAAAAAACAACTTGATGCCAGTGATAATTTTTATTGATATATTCTTAAAAATTATTTTAGAATCTCATATTTCTCTTCCAATGAGAGGGTCAGAAATGGGAATGGCCCTTAGTTTATTCCACTGTACCATCATAAAATGCCTCTTCTCTAGTACTCCATATGGAGGAGATTTGTCTAGCTGGGAAATGTCAAACTGACTAACTCTCCTGGATTTCAAAGATTTTCCATGCAGCAATATGGAAAAGAAGAAAAAGTATCACCTCATGTTAAATCCGCAAATATTTTTTCTTAAATTATAAGGGTAGAATTAGAATAATCCTGCTTTAAATTACAATTCTGGTTCCCTTGTCTTGATATCCTTGTTATATGTTTGTAACTGTATTTGTTTCTGGACTAAGACATTTTAGCAAGTATCAGAAGGAGGTGAAATCCCTTTTTCCACTGTGTGCATATCGGACAGTAATGATGGCTGTGCTCTTTGTCCCCAGTGGAAGCCTCTTCATAAATGTCAATGAGCCAATCTTTTCCTTCCCAGGCAGGAAGTGATATTGTGAACCTGCACTGTGATTGCTAATACTTAACAAGACCTTCTCTTCCTTTATCAAGGTCAGCCCGGGGGGGACCATTAACAAGGCTTTGTAATGGAGAATGAAATTAACCTTTTGTAGAGAAGCTCGCAGGTCTATTAGATAATTCATTATGCAAGGACTGGTTAGAGGAGGGGTCTCTATAATCTCTTTGGCAAACAAAGTGGTTTAATTCAATATTTGAGGTGTTAACATAATTTTTTACAGTAGTAGTTTAATTGAACCTGTCCTGTCCCCAGTGATACCTGGACAAGAATACTAGAGAGTCTAAAAACTGGTCTATAATAACTACTCCAAATGTACAAGCCAAATTCAGGGTTACTAAGTACTTAGTTAAAGAATTAGGTGCCATGAGGAAATGTATAGATGAAAAATGCCTGCCAAGAATGCCCTTACTCTCTCATGGAGTGGCCTTAATGAGAAATTCCAATGCCATGAATGGATTGTCTCTTACTAGACACTAAAATATATGGACCATACATTCTCATGAAAATATCCAATAACGTCGAAGAAAGTGGAAACTTATCTCAAAGTCTTAGTAGACTTGCAGAAAGTTAAATCCTATCACTGAGTATGACAAATAAATACCTATACCTTTTCTGATTAGCTAATTAAGTCATGATTCTAATTAGTCCTAAGAAGATGGAAGAAAAGAAAGAAAACTAGCAGATATCAAATGTCTAACTTAGACTGGAATATCACAGAGATATCTTGTGGAATATCCACAAGGTGCATACTATTATCTCAGTCTTACAAATTGAGGAACTTAGAGGGATCAGAGAGGTAGAATGGGTTGTTAAAATTCACACCTTAAAAATTGGAGGTGTGAGGAAGCAGAGGTATGCACAGTCCTGTCTTTCCAATGTTCTTAGACTTGATATTCAAAAGACTCTAAACATGGATGAAAGCTTTAAAGCTATCTAACATAAACAGATGCTCTTATCAACTTAGGAAAGGAGGATTCAGAAGAAGTTGACTGCTCCCAGCAGTCTTCTATGTGTGCTGCTCCCATCTCAAACTTTCCATGTGTACGCTCCAGAGGAACCACTTCTATTTCTTTTAGGTTTTCTGCTCTTTGCCTTCAGTTGCTATGTAGCATTGGTTTTCTGCTTTAATTTTTTTTTCTTAATTTTAGAATAGTATCTATTGAGCATGAAGTGAATAGAGATTTAGGTTTCTAGCAGCACACACACACACATAAGCATTCACTCTCCTACTACCCCTGAAATTAAATATTAATTTATGTAAGAAGATTTATTCAAATGTACTATTCTAGGTAATATGAGCAAAGGGAGAGTAGTGGCCAAAAAATAGATCAGATCCTCTGTAGTGGAGTATGCATTTTAACGATAGAGACAGACACAAAGAAATGAATATAGATGTACACTTTCCAGTAGGTAACAGGTGTAGCTTTTTTTAAGTAGAACAAAGGGCTAGAGAATGTAAATGAGAAGTGGTGGTTTAAGTATTATGTTCTTTTTTTTTTTTTTTGTCTGAGACAGGGTCTCACTTTGTAGTTCAGGCAGGCTGGCCTTGCACTCACTGCATAGCTCAGGCTGGCCTCAAACGCTTGGCAGTCCTACACCTCAGCCTCTCAAGGCCTGGGATTACAGGCATGTGCCACCGTGCCCGGCCAAGAATTTTATTTAAATTAAATCTCAGTGTTTACATTATTTTGACTATAGATTTATTTTACACTGAACCATATGTATTATGGTTACATTTTTTTCTTGAAAACTTTCTGTTTTCCCCAGAATTAATCAGTCCTTTGGCAAGAGAGTTGGGTGGGGCATCGATTTGCTTCTATTTCTGTAACTAAATTATCTGCAGTGTCTGCTAAAGGCTTCTCTCTAGGATTGAAGAAGACAAGAAACCCACCACCTCCAAATCCTGCCCTGAGCACTCTGCCTCCTGCTCACTCCAGGCCTGTTACCTGGCAGCTCTCCTTCACCATCATCTAGAGAAACAACTGTTTCTCTTGAGCGCCAAGTCCCCTTGTGATAGGACACATCTCTCCCAGCAGTTTCCTAGGAAAAGGTATGTGGGTGAAACATTTAAAAAATATTTTGCCTGAGAACATTTCTATTTACTCTAACAGTTGAGAATTAATTCATGTGAGTGGAGATCTTAAATTGAGAAAATATTCTCCTTTAGAATTTGGAAGACATTGTTCTGTTATCTTCCAGCTTCCAGTGTTGCACTTGAGAAGTCAAATGCTATTTTGAATTTTCTATCTTTTCTGTGCAAACTGGTATTATTTTTGTTTCTTCACTCAGACTTTTTAGATGGTTTCCTTATCCCTGGTGCTGCAATTTTGGAAGAGGCTGCCTTGGAGTATCTATGTCGTTTCAAAGTGCGAGGTATTCCAACACTGAAGTAAATGACCTTTGGTTCTGTAGTGTTTTCTTTGTATCACTTATAACAATGTCTCCACATTTTTCTTTCCTTCTCTTTCTAGAGAGTCTAGTAATCAGTTGTGGGATTTCCTGAGTTCACCCCTTAAATTCATTCTTATCTCTCTCCTTTTGCTCTTTCTTGTTTATTTTCCTTTTGAGAAATTTCCTCAGCTTTACATTTCAGTTTATATGTTGAATTTTTCCCATCTTTCTAAGTAAAATATTTCAATTTTATAGCAAGGTTGAAATTTTATTCACTAAACACCCTAGTATTTGAATTTGAGAATTTCTAATATTAATTTTTAATTTTCAATATCTTTTTATAATTCTCTGGTTATTTCTACACCTAGCATCCTGACATTATTTCATGGATATGACATTTTCTCTTATTTCTCTAAGGAAATATATTAAAGTTTTCTTCTACTCTCTGTTTTTATTTTCTCAAGGCTACTTATGTTTTTCTCCTTGCTTTTTCTTTCTCTGTAGTGTTAGGCTCTTTCTTCAAGTGTCTGGTGGTCCTTGGCTGTTTGTTCAGACTTGAACAATTGCACAGATTTGGCATTTTCTTTTCCTTTCTTTTTGGAAACAATCTGAAATCAACAACAAAAAATTGAAAATATCGAAGGCTCCATTTTTGGAAGCTGAACCCAAAATACTTTCAAAGGCAGGCAAAAATAGGTAAGTTTACGTGGAAGTCCCCTATGGCTAAGTAGAAAAAAAAAATTGGGAGGAACCTCAGTGAAAACAGCACCCATCAAAACAAGTTTCAGAAACTGGCCACCAAAAATATTTTTAATATTTTCTTATGGCAAGTGGAACATACTGAGGGGCCAAAGCTGGAGGCTCTGGAATTGGGGTGTGCAAGGTGAGAATAGGAGCCTCTCTCTTGAATCCACATTTCAGAAAGATGCCAAGGAAGCAAGGCTACCTGCTGTCATAGAAAAATCCTATTTAATGGGAATCAGGCTACCTTTATGAGAAGGGAAAAATGGAGAACCTTTTACTATAAAAGTTTGCTAGCTGAGGAGACATCAAGGTTCTTCCACACTCCTTTACAGTACTGATCTCAGAAAGCCAGCTCACTCAAAGGTAAATATAAAACACACACACTCAGATACTATTCTAAAATTTACAGAGCAATGAAGAAAAGCAAAAATTGTTAATAGATTAAAAAAAAAAAGAATAGTCCCCCAAAATGTTGCCATGGAGAAGCTGAAAAAAATCGAATGTCCTGGACAAGTCTGAGATAGCAATCCTGTCTACATTTGTTTTTGCAGATTCAAGTTTCTTTTCAGGTGAGCTGTCCACTGGTAGTCACAGCATGGGGTAAGGAATAGTAACAAGGTCTTTGGGTCACAGATGTAGAGCCACTGCCACCAATCAGCTTATCAATATTGAAAACTGACATTTTGAACTTCATCTGTCATTTTCTTATGTCTTATTTCTCAATTACTTTGAACTCTGAAGGACAAGAAAGGTGGTTATTGATTGCAAGAAAATAAAAATAAGATTTAGTGAATAACATGATAATATTGGCAGGATTTCCCAATGATGAGTAGTCTTGCACCCATATGAGCAGGGCTGAACCCCTGTTACATGGTATTACTGTTGTAGTTGACATCTTGTTCTGAGGCCCTGTTTGAACTTTCTGGCTCCCCTTGGACACACAAGTTAAGTGGAAGTAGGACAGGAGACTGGTAACATCTGCCACCTTGACCCTTTAAACAGATCTGTTCTAAGACAAAGGCAGGAGGTTAAGGAGAATGTGAACAGTGTATTATTGATCTTTTTGTTCATTGGACTCAGATATATATGTATCTTTCATTTTTTAAAAGCCCAATGCTAATACTAGTCAATTCCATTAGTTCTTGAGTATGGGTTTGGGAGAACTGGGATTAGAAGCATTTATTAATTTATGCTCCAACAGTTGGTCCGTGAACCACTATTGTAAGAAAAATAAAAAAGATTTTTAGAAATGCTTTGGTATTTAGAGTAATAAAGTACCAACATCATCTTTGTGGGCAAAGTGAGACATTTGTTTATTTTGAGTTCTTTATAATTGGGATATTGTACTCTTCTTTTAGTGAACATGGCCTGGAAAGGTCTTAATTCAACTAGGCTGTTTTCCCTCTGATTTATTTGCTCTAGCTAAACCAGGAAGCCAATTTTAATAGCTTGACAGTTCTGTTTCTGAAAATAAGGAGGAAAAAATTAGTGCTATGATTTACACATTCCAGAGCCATGGACATGACTTTGTGTGAGTCAACATTTCTGAGTCAAGAATCTAGGTTTGAATCTCACAAGTCAGACCCTAGGCCAGGGGTGGCAAACCTAAGACATATGTGCTGCAGCCAGCTGTTAGTTATCATTGAAAGCTCTAAAAGGTTTGCCATGACTGCCTAGGCCATTAGTGTTATGACTAAAGTAAATGTCTCTAAAGCCCTTCCACCTTTCATGGTTAATTTCCATTCAAACAGGGGCTCTTGAGACCAATCTTGTAGCTGATGACCCCTGAAGTTATCAGGAGTGGAGGATTAGCCATTATAAGCTTTTTGTCTTAGGCAGGTGGAGATTATATTTTAGTGCTGAAAGATTTTTATTTTAGTTAAAAAAAATACCAGTACTGGAAAACACAAGCACTGCTTTTAACAAACTATGCAACCTGATTCATTAACTTCTCTGGCCTGTAGAGTGAGGGTATTAGTAGATGGTGATGACTTCTGGTTTTTAGTTCTAAGCTGCTTATTCTTCATTATACATCTTGTATATTGCTCATGATCCAACTATTTATGATTCTACTAATTCATCAACATGCCAAAGACCAGAAGCTTCTTCTGGGTTCCTGTGGGGAACCACTCAGACTGCTTCAAAGCTCAGGAGTGTCTAAGGACACCTGAGGATATGGCCTCACTTTTGAGTACAAGTGCAGAGTGGGATACAGTTATGTAACCATGACTTAACAGTGGACAAAAACATATACACTGGTTACAGCTCTATACAAGAATGTAACTATGTGATAACAACCCATATAAGAATTATACAATAAAGATGCAGGCTGCTCTTGCACTCTTGTGCTCTGCTCTGCTTCATGCTGCCCTCTGTCATTGTTGATGTCTTGCACGTGTGTGTTCTTTAACCTTGGGACCTCACCCATGAAAATCTCCCTTGGGCCCCCCAAGTGGGCCAACAACTGGCATAATTGGCAGGACATTGAGGTGAGTGGTCCCGTGGCTGCTGTGGAAACAGAGCCCGAAGGTGAGGGATAGCTCCAGGAAATGGCTGATAAGCAACCTCTGGCCTCACCATGGCTACCTGTAGCTACCTTATTGTCAGCTTGGAAGGCCCTAGAGGACTGAGAAACTGTTTGGAGCCCAGGGATGTCTTGCAAGCCTTGGAAGAGATAGACAAATTTCTCCCGCTCACCATGACATGGCAGGGCGGGTGGCTTGGCTCCCCTTCATTCTCTCCCACCATGTAAATCAATAGGTGGACAGCCTTGTCTGGCAAGTAGACCAGCTGCAACAGATAGAGGAGGACCTTGAGCAACGGCTGCCTGCTGCAGAGCTCGTGTTGCAAGGCATGAGAAGCACTGCTTCCTCTAGAAATGTCTCTAGAAGTGTAAGTCCTCATGTCCCAGAAAGCCCCTGGGAAAGTCCCCTGGTTTTGCATGCTAGGCAAGCTATTTATCAGAAAGTAGAGGCAGAGGAACCCCTAGCCCAGGGAAGAGGACTGGGAGGGCTGCCCACCTCTGTCCCACACACAGTGTACAGAACTATACAGCTATGGAGCTTCGGGAGTTGGCAAAACAATTAAACCAAAAGGTGGTTGAAATAGTGCCCATGTGGCTGCTATGGCTGTGGGATGATGGGGCTGATAACATGCAGTTAAGCCCACAGGAGATGTCCCATATAGCTAGCACCCCTCTATGTGAGAGTTTCTGCAGGATGTGGGGAGGACAGTGCCAGAAGCAGGTAACCAGACTGTGATGAATTGGTTGATGGCAGCAGCTTGCCTGATTTGGGGAATCCAGGTGACCTGCTGGAGCAAGTCACAAAGTGGACAACCTACCTAGATTTGATAACTGTGCTAAAAGAAATGGGCATGAACCAAATGATGTTTGCACTGCAGTACTGTAGCCCAGATGAAGAACTGCTGATGGCACGCATGAAGAACATGATCCTGATGACTGGGCCGGCTGGCACATTCAGGCCAGTGGCAGCCCTTCTAACCCCCTTTACAGATCATCTGATCCATGATGCTGTGGATGTCTTGACCAGGCTGGGAGATGTGGAAGTTAAGTGCCAAGGTAAGGTGAGACCTGTAAAAACTGTACCAGCAAAGGAAAAAGAAGGGGGGCTCTGGCCAAATGGGGCCATTCCACCAAGGACAGACTGTGGGGCCACTGAAGGTTTATCGGTGCCAGATCTGGATGGATCTGGTGGCTGCTGGCCTACCTGCAGATAAATTCAATAGGCAGGCTTTGGATGTGTTGCTGACTCTGTGGAGGCAGATGTTCCCTGAGCAGCAATACTGGATGATAGTCCAGGGCCAGAAGGCCAAAACAGCCCTGGTGAAGCTGGAAGAAGTGACACTGGACTCCTTCTACCCTGATTAGGAGGCAGGCTGAGGTACTGGGGTCCTGGGGATCCCAGGAGACTGGAGGCCACATGTGGAATTGACTATTTACTGTTCCCCAAAATTGTGCAGTGTGTACTAAAGTTGGTGGATACTAGAGCCAAGTCAATGCTAATATATGGCAACCCAGACCATTTTACAGGACCTACTGCATGCATAGAAGGGTATGGAGGTCACTACATCACAGTCTGGAAGACCCAGGTGACTTTGGGTATTGAGCGCTTGTGCCAGCACCCATATGATGTTTGTATCCCCAATTGCTGAATTCATACTGAGGGTGGACATATTGACTGGTGCTCAGCTAGACACCACACAGGGACAATTCTGGTTGTGAATTTGTGTGGTAAAAACCATAGTCTGAGGGCATCCACACCACACACCACTAACTCACATGGGTTGTGTGCATTAAGCAGTACTGCCTGCCTGGAGGTCATGAGGCAATGGGACAGACTATCCTGAAATTGGAAAAAGCAGGGGTGATATGCCCTGCACAGAACCCTTCAGTATGGCCTGTGCAGAAGCCAGATGAATTGTAGTGAATGACTAAAGTATCACTCTGACACTGGCAGTCAGGACCAATTTTCCTTCACCCAGGAAGGCAGGCAGTGGACTTTCCAGATGTTGCTACAAGGCTATTTGCATAGCCCAACTTTGTGTAATGTCCTGGTGCCCCAGGACCTGGCCACCTGGGCCAAGCCACATTCTGTGCCACTGTTTTGTATTGATGATATTATGTTAACCTCTGATTGCCTTACAGATTTAAAAGCCACCATGCACAGTCTGAAGGAAGTTTTGCTGACATAGGGGTAGGCCATAGAAAAAGACAAGGTCCAGGGAGCTGGCTTGTCTGTCAAATTTTTGGGTATTATATAGTTGGGTAAGACTAGATCTATGACAGTAAGCCAATTATAGGCATATGTAGGCTTGCTAGGTTTTTGGTGGACATACCACACCTAGCTACCCTGATGTGTGTGCCCTTTATACCAGGTGACCAAAAGGGATACCATGTGGGTCTGGACAGATGTGATGGAAGCTGTTTGCTGGATAGATGCAGTGGAAGCTGCTTTTCAGAACTCAAGGAGGGATGTTGCATAGGTGCAAGCCCTATGGAATCGTGGACCCTACCCTGCCATTTATGCTAACCACCAGTGTTGATGATGGTGGACTTGGCTGAGGCCTGTGGTAAAAACAGGGGAAGCAGAAGCACCCTGTTGTGTTTTGGTCACAGTTGTGAAAAGGAGCTGAGAACCGGTATTTTCTGATTGAGAAACAGCAGGACTGTACACTGCTCTACATTCCTGTGAGGAATCACCGGACAGATAGAGGGGTGGGTACGGACATGAACAGTCCATCCCAGGAGTGGAGTGGCATGAACTTCTACTCTCACATGTTGGGGGATGTACCTCCAACAGCAGGCCTTCTTTTTGGCTAGCCTGTTGGCAGCAGAACTGGCAACAGTTTTGGGACAGGATGTACATGAGCCAGGAATCTGTCTGGGAGGATGGCTGTTGTGGTTTGTGTGTGGATGTACCCCCAAAGCTTCATGTAGTAATGGGGGTGGTTTTTGGCAGTGGATGAATCTAGAGTTTGTGATTGGTTCATTGTCTATTGCTGGGATTGGCAGTGTGAGTGCTACATTCACCCTAGGGTGGGTAGCCTGTGTACAATATAAGGGAGGAAAAGAGGCTTGCTCCTCCCTTTTGTTCTTGTTACTTTTGGTATCTTCTGTCACCTTGAATGGCTGCTCCCCTGCCATGTGCCACCCTACCTGAGAGCCAGCTGATATGAACTGAAACCTCTACAAACTGTGAGCTAAAAAATCTTTTCTTTCTTAAATTTGGGCATCAGGTATTTTGTCCCAGCAATGACAGAAAAGTAACCAAGATAATGGTCAACAGGAAATGATCCTATTACCTATGCAGAAGGGAAAGAGGGGCCTCTGGCTGATGCCAGATATACTGATGGGTCTAGCCATGATCCAACCCCATGATGGACAGCAGTCGCTGTCCAGCCAATTATGGAATTACTCTGGTTTGAAACCAGAACAGGAAGGTCAAGATTGTGGGCAGAGTTGTGGGCAGTGTGATTGCTTGTGATACATAAAAAGACTCCCTACATGTGTACATGGAGAGTTGAGCCATCTTTAGGGAACTGATGCTTTGGCTGCTGCCTTGGGCAGCTCAGGAGTGACAGGGCACTGTCCCTTGTGGAGTGCCGACCTATGGCAAGATATATGGGAACGTGACCAAAAAACTGACCATGTAGGTTAACATGGTTCAGGATGTAAGCCCCTCCTCTCACCTGGAAATGCCTTAGCAGATACCTTGACAAGGCAGTTCAGTGGTTGACCACTAGAAATAGCATCTGATCAAAAATATTGACTGCTGTGTATGGGATGCCGCTAGGAATAGCATTAGACCAGGGGCAAGTACCATAGACCTCACCCTCAGATTGAAGCCCTTGCTCAACATATGGCCCGGGCCTTCAATATTACATGTCAGGCTTTGATGTTGTTCTTGGATAAAACTTCTTAAAAGAGAAAGATGGTTTTGCAAAACCACATGGCTCTTGATATGCTGACCACAGTGCAGGGAGGCATTTGTGTCCTGTTACATATAAAATGTTATATTTATATGCCTCTGACCTTTGAGTGGGTGGGATGTCAGGAATCATTCAGACTGCTTCAAAGCTCAGGGCATTTAAGGATATCTGAGGATGTGACCTCACTGTCTAGTGCAAGCACACAGTGGGATACAGTTGTGTAACCATGACTTAACAATGGACAAACACACATGTGCTGGTTACAGCACTGTACAAGAATGTAAATATGTGATAACAACCTGTATAAGAATTATACAATAAGGCTGAGTGTGTTTGGAGTTTTTCTGCATCTTCTAATTTGTTCCACTGATCCTCTGGTCTGTTTTTTTGCCAGTACCTTGCTGTTTTTGTCACAGTAGCTCTGTAGTATAATTTCAAATCAGGGATTTTGATGCCCTCTTCCTTGCATTTGTTGCCCAGAATTGCTTTTGCTATTCTAGGTCTCTTCTGATTCCAAATGAATTTTAGGATTGTTTTCTCTAATTCTATGAAGTATGTTAATGGTATTTTGATTGGGATTGCATTAAATCTGTATAACAATTTTGGGAGTATGGCCATTTTCACTATGTTGATACTTTCTACCCATGAGGAAAGGATATCTTTTCATTTTCTGATATCCTCTTTGATCTCCTTTTTCAGAGCACTGTAGTTTTCAATGTAGAGATTTATTTACTTCCTTCATTAGATTTATTCCTAAGTATTTCATTGTTTTCAGTGCTATTGGGCCAAACACATTCACTGGAAGAAAAATAGCCTCTTTAATAAATGGTGCTGGAAAACCTCTTTCCACATGCCAAAGACTAAAACTAGACCCACGTCTATCACCATGCACTAGACTAAAATCAAAATGGATCAAAGATCTAAATATTAAAACAGAAACATTAAATCTGCTGGAAGAGAAAATAGGTAGAACTCTTGAAGACATAGATGTAGGCAGAGACTTCATGAACAAAACCTAGTTTGCTCAGGAAATACTACAAAGAATCAACAACTGGGATCTCATCTTATTCAAAAAATTTTGCACAACAGAAGAAATCACCAACAGAGTGAAAAGACAACTCACAGAGTGGGAAAAATTTTTAGCCAGTTGTCCCTCTGACAAAGAACTAATATCTAGAACATAAAAACAACTGAAAAAAATCAGATGCCCTAAATTCAAAGACTAATCCAAAAATGGGCATCTGAGATGAATATACACTTCTCAGATGAAGAAGTACAAATGGCAAATAAATATATAAAAAAATGTTCGACATCACTGATCATTCAAGAGATGCAAGTAAAAGCAACACTGAAATTCCATCTCATTCCAGAAAGAATGGCTATTACCAAAAAAATAAACCAATGACAAATGCTGGCAGGGCTGTGGGGAAAAGGAAACCTTTCTCCACTGTTGCTAGGAGTGTGGACTGGTGCAACCACTGTGGAAATCAGTGTGGAGATTCCTCAAAAACTAAAACTAGCAGTCCCATTTGACCCAGATTTTCCTCTTCTTGGTATTTTCCCAGAAGAATTAACAGCATCATACCACAGCAATATATGCACACCCATGTTTATAGTGGCACAGTTTGTAATAGCTAAATCTTGGAAACAACCCAAATGCCTATCAACCATGGAATGGATAAAAAAGATGTGTTTGTTGTTTTTATTTTAATATAAAGGAATACTACTCTGCCACAAAGAAAGATAAACTTGAGACATGTCTAGGTAAATGTATTCACCTTGAGACCATAGTCTTAAGTGAAATAAATAGGACATGCTCAGCCCGCTTGGGGATCCCAGGGGAGATTTTCATGGGTGAGGTCCCAAGGTTAAAGAACACACATGTGTAAGACATCAGCAACAATAGCAGGCAGCATGGAGCAGAGCAGAGAGCCAGTGTGAGAGCCACCTGCATCTTTATTGTATAATTCTTATGCAGGTTGTTATCTCATATTTATATTCTTGTATAGTGCCACAACCAGTGCATGTGTGCTTACCTGTGCTAAGTCATGGTTACCTGACTGTATCCCACTGTGCGCCTGTGCTAGACAAGCAAGGTCACATCCTCAGATGTCCTTAGATGCCTCTGAGCTTTGAAGCAGTCTGAGTGGTTCCCCACAGACGCACATGTCTAAATATCACATTGTCTCACTAATGTGAAAAACTGAAAGTGTAAATAAGAACAAAATTGTACAAGAGATATGGTGAAATGGGAAGAAATTGCTCAAAACGAAAAGGGAACTAGGGAGATGTGAAGGGAGACAAAGTAGAAGTTTCTGGTCAGGAACTCTCGGCCCACTCGGGGGAATCCATGGGAGATTTTTGCAGGTGAGGTCCCCAAGTTAAAGAATGCACATGTGCAAGACATCAGCAACAACAGCAGGCAGCACAGAGCAGCTGAAAAAATGAGAAAATAAAGATAAAATGGAAAGAAAGCTTTGTAAATAAGGGGAGGAAGAGGTTGAAAGGGGAAAGGAATAGGAGGGAAAAAAAGACAAATCAAGGTATATCATATACAGGTACAAATTCCCTATGATGAATATGATCATTGTGTATACCTAAATTGTACCAATAAACTTAATTAAATTTTAAAAAAGAACTATACAATAAACACACAGGCTGCTCTTGTGCTCTGCGCTGCTCCATGCTGCCTGCTGTTGTTGCTGAAGTCTTGCATATGTGTGTTCTTTAACCTGGGGACCCCACCTGTGAAAATCTCCCTTTGATTCCCCCGAGTGGGCTGAGAGTTCCTGACCAGAAACTTCTACTTTGCCTCCCTTCACAGCTCCAATTATCCACGAAGACTTCTGGCAAAGGAAAAGCCTAGAGGTGGCCAGACCCTGGAGCTAAGATAGGAACAGCCGGGGGAATGGAGGGACTTGAGTGTTAGTACAACAGGACAAACACCAAGCATTTAATTAGGAAGGAGTACTAACTTGGAAATTAATCAATGGGAGGCACAAGAGTGTTGCTGAAGGACAACGAACAGTGTAAACTGGGCAACAGAACCAAATTTGGGGGAGGAATGGAAACTAGGAGAGAACTGAGAACGGAGGAAGAGAATACAGAATACCAGGGGAAAGATGCCGCTGGGGGCCTGCAGCAAGCATTAAACTGCCCCAGAATGCACTGTGCTAACAGCTGGTTTCACTTAACAGCAACAAGATGGAGAGGCTGCATTCCATGGTTCTGTTATGTTAGGACAGACCAGACAAATGAGGTCCATCGGCCTCAGGTGAACACATCTGGCCTATGGGATTCAGGTAATGAGTCTTCTGAAAGAATTAAGTTAGTTTAAAAATATATAGATGATAGATGACCTGGGCTCTACTTCTAGAGATCCTGAATTAATTGGTTCAAGGAAAGGATACAGTGATCCCGTTAGCTTCCCAGGTTTAAATTATCAATCAGCCTTGCATGTGATGCACAGCAGTGACCACTCCTGGCTCACCTAGGCCACTGGGCAACAGAGGAAGAGCAGCATGTTTCCAGTGAGCCTCCTCAACCTCAATCAGAGCCTAGATCCAAGAAGCACGTGTTGGAATAATGTGGGCACAGCCACAACAAGGCACTGACTCCTAAAATCCAAAATCTGTAACTTGAGGCATGGCTTTAACTCTGATAAAAATGTGCTGATCCAACAATTCTATGACCTTATCCCAAACCAGGGGAGTAAACGTGAAGACTTTTTGCTACTTATCCAAAGTTATTCTACTGAGTGGTGCAGCTGGGGTCACCACCCAAGTGGGTCTAACTCTAAAGGCTGTGCTCATGCTTTTGTAAAAGAAACAGCACCCCATGAAAGTTCACCCTGACTAATGCCTTTTCTGGAAAACAAACAGGACAAGCAACAGTGTCATCTAAGACATAGCTAGGCCATCAGGTGTCCATGCCCAAGCCACTGCCCCTGAAACTCAGGATCAAGTCAGATATCCTCTGAGAAACCATCCATATCCCTGGAACTTTCTTCCTGGGCCAGCTCCTTGCCGCACACCTGGAGGGCCTCCCAGGTGATTAAATTTGGAAGTGCTGGGCTTGAAGCCATTTGGTGACCATTTGTTTTCCTAATGCCCAGCTATAAGCAGCAGAGTTTATAGTTATAGATGAATTTTTCCCCTTACTGCAAATGGCTTTGATTTAATAATAACATTTTCCAAGCCATTGGCCCATAATCAGGATTACTGCCTGTGAGTATTTAATACAGGGAAAAGAAATGGGCCCACTTCACCATGCAAATGGCTGCCACAAACCCGGCAGCAGGAGGGCTCTAGTGACAATTTTACTACAACACTGGGGTGGTGTAAATATGTATGGACAGTTAAAGTCTTACTCTTTTGCAATGGGGTCTCAATGGATAATTTTGTCAGGAACTGACAATTTTCAGAAGCCAAAATCAACTTGGCTTTAGTGCTCTAATCAGGACCTGAAAAGAAATGGTGAGTTTGCAAAATTAATCAAAATGATTAAGCCTAGGAAATAATGGGCCATGAAGGTGGCCAGGATGAGCAGAGGGTGGAAGAAGCAGTGGCAAGTTTTGTACATAAAGGAAATGACAGAACAAAATGCCAGGTATGAAACTAGAGGGTTTTCCGATATAGTCTCATATAATCCTTTCATCAGCTCTGTGTAGTAGATGCTACTATTAAGTGTATTTGTTGAGGAAACCAATGCTTCACGATGCAAGAAACTTTCCTCAGGGCATAAATAAGAAGCAGAGCTAGATTCTAATGCAGGTGTGTCGGTCATGAAAGCCCAGGACTTTCCTACTGTGCAGTGTAGCTTCCTAGCTGTGTAGTACTCATGAGCAAGGCACCTCAAGCACTAATCTAAGTGGTTAGATTAGGCATGTGCTGTCATACACGCCTTTCAGAACCCTTAACATTCTCAGAGGCTCAGACCAGATCCTCAGCTGTGTTATCGGAAGCTCCTTTCTAGATGGAGCTCCTAACAGTCATTTTGCCTTTGTGATAGTTTGACTGTGGTTTCTGTTCCCGGAGGCACTGGAAAAATGGGCCTTCCCTCATTCTGCACAAGGAGAGGCAGTTTCTCTGTGTAAGACAGACTACCAAAGAGGTGTTTGAGAAAAAAGACACACTTCTTGGAATTTCTGAGAGTGGAAAGCTGCTTCAGCTTGTGTCAGGTGACCACCATTTTCTGTGATGGTAGTGGCAGCGCTAGCAGTTGCGACTTAGTGGGAGTGGGAAAGGCAATGAGGAAGAGAAAATTAAAACTTTAAGGTCTTGGAGCACTTCCTGTTTCTCTATCCAGTCACCATCACGGGGAGTCTGCTTCCACCCCACACTTCACCCCTTGCCTCATTTGTCTGACCTTCCTAATATCTACCTTTTGTCAAGTAGTACGCAAAGCAGTTTACCCATATCATGTCATCTGATCCTATTTCATGCCATGATGTAGCCCTTATTATTGCAGCATTATCACCAGTTTGCAGGTGAGGACTTGGGGTTAGAGAGAGGCTAATAACTTGTCCCACACCACACAGCTGGTGGTGTCAGAGCTGGGATCCTAAACAGGCAGCCTGACTCCTGAGTCAGGATCTCCCAGGCTCACATCACTGCCTCTCCTGATGGGTGGGTTTTCTGAGGTCAAGGATTCCTGCCATTTTACAATGTTTTAGAAGTCTCAGTATTACCCCCGTGTCTGCTCCGACTGCCTCCTTCCTCCCTTTGCTATCATGTTTGCACAGATTCTGGGTCTCAAATTGCTTCTGTCACTAGATATCGGCACTCTGTGGAGTCCTAACCTATTTGGCGGTTTCTGAAATGGTTTTGAAGTGGTATTTAAAATTGGAAGAAAGAAATCCAATAGGCTCCAGTGTTGTTTTAAAAAAAAAAGATTACAATAATATTTTCTGAACTTGGTCAAAGTAATTGATGGTAGAGACTGTGTAATCTGTAGTTAACAACATCATGGGGCTGTCTTTTATTTTTTTTAAATTCCCCTTTTTGAGACTCAAATTTGTAAATGTTTTTGTATGGTATCTTTTCTATTTATAGTGGTAAAACAACCCTTTCAAGAGCAACACTTTGCAGCTGGTCCAGTCACCTAACACCCTCCAGAGTCCTAACAGTCTGACTTTGAGCCCCAGTAGGAGTGCTGCCCAGGTGGTCTGTGCAGGGGTTTGGACAGGGGATATGACTGGGTGGCCAGAAGTGCAAAGAGCCAGAGAGAAAAGTCAACTATGTCCTAGGAGAGGGGAGGCCAAATCATCATAGTCTGATGGCCAAAGCAGGAGAAGAAAGGAGGCTAAAAATAAAGTCTCCAAAACCAGAAGACAAAGGCAAAGAAACAGCTAGATAGTGGAATACAACAGTGTATAGAGAATACAAGCAAGAGAATCCATTAAAATAGCCTTATGTGGAGCATGCTCCATGTTTATATCAGTCACACAGGGTGTCATATACACACACACAAACATGGGCCACTGCAGAGACATTGGTTTAGCATGCATACTAACCTTCCTAAGTATAGCTTCCAAAATAAAGTGATAAGGTCACTGCTCAGAACTGTTCAGAAGTATGTTGGCATCTGGATAGGGAATGGTATCTGCTGCCCACAACAGAGCCAGAAAGAGGGAAGGCTCTAAACCAAAGGTGCCACCTCCTCAGCTATGCTGAAAAGCTTTATAGTCACTATCTACCTCCTGAGGATATTTGTACCCAGTACCCCAGTACAAATGGGGGCCTAAGGAACTACAACTGCTGCAAAGCCCATTCCTCTGCAAGTTCAATCAGAACAGAGTCTCCCTTTCTTTCTTTCATCTGTATTCAGCCTGAAGGAAGGAGGCCTCCATCCCTATGGTTCATGGGGAAAGAGAGGGCATTGGAATTTGTGGAACTAACAACCAAATTGTGAAGGGACTTGGCACACAATTATTCAAATTCCTTAAAGGCCAGAGAGGTCTAAAGAAACAATATGTCAAAATTTTACTCTTTAAATCTCTTTCCAAATCCTATCATCTTCTAGTTCTGAAACTACCCCCCCTTTTTTTTTTTTGTGGGTACCGGGGGTCGAACTCAGGACCTCGTGTGCCAGCAAGCTCCAGTGCCACTGAGCGATATCACCGGCCCTTTTTTCGTATGTGGGTACCGGGAGTTAAACTCAGGACCTTGTGCTTGCCAGGCAGGCGCTTATGTCACTGAGCTATCTCACTGGCTCTGAAACTCCCCTTTATCTGTCATATTCTCATCTATGTTGCTGGCTAGTGATGCAATCAGCCCCATTTTCCCTTATTCCACCATAATGGCCTCTTCTTCATGCTCTCATAAGCTTTCTTATGTAACTTGTATGTCACCCAGTGGTCCTTTTCCCTTAGTTTCTAGACTTGCTTGATAAAACTCCATGATAAAACAGAAGACAAAGCCCTGCTTATGATGTCTAGTGAGTCTCAAAACCTGAAGCCCCTGTGGCCTGTTGGAGAGGAACATTTACGCAACTTATCAAAGGAAACTCACTTCCTGCCAGACCCTAATTTAGTTACTTGGCTCTCAATGGTGTGTGCAAATGTTTCACATCTCCAAGATATAGGCTCTTAGATATGTTGCTTTTATTTTTGATTCAAGACTCTATCAAGTAATAATATATTTCCTATTCTGATTTACTGGGCTTCTACTATGAAGGTGCCTACCTTCATTTCAAAAATTCAGACAACAGGGATTTAGTTGCCCTGTATTAGGAGAAGCAGACAAAAAAAGAAAGAAAGAAAGTCAACAGCAAGGCCATGAGCAACATAGGCTCATTTCTTTCCAGAGAAAGTTCCATTTCCTAGGTGAGTGGACTCCATCTTTAAATGTTGAGATGATTGACTAGTGTAACGTCCAATCGCATTTCTTCCTTTCATGCTGCGTCTCTGAAACATAGACTTCCTATTTTAAGAGAAATATTACAATATAATCAACACAGAGGAATCGACACAGTTAACCTAAAGAATATGTCATGTTTTTCATTTTTTTCCCTTGTAAGTGACATAAATCACTGCACTGTTCCACACTGCACAAATACTAGCAATGATTAGAAGTCCATATTTTTCAGATTATGGAAGTATTTTCATTTGGCTGGGTTCAAGCTTCCTGGCCTTTGAGGCAAGATTTGCCCCAGTTCTTAACTTCTCTTTGGCTGCAGATTAGTTTCACATCCATCCTGGTGTGAGAAACATATTTCTTTAAGAATGTTCTCACATGACAGAAAACATGGGCTTCTTACCACCTGCTAATTCCCTTCCTTTAGTTCTTTTTCTCTTTTTCTCTTATAGATTACTACACGGTACCTTTTTTTTTTTTTTTCATTTTACTATGTAAAGTATTTGAGCTTTTCACAGTTTTTGCCCCAAACTCTAGTATGCAGTCCCTTAAGATCCCCAAAAGAAGTAAGAAATGGCTATATTTTTATACTGCTTCCCCACCAAGGGCATGGTCAAAGTTATAACTAGCAATATCTGTCTATTGTAGTAATTTTGCTTCTAGATCTTTTAACTTCTTGCTTTTTTACTTCAGCTTTGAATGAGAATGCTGTCGTTGATCTTTAGGACCTAGAACCTGCTATGGTTTGCCAGAGGGATTTGCTACAGGAGAAATTTCCCTGGTTTAGGCTCAGGGCTTTTATATAACTACATCACTATTATCCACCAAGGTGTAGCAACTGTGTCATTTTTGCTGTGGTGTTACTGCATCCTGGATAGAACCTGAAGTCTCTCGGTTATCTTTGGAGCTACAATGTTTCTTAATCGAGAAAAATAAAAGTCTCTCAGTGCTTATCTGACACAGCTGGATGCAGGAAAGTGCTAATGGACCAGCAACTGCCTCAAATACATTTTAATAAAACCACTTCCAAGAAGCCATGTGCAACTGAGATAAGAATATGAAAGAAATCCACAAGCTGGAAGGAGGTGAGAGAAACAACAGAAAAAGGTCTTTTTGTGTAGGTCTTGTGGGGAGTAATGAAGTTAGTCCTAGAAGGCCATGTGGCTTTCAAAATTTCCTACTGCCACCCACCCTGGGATTCTCTTCCTTTTCCCGTCCTACAGGCTTGCTGCAAAAGTGAAAATTACAACTCAATTATGCAAGCAGTAGAGAATCTGCCTATTTTGAACCTGAACAGGTACTGTGTTGGACATTGTTTATTATACAAGGATGAATAAGCCCATCCCTAACCTGTAGGAGCTCGCAGTCTAGTGAATAGACAGATAACCAACTAAACATAAGACAAACAATGTTGATAGAAAAAATGGATGCTCTAGTAGTAAATGGCAAGGAATAATTAATATTTACCAACAAAATCAGAGAAAATTACCAGAAGACTGGTTTTTCAGTTCAAGTTTAAAGAAAACGTACATTTCAAAAATGCTTGGGGGGGGTGAAAAAGTCATTTCAGAGAGAGAGGACTCTGAAAGTAAGAAAAGGAACAGCTTTTAGGGGAGGCTGAGGCATTAAATATGCAGAAACATGGGGTGTGCAGAAGGATTTGAGGAGATACTTTTGAAAAGGTATTTTGAAACTTGATGAAGGTCTAAGAGTTTAGACTTTTTCCTTTGAACCACAGGAAAGCCACCCAAGGTGTTCAGGCTGAACACGATAAAAACTGTTACAAGAAATCACACTGAGGGCCGGTGATGGCTCAGCGGCATACATGCCTGCCTGGCAAGCGCGAGGGCCCGAGTTCGACTCCTGGAACCCACATACGAAAAAAGGGCCGGTGATATCGCTCAGCAGCACCGGCGCCTGCTGGCGCGCGAGGTCCTGAGGTCGACCCCCGGTACCCACAAAAAAAAAAAAAAAAAAAAAAGAAATCACACTAACAGCAGAATGGGCTGGATGGGATTGTAGCAGAGGCAGAGGGACCAATGTAGAGTCTATTTCATTTCAGCAAATAAGAAATATAAAGACTGTAAGAGCTAATGAGGACCTGAGCTGAAGTTGTGATCGTGGAGCTGGAGAGAAAGGGAGCAACTGACAACATATTGTTGGAATAAACATGGGGCTCAGAAAATACGGGTGGGGCCGGTGAGATGGCTCAGCGGCTTAAGCGCCTGCCCAGCAAGCGTGAGGGCCCGAGTTCGACTCCCGGATCCCACATATGAAAAAAAGGGCCGGTGATATCGCTCAGCGGCATGGGCGCCTGCTGGCGCGCGAGGTCCTGAGGTTGACCCCCAGTACCCACAAAAAAAAAAAAAAAAAAAAGAAAGAAAGAAAATACGGGTGAATTCTTGCAATCTCTGGAAAAGTTCTCAGTACAAGGAAAATGGAGACTAGTTTTCCCTATCCTGGGTTATCATCATTAATAACTACATAAAATATTTGTGTCCTTATCCTCTGAGCTCTCTCGTCCCTAAAGGTAATGCAGTGATCATAGTCTTTGCCAGGGAAAAGGAAGCATCATTAAAGGAGCAAGCTGTGTCTCTCCTTTTTGACACCCAGATCCTACACACCATCGGTTGAATGATATGTGCAGTACTTTACATAGTGCAAAATGAATGTCACACAACTCACATAGAAATGGGAGGGTGACAGAATGTGAAGTAGGGAAAGGAGAGATGGGAGGGCAGAGACAGACATAAGTCTCTGTTTCTTAATGGATAGTTCCAGTAGGCAGAGGAAGTACCCAATTTGGACCATCAGCCAAGCCTAAAATATCCTCCTGCCCAGCACCTGGCCTTTTTGGCTCTTTTCAACCACTTTTGGTAATTTTGGAAGCTTAATTTGGCTGGTATGTTCTTTGGAAAGCTTTCCCTGGGGTCAGGTCCCAGCCATCATCACTGGCTAAAACAGAATGTGGCAAGATAATATCCACAATGGAAATTACCAGCAGGGATTTTCATCAAACAAGAATAAGTAAAAGCAAGAAAGAATATCTTTATGGCCACAGCCCATACACTGTATAGCCAGCTAAATAAAGGCCATCATTGGAAAGTCTTTTTTTTTTTTTTATGTGGGTACCGGGGGTCGACCTCAGGACCTCGTGCGCCCGTGCCGCTGAGCGATATCACCGGCCCCTTTTTCGTATGTGGGTTCCGGGAGTCGAACTCGGGCCCTCGCACTTGTCCGGCAGGCGCTTAAGCCGCTGAGCCATCTCACCGGCCCAGGAAAGTCTTACATATATTTGAATTTTATGTTTAATTTAGAGGAAAGTAGGGCATGTCAGGATGCAGAATCATATGCAAAAGTTGGTTCTTTGAAAGAAAATTACATGAGGGTGACATTACCTAGAGAAGGAGACCTAATGGACAGTTACATACCAAAGAGTTAATTTATCTGGAAATTCTCTTTCTTGAGCAATATTCTTATTCTCCACTTTTTATGTCCTTCTTGAATCATCACATCTTTACACTAGTGTCATTCTCGAATTTAGTGTGTATAAGAATCATCTGGCAAACAGTGAAAAATTAAAATAACCCAACTGGCTCTTTGCCATCTGTTTGGCAGCTGTTGGTGAACCCTCTGTGATTCTTCTCTTATTTTCTGACTTTTCCTGAGACTGAAGACAAGGAGTCTGGGAAGGGCACAATCATTCATTCCAAAGGTAAGAAAGTACATCTCTAAATATGAGTAAATGTGCAAACTCCTTAAATTCTATATTCACCTGCAGCAAAGAATGAGAAAGGAGAAAGCAGCCAAGGATTGAACATTTCAAATATGGGTGATCATCATTTCTCCTGGAGAAACAGGCTCCCCTGAGAGAAAGAAATTACAAATTACTAATAGTTCATATGGCAGAAAATTGCAAATTCTGAGCAAAATAAATATGTTCTTCCATTTGTAGAGTTTGCAATTGACTATAAGGCAGGAGGATGCAGTATTAATAGGCAGCTATCAAATAAGATTGTGATATTAAATTACATAATCAGTTTAATGTTCTGGGTCAGTTAACAAAGAAATCTGTTCTCTCACTGCCCCTAATTTAGAGCTTTCAATACCCAATTCTGAAGTCTCTCTCTCTTTTTTTTTTTTTTTTTCTGTTGGGGGAGATTTTGTTATCAAATTCTTCCATAAACATCTGCAACAGCTGTATAAGAAATCCCAGACACACTGACCTTTCTCCTTTTGCAGTCGGAGGGTGGAAATGAGAACATAATCACCCACAATGACCTGCCTAACCAGAGTCTGGGCAGGCCATCAAATGCAGCTGTTGACTTTCCACATGATACACTTTAGGAGGAAAGTGTACAGGATATTTGGCCATATGTCCCAAGTGGTGTGTGCATGTGACCTCAAGCATACATACTCACACACATACATCTGTCCAAAATGGGTTGGGCAAAGGAGACAGAAATTTATATGAAACATTACTTATCTTAGGAGATAAAGTTTTTTCTTGGGAATCTTTCTAGTTCTTTTTTTCTAGAGAGCAATGAAAACACCATATTCCTTCTTAAGCAGCAATAGCAAATTATCTTTCTTTCTTGTGTTCACTGATTGGTAAGTAGTTCTCTTAACCCTGTGTTAAAAATGATACTGAGAAGGAATCAAGCTTAGCCAGAAAAGTTGACATGGTGCATTTCATCATTCCAGAGTAGGATTAGGTTATGCATATCAGAACCTTGCAAGAGGTTGTAACTCTATGCCTCAAACAAATGTCATGAAGTAAGGACTGGGAATGTATAAGCAAAAGCCTTTGAGACATTATGTGCATTCTGGTGTTTAAGTTCAAAACATCTAAACAGTACATTCGTTTATTGTCTACCAACTGCCAGGCACTAGGATATGGCCTGAGACTATAATGGGGAACAAGACTGCTATGCCTGAGAACTGAGGCACAATTGAAAGCTAAGTAAACTGACAACCAGTGAGGTCACCTTAGGCTTAGAGCTGTGAAATCTAGCTCCTGCATACACATACAGAAGGAAAATAACTAATAGATTATCAAATACATCTTTATGTTCACAAATGAGTGAATAAAAGCACTTGCCATGGAATCGAAAGAGGACCTGGCTGTGATATCTTCAGATATACTTTCAAGTTTGGGCTCAGGTTCAACAATGTGTTGGACTTAAAAGACCTTAACCATTGTAATTCATCATTTGGAAGGCTTAAGGGCAGAAAAAGCTCTTTGGTACTTTGACTGCAGTTTCAATTCTGAAAGTTTCCCAAGTGAAACAAGGCATGGTAGAATCAACAGAGAATGGTATCATATTGCATTTAGCAGTTGGGAGAAAAAAAATCGAGAGTTTTCATAGAGGTAAAGGTTTCTGGAAAATAATTCACTTCTACAAATCGTTTGTTTGTTCAGTACTTATCTTTAGCAGTCCTGTTGGAAAATTTAAAAGTAGCCCCATGGTCTCAGACCTGCTGAAGGTGCAGGCAATACTGACTACTTATTTACAAAGTTTTTTTGCTGGCGATTTAGGAAAGTATAAAAACCAAGACCTCTTCTGTCTGTTCTTCATCATAAACTGGTACGTACACAAGGAAGAGTCACTAATTAATTTTGACTGAATCTGACAGACAATAATTTAATTCAGCTGCATAAACAAATATTTGCTGTTTCTTAAACTATGTCCTGATTTTTTTTCCTGTTAGTTTTCCCCTGCTTTGCATTATTTATGCTTCAGCTCTTCTCCTCTAATGCGTATTTGAGGCTGTTTTATTTTGTAGGCATAAGCTCACAACAGTGGTCCTCTGGTCACATGGTTAATTGGCACAGGAATAATTGCAATGCATTGACTATCTCCACATATCAGGCACTGTGTTAGGCAGGATAAAAGAAAAGCTGCCTTTTGCAATTGTATCAGAAACTTTAAGCGTAGCATAGCACACAATGTTCTCTGAAAGGAAAATACCATTCCCAATAAAGTGCTTTCACACTTTTTGATATATGTTCAGGGTGATTTGTCACAACCCAGTTGACTGTCAATTGACCATCTGTGAAAAGTCATTTATTTTTAGACCAGTTTTTTGTTCACAGCAAAATTTGAGGAAGGTACAGGCTTTCCAGTATATGCCCTGCCCCATACTTGTACAACCTCCTCCATTATCATCATTCCTTGCTAGAGTAGTTCATCTGTTACAGTTGATATAGCTATATCTACATATATTATTACAACCACCGAAAGGTGACCTAGATACTTACATTAGGGATCTCTCCTGCTGTGGGTACATTCAGTAGGGTGGACAAATATATAATGGCACGTATTCACCGCTATGGTATCACACACAGAGTAATTTCACAGCCCTAAACATTCTGTGTTCTGATTCATCCCTCTTCTCCCACCTAAACCCAACCTTTAATCTATTACTTGTCTCCATAGTTTCGTCTTTTCCAGAATTTCATTGAGTTGGAATTGTATGTATGTAGCCTCTTTAAATTGGTTTCTATTTTTATGATTAAAGCTGTTATAAATATTTATGTGTAGGATTTTGTGTAGATATATATTTATAACTCCTTTGGGTAAATACTAGGGGATATAATTACTGGAGCACATGATGAAAGTATATTTAGTTTATAAGAAACCACCAAACTAAAATCCGAAGTGGCTGTACCATTTCACGTTCCCACAAGCAGTGAGAAAGTTTCTATGCTTCCCACACTTGACGATATTTGGTATTATCAGTATTCTGGATTTGGGCCATTCCATTAGATGTGTAGTGGTAGCTCATTGTTTTGATATGCATTTCCATGGTGACGTATGATGTTGAACATTTTTTCTTATGATTCTTTAAGATCTGTATGTATTAATTGGTGAGCTGTCCATTAAGGTCTTTGGCCCATTTTTTAATCTTTCATGTGTCATTTTTACTCCTGAGTTTTAAGAGTTTCTTATATTTCTATATTTTAGACAGTCCCTTATAAGATACATCATTTTTCAAATATTTTCTCCCAGTCTGTGGCTTATCTTTATGTTTCCTTGGCATTGTCTATCACATAGCAGTAAAATTTAATTTTAATGAAGTCAAGCTTATCAGTTCTTGGTTTTATTAATGTATCTAAAAAGTTGTCATCAAAGCCAAAGTTACCTAGAATTTCCCCTATGTTATCTTCTTGGAATTTTATAGTTTTGCCTCCTAAATTGTTTGTGGTCTATGTTAAGCTAATTTTTTGAAAGATGCAAGCTCTATATCTAGATTATTTTGGTGGGGGGGAATGGATACATAGATGACCTGTTATTCCAGAACCATTTGTTGAAGAGACTATCTTTTCTCCAGTGTTTTGCCTTTATACCTTTGTTAAAGATCAGTTGGCTACATTTATATGGGTCTTTTTCTGGACTCTCTATCCTGTTCCATTGATCTAGTTGTTTATTCACCAACACCACCCTGTCTTAATTACTGTAGTTTTAAAGAAGCCTTGATGATAGAGAGTGACAGCATTCTGACTTTATTTATTATGTTAACATTGTATTATCTGTTTTTGGTCTTTTCCTTCTCCATATAAACTTTAGAAGTAGTTTGTTGATAACCACAAAATATTAATTTTCATCGATATTACATTAAATGTTGGGAATAACTAACATCTTGGTAATACTGAGTCTACCTATTTGTACATGGAATAGGCCTCCATTCATTTAGTTCTTTGACTGCTACATCAAGGTATTTTTTTATTTTCCTCATATAGGTCTTGTACATATTCTGTTAAATATTTTGTTTGAGGAGTTGTTAATATAAATGGCATTACATTTTTAATTTTTAAAAAACTCTTTGTCTGTTTTTTTCATACAGATAATGCTGGCCTGAGTAAGATTTAGGGAGTGTTCCTTTTGCTTCTATCTTCTGAAAGAGATTATAAAATTTTAGTATGATTTATTCCTTAAATATTTGATGATAAGTCACCAGTGAAGCTTCTTGGGCCTCATGTTTTCTGCTTTGGAAAATTATGAATTACCAGTTCATTTTTTAAATAGACATAGACTTATTCAGATTGCCTGTTTCATCTTGTGTGAATTTTGGCAGGCAGTGTCTTTCAAGGAATCAGTGCATTTCATTTGATTTTTAAATTTGTGCGAATGGAGTTGTTGTCTTCTTTATTATCCTTTTAATAGATGTAGGTTGTGATGTCCCCTCTTTCATTGCTGATATTAGTAATCTGTTTCTTCTTCCCTTAAGCCTGAATGGGGGCTTATCAATGTAATCGATCTTTTAGATGAATGAGCTTTTGATTTTGTTCTTCCTTTCTATTGATATACCTATAATATCATTGATTTATTGCTCTTGTTTTTGTTATTTCTTTCAATTCTACATATTTAGGATTTAATTTACTCTTCTTTTTATGGTTTCCTATCATGGAAGTTTAGATCATTGATGTTGGATCTTTCTTTTTTTTTTTTTTGTGGGTACCGGGGGGTCGACCTCAGGACCTCGCACACCAGCAGGCGCCTGTGCCACTGAGCGATATCACCGGCCCCTTTTTCGTATGTGGGTTCCGGGAGTCGAACTTGGGCCCTCGCGCTTGCCAGGCAGGCGCTTAAGCCGCTGAGCCATCTCACTGGCCCCGGATCTTTCATTTTTTACAATTCATGCATTTGATGCTATGAAATTTCCTCTACACTACTTTCACTGATTCCTCAAATTTTAATAAGTTGTAATTTCAATTTCATTTAGTCCAAAATATTTTTTAATTGCTATTGAGACTTCATTTTGACCCATGTGTTACATAGAGGAATAGCATCCTAGTATTTTGGAATTTTCCCCTAACTTTTTTTTACCCATTTTTAGTTTAATTCATTGTGAGCTAAGGACAGATATTATATGATTTCTAATCTTTTACATTGTTAAGGTGTGTTTTTGTACCAAAATATGGACTATATTGCTTTATATTACACATGAGCTTGAGTAGAAATTATATTCCATTGTCGGGTGAAGTAGTGCGTATGTTTTCATTGTACCCAGTTGTTCTAATGGTATAATTAAGTTCAACTCTGTCCTTACCAATATTTTCCAATGATAGCAAAGTTTCACATTTATTAAAGGTAGGAAAAAGCAGGCTCTGTACAGCAAGTTTGGACCAGGTAAAAGTGGGAAAAAGGAAGAAGAAAATAAGAACAATATACCCTACAGCATAGGGTGGGCTACCAGAAAGAGATACTATAGCCTGTCTTACTGATTTTTGCTTGATGTATCTATCAATTTTTCATAGAGGGTGGTGCAATCTCTAATAGTGGGTTCATGTATTTCTCTTTCGCAGTTTTATCAGTATTGCCTTACATACATTTACACTTATTAAGAAAGGCTGGTAACTTTTAACCAAATATGTTTGTTTACTTGTATCTAGCTTAAGATTTATATTCTCTTTTCATATTTTATGTTACAAGAGAATATTCGAATTGTCCTAAGAGGAATCTTTTTCCCTTGTGTTCAAGAAGGAAGTGTAAACATGCTCATAAATCATTGTATGAATACTCCAGCTAGGTACACTTTAAACTTATTTTGTCTAATCTTCCCTGGTGATCTGTTAGTTACATCATCTCATTTTACTAATAAAGAATTAAGGTCTAGAAAAGTTACTCAGGAAAGTGTAGATAGTTAATAGATGAATTTAATTGCATCACAAATCATATCTATCTGATTCTAAAATACTTTCTAAGTGCGGCCCTATCTCTTTTCGTGGGCTTGAAGATATTGTATTCTAATTTTCTTGGATATCTTGTATTTCGAAAGTGCAAAGGTCTATTTTAAGTCACACTGTTAATAGGTCTGCAGGGAGGGGGGTGCCTTCCACTTCACATGGCAACATAAATTGGTCAGCTCAGCACATAGAGACTTGGCCTTTGTAACTTCTGCATTCTGGGAGGTCAAAGACAGACACTGTCCAGAAACAAAGGGTTACAATTTCTTCATCTCTTTGTATAAAAAATACTTACAGGATGTGATTGAACTTTATGGTGAATATTTAAATTTAAAAATATATATTACAATAAAAGCATATTGCCATTTATCCCCTTCAAAGCACTCCCCTTCCTTTGAACACACTTATTCATCATCCTTGCCACTTTCTGAAACATTTCTGGAAATACTCTTTCATGAGTGTCTTTATGATGTGATTTAAAAAAAAATACAATGCATGTTGCTGCTGAGTGTCAACCAGTGCAAAGGCACTTATCCTTATTCATTTATCCTTATTTTTACTCACTCCTTACCCTTACTCACTGGATCTGGTACCATACAGCTTCTGACTTTTCCCCAAAGTCATAATGACCATGAGAGGTAAATGCTTTGAATTGATTCAGGACATTTAAGGCAGCCACAACAGACCAACTAAAGATATTCATATAAGAAGACTTCCAGAATTGCTTGAGAAAGTGGTGAGAATGATGGTATAAATGTGTTCAAAGTGAGAAAGAATATTTTGAGGCAGATTAATGGCAACGTGTGTTTGACTTTAATTTTTTAAAAATTTAAACATTCACTGATATTTTGATCACACTTCGTATATCTCCATTCCATTGTGCTGGGTAATCTATCTAGATTACGTCCTTGAACTCCATTATGGAAGATAATAACGTCTACTATATTGTAAAATAGATATTATTTCCTCCTTTATATGAAGAAGGAAATTGAATTTCAGAGAATTAGATTAATGTACTCATGCACACAAAGCTGCTAAATAGCCAAGCCACACACTCGTTCAGAGAATGAATTAAGGAATGTTAGTAATTTCCCATTTAATATACATTCTCCATGCTGCCTTCTGATGTTACTTCATCAGTGATGCCATTTCTTCAACAGGGTTGAGAGCCTTCTTTGAAGATTAATTTGTGTTTATAATTTTTCAAGAGGGAATGTGACTGTCCTGTGAAATACCCCTCTTCATTTCACTGTCTCAAGCCACTATATAACCATTTCTTAAAAATTCTCCCTCACTTTCTGGGAATAAAAAATATTTCCAAAGTTTCTATGCCCATAAGGAAATAGTAGAGATTCTTAATCAGGTGATTGTCAAGCTTGGCCCAATATCCATTTTAGTCTCTCAAGTGGTCACTCGTGGCTTTTTGTGTGCTTGGTCCAGGTGTTGGGGTTAGCAGGTGAGTTCTGGATGGGAAGGAGGAGGGTATCAGCTCAGATTCTAGAAGATGGGCTTCCCCTTAAAGTCATAGACTGCAGACCAACTCTTATTTTGAGCTCATTGCTTATTTTCGGAATACATGAATGAGTTAAATCTCTTTTACATCTTTTGATCTTCATAGCAGATATTACAAGGTCTAATTGAGAAATGAAGGAAATGAGGCTTAAAAAGGTCATGGTCTTGCTTAAAGTCACAAAACCAATTACTAAAAGAAACAGGGTTAGAATCTAACCCTACCGACTTATAATACTGCATGGATACCTTCTTATCTTTTGGTCCTACAACATACAACAGACAGACCTGGGAGGAACTAGCTCTTACAACTGTTATTCAAGACAGTTAGCGCCTCCCTTGAGACTGCCACAACCCCTTGCCTTCATGTTATTTTCTTCTTTTTTGGATGACTGTTCACACCCCACGGCAGGCAAGCCTGTGCTCCCCAATAATGTCAGCAGAGGTCTGGTGCCTCCATTGTATCTGGCTAGACAAGTTTTTTGTTCTGTGACAATCTGTGGAGAACACACATTATAAATCAGAAGCCCAGGGAAAGTTCAGGAATGTAAGAAATATGCAGACCTGAGGAGCTGAGAGCTCATTTTTGGAACCCTGCAGGAAAAACAAAACAAAACAAAACAACAAAACCATGGCCTTAAAAGCACATTTCCTTCTCTCTCTGAGAAATGTGTCCGTGCCATTTGTCTGCCACATAATATATTCTCTTTTGTACTGGCAGAGTTCCAGGAGGGTGGAGTTAATCTTTGCTCATCCTCTAGGCAGAAAAGAAATATGAGCTGGGAAGGAACCAGGCAGTCTTAAAGAAGCTAAGAGATGAGGAGGCTAACTAAGCTGGGCCATCGGTACAGATAATGACTAGCCATGTGAATTAATTTGTCAAACTCGCTGGGTTCAAATCCCAACTCAGCCACTTACCAGCACATGGGCAGGTTCATTGTTGAAGACAATGGCTTAGGTCAAGATATTGAATATTGCTCGCTGGTAAAACCTTAGGTCTTGAGGTCCTGTGGTGATTAGAAAGGCAGGATGAAGAAATGGATATGAGGTACTATAACACTAAGAAGAACAAACATCTAACATTTAAACTGAATTTATCTGCTTGGTACTTCTTAAGTATTGCACCACTATACTTTATTCTCTCCATTTATTCAATTCTTAGGACTCCTTAAGAATCCTAGATTCAGATTCAGGGTTTTTCTTTACTCTTTGACATCATACATATTTTGTAGTAATCTTGTCTGTACTACCTAAATCAAATCTTCCCGGCTTAAAAGGTTTAGCAAAAAATGGAAAATTTATTTCTGATGGGCTGTTAGAACTGGATAACATTATAAAGGAGAAATATTTTCTCCTCAAAGAAATTATAAAAGAAAGCACACAGAAAAATTGCTCTTGCTAATTATGCTTCCCATATGCCCAGGTTTTACCAGCATGAGGTGAGAGATGTTATCACATAAATATTACGTCTGAATCTTGCTAGCTTGAACTCTGAACATAACAACACCTTACAAAGTGCCCCAGGGCATTTAGATCCCCACTGAGATTCTACACCTGCCACAGAAGCTTCTGTGTGGACCTGCAGACTTGTGCAGCCGCCGCCACTGTGTTTGTCTTTGCCAGGTTCAAATGGCATCCTTGAGGGTAGATGCTGGCTGATTACATAGACACCCAGCCCTAATTTTTTACACTGCACAGATAGTCTGAGGGTCACCCAAGAAGCAAAGAGGGAGGTTGCAAATTCTAGATTCTGTTGCTTGGTACTCTACAATTTTCTGAGATAATTCTTCTAGATTGCATACACTTAGCTATTTATTATGTGAGCACACACACCACCAGTTAATGCTATGAGGAAGAATTCAAGTTCTGGATTTAGGCCACTGCTAAGTTACTGAGTTTATGTCAATATACCACAATATTTTCTTGATCATGGCTCTAGCTCTGGGCTTTTAGAAGACTCTGGAAAAAAAAAAATCACTTCTTGGCAGTGCTCAGATGGGATCTGAGAGGGAAAGAGTTAAAGCAGTCCCAGAGGATGATGTTCCACACAGGCCACTAAGTTGTAAAACTACAGTTGCACGGCGCACAGCTTCCACACACTTCATGCCTCTTTGGCTTATTATTTTTATCAAACAACGTTATTGTCTCCAAAATTCATAGATTGATATCCCAATGCCCAGTGCCTCAGAATGTACTTTGAATTAGGGTCTTCAAAGGTATAATTGAGTTAAAATGAGGCCATCGTGGTAGAGAACTAATCCAGTATGGCTGATGTTCTCATAAGAAGAGGATAAGACAACAGGGGCACACATGAACAGAGAGATGACTTTGTGGGACAACACAGTGAGGAGGCAGCTAGCTGCAAGCTCAAAACAGAAACATGGAACAGATCTTTGCTTCCAGTCATGAGAAGAAACCAACCCTACCAGCATGTTGATCTCCAACTTCCAGCCTCCAGGACTGTAAGCAAAAAAATTTCTGTTGTTTAATCCATTCAGGTTTTTCTGTGTTGTAGTTTATCCCCCATGATTAACAAAGGCCACTTTATACCCCCTCTAATAAACAAGCTAATCATAAACAGATTTTGCAGACATACCTACTACCCCAATGTTTTGGATCTCAGGTTGAACCGGATTTCTCCCTGAGCTCAGACTCACCGGATGTAATCATCTCCTATAAAACACTTTCACAGAAATTACTTCCCAGATCATGGATAGTTACAATACATGTACTGCCTGGCTTGGTACAAAAGCTGTCTTTCTTCTGCAGCTTGGGACACTTTGCCTTCCCTATGGGGACATTGTTTTATCCTTAAACTAGTGCCATTTACTAGGCATCTAAGATCTAGCCAACTGTGTCTACCAACTGTGGTATCTGCTCAGCTTCCCAAACAGAAAAAAAACTGCTCCCAATTTTTACTGGTTTGATGATCTCAGGAGTGTCATTTAATCTTTCAAAACTTAAGTTTTTTGTCTGCCAAAGGACATAATATTTGTCTTTGTTCAGGCAGCTATAACAAAGTACCATGAATGGAGTGGCTTATAAATGATGGGAATTTATTTCTCACCATTCTGGAGGCTGGGAAATCTGAGATCAGGTGCCAGCATGATTCAGGTGCCAGAAAGGGGCATCTTTTGGGTTGCAGACAGCAGTGTTCCTGCTGTGTCCTCCATGATGGAAAGAGATCTAGCTAGTTCTTTAATATCTTTATCTGACACTAATCCCATTCATGACCACTCAACCTTCATGGCTTAATTACCATCTGAACCCACATGTTTTACGGTGTGAATTTGGGGAAGATGCAAACATTCAATCCATGCATGGCACAAGGTAATCACTCAACAAATGCTCACATGAGTTATCGATCGTCATCGCTGTTGTTATTTTTGGAAGATGTTATTCTCTTCAGAAGTTTCCTAATTCGTTTTTGTTGACTGCTTCGGCAATCTTGTGTAAATAAAGCAATTTCTCTGATCTGGGGTATTTTCTTATCAGTCTCTATTATTAGTCTTCATCCAGGTAAAATTGCTGTTCTCTACAACACTCAGAATCTATAAGGCTTGGAGAACTACTTTCCATTCTCTTCAGAAAGCATAAGATGAGGCAGAGAAAAAATGGCAAAAGATGTTTTTCCTTCTAGAATTGCCTCAAGAGCACATTCTTTATTTATATGAAGAATGAGAATCTTTAACAATAACCTTTGGTCACATACATCACATAGTGGAGACTTTATATTTATAAAAACAGAGAAAGGCTATGTGCAATCCTAGTTTAGATATATCCTATAATGATTTTCATTTTCAGTTTCTTGGGTGACATGCCTGGGTCTTCTCTATGGAGGTGTACAGTTCTCACAGTTTTTATGAAAAAAGAAAATTAAAACATTTAAAGAGTATAAACTATGCGTCTTCATTTCTCATACCAGCCTTTTACATTAATTATATTATTTCCATTTTACAGATAAGAAAATTGAGGCCCTGAGAAGCTAAATAATTTAACTAAATTCAAACTGTGGTTTATTCAATTTTGATTAATTTATTCTGGCATTTTATACCTATCATAACATTTATTCTAGCACAATGTAATAGCAGAGGAAAGATAGATTGGATAGAGGGAAGGAGGCAATGTTCTTGTTATACAGAGAGAATATTCTTACTTAAAAAAATGGAAGTATACATTAACAAAATTAAAAAGTAAAAAATTATCTGTAATCCTACCACCTAGAGATCATTACTTCCATTGTTTTTATTGATTTAACAATAACTGTGATTCTTACAGGAGACCCTTAATTATTAATACTAAAGCAAGGGAGAGGAATGGGCAGAGAATCTAGAAATCATTTCTGTCTGCACTGTGTGCTTTTGGGAGTACAAAATTAACCTTTTTGTTCAAGTTATGCATAGGCTAATTACTAAAATTACTTTTCCTTTCCCAACTGATCCCAAGTCAGGGCAGAGTCCCACAAGCATCTTGGTGGCAGGGGATTAAACATGTGCTATAGCTAATTCTAGAACTGGAGACTCCGCACGTGGATAATTAAGATCTGATTGCAAAGCAAAATCTCACTCATTGTCGTAGTGTGGGGCTTTCCAGCATTTCAGCTGCTTTATCTTCAGAGTGATCTTGAAAGGTAGATTCGATTCAATTTGCCAGGCATTCATGGTGAGCCTGACTTACTTTGCACTGTGCTAAAATGTCCAGGAAACAATCTCTGATTATATGGGACATGGAATCCAGTAAAGGAGACAGTTATGCATTCCACTAACTTTAATAATGGTAACAATGACCATTACAGTTAATATTCACTGAGCACTTACTTGCCTTAGGCCCAGCTATATTTTAAATCTTCAAATGTATGAACTCTTTTTACTTCATATAAAACAGAGTGGGACAAGGGAAATTTTGCACTTAAAGGAGAATGAGTTAAGTATTTAGGAAGTTTCAAGGACTAGAGTAATAGCTGGAAGCTCATGGGCTACAGTGACCAGCTTTCCAAACCTGAACTCAAGGTTCCCCCTAGCTGGGGCACACAAAACAGCTGACGTGGGGAGGAACACTCCCGCTGCACCTGTTCGTTTCTCTTCCTCTGTGATGATGAGTGCCTGGCTCACAGTACTGCTCTTTCAGAAATGGTGTCCCCAACATGTAGGGGTCACTTCCTCAGAAAGGATGATGCTTTTCTCTTAATTTTTGGTAAAAATAATAATCCAGGGTAAGAATCTAAATGGCTCAGCCTAAGTACTGTGATGACTTGGATCTTACGTGTCTCCCAAAGGCCATGTGTTAAAGGCGTGACCCCAGGCTGCAGCCCTATAGGAGGTAGTGAAAACCTCAGGAGGTAGGGCCTCGATGGAGGAAGTAGGTCTTAAGGTTGAACTCTTGCAGGGTATATTGGGACCTTGATTCCCCCAACTCTTCTCCTCTTGCAGGGTATATTGGGACCTTGATTCCCCCAACCCTTCTTCTCCTCTTGCAGGGTATATTGGGACCTTGATTCCCCCAACTCTTCTTCTCCTCTATCCCTTCCCCGCTTTTCTTCCTAGGTGCCATAAGGTGAGCAGCTTTGCTCCACTACACACTACCAACATGATGTTCTCCCTCAACACTGGCCCAAAGCAACCATGGACTCAACCTCACTGAGCCAAAATAATCGTTTCCTCCTTTAAGTTGATCTCTCTCACATATTTTGTCACAGGGATAGAGTGCTAACACCATTACCAATTCCTGGTCTGATCAGCTATGTTTAGAGGTACCTAATCAAGCTGGGCCAACATTAAGGGAAAAGTATCAGTCATTGGTAGTGGGACCTGAAAGATATGACGCTAGAATGCTGGTGGCTCTGATGGCCATAAAAACAGAAGACCATGAAATCTGTAGTTTAGGGCAGTGTTATAGATTCACAGACCCCCTACCGGGTTTGCATTCATGGAAAACACACTGCCTCCAGCCAATGACTAAGCATGACAGGCAACTTTGGCTCCAGGATGCTTCATCAGCATAGCTGAGACTTTCTTAGAACCACAGGCAACATCAGTAACCAACATTTTGCCTATTCAATATTCCTTGCTCCTCTCCATCTTCACAAGGGTCAGACTTACAGCACTGCTTGATAGCTCTTCCTGCCCCTTCTGGTTCTCTCCTCCATAAATTCCTCGCACATCTGATTTCATCTCGGCACCTGCTTCTCTGAGGAAGTGATTTAATGTTGAACCTTTTTCTTTATTTGATCTTTCATCATTGAAGGCCAGACAGATTCGTCACAAGGCAGTGATGGTATTCCAAGAAGTTGAGCCCAAATGGGTGAGCACTTCACAGATCTCATATTTACCAATGATCAATTTGCTATAGTAAGCTGCATGCCAAGCCTAGAGTGGATAGGGAAGAGACTTACCCAAGGGTGTGGATAAGTGATTCATTTGTCACTATCAGTGTAAAGAGCTAATAAAGCTAAAGGTTTGATCCTGTGAAGGAGAGGAGGAGGAGGGAGGAAGGAGCAAATGAGAAACAGCTACCTGCATTTCCCATAAAATATAACTTACAGGAAGGTATTTTCACATGTTGTCTGCTAGAGGAAAACTGCGTGCAAGTAGATATATGAAGAGACAAAGTTTGTTCTGGAAACTGTTATAAGTGGAATTTTTAGATAATAGGCATTGTTTGTATTTAATTGACTCATTGAAATTATCCCTCAGGTGATAGTGGTCGGTATTTATTCGCACAATATGGAGAAGGAGAGCAAACAAAAGCTTTAAAAACACCGAGTTAAAAGGTACTTTTTCCATGTGAAATACTCCCTGTTTGGCAGCTTTGCATTCAGCAAATCACCTATGAAAATACTCTAGAGAAGAGGGTGGACAGCACTGGAGGTGAGTATATCAGGGAGTGGGTTTGGACACATGGCAGATTCTGTGCTATTGTTTGGCAGGAAATGAAATACATAGGAAAAGATTTTCCTTTTGAAACCTTTTCTACAAATTTCACAAATTACACTGCTGCCTCTTCATCCTGTTAAACTAGTCTGAGCACCTATCTGCTTCCTTTTCAACTTTTTAAACTAGTTTTAGCACTCGTCATATTGCATTGAAGAGAGATTGAAGAGAAACCATTAGAGTTAATGAAATACTCTTCCCTCTAGAAATATTTCCTTTGTAAAGGTGGGGAAATTGCTTGGAAATAGGTGGACTTTGATTTTACTGTTCATCCCCTTGAGCTCCATTTTAAAGATTTATGATTTTCAATTTAATTACATACCTTAGCCATCAGGCACATACGGTGATCATACTTTTGCAGATTGGGAAGTATTTCTTTGTATGTTTTTACAATGTTTTCATTACTGCCCAAAGCCAGTGGAAAGAGATTGATTTATTGATTGATTCTGTGTTGGGTGGGAACAAAATAACAATCCCTCTACATTGAGGTCTTTTGACAAAAGTTGAGAAATAATGTCTTGAAGCATCTCAGTGATTCAAAGTCTTACATCTTGAATTCAGAAATTGCCTCACCCACATTCCAGATGAGCACTTTAAACACGGGTGACCCTTCCATAGCCAGACGCACTTGTGTACCTTGTTCATGGGGTCATGTCCCTGGAGTTCATGTTATCAGAAAAGTTTTGTGGACACCCTAAGCAGCCAACATAAAGCCTCACTCTGCATTAACTGATTCTAGACTCCAGGTATTTCTATATCTTAAGTTTTTAATATTTGCTTGAATTATATAACCACATATACCTGAGAAAGTTTCAATTAATTTCTATCTAAACCACATCAGCAATGAGTCAGAAGGTGAATAAAATAAAGGCCTTTTTCTTTAATTGAAACTAAAATGGTCACCTTTCTTTCTACATGTTGAGCTATTTAGCCCAAGGTTTCTTGGGGGAGAGGGTGAGTCAGGTGCAAGTCATGTGCTCAAGCTCCTCTCCCAGACAGGCACAGAGGGAACACCAGCCATAAAAATCCAAAGAAACAGTATTTGTGTATTCTGTTAATGAGCTAAGGATCAGGTGAATCTAAAAATCCCAACAGATGATAAGCTACAAATTAGGTGTGTTGCTTTTGGTCTCCTGACAAAGGAGGACTGGGTTCCTGTGAGAAGGTGCTAGCTGATTCTCATGTGTGATTGTGACCATGTGGTGATGAAGCCGAGCTCATGAAAATCAGATGGAGCAGCTCTGCTGGCAAGGCTGCCTCTTTCTTTGCCATATTGTCCTGTAGAAGCCATCACCCTACAAATTCTCACATCTGTGCTTAGGAGGACTCCTCAATTGCCAGTGAATTGCCATATGAAGCTCTCTGTGTTTTGCACATCCACTAGTTCCAATACTCTTTCCCCCTTCTCTCTGACCACTTTCTCCTGTTTGTCTCTAGACACACAAGGGACTGGACTTCATAGTATCACACCAATACCTCTACACCTGAAGTTTCCTCTGCCAGAATGTTTTCTTGACATTTCTCCACCTGAAATCATTGTATTCATCCTCAAGATGCAGCATCATTCCAACTTTATGAATTTCCTTCCTGTTATCTTCTAACAGGTGGGACTGATAACTCCTTCTGTGCCTCTCTAGCACTTTACATACATTTAGTTGTTGTAAAAACTTATAATCAAATAAAATTTTCCAAAGTGACGTTTCTTTACGTAAACCAGAAATTCCTTCAGAACTGATTTGAGTCTCTATCAGACATACGTTAACAGTTTCAGATTATCTCCCTTCTCCCAAATGTGATTTGGGTGATGCGTTCAAATATGTTGAACTAGTGTGCAAGACTGAGAAATCTTAAATTACCACCAAGGAAAAATAAGGCAAAATACAATATATCAAAATGTGATGTGTGAAGTAGGCTAGGCCACAGTGTCCATTTCTTTGATTAGGTGCTAGTCTAGATGTTGCAGTGTCTTATGGTTGTGATTGACATCTACAAGAAATTGACTTTAAGTAAAGATTACCTTCTATAGTGTAGGTGTATCTCATGCAACCAGTTGAGAGCCTTAAGAGTAGAAATTGAAATTACGAGGAACAGAAGGAATTCTGCATCAAGACAGTAACAGAGAACTTTGAGTTTCTAGCTTGAAAAAGATATTCTATAAATTTCAGACTCCAGACTTGAAAATGAATTAAAGACTAAGCTTTCAGCTTTCTGGTTCACCTTGTAGATTGCAGACTTGCCAATTTCCATAATCACATGAGCCATCCCTTCAAATATATCTATGTATATCTATTTATAACACACACACATACATACACATACACATACACATCCTTTTGGCTCTTTTTCTCTAGAGAACCAACTGGTACACAAACCAAGTAGTTAAAGGGAAAGTAGAAGCTGCAATAAGATTTGAAAGTGGAGATAAGAAACTGGAAAGCTAAGTAATAAGCAGTAGCAGAGAAAATGATTAGTGGAAACACACCACTTCTGGGGTGAAATGCAAATACTTTTTGTAGGTTTTTATGTGCCCAAGGTTTGTAAATCAATGTAGCACATCTTGGGACCTAAGAGGCATTTAATAAGTGCTGCTGAATCAATGAGCTGATGCATTTACGAGTGAATTGCACAATACTTGCCTTCTCGTCACAGCAACTTGATAGTTGAAAATACCAGGAATCAGCATCCCTGGAACAGTACTGATTCCTAAACAAATTAGTTGCCAACTAGGATAACTGTTTTTCACTCCTTTCACAGTCATTATTCAAACAGCAAAATGACAAATTGTACCAGGGTAAAGTAATAGAGTTTTAGTTTTAGAAATTTCATCCTGTTAAGTGTGGTAGCTTTCTTATCACAAGAATGATGCTGACAAAGGTCGAGTGGTGGCCCGTGAGTGCCAGCTTCTGCAGCTTCCCGTCGACATCACCACGGAAGCAGTCAAGAGCCTGTGGCACTTGTTTGCTGCACACATCATCCTTCGAGTAACATCTGCTCACTGGGCTGAGGCTCCATGATCTCCACAGAAGAGACATTGCTGCCAGTCCTCAAGGCAAAAACCCTGAATGCTATGCCAGCTTTGAACAATATCCCAGAAGCTTGGTTTTAGCCTCTAGACATTATTTAATATCAAAGAGTTTTGGTCCCCCTCTCTGGGTCCGTGCAAGAACACACACCTCAAAGTCAGTGTGGCTTTTAAAGGAGTTTGATCATAGTCTTGAATGGCAGGCTTGTGCTGACTACTATGTACCTATCATCATGGTAGACATTTGGATCCCACTTTTCTTCTATCCAACAACCTTTTGTTGCTCATTATGATGCCCAAATTATCTTTAAACTTTCAAGTACATGCAAGTTTATTGAACGTGTACTATGTTCAAGGTGTTATTGAGGGAGAGGAATCTACAGGAAGAATACCTCTTCAGCAGCTGACAGTTACACATCTTGTCACAGTGTAAAGAAAAGGTAACAAAATGAAAGATACAGACTAATCCATATAATTTAGGGGGACAAAAAAGCCAAACAATTTTTAATGAGAGCAGTGTAACCAAAACCAATGGAAGTATGAAATAATTTCGCAGAGGAATACTATACATGAATAAAATCCCAAGAGACATTCTTTGAGAAATTCTAAAATTAAGCCTACAGATGTATTATTTCCCTTGAGAGTTTTCCATCTATCAGCACTTCCCAAGCTCTATGCCTTGAATACCAAGCTTCCACAAAAGATTAATAGTAGTTTTGGGACCACATGGATTCTGAGGTCAAATAAATTTGAGATTAAGAAGAACTATGTGTTTGTATCCTCCTTTCCCTTCACCAAGATATTTCCAATCAATTTTACGTATCTAGCATTTTTAAAAGATGTTAAGAGGTGAAGTATTAGCACGTTAAAAATTCTAAGATGATCACCAGAAAAGAATTCTGATTAGGAAATATTTAAAGGGAGGCTCAGGATGACTTTATGGTGGCATCTAAAGACGAACCTTAGGGAAAGGACTGTTGTAGAGAACAAGGAACCTTTCTTTGGGCAGAGTGTCTTCTCCATGTGTCATGCTCTCTGACCACTTGCTTCTTTCTAGAACTGACATTGCCTTGGTATCTTTCCTTCTCATTTCTTTGGGAGAAGAAGCCCCTGTCCCCCATCCTTCTCAGCACTGCACAGCTGAGGTGTATATGAAATGATTTTGAGGTCCAGAGAAATCACGCCTGAGAATTTAAAATATTTCCCCTGTCACTGCTAGTATGCCTCCAGCAGCAACAACTCAGGATTGCTTAGTATGAGTTTGACCCGAGCTGAGAAATGGTGTGTTTTCTGCTGATGGAGTTCCTAAATGGGGAAATCCATTTACATGGAGCCTTTATGGCTTTGTCAGGTTAATTGAGAAATGAGCAAGGTTACCAGTAGTATTCATGAGGATGAAACCACAAGATTGCAAGCAATCTGAGAGGTTGGAGTTCACCCAGAAAGAAGGCAAGAGAGAGGAGAGGACACCTAGCTCAGCTATTGGAATGCAGGTCTTGAGTTGTCTTTCTATTGGGAAATAAATGGAGAGAAGGGGAGAGAAGGAGATAAAAATCTTTTCTTCCTTATTTGCCTACCCATCTCCAGACTGGAGAGTCTGCACAGTCTAAGTCTGCAAAACCTCTTTTATCTCCACCCTTTCTTTCTGATCCCTACACACATATATACCTCACGTATAGGCTTTGCCCTGAACTTCCAGCAATTCCCTTAGTTAAAAAACCTATCACCCTTTTCTTATCTCACTCAGCTCTGCTGTTAGACAAGAGATCTTTGTATCACAAAAGCAGTACGCCAAAAGAACATTTGACCTATCCCCATTTGATAGTTAAAAATATAGTACTTTAACAGGGTTTTTGAAAATTTTTTTGATGACTGTTACTGTATTTCCAGTTTATTATTTAGTTCCAAACAGTTCCCTAACCCTCCCCAAACTGCCCTCTCCCCACTCTCCAGGTTCCTAAAGAGATTTGGCAACAGCACAGTGATGATGGGAAGAGGCTTTGATCTGATTCTTGGTCTCTTTTCCTCTCAGTTACTGAAAATGTTCTGCTATAGCAGGTTTTTGTCCTGGGAATGCCCAGCACCTGCCTCAGAAGCACTGGATTGATTGAACTTTCTCACTCTGTACTCACTCAATTTCCTGATATTGGCAATCTTTAGTAAATTGCCCCATAACCCTTTCCTGCGCCTAGCTTCCATAGTCTACTCAAGTTCCGATGTGCAGTGCGCTATGGTCTAGCCCAGGAAAAGCCCAAGTAAGCCCTCAGCCTTCTCATCAAAACCCATTTTTCCTCCAAGTATAGTAAAACCGCATGTCTCTTAACAGGAAAGAAATAGAAGATGGTGGCCGTAGGCCCATCTGATGCCAAGATACGCCTGTCACCATCTCCATTGGTCTCTGTCATCACCAAGCAGTGATGCGGGCCCTGTATTCTGACTTCAGCTCTTCGAAGAAAAAAAACTCAAGCATTTCGTAAAGAAAGCCAGGCACTGATCTCCATACTTTAGAAGTATCCAAATTTCCTGGGCATCCTCTACAATTCTCAATTTCCTCTGTTTGGATGGAAAAGGACCAGTGAGCAGGACTTATCCTATATGGCCTCTTCCTCTGTAGGTTTTCTGGTGTAAAGAGAAAATGTTGTCTTCTTAAGTGTCTCTGAATAAATCACTTCTGACACACACAGGTTGGTTCCTTTTGAATTTAGAAATTGAGAATGTGGCTTTTCCTGAGGGCCATCTCTAATGAGAAGATGCACCACGGCAGACCTGCCCAGTGGGCAGAGGCTGTCGTCTTCAAGTCAGCACAGATTGGCACAGCAGTGTGCACTTTGAAAGATTTCTAGAATAGCTGTACCCTTTTATGGGGTACATTATGGTAAGTTGATACATGTATGCAATGAGTAATAATAAAATCAGGGCAATAAACATTTCCATCTAATCATTTGTATGTGTTGGAAAATTTATACTCTTTGGGAGTCATTTTGGAAAATATCACAGAGCATTTTAATCAATAGTTACCCTACTGTTCTACAGGAAAAAAAAAAAAAAAAGAACTAATTCTTTCAGTGTATTGGCGTCTCTTACGCAACTTTCTTTCTGCTCTCCCTCCGCCCTTCCTAGGCTCTACTGAGGATTATTCATTCCTTTCTTCCAGATTAACTTTTTAGTTTTCAAAGTGAGTGAGAACAGTGCTATTTGTCTTTCTCTGTCTAGCTTACTTTGCTTAACATAATGACTTCTAATTCCATCCATCTAGGTTCCATCCATCTAATTCCAAGCATCTAGGTTGATTGCTTATTTTGGATATGGTCAATAGTGCTACAGTACATATGGGAAGGCAATTATATTTTGGTATAATGATATTAACACCTTTGAATATATCCCCAGTGGAGATGCTGAATCATATAGTAGCTCTGTTTTTTTTTTTTTTTTTTTTTTTTTTTTTTTTTATGCAGGTACCGGGAGTTGAGCTCAGGACCTCGTGCTTGCAGGCAGGCGCTTATGCCACTGAGCTTTATCACCAGCCCTCTGTTTAGTTTTTTAAGGCATCTCTATATTGTTTTCCATAATGGCTGTTCTAATTTACATTCCCACCAGAGAGTGTAAGAGTTCCTCAACTCTAAATCTTCATCAGAAATTTTTATTTTTGTCTTTTTTATGATAACCATTCTAACTGAGGTGAGATGGTATCTACCTGAGGTTTTGATTTGCATTTCCCTGACAGAGAAATTGATCATCTTTCCATATACAGTACTTATTGGCCATTCGCATGTCTTCTTTTGAGGAGTGCCTATTCAGTTCTTTTTTTTTTTTTTTTGTGGGTACCGGGGGGGACGACCTCAGGACCTCGCGCACCAACAGGCACCCGTGCCGCTGAGCGATATCACCGGCCCCTTTTTCGTATGTGGGTTCCGGGAGTCGAACTCGGGCCTTTGCGCTTGCAAGGCAGGCGCTTAAGCCGCTGAGCCGTCTCACCGGCCAGCCTATTCAGTTCTTTAGCTCATGTTTAATTGGGCTATTTGGGTTTTTGTTTGTGCTTATCATTTTTAAACACTTACTAATGGTACATATTAATGGATTCAGTGTAATATCGACATACATGCAGACAATGCGCATTAATCACACCAGCCATTCTTCTATCCTTCCACACCTTCTCACCAGCCACTGTTCCCAGTGCCAGTAACCACTATGCTAGTTTCAGGTCTAGTGTTTTAGTTTCCTTATATGACAGAGAACAGGCAATACTTGTCCTTCCATGTCTGACTCATTTTTTTTATCATGATGCCCTCCAGTTCCATCCATTTTCCTGCAAATGACAATATTACATTCTTTTTTTATGGCTTAATAAGACTCCATTGTGTCATACTTTCTTTATCCACTCATTTGTTGGTGGGTACCTAGGCTGGTTCCATATCTTAGTTATTGTAAATAGTGCTGAAATAAACATGGATACGCAGATATGTTCTTTTTTTCCTTTTTTGAGGGACTGCTATATGCTTTGCAAAGTCGATGTACTAGTTTACATTCAGAAAAGCAGTGTATAAGGGTTCCTTTTCTCCACATTCTCACAAGCACTCTTTATCTTTAGTCTTTTATATTATAACCGTTCCAACTGGAGTGAGATGACATTACACTGGTTTTCATTTGCATTTGTTTGATAACTAATTGTATCGAGCATTTTTCATATATTTATTGGCTATTTTTATTTCTTTTGAGAAGTATATATTGATATCATAGGCCCATTTTTTGATTGGGTTTGTTTGGTTTTTTTTTAGTTCTTTATATATTCTGGTTATTAACCCTTTGTCTGATAAATGCCAAATATTTTCTACCACTCTATAGTTTCTCTTCATTCTGTTGATTGTTCCCTTTGCTCTACAAAGGATTTGATTTTGATGTAATCACATTTGTCTATTTTGAGGTTTTTTTTTTCTGTGCTTTTGGAGGCCTACCCAGAAAACCACTGTCTGTTCTAGGCTCTTAACTGTTTCTCTCTAGTAACGTTAGAGTTTTAGGTCTTATATTGAGGTGTTTGATGCATTTTGAGTTGATTTCTGTACACAGTGAGAGATGGGAGCCAAGCTTAAATCTTCTTCATAAGCATATTCAGTATTTCTAGCACCCATTCATGCAAAGGTTATCTTTTCTACAATGTATGCTTTTGGCACCTTTGTCAAGAATCAGTTGGTTGTAGAAACGTGGATTTATTTTTTAATTTATTTTTCATTAGTACACATTTGCAGTACATAATGATTACACTTGTCATGGGGACTAGTACATGTATATAACACATCTTAATTCTTTTTCATCCCCTTCCCCTTTCCTCCCTCCCCCTCCTTCCAACTCTTAATCCACTTGTCATTTGATAAAAATTTATCTTCCTACTTCCTATTATCCAAATTTTATTTTGCTTTTTATTTATATTTTCGGTTTCTCATATAAGAGAAACTATGTGATATTTAAACTTCTGTGTCTGATTTATTTCACTTAACATTATGATTTCAAGTTGCATCCATTTTGAGTAGCAAGAGCAAAGTATGAGGCATCTATTTTTACATGCTCTATTCTGTTCCTTTAATCTGTTTTTATACCAATACCATGACCTTTGGTTACTGTAGTTCTGTAGTCTGTCTTAAAATTGGGTATATTGATGTCTCTGAAATTTCTCTTTTTTGCTCAAGATTTCTTTGTTTATTCAAAGTGCAGTATGGTTGCATGTGAATTTTAGGGTTTTTTTGCTAGTTCTTTGATGAATATCATTGACGTTATGGTAGGGATTGCATTGACTCCAAGGATTACTTTGGATAGTATGGATGTTTCAATATTAATTCTTCCCATCCCTGAATATAGAAGATCTTTCTATTTTTCAGTGTCTTCTTCAATTTCTTTCATTAATGTTTTGTAATTTTCATTATAGAGCTGTTTTGCTTCCTTGGGTAGGTCAATCTCTTTGTTTTTTGTTTTTTGTTTCTCTGTGGCTAATGTGATTGGGATTGCTTTTTTAATTTCTTTCTTAGCAAATTTGGTATTGGTGTAAAAGCTACTGACTTTTGAATGTTGATTTTATATCCTGCTACTTTACTGAACTTATGAGTTCTGGTATAGTCTATTTTTCTATGTATAGAACCATATTATCTACCAGCAAGGTAATTTGACCTCCTTTCTTACACATCCTTTACTTTCTTCTCTTAACCAAGTGCTCTGGCTAAAACTTTTAGTACTATATTAAAGAAAAATTGTAAAAATAAATACATTTGTCTTTTTTTATCTTAGAAGAAATGCTTTCAGTTTTTCCCCCATGAGTATGATATTAGCTGTGGTTCTGTCATATGTAATCTTTATAATGCTGAGGTATGAAACTTCTAATATGTTCATTATGAAGGTGTGTCTTATCAAATGCTTCTCCTACACCTACTGAAATATTATTTTTATCCTTCATTCTGTTGATGTGATGTATTCTAGTTATTGACTTGTACATGTAGAGTCATCCTTGCATACCTGGAATGAAAGTTATTAATCATGGTGTGTGATCACTTTGGTGTGCTGCTGAGCTTTTATTTTCTGGTATTTATTTCACTGAGGATGTTTGCATCTGTATTATTCAGGGGTAGTGTCTATACTTTTTTTTTTTTTTTAATGTGGGTACCGGGAGTGTAACTCAGGACCTCGCACTTGCCAGGCAGGTGCTTGTGCCACTGAGCTATCTCACCGGCCCCTGCCTATACTTTTGGCTGTTGTTTATGTTGTGTACCTTCAGGTTTTGGTAGTAGGGTAATGTTGCCCTTATAAAATGTGTTTAGAAAGGATCAGTTTCTTTAAATGTCATGGTATAGTTTAAGAACCATTCTGTCAATTCTGTAAAAGTTTGGTAAAATTCAGCAGTGAGTTTATCCGATCCTGGGCTTTTCTTTGTTGGGAGACTTTATGTTACTGTTTCACTCTCATTACTTATAACTGACCTAGTTAGGATTTTTATGTCCTCTTGATATAATTTTGCTAGATCATATGTGTCCAAAAAAATTTTCCATTTTCTCTATTATTTTCTACTTTGTTAGAAAATGGCTTTTTCAAATAATCCATAATGATCCTTTGTATTCTGTCATATCAATTGTAATGTCTTCTTTTTAACCTCTAATTTTTTGGGTCTTCTCTGCTTTTGTCTTGGTTAGTCTAGCTAAAAAATCATCAATTTTGTTGATCTTTTCAATAAACCTGCTTTTGGTTTTATTGATCTTTTGGACTCTATCTCCTTTATTCATGCTGTAAACTTTGCTCTTTCCTTCTATTAATTTTGGATCTGGTTTCTACTTTTCTGTTTTTCTTTTTAATATTTTTATTAGTATATGTTTGCAGTACATAATGCTTACATTCATTGTAGGGAGTTAGTACCTGTACATAATACATCTTAAATCTTTTTCACCCCTTCTGCTTTCCCTCACCTCTCTCTCCATCTCTTGGTTCCCTTCCCATTTGCAAAATATCTATCTCCTTGTATCCTATTACCTATCTTTTATTTTGCCATTCAAATTATTTATACTTTGGGTTTCTCATATAAGAGAAACCATGCAATATTTAAATGTCTGTCCTTGATTTATTTCATTAACTTTATGGTCCCAAAGTGCATCTATTTTCATAAAAATGATTCAAATTTAACCTTCTTAATGGCAGATTAGTACTCCACTGTGTACACATACCACATTTTCTTTATCCATTCATCTGCTAATCAATATATAGGCCACTTCCAAGATATAACTATTATAAGTTGTGCTGCTATAAATATTGGTATGCATCTATCACCATAATATGTTGTCTTTAACTCTTTTGAGAAGGTATCTAGAAGGGGAATAGCTGGATTGCATGGAATTTCTAGTTTGTTTTTTAAGGAATCTCCACACTGCTTTCCATAGTGGTTGTACTAGTTTACATTCCCACCAACAATGCAGAAGGGTTTATTTTTCCCTGCAGCCTTCCCAGCATTTGCAATTATTTATTTTCTTGATAGTATCCATTCTCGTGCAGGAAAATGAAATCTCAGAATTGTTTTAATTTTCCATTTCTCAGGTGGCCAGTGATTACGAGCATTTCTTCATGTATTTATTGCCCATTTGTACCACTTCTTCTAAGAAAAGTCTACTGATTCCTGTTGCCCGTTTTTCACTGGATCTTTTATTATGGGCAGTTTAATTTTTTGAGTTTTTCATATATTATAGATAATAGTCTTCTGTCTGGGCAGTAGGTGGTGAAAGTTTTTCCCATTTTATATGTTGTCTCTTTACTCTGCTGCTTGTTTCCTTTACTGTGTAAAACTTTTTAATTTCATATGACCCTGTTTGTTGAGGGTTTTTTTGTTGTTGTTGTTTTGTTTTTTGAGACAGAGTCTCACTATGTAGTTCAGACTGGCCTAGACTCACTATGTAGCCCAAGCTGGCCTCAAACTCACAGCGATCCTCCTGACTCAGCCTCCCAAGTGCTGGGATTACAGGCATGAGTCCCCAAGCCTGGCTCCCAGTTGTTGATTCATAATGTTATTTATTTATTTATTTATTTTTGTAATTGAGTTCTGTTCAGAAAGTCCTCACCTATGACTATGATTTCAAGAGTTTTACTTATTCTATCTTCCAGAGATTGTTTCTGTTTTAATATTCACGTGTCTGATCCATTTTCATTTTATTTTAGAATATGGTGAGTTCTAGATTCAGTCTTCTGGATGTGTACAGCCAAGTTTCCCAGCACCATTTGTTAAAAAGGCATCTTTCTTCCAACATATGCTTTTGGCCCCTTTATCAAAGAACAAATAGCTTAATGTGTCTGGCATCCTCTATTCTGTGCTATTGATTCATATGTCTTTTCTTGTGTCAGTACAAGACTCTTTTTTTTTTTTTTTTTGTGGGTACTGGGGGTCGAACTCAGGACCTCGCGTGCCAGCAGGCGCCCGTGCTGCTGAGCAATATCAGCGGCCCTTTTATCATATGTGGGTATCAGGAGTCGAACTCAGGACCTCGTGCTTGCCAGGCAGGCACTTATGCTGCTGAGCCATCTCACCGGCCCACAAGGCTCTTTTTATCACTGAAGCTTTGTAATATAATTTGAAATCCAGGATTATGATGCCTCCTGCTTTTCTCTTATTGCCCAGGATTGCTTTTGCTATTCTGGGTCTCTTCGGTTCCATATGAATTTTAGAATTGTTTGCTCTAGTTCTGTGTGGAATGCTGTTGGTTTGATTGAATTTGCATTTAATCTATATATTAATTTGGGTAGTGTGGCCATTTTGACAATATTGGTTCTGCCCATCTGTGAACATGGGATATCATTCCAATTTCTGATATCCTTTTTAATATCCCTTTTTGGAGTATTGTAGACATCATTATAGAGTTCATTCACTTACTTGGTTAGGTTAATTCTTAAGTATTTAATTTTTCTTGAAGTTATTGTGAATGATATTTTTTCCTATTTTCTTTCTCCATGGGTTCATTTTGGTGTACAGAAACACTATTAATTTTGTATGTTGATTTTATATGCTGAATTTATTCTCACAGCCTTTGATGGAATTTTTTGGGTCGTCTATGTAAAGAATCATTTAATCTGTGAATAATGACAGTTTGACTTCTTACTTTCTTGTGTGTATCCCCTCTATTTCTCTTGCCTGATTGTTCTGGATAAAGTTTTGAGTTCTATATGGAACAGAAGTGGTGATAGTGCACATCCTTGTCTTGTCTCTAATTTTGGAGAAAAAGTTCTCCTCATTTAATATGATGTTGGCAGTAGGTTCATCATAAATGACTTTATCAGATTTATATAAGGTCCTTCTATACCTAGTTTCTTCACAGTTTGTAACATTAATGGATGCCAAAGTGTATCAAATGTGTATCAAAGGGTTTTCTGTCCATTTATGTGCTGTATTGCATTTATTGATTTGTATATGTTGAACCATCCTTGTATCCCTGAGATGAAGCCACTGATCATTTTCTATGTTCTTGAGAAACAGCATTAGATTGTTCGAGTTTTTTAATGTAGGTAGGCATTCATTGCTATAGATTTCTCTCTTAATATTGCTATTGTTCACATCATAGGTTTTTATATGTTGTGTTTACATTTTCATTTGATTTAAGAAATTTTTAGGGCCGGTGAGATAGCTTAACAGCATAAGCGCCTGCCTGGCAAGTGTGAGGTCCTGAGTTTGACTCCCAGTACCTGCATATTAAAAAAAAAAAAAAAAATTTTTTAAATTTCCCTTCTGACTTCCTCAATGACTAATTGTTCAAAAGTATGTTGTTGGTTTTAGTGTAGCTTTAACTTTTAAGATTTCTCTTGTTAAATTCAGGTTTAATTGCCTTGTGATAAGAAAGGGTATAGAGTATGATTTCAATTTTTTTTAATTTGTGGAGACTCTTTGTGGCATAATATATGGTCTACTCTTAAAGTTCTCTTCACTGATGAATGTGCATTCTGCTGTAATTAGATGGAATATTCTGTAAACATCTGTTAAATCCATTTCTAGTTTCACTCTAATGTTTCTGTTGAATATTTTTGTCTGAATAATCTGTCCATTGATAAGATTTGAAATACCCCAGTGTTATTGTATTGAAGACTATCTTTCCCTTTAAATCCAGCAGTGCTTCTTTTATAAAATTTGATGTACGAATGTTAGCTTTGTATATATTTATTGTTGTACTTTGATGAATGTGTACCTTGATCATTATTCAATGAATTTCTTTGTCTTTTCTTACAGTTTTGTCTTAATCTATTTTGTCAGGTGTAAGTATGGCTACTCCAGCCCGCTTTAGTATTCCATTGCTTTGGATTACCACTCCCATGCTTTCACTTTCAGTCTGTGAATGTCTTTATTGGTAAAGTAGGTTTTATTCATCCTTGGGTTTGATGCTTTTAGGTATTGATAATGTTTGATTCTTTTTTATTTCTCTCGTATATACTCTTCTAGTAGGATTTATACTTTTATATGCTATTATAATTGTAGTAATCTTTCTTCCCCTTCTGGATGTAGAGTTTCCTTAAAGCATTTTTTCTAAGATTGATTTGCTAGTCATGAATTTCTCAGTTTTTACTTATCTTGGAAGTTTTTTATTTCTCCATCATTACTGAATAATTATGCTGGCTGTAGTAATTTCAACTAGTGGGTTTTTTGTTTGTTTTTTTTCAGGATGGAAAATATTTCATTCTATGCTCTTTCGGCCTGTATGGCATCTGCCAAGAAATCTGCCATTAGTCCAGTGGGTTTGACTTTAAATGTGATTCAACATTTTTCTCTTGCAGAATTAAAAAAAATTTTTTGCACTTTTTTTGAATGTTAATAAAATATATATTAGTAAGGAACTTTTATGATTATGCCTTTATGAGGTTCTATATGCTTTTTGTACATGGATGTCTGTCTTTCCCAAGATTAGGGAGTGATTCTGCTATTATTTCTTTGAATGTTTTCCACATTCTTAGCTTTTATTTCCTCCTTGTAACATAAGCCAATGATGTGGTTGTTTTATTGGTTTATGTTGTCCCAAAGGTCTTGAGTGCTCCTTCATTATTTTTTTCTTTTTGTCTGTACAAACTTGATATTTTGAATGAATTGTAATCACTAGGATATTCTTTTTTTCACTTGATCTACTCTGTTGTTGGGGGTTTCAAAAGAATAGTTACATGACCTATTGAGCTCTTCATTTCCAAGATTGTTTTTATTTAAGACCTCTCACTCTTCTCTGAAATTTTCAGTTCATGTCCTGTATTACCTTCCTATTTTCTTTTAGCTCTTTATATTCTCTATTTTTTTCCATTGGTCTATATGTCAATTTTTATGCCAGTACCATGCTGTTTGGAGTAGTATTACTTCTAGAATTGATTTTCTCTGTTTCTGTGATAATGGTCATATGTATTTTGATGGGAATTGCATTGAATCTTTAGGAAATTTTTAATACTGTGGTCAATTTAACAATATTCTTACAATCCATGAACATGGTATTTAGTTTCTTTTGTGTGTGTGTGATTTGTAATTTCTTTCTTCAGTGTGTTATAATTTTCCCTGCAGATAGCATTCATTTCCTTGGTTATATTTGTTACTCAATATTTTATTTTTTGTAGTGATTGTGAATGGATTTGCTTTCTTTCTTTTTCAGAATGTTCATTATTAGTGTATAAAATAGCACTTTTTAACATTGACTTTTATTCTGTAAATTTACTGTTAGCAGTTCTAATAGCTTTTCACTGGAGCATTCAGATTTTTCTATGTAAAAAATCATATTATCTGGAAACATGAATAATTTAACTTTTTTCCAATTTGGGGATGCTCTTTTTTATTCCTAATCTTAGAGTAAATGCCTTCAGCTTTTCCCCATTCAGCATGATATTTTCTGTGGGTTTTCCCGGATAGCTTTATTATGTTAAGTTATGCTCCTTCTATACCTAATTTATAGAGAGTTTTTATCATGAAAGAATATTCTACCAAAAGCTTTTTTCTTTTATTGAAATGATCATATAGTTTAATCTTTAATTCTAGTGGTATATCATTAAAATTTATTAATTTATATTTGTTAAAATATCCTTTTATCCTTGGGATGAATCCCACTTAATTTTGGTATATGATCTTTTTGGTTTGCTATTGAATTTAGTTTGCTAATATTTATTGAGAATTTCTGCATTATGTTCCCCAGGTATATGGATCTATAGTAGTTTTTTTTTTTTTTTCACATGTGTATGAATGTGTACACTTGCATGGGCAAAGCTGGTCTTATAGAAGTTTCTTGCATTTCAATTACTTTGGTATAATTTAAGATTTGGCATTAGGTCTCCTTTGAATGTTTTGTAGAAATCAGCAGTAAAGCCATCATGTCTTGGAAGTTTTTAGATGGGCGATTGTAATTACTGCTTCAATCTCATTATTCATTATTATTTAGTTTAGATTTCTTACTTCTTCTACATTCAACTTTGGTACATTACATATGTATAGGAATTTACATATTTCTTCTAGGTTTTCCAATTTTTAGCACATAGTCATCCATAGTAGTTTCTTATGGTCCTAATAGTTTCTGTGATATCAGTTGTAATGTCTTGTTTTTCATCTGATTTTAATTATTTGTGCCTTCTTTGTTTACTTTGGTAGTGTCTAGCTAAAAATTTCTTAATTTTTTTAAACTTTAAAAAGTATTTCATTGATGTTTTGTATATTTTTATGCTTGATTTTACTTCTTAGGCTCTGTTCTTTATTATGTCTTTCATTCTACTAATTTTGGATTTGGTTTGTTGTTGATTTTCTAAACCCTTGGGATGCATTGTTATGTTCTTTATTTGACATTTTTATATGCATTTTTTTGCTATAAAGTTCCTCAGTACTGCTTTTGCTATCTACCACAGATTTTGGTGTTTTGTCATTTTCATTTGTTTCCATGTCTTTTCAGTCTATTTTATCTATACTCTGGTGCCACCTTTTTTATTTTTCTGCCAGAGTGATCTATTGAGGAGATATTTAAATTTATTAATAAATTTTTTTCTAGTACTATTTTCTTTATCTAATTTTTTTCTTTATATCTTTAAGTGGTCTCTTATTTGTACACGAATATTTAAAGTTGCTATATCTTCTTAAATTGATGCTTTTTTTATTTTAAAGAGGAAAACAATAAAAACAATTATACAGAATTTCAAAATAAGCAAATAAGGAATTAACAATGTTTGCTATATTGCATATTGTTATTTTAAAGTAGTTGCTCAGATTACAGGATATAGGCATGAAAAATTGATGAAACAATATAAGCAAAAACCGTTCTTTTCAATGAACTAATAGAAATTAGTAGTGTAATTATCTTAGCTATCTTATGTGTACATATATATACATGTATATATATATATATTTTTTTTCTTTTCCCTTTCTTTTTTTCTCCTTTCCCCCATCCCAGTTGTTCTTTCCTTTTGAGCAGTTTCTTCCCCTTTCACAATATCTATTGTACATTTTGGATCTTATTTACTCTTTCAGTTGCTTACACTAGGGAGACAATACAATGTTTACACAAGCAAGTCTGATTTATTTGACTTACGAGTATGGTTTCAATTTGCATCCCTTTACCTATAAAAGCCTCAAGTTTATCCTTCTTTATAGCTGAGTAGTACTCCATTGTATAAAAAGGCCACATCTTTTTTACCCATTCCTCAGTTGATGGGCTTTGGTTTGTTTCCAATATTTAGCTATTATAAATTATGCTGCTATAAACATGGGTGCACATATATCACTTTAATTCTCCTGGGAAAATACCCAGAAGGGGAATAGTTGGGTCAAATGGAACCTCTAATCCTAGTTTTTTGAGGAATCTCCACACTGATTTCCACAGTGGTTGCAACAGTCTACACTCTCACCAGCAGTGGAGAAGGTTTCCTTTTTCCACACAGCCCTGCCAGAACTTGTTACTGTTTGATTTCTTGATGATAGCCATTCTTTCTGGAGTGTGATAGAATCTCAGTGTTGCTTTAATTTGCATTTCCTGAAAGACCAATGATGTTGAACATTTTTTCATATATTTATTTTCCATTTGTACTTCCTCATCTGAGAAGTATGTATTCATCTCAGATGCCCATTTTTGGATTGGATCTTTGAATTTGGTGGGCTTGATTATTTTCAGTTCTTTATATGTGCTAGATAGATGTCCTTTGTCTGACGGACAGTTGGCTACAATTTTTTCCCACTTTTTGGGTTTCTTTTCACTCTGTTGGTGATTTCCTTTGATGTGGAAAACCTTTTTAATAAGATGATATCCCAGCTGTTGATTCTTTGAAGTACTTCAAAGAAGTACCCATGCAGTTTGGGTTTTGTTCATTAATTCTCTACATATCCCTATGTCTTCAAGATGTCTACGTACTTTCCCTTCCAGTAGATTTAGTGTTTCTGTTTTAATATTTAGATCTTTGATCCATTTTGACTTTAGTTTAGTGCATGGTGATAGACATGGGTCTAGTTTTAGTCTTTGGCATTTGGAAAGCCAGCTTCTCCTGCACCATTTATTAAAGAGGCTATCTGTCTTCCAGTGAATGTGTTTGGCCCCTTTGTCGAAGATAAGGTGGCTGAGTGTGTTTGTAGTTGTGTCTGCATCTTCTAATCTGTTCCACTGGTCCTCAGGTCTGTTTTTTTGCCAGTACCATGCTGATTTTATCACAGTAGCTTTGTAGTATAATTTCAAGTCAAGGGTTGTGATGCCTCCTGCCTTGCCTTTGTTGCCCAGGATTGCCTTTGCTATTCTAGGTCTCTTCTGTTTCCAAATGAATTTTAGAAATATTTTCTCTAGTTCTGTGAGGTATGCTAATGGTATTCTGATCGGGATTGCATTAAATCTGTATAACAGTTTTGGGAGTATGGCCATATTCACTATATTGTTTCTTCCTATCCATGAGCAAGGGATATATTTCCATTTTTTTTTCTTTTTTTTTTTTTTTTAATATGAGAGTGTCAGGAGTTGAACTCAGGACTTCGCACTTGCCAGGCAGGCGCTTATGCCGCTGAGCTATATCACTGGCCCTATTTTAATTTTCTGTTATCCTCTTTGATCTCTTTTTCAGAGTACTGTAAATTTCGATGTACGTATTTTTACTGCCTTTCTTAGATTGATTCCTAAGTATTTCATTTTTTTGGATGCTATTGTGAAGGGTGTGGTTTCCCTAATTTCTGTCTCAGTGAGTTTGCTGTTTGTATACAGGAATGCTATTGATTTTTGATTGTTGACTTTGTATCCAGTTATGCTACTTAATTTGGTTATTAAATCTAGAAGTATAGGTGGAGTTTTGGGGGTCTTCTATATAGAGTATCATGTCATCTGAAAATAATGATAATTTAACTTCTTCCTTTCATATCCTTAATCCTTTTTTTTCTCTCTCTTATCTAATTGCTCTGGCTAATGTTTCCAGAACTATATTGAATAGGAGTGGTGACAGTGGACATCCTTGTCTTGTTCCTGAGTTTAGAGTGAAAGCCTTCAGTTTTTGTCTATTTAGTATGATGTTGGCTGTTTGTTTGTCATAGATGGCTTTTATCTGATTGAGGTAAAATACATCTATTTTTATTTTCTGTAGGGTTTTTATCATGAGTGAGTGTTGGACTTTATCAAGAGTTTTTTCTGTATTGAGATGATCATGTGATTTTTGTCTTTGGCTCTGTTGATATGGTGTACTACATTTATTGATTTGCATATGTTGAACCATCCCTACATTCCTGGGATGAATCCCACATGGTCATGGTGTATAAACTTCTTGATGATTTGCTACATTCTGTTTGCCAGTTATCTTTTTGAGGATTTTTGCATCTATGTTCATCAGGGAGATTGGCCTATAGTTCTCTTTTTTAGTTGGGACTTTCTTTGGTTTTGGTATCAGGGTAATACTTACCTCCAGGAATGAGTTAGGGATTACTGACTCCCTTTCAATTTCATTAAAGAGTTTGAGGGGTATTGGCATTAAATCTTCTCTAAATTTCTTGTAGAATTCAGCAGTGAATCCATCAGGACCTGGGCTTTCTTTTTGGGTAAGTTTTTAATTACATTTTCAATCTCATTAACTGATATCATGTTATTCAGAATTTTTATATCTTCTTCATTCAGTTTGGTAATTCATACATATCTAGGAATCTGTCCATTTCTTCTGTTTTCCATCAGATGAGAGTAGAGATTTTTGAAGTAGGTATTGATGATCTTCTGAATTTCCACAGGATCTGTAGTGATTTCACCCTTTTCATTCCTCAATGCATGAATTTAAGTCTTTTCTTTCCTTTTTTTTTTTTTGATAAGGTTAGCTAAGGGTTTATCAATTTTATTTATTCTTTCTAAGAACCAGCTCTTCAATTCATTAATTCTTTGTATTGTTTTCTTAGTCTCTATTGCATTAATTTCTGCTCTGATGTTTGTAATTTCCTTCCTTATATGGGCTTTGGGCTCATCTTGCTCTTCTTTTTCTAAAAGCTTGAAGTGCAAAGTTAGGTTGTTTATTTAGGTTGTTTATTTGTGCTCGTTCTGTTTTCCCGATGTGAGGCTTCACCGCTATAAATTTCCCTTTTAGGACTCCTTTCATTGCATCCTATAAGTTACGGTATATTGTATGTGCATTCTCATTTAGTTGTAGGTATTGTCTAATTTCTTCTTTAATTTCATCTGTGACCCATTGGTTGTTCAGGAGGGCATCATTTAATTTCCATGTGTTTATGGAGTTTTTGAAGTTTCTTTTGCCATTAATTTCCAATTTCATTGTACTATGGTCAGAAATATGCATGGGATAATTTCAATTCCTTTGCATTTACTTTAAGCATGTTCTGTGGGCTAGTATGAGGTCTATTTTAGAGAATGTCCCATGTGCAGCTGAGAAGAATGTGTATTATAATGACATTGGGTGGAACACTCTGAAAACATATCCTAAGTCCATTTGTTCACAGGTTTGGCTCAGTCCTGATATTTCTTTGCTGATTTTTTGCCTAGTTGATCTATCTCTTTGTGACAATGTGGTATTAAGGTCTCCCATCACAATCGTGTTATTGCTTATTTGATTTTTCATGTCTATTAATAGTGTTATATAGTTGGGTTCTCCCATATTTGTAAAATTAGAGAGACTATTCACTCATATGGCAGTGTGATTAAGTCTAGAGAGGTAAATTAAATAAAAGGGGAAAGAAGAATAGGTTAGAACAAATAGATTAGAACAAAAAATATAGGTAAAAGACCACACAAAAGAACAGGAAAAGGAGCAGGAAACAAACCACAAACTAGTAAAAAAAAAAAAGAGAGAGAGAGAGAAAAAGAAAATAAAAACAAAATTCCTCTGGTGTCCTCTGAGAGTCCAAAACTACTAGATAACACTGCCAAACCTGCAGTAGAGTTTGTGCTGGATATGAGGCTGATCTTGGCCTCCAGATGTGGGGGCTGGGGTCAGAGTCTTCAGCTAGTACTTTCTGTTTGTTCCTTAGTGGACTCCCACCTGTTTTTCTTGTAGGTGTCTCTCTACCAGTTGCTGTGCTATTTTCAGACAGAGATGGGGCTGTTCCCAGTCTGGTGCAACTTTGGCTCCTCCTGGTCCTTGCTCAGCCTTCTGTGTTCCTCTTCCACTGGCAGGTCTCTGTCCTCTTAGGTCATTTGTTGCAGGATGGGGTGAAATCCTGTGATGTGGTCTGGTCCTCTGCTCCTGCTGTTGCTGTACAAGGCTTCTCAGTCCCAATTCTTACTCCTCTCCTGAGGTGGGCTGCTAACTGCCAATACATTGCTTTCCAAGTTCTACTGCCACTGTCACCCACCTATGCTGTAGTCTGTAACTTCCTCAGGCAAGATGGGGGATGCTGTGGGATGCCTTTCTGCTCCTTTCCCCAGCAGCATGGGGACAGCCTGGGGCTGCACAGCCCTGAGGTGCAAGGCTGTTTAATTCCTGCACCTCTCTAACCACAGGTCATAGGGGCTAGCTGTTCCATTACTATGCACGTGCCCCTATAGTATTTAATCTTATTCCTGGCAGTTCCAGTTAGTGCTCTGGTGCAAAAAAGGAATGGGAAGAAAAGAAAAAAGAAAAGGAAAGGAAAGAAAAAAAACAAAAAGAGGGAAACTAGCAGATTGTCAGGGAGGGAGCAGTTCGTGTCAGCAGAATTTACTGTTGGACTGTAGCATATTATCTTTGGAGGAAGGCAGAAGAGGCAGGGGACCTTATATCCCAATTCTATCCTGTATGGCTTGATTAAGCCACATTATTTTGGTATATCCTTTTTTTTCTCTCTCTCTCTCTTTAGATTCCAAGTATGGTGAGCTGTCATCCTAATCTGGTGACCCACTGGCAGCCAGGTGAGCTGTTTTGTTAAGTCCTTTATCTATGTTTGGCTTGATCTATTAGTCTCTTATGTCAGATGGATTTTAGTTTCAGGGTGTATGTCCTTTCCCTTTCTTCCAATTACCTGTGTTTTAGCTGAATTTCTCTGAGTAGCTCTGAACAAGGGTCCTCCTCTATTCAGCCATGTTGAATCTCCCCCTCTTGTTTTACTAATATATAATTACCTTCTTTTTCTCTTTTTTTACAGTTCTTGATGTAAAGTTTCCTTTATCTGATATCAGTACAAATACTCCTGCTCATATTTGGTTTCCATTTGCATGATATACCTTTTTCTAACTCCTTACTTTTAGTCTATTTATAGCTTTACCAATGAAGTGAGTTTCTTGTAGGCAGCATATAGTTGGCTCTTTTGATTCTTTTTTGTCCCTTTAGCCAGTTTTTGCCTTTTGATTGGTGAATTTAATCTATTTACATGTAAGGTTATTATTGATAGGTATGCATTTCCTCATGTCATCTTGTCAATTTTTTTCTTGTCTTATATTTTTTTCCTTTCTACCTCTGATTTACTTTTGAAATATGGTAGTTTACTGTCATGCCAAGATTTGATTCTATTTTGTGTAGCTATTTTTCTATTGAGTTTTGCATATTGTGTATTTTTATGATGGTTAACAATTTTGTTTCTAGGGTAGGGCTGTTCTGATACTGATGAATTTTTCTCAGCTTCTGCTTGTCTGGTAAAAATATTTTGCCTTCATTCTGAAGGATAACTTTTCTGGATATAATATTTTGGTTGCACATTTTGTTGTTGTTGTTGCTGTTGTTTCTAGTCAGCACTTTGCATATATTATCCCACTCTCTTCTGTTCTGTAACATTTCTGCTGAGAACTCTCCTGTTGAGCATTCCCTTGCACATGACCTTCACACTTTCTTTTTAGGATTCTCTTTGTCTTGTACTCTTGACATTTTAATGAAAATATGCCTTTGGTTGAATCTGGTTGAGGTTCTTGAGCTTCTTCCATCTGGATGCCCATATGTCTTTGAAGATTTAAGAAATTTTCAGCTATCTTGTGAAATAAGTTTTCAATATCTTTCCCCTTTACTTCACCTTAGAGATTTCAGTTTATATGAATATTTTTTTACCTAACAGTCTCCTATAATTTTCAAAGACTTTCTTCATTCTTTTAAATTCTCCCTTTTTTTCTGACTGGATTAATTCAAAAGATCTGTCCTCAAGTTCAGAAATTCTTTCTTCTGGTTGTTTTAGTCTGTTGTTGAATCTCTTCATTGTGATTTTATTTAATTGCTTAGCTCCAAGGTGTCTGATAGGCTCTTTTAAATGATGTTTTATCATACACTTCATGGCAGAGGCCAGTCTAGCCCACAAGCTGAGCCATGAATGTGTGAACATAGATTTTTGTAATTGGAGAATGGCTCTTCTTTAAGCAGCAGTTCAGAGACCCAGACTCTTCAAAAGTTTCCTTCTAAGGAGATTTGCATTCATGTGCATCAAGACAGAATAATGTGAAAGAGTATAAAGGATCAAGTTTTGGAGTTCTTATGGATCACACACAGAACATTATTACTATTTTTTTGTGTGTGTGGGTACCGGGGGTTGACCTCAGGACCTCACGCGCCAGCAGGTGCCCGTGCCGCTGAGGAATATCACCGGCCCTTTTTTTTGTATGTGGGTTCCAGGAGTCAAACTCGGGCCCTTGCACTTGCCAGGGAGCTGCTTACACTGCTGAGCCATGTCACCGGCCCAACATTATTTTCTTTCATCTTCTGTTAGCTAGAATTCAGTCATATGGCCGTGCCTACTTGCAAGGGAATCTTGGAAATATAGCCTAAGTGCACAGGGTCTGGCAAAAAAAGTGTATACATACTTCAAGAAAAGAAAAATAACAAATATATGGAAGCTAATGACCACCACTTTGAGCACCTCTTGTGATTGAGGCCAAAGGTAACTTGTATTACTCTCGTGAAGTCTCAGTAAATTTAGTACTAAAATATTTATACAAGATTTTCTTTTCCTGAAGTGTGTATACATTTTTTTGACAGACCCTGTATATGCAGGAAGAAGAAAAATATAGGTTTGGTGAGCCACTAATCAATTTCAAAAGGAAAAGCCAATCAACATTATCTGTACTAAGCTGTCACTTGTTACTAGAGTACCTCCAGTGAAAAGTAGTTCTTTGGACAAATCTGACTTATAGGAAATCCTTCCAACTATTGCTCCACCCTGAGCTCCTAGTTCTATTCATTCAAATTGCCTATAATGAATTCATCTTCATTGTATTCAAAAGCCCTGTTTTGTTTTACTTAGTATCTTATCTTCTCATCTATGACCTCTTATTTACCCAGAAACATTAACTGGAGCCTATAAAACCACGTTTATATCCATCTTGCCCACTGACTGAAAACATCAAAGAACTTGTAGAAGAACAAATGATTAATTTCTTTTGCCCAAAAATGATCTGCCAAAGGATACTCTTTAGCTTTAATAATTGTGATAAAGGAAAAGCCCTTTCTTTTCTGTTCAGAACTGACCATGTGATTTATGCTGCAGCTCCAATAGGCATGTTGAGTACATTATGCACTGCTCTTACTGGCAAGGAAAGCCTGTTTACTTGCTCTTGCTGTAATAATAAAGCCTCCTTTTTTACTCCTTGCTGACAGAAGCAGGCTGAATGTGTTTTGGATTCTAAGCACCCTATTTATAGCCCCATTGCCAAATGATCTCTTTTCATTACTGTGCTGGATTTGCAAGTTATCGTTCTGTGTCCGAAGGCAGACACAAATGTATGCAAGGGGCTTTCCTGGCTGAGGCAAGAAAGGGAAATCTTGAAGCAGTCTGGTCCCCCGTTACCTTCTGAGAATAGGCTGGAAAATGTCCTTGGAGTTTAAACAAAAGCCCTTTTAACTGCATTCAGAATGGAGCCGACATTGAATAGAACCACAGAGATCAGGTAGGCTGTGTTCACCCAAAGGAGTTCTCACAGGTCAGAGGCTCATGGTTTTAGTACCGACCCCACTTTAACATGAGAACTTGATACCTGTCACAGGTGCATTCTAAATAAAGTATTTTTAGAACAATCCATAATTTATTGTTTCCTTAAATTTATTTGATTTCTCTAAGGAGACATTCTTCTGGAAGCTAGTAGAAATGTCATCTTGTAGGAACCTTTAATTTTATACATTTTCCAGCAGTCTGATTAGGAAGAGGAGAGCTTGAAAGAAAAGTACTAGGAAATATTTATATAAAGCTTAAGACAATCCTTGAAATCTAGGTGAGGCAAAAAGCAAAGAAGACAATTTATAAAGAATTATGAGGATGCAAACTAGATAAAAGCCTGGGGATGTGCTGGCCTGTTGGAGCTAGTGAGAGAATTAGAGTAGAAACTAAACAGCCCATAAGAAGCCAGGGTGGAGGGGAAGGTGGCAGAGAGAGGGGGATTCTGGTCTGGGGCTTGACACTTCTGGCTAGAAGGATTGATGGCACGTTCCTATCTTTAAACCTTAGTTTTCACTTACATCCTTTGCTAGGATTCCTTTTCCTAGACTGTATCTATTAGAATGCTGTTTATTCTTCAAAACTCATGTTAATCTAGAGAATATAGTATTTGTGCACAAAATAAGCATTTCCAACTATATCCATATCTTAGGCTTGGATGTTTGATATGTTGAAATAATCCCTTCTGACCTCAACCTACATATCCCCAATGCATGCCATATTCTAGTTGTACCTCTCTTAATCTGCTTATCACATTCATCCCTGCATTCGTTATACTTTCCCTGTTACACATAAAATTGCTTTAAGAAAACCCTATCATAGCCAACTCATCTTTGCCTCCTCAGCCAACCAAAAATATCTGGTATATAAATCCACCCAATTGATATTGATTATCAGAATTATTGGACTTTTTGAGACACAGAGATGCTTTTTATAGCAGACAATCTGAATATTTAAATGTGACACTGTCTATCATTTTGACAGGTGTCAAAAGGTTAAGTCAGTTGCCTAGTTATTAGTAGATGAGCTCAAATACACAACCTGGCTGATCTACTCTATACCCCATATCCCCTGACAACTTTGTTCTACACAACACTGAATTTCATTCCTACTTGAGGAACTGAGCCCAGTGTGTTTCAGATGGTAACGGACTCACTTTTTAAATGAAAAACATGCGTGGTTTAATAATAAAATTGTTTGTTTTCATTCTGAAAATTCTTCAAGGCTATCATAATGTTACAATATATATAGCTTTCTATTATCTCTGAGCTCTTCTGATTTTTATTTACATGAGAAATGAGGCTCAGAGCAATTTCGTGACTTACCCAGATTACAAAGTGAGTGGCAGATTTGAGATTAGACCTTAGATATCTGGATTTCCACTTTGCAGTTTTTTTCCAATTCAACAAACTAGTTCTCCCATTACCCCTGCAGGCCTCACCACCTTCTTCACTGAATGTCCTTCAGCAAGTTATATGATCTTTCTGTGCCAGAGTTCTAATTAGTGCTCCAAGAAGGTTGCAGTGGTCGACTTCCCAGGGATATTGTAAGGACAATAATTAATAGCTATAAAACACTCTGCAATACACAGTTCTATACAAACACCAACGTGGCACAACCAAGTTTCACAGTAATTAACTTGGTATTCAATAAGGGAGAAAGCAGTAGAGCAATTTCTACATGACTTTGCAGAAATGCCTATTTCCTCTGTATCTCCCAGTAAGTCCCACAGGCAGAAAAAGAAGAATCAAACTGTGCATGTGAATTTATCACAAGATGTTAGTATATGAATATTGGTTTTTCTTTAAGATGTATGCCTTTTTTTAAGTGAACATCCTCAGTTTTATCAGGAATGAGCATAAACCATAAATTGTAACCATTATGCATATTACATAAATTATTATAATTTGTATAATAAACCCAGAGGATAGGTAATTTCAACTCTACTTTATGGATGAGATAAATCAAGGCTCAGAAGATTAAGCAACTTGATTAGGGCCAATTCAGCTAATAAAAAATGAAGGTAGAATTTGAATCCATGTTTATCTGATTACAAGCAGGTTTTTACTCCAAATTTTAATGTGATAAATATACATAGCATGAAATTTAACATCTTAACATGAAATTTAATATCTTAACTACTTTTGAGTGTACAGTTCAGTAGTGTTAAACATAGTCATAATTTTGTCTATATATCACTACTATCCATGTCCAGAACTATGTTGATTTTATAATCTGAAATTCTTTACCACTAAATGATAAGTTGCCATTTCTCCTTTCTTCCATCCTCTGGTGTTATGATTTGTGTCTAGATGTCCCACAAAGCCTCATGCAGTTAAGGGGGGGCAGGCTTTTCAGAGGTGGCTTGATCTGTAGTGTGTGGTGCTGGGATCAAGGGTGTGTGATTACTAAATCTGATTGGTTTGGCATAGTTCTGGGTAGGATTAAGGGTGTGAGTGCTACACCCACCCTAGGGTTGGTAGCCTGCATACAATATAAGGGACAGAAAAAGGCTTTTCTCCTCTCCCCTTGTTGCTTTTGCTATCTTGTGGGCACCATGAACTATTCTCCCATGTTATAGCTTTCTACCATGTCACTCTGCCTTGGAGCTAGCTGATTATGGACTGAAACTCTACAAACTGTGAGCCAAATAAACCTTTCCTCCTTTAACTTTGGGTTTCAGGTATTTTGTTTCAGCAACAAGAAAAGTAAAACATCTGGCAACCAGCATTATACTTTCTATTTTCATTTTGTTTATCCCTTCATCTATTGATGCATCTTAGGTTTGTATCTTCATTTCAGCTGTTGTGAACACTGCTATGAATGAATACCTCTTCAAGATCCTGCTGTCAGTTCTTTTGTTACATACCTTGAAGTGGAATTACCAGACAGTATGGCAATTCTGTTTTTAAATTTTAATGAAATAGCCATACTGTTCTCCAAAGAAAGTGTACCACTTTACTTTCCTGCTAACAGTGCATAAAAGATTCAGATTTCTTTCTTCTGTCTCCTGAACTTGTCATATTCTGTTGAGAGCAGTCATGTTACTGGATGTGAAGTGGTATCTTGTAGTTTTGATTTCCATTTCCCAAATAATTACTGATGTTTAGACTCTTTCGATGTTCTCGTTGGCCATTTGTATGTGTACATTCTTTGGAGAAATATCTGTTCCTGTCCTTTACACAGTTTTGAATCCGGTTTTTGTTGCTTTATTCTTAAATTTTAGGAGTTCTCTATATAATTCTAAATAGTAATCCCTTATTGGATATATGATATGCACATATTTTCTCCTATTCTATACAATGCCTTTTTTTTCTGTTTATGTTGCCTTTGATGTTCAATATTTAAAAATTTTTATAGAACTAATTTGTCTGTTTTTTCTTTTGTCACCAGAGATTTTAATGCCATATTCAAGAAATCAATGCCAAATATAATGCTATGGAAATTTTGCCTTAAATTGTCTTCTAGGATTTTTATATTCTTAGGACTTACATTTAGGTTCTTCATGGATTTAGAGTTAATTTTTTTTGTGTGTGTGTGGGTACCGGGGGTCGAACTCAGGACCTCGTGCAACAGCAGGTGCCCGTGCTGCTGAGTGATATCAACGGCCCTTTCTTCATATGTGGGTACTGGGAGTCGAACTCAGGACCTCGTGCTTCCCAGGCAGGTGCTTATGCCGCTGAGCTATCTCACCGGCCCTAGAGTTAATTTTTAAATGAAAACTAGAATTTAATTGTTACTACATATTTCTCTATTTTTTTAGTACATTTGCAGTACATGATATTTACATTCATCTTAGTCAGTGTGTACATATACTTTACATTATCTTGATTCTTTTTATTCCTTTTTCTCTCCCCACACACCCCACTCTTCACTCCCTCCATTTCTAGATCACCTTTCTGCATTTTCATTATTATTATTATTATATTTTTTACTTTATGTTCATGACATATGATTTGATTTCATTCCTTGTGGGTAGTTGGTAACTGTATATGATGCATTTTAAATCTTTTTACAACCCCTTCCCCTTACCCCACCCTTAGGGTCTTGATCCCCTTCTCATTGCAAAAGATATATCACCCTGTTTCCTTGTATCAATCTTTTATTTTGCTCTTTATTTGTACTTTGTATTAGTCAAGTGAGAGAAACTGTATGGTATTTAAACTTGTGCATCTGATTTATTTCACTTAATATTATGTTTTCAAGGTGCATCCATTTCCTACAAATGCCTTGAATTTATGCTTCTTTATAGCTGAGTAGTATTCCATTATGTATATTTAGCATGTTTTCTTTATCCATTTGTCTGTTGATGAACATATAGGCTGCTTCAAAGATTTAGTTATTATAAATTGTACTGTTATAGACATTGGTATACATGCATTGCTGTAATAAAGTGTCTATCTTGTTTGAGAAGATAACTAGAAGTGGAATAGCTGAGTCAAATAGAGTTTCTATTTTTAGTTTAGTTCTGTTTTGTTTTAGACAGGGTCTCACTATGTAGCTCAGGTAGGCCTTGAACTCACAACATATCCCAGGCTGGCCTTGAACTCGTGGTGATCCTCCTGCTTCAGCCTTCTAAGTGCTGAGATTACAAGTGTATACCACCACACCTGTCTTATTTTTAGTTTTTTTGAAAAATCTCCGTGCTTATTTCCATAAGGGTTGTACTAGTTTACATTCCCACCAACAATGTAAAAATGTTCCTTTTTCACCATAGCCATGAGAGCACTTGTATTATTTATTGATTATTGGCAATCTTTCTGGTATAAGATGAAATATTAGTGCTGTTTTAATTCACTTTTCTCTAATGGCTAGAGATATTGAACATTTTTTCATACATTCATTAGCCTTTGTACTTCTTCTGAGAAGTATCTGTTCATTTCAGTTGCCCACTTATGATTTGGTCTTTTATTTGGGGATCTAATTTTTTTTAATTGCTTTATATATTCTAGATACTATTTCTCTGTCCAAGGAATAGCTGGCAAAAAATTTTTCCATACTGTTGGACATAAAAGATCAAAAAAATACCAATACAATCATAGCGGGTGATCTCAATACCCCACTTTAACAAAGAGGCAGATCAGCTAAACCAAGAAAAAAAATTCTTTTGAACAAATGGATTTAATAGATATCTATAGAGCATTTTGCTGTACTGAAACAAAATACACATTCTTCTCAGAAGCACATGGAACTTTCTCCAAAATAGATCATATACTAGTCCACAAAGCCTGCTTAAATAAAAACAAAAGAATCAAAATAACACCATGTTTACTACCAGACCATTGTGCATTGAAATGAGAAATTCATCACAGAAGAAACCACAGAAAATTTATAAACGCCTGGAGACTTGATAACGTACCCCTGAACCCCCAAAGAGTCACAGGAGAAATCAAGGGAGAAACTGAACAGTTTCTGGAATCAAACAACAACGCCAGTACAATGCAGCAGAACCTATTGTACACAAGGCAGTCCTAAGAAGGAAGCTCATTGCAAGCAATGCTCACAGTAGAAAAACAGAGCAAGCTCAAATAAATAACAAAATGATGAATCTCAAGATACTTGAAAAACAATAACAATGCAAACTCAACCTGAATTTAAGGAGGAAAATCTTAAAGATCAAAATGGAGATTAATTTAATTAAGACTAAAAAAAATCAATGCAAAGAATCAACAAATCAAAGAGCTGTTTTTTTGAAAAAATAAACAAAATAGATAAACCTTAGCCAAACTTAGCAAAAGAAAGAAAGAAAAGACTTACACCAGTGAAATTTGAAATGAGAAGGCAAAATCATGATGGACACTGCTGAAATTCAGAACATAGTAACAACTATGAAAAATGGTATTCCAGGGCCACTGATATGGCTCAGCGGCATAAGTGCCTGCCTGGCAAGTGCAAGGTCCTGAGTTTGACTCCTGGTACCCACATTAAAAAAAATGATATTCCAACAAATCAAAAAATCTTTAAGAAATGGACAGGGGCCGGTGAGATGGCTCAGCGGCCTAAGCACCTGCCCGGCAAGCGCGAGGGCCCGAGTTCGACTCCCGGATCCCACATACGAAAAAAGGGGCCAGTGATATTGCTCAGCTGCATGGGCACCAGCTGGCGTGCCAGGCCCTGAGGTCAACCACCGGTACCCACAAAAAAAAAAAAAAAGAAATGGACAGATTCCTAGACTCTTACAAATTACCAAAATTAAATCAAGACACAAAAATTCTGAGCCATCTAATAACAAGCAATGAAATTGAGGCAGTAATAACAAAAATACTTACCAAGTAAGAAAAGCCCAAGACCTATGGATTCCCTGCTGAATTCTACAAGACCTCCGAGAAAGTTTTAAAATCGGTACTCCTCAAACTCTTTAATGAAATCGACAGTGAAGGAATGCTTCCAAACTCATTCTGGGAAGCCCACATTCCTCTGACCCCAAAACCAAAGACTCAGTTAAGAAAACTTCAGGCCAATCTCCTTAATGAACATAGATGCAAAAATCCTCAATGAGATATTGGAAAATAGAATGCAACAAATCACCAAAAGGATCATACATCATGACCAAGTAGTTTTAATCCCAGGCATGCAAGGATGGCTTAACATACGCAAATCAATAAATGTAATATAACACGTAAGTGGAGAAAAATCACATGATTATATCAATAGGTGGAGAAAAAGCTTTTGACAAAATTCAACCCCTATTCATGATAAAACCCTGAAGAAAATAGGTATAAAAAGACTATATTTGAATCTCATAAAAGCCATCTATGACAAACCAACAGCCAATATCATATTAAATGGGGAAAAACTGAAAGTTTTCACGCTGAAACCAGGAACAAGACAAGGTTGCTCATTGTCACCACTTATATTTGACATAGTACTCGACACATTAGCCAGAGAAATCAGGCAAGACAAAGAAATAAAAAGAATATAGGAAAGGAAGAAGTTAAATTATTATTTGCAGATGACATGGTCCTCTACGTAAAAGACCCAAGCGATTTCACCAAAAGAATCCCAGAATTAATAACTAAATTCAGCAATGTAATAAAATACAAAATCAACACACAAAAATCAGTAGTGTTCCTGAATACCAATAATGAACTCACTGAGAAAGAAATTAGGAAAACAATAACATTCACAATAGCATCAAGAAAAGTTAAATACTGGAGTGTTAACCTAACCAAGGAAGAGAAAGACCTCTACAATGAAAACTATAGCATTCTGATAAAGGACATGCAAGAGAACATCACAAATTGAAAAGATATCCCCTGTTGTTGGCTAAGCAGAATCAATATTATCGAAATGGACATACTTCTAAAACTGATACATACATTTAGTGCAATCCCAATCAAAATAGCTGCAGCATTCCTTACTGAACTAGAGAAAACAATCCTAAAATTTATATGGAACCAGAAGAGACCCAGAATAGCAACAGTAATCCTGGGCAATAAGAGCAAAGCAGGAGGCATCACATTACATGACTTTAAGTTATATCACAAAACTATAGTAACAAAAACAGCATGGTATTGACACAAGAACAGACACATGAATTAATGGAACAGAATAGAGGATGCAGAAAACACTCAGGCACATGTAACTATCTGATCTTTGACAAAGGGGACAAAAACACACTGGAGGAAAGATAGCTGCTTTAGTAAATGGTGCTGGGAAAACAGGCTATCCATATGCGGAAGATTGAAACTGGACCCATGCCTTTCACCATGTACTAAACTAAAATCAAAATGGATCAAAGATCTAAATATTAAAACAGAAACCTACTGGATAGTAAAAAGGTAAAACTCAAAATCCTAGGAATAGGCAAGGACTTTCTGGACAGAACTCTAATTGTGTAAGAAATAGTAAATATCAGCAAATGGGATTATATCAAATTCTTCTGCACAGCAAAGGAAGCAATCAACACACTGAAGATTTTGAATTAATTTTTGTGTGTATTAAGTATGCAACTTCATTTTTTCCATGTGGCTATCCAGTTCTTCCAGAACCATTGTCAAAAATACTATCATTTCCTCATTGAATGGTTTTGGCACCTTTGTAAAAAATTATTTGATCATGTACGTGAAGGTTTATTTCTGGGCTCTTTTGTAATCCATTGGTCTATATGTCTGTTCTTATGCCAGTACCACACAATTTTAATTATAGGAGGTATGTATTAAACTTCAAGACCAGGAAAGTTGGGTTCTCCAGCTATATTCTTTTTATCTAAGGTTATTTTGGTATTATTGAGTCTCTTGAAATTCCATACAAATTTTAAGATGGATTTTTCTGTTTCTGCAAATACGTTCTTGGAATTTTGGTGAATCTTAAACTGAACTTGTCATTTACTTTTAGTAGTATTGGTATTTTAACATTGTTGTGTTCCCAGTCCAAGAATGCAGGATGTGTTTCCTCTTGTTTATGCCTTCCTTAACTTCTCAGCAATGTTTTGTAGTTTTCATTATACAAAGCTTTCATTATCTTGGGTATGTCAGTAAATATTTCATTGTTTTTGATGCTATTGTAAATGGAATTATTTTCCCAATTTCCTTTTTTAGAGTTTTCATTGTTGTTGTGTATAAATGAAACTGACTCGTGGAAGTTACTATCTTGTTATTTGCAAAATTCATTAATAGTAAGATTTTTTTTTTGGTGGAATATTTGGATTCCAACATATAAGATCATATCTTTCTACATATAAGATTATATCTCCAAACAGATAATTTCTTTCTTCAATTTGGAAGCCTTTTGTTATTTTTCTTGCCTGATTGCTCTGGCTAGAACTTCCAATACTGTGTTGGATAGAAGTGGAAAAAAAAAGGAATTATTTCTTTGTTCCCCACCTTAGAAGAAAAGTGAAATTCTACAAATTCATTAACTTTCCAGTTTTATCTCAGTTATTGATTTCTAGCTTCATCCTAATGTTGTCAAGGAAGGTGCTCTGTAAGACATCAATGTTTCTATATAAAATGAGACTTAATTTATTAATTTATATCAACTGAGGTGTGACATATATTCTATGTTAGAAAGTTTCCTATGTGCAAATGTGTATGCTGTGCTGTTGGGTGGAGTGTTCTGTATGTTTGTTAAATCTACTGGGTTTATTGTGTAATGTCTTCTATTTCTTTGCATATTTTCTTCTCTCTGGTGTTCTATTCATTACTGGGAGAGCAGTATTCAAGGCTGCCTTGTTTCTCTCCCTTTATAGTCCAACCAAACCACAAGCCTAGCGCCACCCAGAGCCAGGGTGGGGCATCCATTATCCACACCCAGAACTATTCTAAACCGATTTAGTTATCATGCACTCTTAGTCCATATTCTTACACCCTAGATTCAGCCACCTCCAAAAAGTTCCATCTGTGTCCACATGAGGCTTTGAGGGAACATCTAGATATGAGTCGTAACCAATATAGATATAAAATTGTTTTATGTTCTTGCTGTATTGAAGTTTTTACTAATATTAATTGCCTCTTGTAGCTTTTTGATTTAAAGTCTATTTTTATATAATATTATCATTGACTCCTCCCTTTATGTTACTGTTTACATGGAATATAATTTTTTCACCCCTTTACTTCTAATGTTTTTGTGTTTTTGGATCTAAAGTGAATCTCTTATAAACCCAGCATATAGTTGGATCACATCGTTAATCCATTCTGCCAATTTCTATCTTTTGAGTGGAGAGTTTAATTTATTTACATTTAGAGTAGTTATTCATAGAGAGAGACTTATTTCTGATATTTGGCTATTTGTTTTCTATATGCCTTACCCTTTCTTTCTGGTCTCCTATTTTCTCTGTTACTATTTTTTGTGTTTAGATATTTTTGTAGTTAAATGCTTACACTCCTTTCTTAATTTCTTTTGTCTATACTCTACATCTAATTTTTATGTGGTTACTGTGAAAATTACATTTAACATCTTAACATTCGTTTAATTTACATTTAATTTATTTAAATTACATTAAACATTCTTTTGTGATTACTGAATTGTAACTTCAATAATGAACAAAAACCAAACTCCTTTAACAACTCCATCTTAATCCCTTGAAGTTGTTGGTATTATAAATTTATATCTTTATACATTATGTGTCCCAAAGCATAAACTAATAATTATTTAAATGTATAGTAAAACTGGCTATCCATATGTAGGAGATTGAAACTGGACTCATACTTCTCACTATGTACTAAACTAAAATCAAAATGGATCAAAGATCGAAATATTAAAATGGAAACCAACTGGAAGATAACATATGTAATACTTAAAGTCAGGAGTATGCAAGGACTTTCTGGACAAAACTCTAATTGCACAAGAAATAACAGTAAGAATCAGCAAAATAAAATGTTGAGTTAAGAATGAATGTTAAAATATTAGCTTTTAAACCTGTTTTTTAAAATGTATTAGTCTTTTCAATTATGAATAAAACAAAAAGTAGAAGTATGAATCATTGTTGAAATCATACTAGATTTTATAATTGCCTGAGTATTTACACTTATTCTTAAATGTTCAAGTTACTGTCTAGTGTTCTTCCATTTTACCCTGCAGGGTAATTTGGGCCTTTTTAATTTAATTTAATTTAATTTAATATTTTTTTGTAGGCAGGTCTGGTGGTAACATTCTTTATGTCTTTGTTACCTGAGAATTTATTAGTTTCTTTTTTTGTAGTAGGTGTGTGACCCATGTCCTTTCATGTAGCACTGAGCTACATTCCCAGTATATTTTGGGAGGGGTGGAGGGTGGGGAGAGAACAGAGTCTTGGGTCTTGCTAAGTTGCCCAGGCTGGCCTTGAAGTTCCAATCCTCCTGCTTGAGTCCCTAGTACCTGGGGTTACAGGTACATGCCACCATGTGTGGCTTCTTGCTCATAGTTTTGCTAGATTTTGCATTCTTGGGTGATTTTCTTTTTTCTTTTAGTTCTTTAAATATATCTTCCCACTGCCTTATTATCTCCAAAGTTTCTGTTGAGAAATTTGTGGATAATCTTACTGAGAATTATGGTATGTGTGTGTATGCATGTGTGCACATAAACTTATTATATATATATATATGTATTATATACAGTAAATCTACAATTTTACATATATACATCTTCACACATTTTAAATAATTTCCTATTATTAGACATTAAGGGTGTTTCTAATTTTATTTTGTCATAATATATGATGCTACAATATGAGATTTCACGAATTTTTCATTTCCTTAGAATTTGCAGAAATGTTTTATTTATTTATTTATTTATTTATTTATTTATTTATTTATTTTTGTGTGTGTGTGTGTGGGTACCAGGGGTGGAACTCAGGACCTCGCACACCAGCAGGCGCCTGTGCCGCTGAGCGATATCACCAGTCCTTTTTTTGTATGTGGGTACCAGGAGTCAAACTCAGGACCTCGCGCTTACCAGGCAGGTGCTTATGCCGCTGAGCTATCTCACCAGCCCCAGCAATGTTTTAAGTACATAAAAACATAAAAATGTGCATGTAGATGGAGTGCCATGTAATGTTTGATACATATATACATATATAATATGTATACATAATGTTTAAATTAGGTTAAACACATTTATTCCCACAAACATTTACCATGTCTTTTTTTTTCAGGACCTCGCGCTTGCTGGGCAGGCGCTTATGCCGCTGAGCTATCTCACCGGCCCTGTCATTTCTTTAAAATGAAAACATTGAAAATCTTTTTTCTGAGCTTTTAAAAATGCATCCTGTAGGAGTGCTGTCCATAGTCACCTACTGTGCAATAGCACACCAGCTTTCACCTAACTGTAACAGTATCTGCTGAACAACTTTTCCCTATCCATTTCCCCAGCCTTTGTCCACAAGCATTCTCTTTTCAATTGTTATGATACCAACATTTTAGATGTCACAGATGAGTGAGATCATGCAGTACTTATCTCTCCATGCCTAACTTATTTCACTTAAAATAGTGATCTCCAGTTCCATCCATGTTGCTGCAAATGACAGGATATTTATTTTTTAGGCTTGATTTTATTCAATTGTGTACAAGTACATTTGCTTCATTTTCCAGTTAATAGGTATTTAGGCTGTTTCCATTTATTTCTTGTGTATTGTGAATAGTGTTGCAATGAGCAGGAGTACAGATGTCTCTTTGACATACTAACTTCATTTCATTTGGATATATACTAAGAATATGGAGTTGCTGGAATATTTTTATTTTTGTAGGATATTCCATGTTTTCCATAGGGATTATATTAACTTACATTTCCACCAGTGTCATCTATGACTTCCCCTTTCTCCACCTTTTGACAATATATTTATTTTGCTTTCTCTTTTTGGTAGTTCTTCTAAATGGGGTGATAGGATATTTCATTGCTGTTTTGATTTGCATTTCCCTGATAATTAGTAAGTTGAGCATCTTTTTCATATACTTTTTTATCATTCGTTTGTTATCTTCTGAGAAATTTCTATTTAGGTCTAATTTTTTTACTGGGTTGTTTTCTTACTATTAAGTTTACAGAGTTCCTCATATATTCTAGCTATCAATTACTTGTCTCATTCGTATATAGTCATATATATATTCATATATAGTCACACATATATTCATATATATTTATATATATTCACATATATACATATATATTCACATATATATTTACATATATGTGAATATATATTCATATGTATATTCATATATATTCATATATTCATGTGTATTCATATATTCATATATATTCATATATTTTCATATATATATATATATATATATATATATATATATATACAAATGTTTTTTTCATTCTATAGGTTGTCTCTGCATTGTTTATTCTCTCCTTTGCCGTGAATGAGCTTTTCAGTTTGCTGTAATCCCATTTGTTTATTTATTATTATTTTTCCTGTGCTTTTATCATCTTGTCCAAAATATCCTTCCCCATGTCAATGTCCTATTTTGTCTCTAGCAGTTTCATAGTACCAGGTCTTACATTTAAGTCTTTAATCTATTTTGGATTGATTATTGTAACTGGTGAGAAATAGGCGTCTTAATTATTTTGCAAGGGAATATCCAATATTCCAAACACCATTTATTGAAAACTTATTGTTATGGTTTGTGTCTTGATGTCCCCCCAAAGCTTCATGCAGGCATGGAGGGCAGGCTTTTCAGAGGTGGCTGAATCTAGTTTGTGATTGATTCATGGTCCAATGCTGGGATTAAGGGTGTGAGTCTTATACCCACCCTAAGGGGGTAGCCTGCATGTAATATAAGGGACCGAAAGAGGCTTGTTTATTCTCTTCTCTCCCCTCTCTCTCCTCTCTCCTCTCCTCCCCTCTTCCCCACCTCCCCACCTCCCCTCCTTCCCTCTCTTGCTCTCTCGCTCTCTCTCACTCTCTCTCACTGCTTATGCTATCTTCCACAGTCATGGATTGTTGCCCCTATGCTATGTGTCACCCTGCCTTGGAGCCAGCCAATTACGGTCTGAAACATCTACAAACTGAGCTAAATAAACCTTTCCTCCCTTAACCTTGGGTGTCCAGTATTTTGCCTCAGCAATGAGAAAAGTAACTAAGACACCTGTCCTTTCTCCAATGCATGTTCTTAGCACCTTTAGTGAAAGTCAGTTGCCTCTAGATGTATGACTTTACTTCTATGCTATTTTGTTCCATTGTTCTATGCATCCTCTTTTATTCCAGTACCATAGAGTTTTGATTAGTATAGCTTTGTAGTATTTTTTGAAGTCAAGTAGTTTAATGCCTCCTGCTTCCCCCACCAGGATAGGTTTGTCTCTTGGTTGTGTGCATGCATTTGTATGTGTGTGTGTTCCATATAAGTTTTAGAATTGTTTTTTCTAGTTCTGTGAAGAATGTCATTAGTATTTTGATAGGGATAACATTCAATCTATAAATCACTTAAGGTAGAATGGATATTTTAACAATATTGATTCTTGCAATCCATGAATATGGGCTGTCTTTCCAATTTTTTGTGTCTTCTTCAGTTTCTTTTCATCGATGCTTTAAATTTTCATTGTAGAGATCTTTTACCTCTGGATAATTTTACCTCTGGATAATTTTATTCCAAGATAATTTATTTTACTTTTTAGTTATTATAAATGTTTTTTTTTTGCTTCCTATTTCAAATAAATTAGCTATTGGCATATTGCCATGTTACTGATTTTTGTGTGTTGGTTTTATATCCTGAAACTGCTAAGTTCATTTATTCTAATAGTTTTTTGGTAGAGTTTTTAAGTTATTCTGTATGTAAGATCATGTTGTCTGCATAACAGCTGACATCTTTTCCAATGTGGATACCCTTCATTTCTTTCTCTTAACTATTTTTTCTAGATTTCCAGCACTAAGGTGAAGAAAAGTGGTTAAAGTGGGCATTTTTCTCTTGTTGTAGATCTTATATCGAAATCGTTCAGCTTTTCTCATATTCAGTACAATATTAGATGCTGGCTTGTTATGAATGACCTTTATTATGTTGAGGATCATTCCTTCTATGCCTAATTTTTTCTGATTTTTAAAATACTTTCTCTGCACAATTGAGATGACTCTATGTTTTCCTTCATCCTATTAACATAGTATATCACATTTATTGGCTTGTATATACTGAATCATCCTTGTATTCCTGAAATGAATCCCACTTCATCATGATGAGTAAGTAATCTTTTTAATGTGCAGTTGGATTCAATTCACTGTCACTTTGTGGAAGATTTTGGTGCACATGTTCAGCAAATATATTAGCTTGTAGACTTTGTGTTGTTTTGTCCTTATCTGGTTTTGGTAGCAAGATAATGCTTGTGTCGTAGAAAGCATTTCAAAAGGGTTTCTTGAACAATTGGTATGAGTGCTGCTTTAACTGTTTCATAGACCCCATCAGTGAAGCGTCCTTATCCTGGGATTACATGTCTTTGTAATCTCTGATTTTTTTAGCATTTTATTTATTTTTGAGACTTGAAGTCACTATGGAGCCCAAGATGGTTTCCAACTCCCAGCGATGCTCCTGCCTTGGCCTCCTGAGTGCTCGGATTACAGGTCTGCACCGCCACTCGTGGCAATCTCTGATTTTAAGTCTTCTCTCAGCTAAGGTTGGTCTGTTTTATTTTATCTTTTCGAAGAACTAATTATTCATTTCATCCGTCACTTGCATTTTTAAAATCTATTTCATTTACTTCTGCTAAGATTTGTATTACCCTATTCCTTCTAATTTTGGATTAAGTTTGTTTTGTTTCCAAGTTATTTTGAAATACAGCAATAAATTGTTTATTTGAGACCTTTCTGTTTTGATGTGGGCATCGAGTGCTATAAACTTTCCTCTAGCACTGGTTTTGCTGTATCTCATAGATTTTGGTATGTTGGACTCCATAGTTCTTTGTTTCAAGAAATTTAGGGTAAATAAGGCCCAAAATGGATGATGGATATTGGGAAGTAAGAAGAAGATGTTCAAATGGGAAGGGGAACAAGGGAAGTGGGGAAAGGAAGAAGAAGAAAAAAAAGAAAATAGAAGGAAAATTGGAAACAAAGCTTTTGTAAATGGGGAGGGCATAAGGGTTGAAGGGAGAGGAGGGGAATGGGGAAAGAAAAGAAACGATACATTGTGTACAGGTACAAATTCCCTATAATGACTGTGATCATTATGGATATCATGTGCCAATAAAATTAATTTTAAAAGAAATTTTTAAATTTCCTACTTGATCTCTTCCTTAATCCACTGGTTGTTAAAAAAGTAAATTGTTTAATTTTTATGTATTTTTATAGTTTCCAAAGTGCTTCTTACTGAGTTTTAGCTTTGTTGCAACATGGTCAGAAAAGATATATCAGTTTTTAAAAGTTTGTTGAAACTTGTAATGTAGTCTATTATATGATCTATCCTAGAGATCGTTCCACGTGCTGATGAGAAAAATTTGTATTCAGCAGCTGTTAAACAGAATGTCCTGTGGATGTCTGTTAGGTCCTTTTGGCCTATGCTGCAATTTAACGCTGCTGTTTCTTTGCTGATTTTTCTGTCCATTAACTGATTTTTCTGTCCATTAACTCCGTCCATTGCTGAAAGTGAGGTGTTAAAATCTCCAACTCTTACTGTATTGCAGTCTATCTCTTTACATTTATAAATATTTGCTTTAAATATTTGCACTGATATTGTGTGTATATATATTTAGAATTAATTGTTATTTCTCTTCACCATTATGGAATGGTGTACTCTGTGTCTTTTTCCTGTCATTCAGGTCTATTTTATTCAATATTAAGTATGGTTACTCCTGCTTTCTCTTAAATTCCATTTGCATGGAATGTCTTATTCCACTCCCTTTTCTTTCAGTCTATACGTCTCTTTAGAAGCAGAGTAAGTTTCTTATAAGTAACATGTACTTGGTTTTCTTAATCTGATTAGGTACTCTCTTTTAATTGGAAAATTTAACCCATTTATATTCAAGGTAATGATTGATAGCTACAGTCTTACTATATTCTGTAACTTGTTTTCTGCTTTATTATAGTTCCTTTCTTTCTCCCTCTGTTATAGTGCTCCTTTGTGGGTAAGTGAATCACACTACTAGTGTGCTTTGATTCCTTGCTTATTATTTTTGATTTGTTTATTATAGATTTTTGCTTCTTGGTCTCTTATGAGGTTTACAATAACATTTTTGACTGTAAGAAACTATTTTGAAATGATAGCAACTTAATATGATTTTAAAGATAAGAACAAACAATATAAAATATACTAAGAAAACAATCTACTTTCATTGTATTCATCCCATCTTGAATTTTTTGCTATCCCCTTTTACATCTTTCTATATTGCCTATCAGTTAACATATTTATATAATTATTTTTTAACTATATGTTAGTTTGCATACTAAAGATATGAATGGTTTACAATCATGATTATAATTTTGGAGCACCCTCTAATTTTATAATAACTTACTAGTGAGTTTTACACCTTTCTATGTTTTCTTCTTTCTCACTGTCTATTTTAGTGTGAAGAACTTCCTTTAGCCTTTAGCATTTCTTGTAGAACAGGTTTGTTAGAGATATAGTCTTTCAGCTTTTGTTTGTCTGGTGATGTCTTTATCCCTCCTCCATTCGTAAAGGATAGCTTCCTTTGGTGCAGTATTCTCAGCAGTTTTTTTCCTCCTTTAGTATTGTGAAGATCTGATGTCACTTTCTGGAAATTGTGACATTTCTGCTGAGAAGTCTTCAGTAAGATCAACTGAGACACCCTTATGTGTTGTTTCTTTTCTTTTGAATGCCTGAGAATGGTTTCTTCATCTTTCATCTGTGAGAGTTTGATTATACCTTGAGATAAACTTGAATTAAATTTGATTGATAGACTTTGACCTTCCTGTACCTGGATATGTGTATAGTTTTTAATTTCACTGTAATTTTCAGTCCAAGAATCTCTGATTGATTTTCCTTTGTGTCCATTCCTTTGTTAAGTTTTTCTGTTAAGAGTATTGAAATACTTCTGTGTTTCCTTGAAACAGCCACATAAGATTCTCTGAGAGTTCTTCGATATTGCATGTGGCTTTGACACTTTCTGGTACTTTGAGAACTAGATGAGGCCAAGGTTTCCTGAATTCTCTTGATGGGCTGATGGCATGAAAAGTCATGTGTGTGGACACCAAAAGATTAGGCATTTATTCCATTGTTCTTAATTGAGCTTTCTTAATGTCTTTTTGTCTTTCCAGAAATTCCAAATAGGCTCCTCCCTCTACCAACTCTGAGTCTGTAGTCACTTCCACAATTGCAGTACTGAATGATGCCTAAATCCAGATTTTGTGGGAGTCTACTGCTAGGTAGATTGTTACTCTTCCAGTATAAGGGGGCAATCCAAGCCCAGGTTTGTCTCAAATATACTGCTGGTGTCTTTTTAAGAAGCAGGAGAGTCCCTAGGAAGAGTTATATGTGCCCCAAAGTCTTTCTCTGAAGTTGGAGTAGGCTTACATGCCTCATCCAAGTAACTCGTCTGTAGTCAGACACTGCAGCATTCTGCCCAGCCCTTGGCAGAGAGTCACTGTGGACAAGCCCCAAGCTTATATATCATACATGTGGTTACTACCACTACCAAGTTGGGTTATGTCCTAAGCACATAGCCTGCCAAGACCATCATGACACTGAGGTAGAACCAAGGCCCATGCTGCTATGAGTTGCTTATTGCTGAGGTGGCCTTATGGCGCAAACCATTACAACTAGTCATAGGTGATGCTAGCTGGAACAGAAGTCTGCTTGACTGGGGCTGCATGTCTTCCCCAGGCACTGGGGTGGGGTGTTCAGGGGCTCTATCCATAGTCAGGCTGTGGATGGGGCACATTAGGATTTTCTCAGTATTAGTTTTCACAAACCCAGCACAAAATTCCAGGGCAAAGTCTTGTGCTTACTACTCTGTCCCACCCCCAACAAATGGAATTTTGTACCATGCTATACTGGGCTGCTGTTGCTGAATGTATTCTCTTGGCCACCCAGGCTGACAGTAAGATGGGTTATGCCTCAGAGTTGCAGCTGCAAGGACCCACACAGTCAAGGATACATGAAGCAGCTAGTAGTGATGCAGGCCAACAGGTCCTTCTGTAATCACTGACCTGACAATAGCTGCCTGAAGTTGGACAATGGGTGGTGGGGACAGTTTCTTGGCTGCCATGGGTGGTGCTAAGCGGGCTCATGCCTAAACTGCAGAGCCATAGGGCTTGAATAATATTGGGAGGAAGGCAGGTGTACGTCAGGTTCACTCCAAGTCTGGAACTGATGCAGTGGAAACTTGGCAAAGCAGTTTCTATTTGATGCCAGGCTGGTGTACAAGTTCTGTCTGTGAGTTCTGAAGTTCTGACCTATTTATGGGGTTTTCAATTTCTACCAGGTACTGGGCCTCACTGTGGTAGGTCTGATAGTGGGATCCAAGACAAAGCCCTATGCTACTTTTGGTGCCCTGCATTGAAACAAGTGGATTCTTGCTCCCTGCTCTCTTGCCCAAAGTTGGAGGAGGGGTGGAGGGAGACAGCTGTGTGACCTAATGCTGTTCCAGTAGCTGTATCCATGAATATTGGTCTGGCAGTTGTGTGGGGCTTTGTCTAACACTGGATTTCACTGTGGTAGTCATGGAACTGGATTTCAAGTCTAAAGCCTTGACTTATTTCTCCCATCCTACCTTAAGAAGGAGGCTTCTTTCTCTGTTCTCGGCTCTTAGAGTTGGGAGAAAGGTAATAAGGGCAACTCTTTCCTTCTTGCCATCTTCAATGCATCTTTCTGTAACTAATATCAGATCCTCTGGTCTCTGATTTCCTTGTCTCTCTTGAAGGTAGTTCAGTGTGTGAATAGCTGTTCAAATTATGTCTGTGGGGAGAGCATGCTGGGGAGCTTACTCAGGTACCATCTTGTTCCACCTCTACATATTGTATTTTAGTTTATTGAAATTCATTTAATCATGGACAGGGCTAAGTTATGAATTCATTAGTATTGACTAATTACTGCATGTATGTATAAAGTTAGATATTTTTTCATCTTTGGAATTCTAATCAGTTGTCTGTTCAGAAGAATGATTGCAATGTTGAAAACACCAAATAAGATGCATCCTGAACTTTTTGTTCTGATTTCCTGGTTAAGGATTTTGTGCCTACACAATCAATAGAGTGATCAAATCTGAAAAACAAAAGGCCAATTAGGTGAGAAGAATGAGAAAAAGAAAGAATCTAATTGTCTATTCCAAATCAGGATTTCCAGAAAAATGTTTGAATAATAGGTTTGTTTTATTCTGTCATTATTTCCATGGCAACAAGTAGCTTCTTGATGTTGATGACTACATTAACAAGTATACCTGTGCTTTGCCTTACTTTAACTCATTAGATTGATTTGCAGCCGGTTGTTGGTCTCACAATATTCATTGCTATTTGGCAACGTGTTGGCTACCAAAACTCTTTGATTTAATGAGTCGAAGAGCACATTTTCTCTTCCTGTCCATATTTATATTCCTGAGATGATTACTCAAAGTCAGGTCAGCTAGGCCAACAAGATTCTACTCCATTTTTGGACTTTTCCTTGTGTTGTTAGGGAAGTAAACACCTCCACTTGCTTAGCTTGTGGTGTTAATGATACCAAAGCTTTTAGGGACCACAAAAAGGAGCTTAAAACTGACACTAAGAGAAACCAGGCAGGGGATGGGGAAAGATGTCAAGTCTTGACATCACCTGAACCTTGAATCCAGTTGTACTGTGTATGAACATTGTGTATTCTTACCCTTTTCATGTGAGTCCACTTTTCATCTTTTTGTTTATGAGCCAATAAAACCTTTCTTTCCTTGTAGCCCAAGTTGAGTCAGACGTTCTGCCATTCATAATTGAAAGTCCTATCTTTAAGCATATCATATTTTCCTTCATAGCATGTTCTGGATGTAACTTTATCATTACTTCAATGCCAGTCTCTCTCACTGCACTGGTTTCTAGGCAAATGGCAGCAGGATCTCACTGTATAGGGCCACTTTGGCAATAACTAGAACAGTTCTGACCCCATTATTAGTACTCAGGATACTGAATGAGTAAGCCAAGTATTTTCTCAGCTATGGTTCTCAAAGGTTTTAAGAAATTAACCATGGAGCTACTTTTACCTGTCAGTCATTTGAGATGATCACACTTAAATACCAATGCTTCTCTTTTTGTTATGTAAACTTGGGCAGTTATTTCTCAGAGCTTCAGTTTGCTTATCAGTGTAGAGTGCTTCCCTCAACATGTAGGCACTTGTAAATAGTAGGCTTTTGGTAAAAAGAATTGCTATTAGTAGAATGGAAATAACTAGATAAGCAGGAGAGAAGTGGGAGCATATAGTTGGTTCAAAACCAATGTGTTTGAGTAGACAAAAGCAAAGGCCATGGCTGCATAACACTGACATTTTTATTAGAATTCATTTGTAACAAATGGAACTTGTGTCAGCAAAGAACTGATTTTCATACAGACTTCTTTCGCCACCAATGTAACGAAGTAAGAAAATAAAAAGCACGCCTTTCATTCTGTAAAACATTTACGCGTACTACTAATTAGAGGTAATTGTATTTTTTTAACAAGCCATTTTACAAGTTATTTTAAGTTTTCAGTCTATGCATCCAAAACGAGAGCAAAGAACACAACTGTTATTATCTTTGTAAAGACACTCCAAGCTCGGATGGCAAAGCCACGTAACGGATGGATAGGATGGATCTGTAGCCTTCTGATCTCTGCTGGAGTATCAGGGGCACCCATAAACCCAAAGGAAACCAAAACCCAAAAGGAAAATGAAAAGGGAATTAAAAGTAAAAGGAGGGACTAAAACAAAGCAAAACCAAAAACAAACAGGAAAGAAAAAAAATGTGTGCATTACTGCAGATTTTTTTCCTTCCCTGTTTCTAAGTTGTGTTATTTACATACACATAAATGAATTTCAGAAGCGGTTTCTTACAGATGGGTTCAAGTAATAACATTATTGGGTGTAGAATCAATAGGGCAGTGCATAGTACAAAGGTATAGAAAGTGCAAAGTTCCCTAGAGGCCCTTCCCTCCCCTGGCTGTCCTCGCCGTTTTGTCTAACCATGCAAATCATTTTTAAAAAAGAGCTAAAATAAAGTTCTGTACAAATCACTTTTTATATATTTTGATTTTTACCATTGTAACTAATTACAAAATTATACATAACTACACATACATAGGTAAATAATAGCACCGTACTGGTTATGGTGATGAAAATAATTGGAAACTTGAAAGTTTATGGAAATGGCAGATAAAGGTGTTTACCTGGGAAATTAAAACTCAAATGGTTGTACAGAAAAGTACAGAGTGGAATGCACATCAATGACAGTAAGGGAGTTAGTTCTGGGAACAGCTCCTGAATAGTAAGATTTCTGGAATAGTCTCTGCCTCGTTCGTCTATGGTATGCATCCCATTCATTATCTTTTTGTGATTATTGTCATCTTTCCCTCTGCCACACGGGCAGTTTTTGTTTCAGGGAGACCAACTGTTCATTGGCCAATCATTCTGGTGTGCAATACTCCATCAGGTTCTATGTGACAACATGGTGTGTCTGGATGACACAATGTCTGTCTTACCCTCTTTGTCTCACTAAAAGAAAATTATAGCACTGAGTAATCTGGCACTTGGATAAATCTTCAAAAAGATACAAACTAAAAGAAAACAACAGACCCACATAGTGCACATTCTTCTCTGGTTCTGATGTAGGTTAGAGAGTCTCATTCTGAGGTAGCCTTCTAGATACTTTTTTTTTTTTTTAAGTATTACATATATTTTTTTCTTTTTTTCTTTTTTTTATAAAAGTGCTCAAATATGATGCTTGCAAGTGTTTGGTCTCTTGGATTTCATTCTGCTAGCGATGGCAAAATATGAAAACAAACATCCTTCCATACAGAACATCCATGACGCTAAAATAACCAAAAAATCATACCTATATCAAAACTCTTTTAGAGTTCTTAGGAGTTTTTGAGGGTTCTTTAAAATCATGTAAAATGTGGTGAACTCATGGCACCATCCATGGCTTCCTAAAGAACTCATGATGGAGGATTTGGGGGAGATATATATTATTTCCACTTTCAGAAAAATCCTAATGAAATATCAAATATATCCTAAAGTTGCCAATGATATTTGTTACTAAAATAAGTTTGGTGCAGTTACTGCATGTTTCAGAGCAGATTTGGAAGGGATTATAAATAAAATGAGTAGTTTTTCCTGATGTTGACAATTATGAACAGAAGAGCCCTGATTATCCAAGTGCTTTGGGTTGGTACAATCACTAACATCCCCGACTTGGCTGAAAACTAGGAATGCATATTATTCAAAGAGTTTCTGTACATGTGGTAAACATTTAATGCTTTAATTGAAAGGGTAACAGATATGAACAACTAATGGCAAGATGAACCCAAAGCTAAAAAGAAATGTTATTAAAATAGGCATCAATTATAAGGCACTCTAAATGTAAAACTAAAACCAAAAAGAAACAAAGTACAGCACTTCCCAGGAATGCTGTATGCCACAAAATGTTTCTTACTGAACAGAGTAAAATGAGTTTGGCTTTGCCCCTGTTACATATCATAAATGCAAATTTCATAGCACATACTATAGACAATATATGATTGAATACACTTTTTTAAACAACTTGATAGCTGATATATTACAACATTCTCCCCTCCTAAAGGGATATGCACTGACCTTTCCCACATGCACACCTCTTAGATATTTAATAATTTTTTATTGCACTAGATTGTTAGGACTATTGAACTTTGTTGGAAGCCTGGCTAACAAAATGGTATTTGTGAACACGACTGGGTGGGTGGAGGGAGATTGGGTTGGAAATTAGGGGGTGAGGTTTGACAATCACTGATGTGCATTCCTCATTTCCCTTTAGCAAATTAAAATTTTGCGATATTAAGAAATCCCAATATGTCATAAAAGTAAGAATTGAAAAAGATGTTTATAATAGCTTTTCTATTCTTTAAAAAAACTAAATCATGAAAGAACTGAATGATAGCTAAATCTAACTTTTGTGGACACACTGTCTATATATACATAGACACCCTTACAAAATATGGATATATATGTATATATGTTAGCAGCAACTTTATACTTTGCGCCTCCCTGTTGATTCCAAAAGCAAAACGAAATTAAATTCTCTTTGATCATTTAAAGAGAATGGGTACTTTTTCATTAATTGAAAATGAACAGAAGTGTCAAAGTAATATCTGATGAGACCAAAACTGTAGATTGAGTATTGCACAAAAATGTGCAAGTTTTCGAATTATTTGATATTTCTACAGCAAGATATTACAGATAACAGTTCTACAGCTTAAAAAAACCTATAGTTTGGAAATAAAAAATGAAGAGTTATGTAACTTTTAAAATTCACTTTATCGAATGATACATTTTGTTAAAAAAAAGTGTACACAGTTAGAAATGAAGCACAGGTCAGCAGTATCTTTACAATACTAAAAAACTAAATCAAGGACTTTCTTTTTAAACATTCCCCACCCTTACTCCTAAAATCTTATCATGAGTGGTATGGTGGGAAGGGGCAAGGTCGGAGCAGAGTCCATTTTATTCTGAGAAGCTACACCAGCATCATCTTGCACTGAACTGTAGCACTCTGGTGATTTCTCTTGGTACCTGTAAAGCAATTTTGATCAAGATGGTGGTTCTTTGCTGTGATTTCTTCTTCCCTTTATGTTGAATCCTTGAGGTATCTGTAAATAAAATCCTTCAGATGCCTCGTAAGTCAGGATTCTGTTTAATATTTTTCAGGTTAGATTATTAAACTGAATTCTTGGTCCACCTGGAATAGTTTTTAATTGGTTGTGTGTGTAATAGTCCCACTAAGTGGTTGTTAGCTAGAAGTTAAGAAGGACTTCTCAAGTGCCCTGTATGGCTCAGAAGAGACTCCATGGATATTGAAGGGCCTGTAGTAAAAATCCAGAAGGGGTCAGGGGTTTCTACGTTGCATAGTGATCAAAGCTGCCCAGGTACTCTAGTGCGGCTCGGTAGCAAAACTGGTACTGATCCTAGAGGAGATAAGGTAGGAGGGAGAAAAAGGGACTGTGAGTATATTACAATAGAAAATCAGTATTGGAAAACAAAGTTACATTTCTACAGGAACAGAATCATTACTTTCTTTAATCAATTCAATCCAATGACCGAGAAGTAATAGTGCGCAAAGAACAACCAGCCACAGAAGGTGTTTATTAACTTCACCAATCAATTTGACCAAAATAGTTTCCTAATGTCGAGTAGGTGACAGATCTAGAGAGCATTCTCTTCAAGTATGAACTGATTTCCAAATAGTAAGAAACAACTACCACTAACTGAACACATAAACCTCTTATATGCCATAATCATCTTTTACAACGACGATGCACTGTGATAACTAATTCTCACTCTGCAAATTTACAGAGACTGATACAAATGCTAACTGTTCTGATGGATATCTGGATTTACATTTCTGGCTCTACAGACATCCAAATTTAAGTTAAAAAAAATTCTGATTAGACAGTAGACCCTTCCTGCCTGTGGTCAGAATGATTATCATTTTTCATGTTCATATACAAGTGAGAGAAGGAGCCAGAAAGTAGCTAGTGTGGAAACCATTTATTTACACAGGGCACTGGACTTTTAAGCTTTTCACCCCTGAAAATGGCATGACAAATTGGCTGCCCATATCAAAAAATACCTTTGCCATTTGCCCTACTTCAGTGTGACTGCAAGTGTCTATTCTAGAAAGGCCTACATTAAAATGAAACAGTATGAAACATGCCCTTTTTCATACAAGGAAAACATTGTCACATTGGAGTAAATAGCACTGTGAGAGAGATGGAAAAATTATGATTTACAGATGACATAGGCATGAGAAAATGCAGGATTTTCTCCATAGAAGAAACTTATTTTCAGTAGCCAATGGGGCTGAAAGTAGTTTCTATTTTGCTTAAATGTGCATTTTTCTACAATAAAAATGGTAATGTAGAATAAATGGAGTTTGCTTTCCTATCTTGTCACAGTAAGTTGCATGGCTAAGTGTTAAGGCTTTTTAAACTTCCAATTTCCCTCTGTCACCCCCAACTCCCATTAAGCTTGTCAGGCTGACATAATGTTTTGAGTATTGCGAGCCAAATGCCCACACTATTTTGAAATCGAAGTCTGGAAGATATTGTAAATGATGAATTGAGGAACACATATAATTCAGTGTCCATTAGAGGAATATAAACACTATCACATTATCCTTAGAAATGAATAGTCATTAGGTCAGATTGGCTAAATCATATTATTCTGAGAAACACTAAAATTTCCGTATCAATTATTAGAATAGAAAGTGAGAGGCTAATTTCACTAGGTTTATTATCCAAAATCCAAATATTTAAGAAATGAGTTATAAACAATCAATGGCATGTAATATAGCCTTCCATATTCTCTTTCTGTATGCATTCAGAGGCGAACATTATGCTTTTAATATATTGATAAATAAATATATGCAATATTGTACCAATATGCATATAATGAAACAAATTTCCATTTTACAAGTGAAAAATGGTCAAATGATGACAACTTTACATGGTTCAACTTAAATAGAGACTCTCAGGTAATCTCTACTATAACCCTAAGACATTGATATTGTCACCCAGTTTTAAAAAGGGAAAAATGACTTGATGCTTTTCTTAACAGTATTTTCCTTGAGTCTCTGGACTCAAGTAGGTCACAGTTAGTAAAATGTAGCATTGGAGATTGAAACTCATGGAAAGTTTTCTTACCTCTGTCTGTACCATGGCTGGCCGTTGTGTTCTTAACATTTTGACGGTCTGGAAAATATCTACAACGCCTTCATATCTCATTCTTTCCAAAACAATGCTCAGTGTTATGAAGACACCAGTTCTTCCAACGCCCGCACTACCAAAACAACAAAGGCAGTGTTACTAGTGGAGACTCTCTTAGTCCTGGACAGATTTCACTCTTCTTCTAGCTTCTACTTTCCAGTGTATCCATAACATCATTAGGAATATGTGGAATTGAGTTCACCAAGTGATCACTTTTGGGATAGTATGGTATGGTTACATGTGAGGAAAAAGTAATTAGGATGAAGTCTTATAAAATAACATTTTAACTGTGGTTAAATATCATTTTAGAAAGACTAAGAAAACAAAAACACAAACATTATAAAATAAAGGGAAAAGAGAAGGGGTAAATAAAACATAGATTTATAGTAATCATGCAGATCCTGAAACTCTAAGATCTTGCCTAGTAGATATTTTAAAGTATGCAATAAGTCAGAGTAAGATGAAATAAATTGGGCATCTTCAATTTTTCCAGCAAATTATTCATTTTGTATAGTCACAATCCATGTAGGGTGTCCCATCACTTTAACCTGTAAATATATAATGAGGTATATAGATGATATAATTACTGTATTGATATTGGTTTGGACATGAGAAAAAGAGATTTTCCAAAATGAGGTTATCAGACTTGGAGGCATTTTTCACTTAGTCTTCAGGTGGGGCTGTAAATGTCTTATATGTATGGATTGTGGTAATGTCACTTTTTCCTGTTTCGTGAATATAACTTTCAATGGCTGTTCTTTCAGAGATCTCTAAGAAACTAGGAGCCACTGATCTCTATGCTTATCCACTATTTTTAGGTGATTAGCAGCTAAAATCCCCCAAACTTTTTATAGCATGTTAGCAAGATTGTGAATTTCTCTCGTCTTTACTATTTTAAGATAATTCCAGCACAGCAGCGAGAATGAAAATTAATTCATAGCTCTGTGCACTTAAGAAGTACAAAAGCATCTGGAGGTTTAGGTAATGAGAAAAAACAGTGAATAATCTGAAAAATCCCTACATTGTTGGATCCTAATTAAATGGCATGTGTAATGCTTGGGTGCAGGCTGTAGAAAATGGACGGATTCGTTTACTTGGGGTTGTAGCTGACAGGCATATATAAACACTGTGTCCCTTTACAAATTGTGATTTCTGAAGAGTCTAAACAAATGTTAAGCGAGGCTTTAAAATTCATGAGCAATCTTTAAAAAGTAGCTAAGGATGTCCAACAGCAGTCAAGGCTTCTGTTAAATCTTGTGAAACAGTCCAGGTATTTCAGAGTCCATCTTACCTTGATTTGTTTATTTGCTAAAATGTAACAACAAATACAGTGTTGTTGACGTTCTAAGTAAGAATAAGCATTGACCTTACAACTTTTGAATTTACTGACTTTATCACATTACTGCAATAGGATATAAATTAGATGAGTGGTATTTTCAAGATATTCCCGGATAAGAGAAAAATACCTAAAAATACCAAGGAATGTAAGACATGTTAGTAATATGCCATAGCATTTATACTAAAAAAGTGTTTAAATCATTCTGTAATGACATAAGCAATTAGAAGTAATACATACTATACTTATGGGAAAGCCTAGAACTAAAAATATATATTAAACATTTTTTTCTCTACAGATCATACTAGAAAGGTTTGAATTAGCATTTGGTCAATTAAAAGAATTTTGTGTAAAATTAAAAGAAATAGCAAGTGTTTCAGACTCGGTATACAACATCCATTTTGACTATACCAGTCCATGTGTCCCTTTCCACATGATGTTTGGTTGAACAAAGGGTTTTTGATAATTCAGCACAGGGAAATGCATACAAATAAGAACTGTTTCTCATATAATATTCCATGACTAATCAACAAAGAGGTGCTAGGAAGGCTCTTAGAGATAAGCAGAGAAAAATAAAATCCAAAGAAATTTCCCTATTATCACAGAATATCATAATAAAATTAAGCCTAGAGCATATATCTTGAAGACTAGGAATGTGTGTCCTATTTTGAGATCTTACCTCTTATATGATTATGAACTATATTTTTGAAGCACTGAAGCAAAATCAACTTTTTAAAAAACTCTTGCAAGATTTTGACAATGAAAGCTGAGATTTAAAGTAGTTGAAGTTCTAAAATACAGTAGCTTAAATAAAATTAGGTAAATTTCTTTTACTACAAGAGTTTTACATAGCAACTTCCAAAAGCACTAAATTTATGGTGAATGTCTAAAACCATTTACTTGGTATTTCTATTAACTTCAATGACTTAAATTATAAAATGCTCTAGAAATAATTAAATTGAAGGTGCTTCATTTTCTGATGTAACAACAATTTTCAAGCAAATTGCATTTTTAACTGAGGTACCATTCTAATCGCTTATTGACTGGCAAGAATTAGTACTGTCATTAAGGCTTGATAGCTATTTATGGTTCTCCCAAGAAGACAAACACAGAAGAGAATGATATAGAAAGATACTTATCAGTACAACACTATGAAAGCAAAGCAAGGTAGAAATGATCCACATAAATTATTACAGGGGGATATACCAACCATTCCCGGATAACTGCAGTTTGTTTTTTCTACAAGAGGTAAACTCTGGTGATAAAAATTTTCCTCTGATTATTTTCACTTTATGGAAAGAGAAATAGACCCTAAGTTATACAATACATTGCTAAGAATATTTCAAGTATGTAGATTCACTGTGACAAGCTTATATAAAAAGTGAATATACAACATTTCAAAGCCATTACTGTATTAATCATAAGTGTAAAGTTAGTATTCTCAACTCTCGACTCACCTGCAATGGACTGAAATGGGTCCATCTTGGCCAAACTGTTCTTTTGTTTTATGAACTTGGCCAATGAAGTCAATAAATCCTTCTCCAGACTTTGGCACTCCTTGCTCTGGCCAGTCAGTGAACTGGAACTGCCTCACTGTTCGGGACTGGCCATCCTTTGGAGAGAAAGCCACATACTCAGTCACAAAGGAGGGTGCCACAGGGATTCCCCAAGTGCACGGAGCACAAAAGCAAATCGTATGTAATTTTTTCCAGAGAAGAAAAAGGACACAAGAAGTTAGAAACATGTTTTACTAAAAACTGTTGTGTGTCTCATCTATTAGTACTGCCTATATTTACATTTATTTCAGTCATAAATTTATTCCCTCCCCACAACTTTGATAGCAAATAGCCATACTGCTTATTAGCAAATGCTTCTGAGACACAGAGGTTAAGTTCAGAATCATCGATCAGGTCCATATTCTTTCCAAATATAATCTTCTATTTAACTTCTTAGTTTTGAAAGAAGGCATGTTGCCCACAGCAGAGGTTTTTCTATTGTCATGATATCACATCTGCAGTGCTTATTTCTAGCATCATCAAATGACAAACGGTGACATTTAAAGGATCTGGCACAAACCAGGTGGTTGCTGTTAAACCGGTTGCCTCACATGCCTCAGGGGCATACAGTTTCTAACCATAGCAGGAGACACAGCATGTGCCATGTGACTATGCTGTTTAGCAGGAAGTGAAGCATCCCTTAAGGAGACCAAATAAATGCCCTTGTCTGTAAGAGGACGCTTCTGGGCTGGCCACAGGGATTAAGTAGGCTGTGGGGCATTTACATGGGCCACCCAAAGGCAAAAAGAAAACAAGCCAGATGTAAGAGGAGCCTTTCTTTTCTAATGTGATTAGGGAAAACTGCTCAGACTCATGAAGATACTTCTAATTCTTTCTGATTTTTATAAACAGGAGCGAAAGGAACCCTCTGCTTACAGAAGTGAGAGATTACAAGCTTAGAGGACCTGTTTCTAGTGGAAGAGGTTTCATTCTTTCCATTCTTTGTGACACCTCTTTCACCATTAATGTTATTTTGCATACAGGTGAGCAGTTTGTCAGGATTCTGGGTAAGTAGACAGAGGCTCAATCTTCCTCAGTCCTACTGAGAGAGGGGTTGGCTCAATTCCAGACAAGCACCTTTCAACTACCTTCATGATTCCTACAGGGCAGACTCTTGCCTGATATCATGTGGGGCCAGAGGTGAAACAGAAAGATCACACCAATCTTGTGATAACACAGAGAAATACAGAGATAACTGCCTGGCTCCAGAACCAACTTGTGGATGGTTACCACAGAAGCATGACTTACTTCCCTCTGTTTCTGGGAAAGGTTTGGAAAGCAGAGGAAGAAAATCCAGAGGCTAGGTAAGGCAGATTTGTCCTCCTATGAATGGCCTTGGGATTTCATTTCTGACCAGTTGCTTTTAATAGCAGGAAGAGGTCATGTGCACAAACTTTTACTGTTTGGAGGCGAGACCACCTGACTCCATTTAAAGGTTACCTGTGTAACAAGACTGTATCCTCAAGTGCCAACTTGCTTTCTGCACTGGGAAGTTGAGATTAGAAACACACCAGGAGCACAAACAGCAAGTGGTGTGGTAGCTAAGAAAATTATACAAACACTGAGGGATTTAAAAAAAAAAAACGTAGGCAAGGTTCTGTTTCAATCTTTCTTTTTGGCTATTGTGATCAGATTTCATTTGGGAATGGAGGGAGCAGTAAAGGTGTTTTTGCCACTGGTGGAGCCTGTCTCCTGGCCTCTGTTGTCAGAAACGGTGAGTTGTGCTTAGGATTTTTACTCACATACGTAGCTTTAAATTCTGTAAGGGCATTTTTTAAAAACAATAGGGCAGGTCACCAAGGCACGCTTGTGCAACTCAAAAATGAGACCTAGGGACTTAATGGCTGCCTTGAGTACAATCACCTTGGCATTAAGAGGTCTGTCACCTGGGCCAACCCTCCTGCTAACCACTTGCTATGTCTCTTTAGGTCAACAGTCAGTGCTGGGCTTTGGGGATTAGCAGACTATCTCCAAACACGAGTTTAAAGAAAGCTGCTTTCCTGAAATAAAAAGACAATGGATCAAGAAAATAGCTCTAGCCTGGAGTTTTATTCAACCCACCCCCGTGACAGTTTCAAAAACAAAGCAGGGCTTTGAACTGCCCCAGTCTTTCCTAAGATGTGTTTATAATCATGATTTTAGAGTCGCCAAAGGCAAAGATATTAAAGTATATGCATAGAACATCTTACATCAGGGCTGAACCTTGGACTCAGCAATCTTGATAAGAAATTCAGAATGAAAATTAGCCAACAAGGGTCGTGGGTGCACAGCTCTCATGGACAGACACATTAGCACACAGAGGAATAAACCATGCCAGGAATCAAATTAGAATGTGCAGAGCTTGTCAGATTCTTCTAAAGAATGCCACTTGCTGTGCAGTTTTAAAATCATTCCAAATTAACCTCCAAGCCCACATGACCTAAAGGGCTTTGCAAAAGAACAACATATTTACAGCCTCAAGTAATGAAGAAATCAAAAAACTTCCAAAGAGAATGAGCTGAGAAGGTAAATGTAAGCATAGCCAACCAATCAGTAAATGCTTCCCAGAAAAAACACAAAGTGCAAACCAAAGTTGGGCTGCCAGATGTTATGTTTGAATGGAAGCCAAATGTGGTTTTATGAGAATGCTTGCCAGACAGGAAAACTTGCATATATATATATATATATATATATATATATATATATATATATATATATAGGACTATGGTCACTTGGCAAATGTTTCTCCCAAAGAAGTATATTTGAGACTAATTTTCAGCTAACTGTTGAGAACTGGAGACTACCCCAACTTACCCTGGCATCTGTGACCTTGAATTCTCTTAGGATATATTGTGGCATGTTGTATTCAGCCATGGGATCTACAACAAAATACTGGTATCTTGCAGATCGTTCTGCTGGCCAGTATTGGTGACATTTCTCCTAAAAGGAAAATTAATATTAAAGTATAAAAAAGATTTCATTACACAACAAATAAGATTCCAAAATTTGGGGAATTCTGATTGCACGTGGCTCACTTTCTCTTTAAAAATCCCAAGCTCCAAAAGGATAGGAAAACCATCTGGTTTAACATTTGTCTGTGGTATCCGGCACAGTACCTGGCATATAGTAGCTGCTTAATATTCCATCAGCTGAGCTGAATACTTTGCCAGGGTAGGTACTTTTTTATGTACAAGTTATCCAAATAATTACATCAGTCTTTAGGCAAAGCTAGCCACGTCAGTCCCACATCTCTCCACCACCACAGCAGATGTGCACCACTGTGGTTTCCTAACTGTGAATGTGGAAAGAAACCTCTGAAATGATCCTCAGTCTCATTTGTTGATTGAAGAACTTGTGGCCCAGGCAGTTTTAATGACTTGGGTAAGCCTTGCAGAAAGCCAGTGGCCAAATCAGAACAAGTCAGTTACTTTCCTAGTCTGATACAGGATTTTTTTTTTTTTTTTTTTTTTGTGGGTACCGGGGGGTCGACCTCAGGACCTCGCGCGCCAGCAGGCGCCCGTGCCGCTGAGCGATATCACCGGCCCCTTTTTCGTATGTGGGATCCGGGAGTCGAACTCGGGCCCTCGCGCTTGCCAGGCAAGCGCTTATGCCGCTGAGCTATCTCACCGGCCCTGATACTGGATTTTAACTGCATTTCTAGCCTTTAATTTACACAAAGAAGAAAGAAAATATCTCAAGAAAATACTGCAAAATGTGTGCATGAATTGAACCTAAGTGACAGGCCCCTAGATATCTCTAATACCATTTTATTTCAGAATAATCATTTCTTAAAAAATATCTGAGGTTATCAGATTAAATCCTTAGAAATTTTTCCCAGGAATGAAAGAAAGTAAAGCTCCTTCTTCTTCTAGAGAAATGATAGCACATTCACTTAAGGAAACCAGCCTATCCAGAGTAGAAGAAATAAGAACATATGAGAGCTATAAATCAAATAGGGGCACCTGATGACTTATTTATCACTATAATTTTGCTTCATCAGGACCAAAGCAGAGATCTTTCCTCAAAATATGCAAATTAGACACCAACAAGAAGTAATGAATGATCCAGCTGTGACTAGAGTACTCTGTATTTCAAAGAAATGAGGCTGGCACTGGAGTTATTAAGCGTAATACCCTTTCCTTCTAAGTGAATGTTTTATGAGAAAACACACTCACTCTTCCCATTTCACGCAGCTTGGTGAGCATTACAACTATGGTGGAATTGTGTTCCCAGAGCATCCGCCAGAAGTCTTCCGTGGTCTCTGCCAAGGGCCCCTGGGTAGCAATGTACGCTTTCTGTTGTCTGAATGACACAGAAGGAAAGAGCATGTTAATGTAGTTTATGAATACATAAAAGCTCACTTGATAGGTGAACATCAAACCTGAGAAGAGAAAATGAGCACACATTATTAACATAGTTGCCATAAATTTCCATTAAGGGAGGAGGAGAGAGTGGAGGTAAAGGGGACATAAAGAGAATTAAGATGTGTTATGTATATATACTAACTCCCCATGAGGAATATAATCATTCTGCAAACATGTACTAATAAAAATAAAGATTATAAAATCAAATAAGAGCATTTAATACATTTTGGAGACCACAAAAATTTCTTTGTTAATATTACAGTGTATATTGTTTTCATTTTTAAATTTTAGTTCAAAGTTAATGGCTCAGTTTCATGTGTCATACAAATCATGAACAGTTGTACATCTTTATTTTTTAGAAATGATGCTCACATAATTTATTAAATCTATGAAATGTGGTGCTAAGCAGCTTCTTTACTAGTGCCTTACAAATCCAAATGGTTTCTGAAAGAAAACTATAGAAGGTCAGATTAAAATCTCCGTAACTATTGCTTCTTAGCTCCCAAAATAATAATGAAATAAATACCACGGGCCTGCATGCTGACCTGTGGGTACAGAAAATGGCTCTGAATTGAAATGAAATTCTGGTTATGAATCTAGGGCACATGTAAATATCAAGACTTTGTATTGTCAGCGGAGCAACACTGTATACCTGTATCCATCAATAAAACTGGCATTGATGTAATCAGATCCTTCTACTCCGCGGATAGGCTGCAGGCATACCCTTGTGGATTCATATGGCATAATATTAACAAGGCGATTTTTGAATTTATTACATGGAAGATTGGCACTGATGAATCTTGAGGTGTGAGCTTTTGAGCTGGCTAGACGCTGTTGAAATAAAGAATATTGATAAAGATAATTTTAGATCTCTTGAATGCAATGTTACCAAGATATTCTTTTTATATATAAATCTTTTGTTTACTTTAAAATAACCATTCAAATTGCATTGCTTTTCACTTCTACCTAAATACTTCACATAGCCTATTGAAGTTTTAAATATTATGTTCTGAGAGTATGATCTGTCAATGAAGATACAGAAGGGCTCAAGGTATTGTTAGGAAGCAAAGAACAGAGAAAAAAAAGTGTTTTACAATCAGATACTTGAAGAGAAGGTCAAATGAATCTTGTACTTCAAAATTTGAAAGGTTAAAGTAAAGCCACTACTCATAGGCAGTTCCAGAATGACTTGCTCCTGAATAACCCCATCGTATCCAATGCCATACCTTAAATTCGAGCTCCATTCCCGTGACATTCTCCCCTGTTTCTATTTGTGTCAGCTTCTGGATGTAGGCATACAAGTTTCTAGCTGGCACTTCGGTATTTCCACAAGTCACTGCTTCTAATAGTGCATCATGGATAAAGATGTACTGGTCCTCTGTTTGAACCATGTAATTCCTCTGGGCTCTCATTAAAGTTACATGGCCATAAATATCTACAGTTTTTTCATGCTTTATTCTTTCTAACATGGCATCTATTACAATGAAACAACCAGTCCGGCCAACTCCCGCACTGTAAAGAAAAGAGAAAGAAAAGCTCAAAGAAACTTATCAGTAAACTAACACAAAAAAGCATTTTTATTCTTACTAATGAGGCTTTATACTCAAGAATTCTACTCGAATAGCCATTACGATGACATTTGAACACTCTGAAGTCAAAAGTATTATTAATGTCCCATTACCAGAATATAGTGAACAAAATACTGAGTAAAATTAGTTTCATTTCATAATGTACACAATATTAAATCCATAATTAGCATGCCGTACAAAATGAATATTATTTTGAAAACATATAAAAAACACAAAACATTCAGGCTGTTTATATTTAGATGGTATTTTAAAATATTGGTCAAGATCTAATTAGGCATACCATTTTGCAAATTCATTCTATTTTAGTTTGATTTACAAAAAAAAATCTAGTAAACCACTCAACTCAAAACATTTCATATTCTACAACTCAGCAAGGAAGTTTTAAAATCATCCTAGTGGGATGTATGTAATTAAAATGTTGCACACTAAAAATAGACCACTTTCTTAATAAAAAGCAACTGGTAGACAGTGTATGTTTTTTGTTTTACTCTTTTTTTTTTTTCTTCCACAGTTGAATGTATTGTGAAATTCTAAGTGAGATTCAAGTATTCTGTGCAGGAAAATAAAGACCTCAATCTTTGTTACTGAAAGAGATCTAAGGCATTTTTAAAACTCCATTATCTGTGGATTTAAGGGTCATTTTCCAGTTAGTAGAAACTTAGAGAAGAGGATGTGAGAGAGTCAACAAAGCACAAAGGGTAGACAAGAGCTGCTGTTTTAAGGAGACAATCTAATTTACTGACCTGCATTACAGAGCCTGGTGCTTGAAATGGAATATCCTCTAGCATTGAAAAGAATACAAAGCAAATAACACACCTGTATTTTATAATCTCAAGACAAGCCTTGCATGTTTCCTACTTAGCAAATCCTTCAAGCTAAGTACATTTATGTGTCAAAAATGGTTCAATCTGGAATGTTTCTCCTTTTGACTATGCATGTTTACCTGATCACTAAACCTGCAATCAGTAGGAATGGATATATTATCACCATGTTAGACACCATGACAGAGTCCTTTGTTTGCTCCATGTCACTGTATTCTGTCATCTGTTTTTCTGTGTTCATTTGTGTGTCCAACCATAGATTTATCCATCTTTTCAGGCAAAGGAACAATGAAATACTCTGCTAAGTTAAATAGGAGATACAACAATAAAGATGACTTTGGTCTTACCCTTAAAGATCTTAGAATCTGTCAAAGAATATACTACTGTATATAATACAAGAAAAAAAAAAGATGTGTTGGTTTTGCATTTGAAATAGGACATGAAGGACACGAAAAACAGGGAATTGAGGATGCAAGAATAGCAAAAAAGGAGAAACGTTTTCGTAATTATACTGCTGGTTCTGAGAACTGGCCGAGAAACTGTTCACACTAAGGAACCTGTGCAATGAATTATACCAGATCTCCAAAATGAATACTGCCACCTGTTTTACCTGAAATGGCAATTTCTCTCCAGTGCCATGGACCACAAAATGGTAACAGCATTATTTTTAATGAAAGGATATTTACTGAACCCTGTACATCAAATCCAGCTTCCACACAGGAACCTGCAATTAGTGGACTAGGCTAAGTGTGAATTTGATATAAACACTGTTACAATTAACTCTTTTATGGTAAAGGGCCACTGGATACTGACTCCAAGACTTCAAGACCTAAGCCCACAAACTGACATGACACTGAGATACCATGCGAAAGCCTTCTGGGTACATGAGCCTTAGAAATGATGAGACATCTCTTAGTGCAGCACAGTTGGAAATGTGATGCAAGCATTAAGATAGAGCTCTGTGAGTCTGCTGGTTGCAGTGTGGTGCGATCCACACTTTATATAGTCCCACTTTATATAGTTTATTCTACTAAATAATCTTTTAGATGGTAGGTTTTCCCTGTCATTCTCTACCCCCACTCCCCTAGATGGCATTAATCAGCCCCTTTTCCACATCCCTTTGTGTCTTAAATACCCCTCCACTAAAGCTCCAAGTGGTATTATTAGTCTGGAAGGATGGCCATTCATAAGCAGCAGTGTACACCTTGAAGGAAGGACTGCATCTTTGTGTGTCCTCCATCAAGTGTACAGGAAGCACTCAATAATGTTGTGGAATAATTGAATTAGCGGTTGGCACTGAGGCCTTTTGTAATGAGCAGCCCATCCAGTCTCTAAGCCGACTTAGGAAGCAGGACTCTCCAAAGTCCGTGAAAGAAATCTTGCATTTTACAAAGGTTTGGAACTATGCAAGCAGTATCTAAAGATTGCTCTGCATAGTGTTTGATAGAGAATAAGGAAGCTGGAAAAATTAAGCAGTTTCTGTATCTTGGTCTTCTGGTACATAATTTTCAATTAAAAGAACCTAAGTAACTTAGCCTATAACAGGGCTGTCTTTCTGGGTTTCTTTCAAACTTCACATCTGGCAGGTTCTAAGATTATGAGGAACATCTTTTATTTTTTCTGTGTTGCTTTTTTAAACTGACTTCATTTTAATTAGGCATTGCTTCTAATTGGATACAACTTCATACAGTACTTCCTTGTGGAAAGCACCCCATACGTCTTATAACTGAGCCCTATATATCAAATCAATTGTAGATAATAGCAGGAGTATTTCCTTAAAATATGCATCAGGGACCATTCAAATGTCTGGATGATGTATGATTCTATAGTCTGGCAGAAAGATACTACAGAACATTGCAAAATCGGTAGGAACAGCTCCAACTCTAACTACTGTCAATTTTTTTTGACAGTAATGTATTTTTCCAAAAGATGAAGGAGGAAAAACACCAAATATACACCTGAGTCTAAATCATGTATTGTGGGAAGAAGGAACAACAGAAGGATGGCTGGAGTTGGAACAGGTTTTCCTCCTGCACAGCAAAACATTGTTCACTGCTCATCCTTGCTGTTCACACGAAAGCAGCCGACTCTTGGAATTTATGTAACCTCCATTCTAGGATGAAGCTTTTCTCATGGGGGGTTAAATATTAGATGTTTATGTAGCTTGAAGTAAGACCTTGAAGTTCAAGGTATTTTTTTTTCAGATACCAATTATTATGTGACCTTGAGAAAGTCACTTAATCTCATCTCTGTTTTTACAGTTTTTTTTTAAGCTGACAGGGATAATCAACTCTAGTTAAGCAGTGAGTCTAACTATCCAATAAGCATTAAAGCTGAGTTAAACATATCAAGTGTTTGGCCAACATGAAGGACGATGCAGTTACTTTGTAGGTACAAATTACATTTTTACATTCTATCTGGGATGACAAAAAGGAACAAGTGATGTAAGCTAAAGGATTTATGAGTCACACTGGGATATTTGAGATTTGGCTTGTAAAACCTTCCTTTAATCTACCCCCTTCAAACTGCTCTCACTTCTCTATTTCTAATAAATATCCTACATTCAAAGAATTTTCTGCTTTCACATATTGCCATGGCGAATGAGATGGCAGTCAAGTGCCTTCCTACCACAGTGCTTGGCATTCAGTAAAAGCATTCCTTCCTGTTTCTCATTCATGACATTTGGGTACTGCCCTGAAGTCACACAGCTCACGGCAGGTGGCAGAGGAGGGACTCTCTTGTAGTTACTGAGACACAGTACTGCAATTTAGCACCACTCTTCCTGACATCACTATTGCTTTATGCTGTTTTCTGCCATTTACCTTAGCAGAAACTGCCAGCTGTGGTGACTTTGTTGTAGCCCATTCCTCTTTAACATTTCTGTACCACCTGACATTTGGGTGACACTAGTCAAGGGGGTAAGGGGAACATCAAATGCCTTCTTGGGGTTGATGGTAGGAAAGCAGGAGATTTTGCCATTATCTCACAGAATAACTCAAAACACAGTACAGACAATTAACCAAAAAGAATTGTGTCATGGGTCCATTGACACTGACAGAATTCCTATCAAGTCGGGAACAAAAACCAAAGATGAACTCTCACTGTGATCTTTATAAATCCACTGTCACCTCTTCCGACTGTACCTCAGTATGTAATTTTTTCTTTTCATCTGAGACCTGTGCTGATTATCTACCTGCTTCTATGGATTGTACCATCTCTCTCTCCTTCTTTGATTTACATACCTCTGCCAGTCCCCCTTCCCAGTATGAATAATGTCCCAAACCTTATATCCTTCTTTCTCTAATTCCCCTTCATGGCTCAGTATCAGTCTCCAAACAAATGCTTCCTAAAGCAATGACCTTTTCTTTGAGCACAAGTGGGAACCTATATTTCAAATGGCCCTCAAGTTTCTTAAAAAATAACTGGAATGGACGCTTAATATCATATCCTTACAGATCTGCTGCTCCCTGTGTCACCCCTCTCCTTGATTGGTATATAATTACAGAATCACCTGGACCTGTTTTTGCCTCTTGCCCTGCAAAATAATACATCATAAATTTCTATGCTTTCCATCCTACAATTTTGTTCAGCTATGCATTAGTGTAGTGCTACAATTGGTAAAAACCAATTATGACATTTTTAGAATTTGTGCTTAAATACAATGTAAATAAAGAAAATACATAAAATGCATTTCTTTTAAATTATTTTACATTACTAATGCTCTTGAGGCGAAGTATTACATAATGACATGCTTTGAGCATCTCTCCCCTAATGATCCAGGTTTTAGGTAGATACCATCTATGATGGGGATACTTAAACCAAAGGACTCGGCAAATACCACTTTCTCCCCCGTTATGATTTACATCTGAATGTACCCCAAAGCCTCATGTGCTCAAAGGCAAGGCTTTTTGAAGGGTTGACTGTACCATGGGGGTGCTATAGCTAAATGAGATGTTACCAACTGGGGCCTGGTTTGAAGAGGTGGATCACTGTGGGCGTGACCCGGAAGAGTGCATTTCCCACCTTGGCTCCTCCCTTCCCTCTGCTTCCTGGTTACCATGATGTGAGCAGCTTTCCTCTGCCCAGGCCCATCCACCATGCTGCTGACCAGGCAAGGACTCAAACTTCCAACAGGCATTGTGTCTCAGTGACTAGGAACGTGAAAGACTCATGGAAGAGTTGCTTATTACACAGTTACCAGTACTTGCTGACTATTCTAATTTATTGATTTCTACCACTCCTTCCACATTTGCATTGTACTTTTTCATAAGATTCTGTAGACTATTATTTCACAATATGTACTTCATGCTTACCATGTTCTAGGACAGCCAAGCATTGAACAAAACAGGTATGATCCTTTCATCTTGGAGATTAAAGGTTAGTGGGAGGATGAGACATTAAATAATTACATGAATAAACATCTAATTGCTGTGAAACATGCCGTACGGGCAGACTATCATTGTGAGATGTCATTTAAACTGATACCTGTTATACATGGGAATTTTGTCCCTCTCTCAAAGTCATATGCGGAAGTTGTTTTAAAAGGGTGACTGTGTAGGAAAAAGGGCCTTTGGGGAGAGAATTAAGATGAAATGAAGTTTTAGGCTAGAGGTTTCATCAGCTAGCATTGCTTTCCTTGGAAGAGAAAGGGCAACCAGAAATCTTTGTCCTGATGTAATCAAAGAGGAAAGGCCAAGGAGGAAACAGTCACCCAGGAAGAGAGGCCACACCAGAAATCAACCCCAAAGCACCTGGATCCTGGACTTTTAGCCTTCAGCACTGTGAAGAAAACAAATTTCTGTTCCTTAACATGTTCATGACGGGAGCATAATTCATATGTCTTGCTGCCAGGTGGCTTGAACCACCGGTGGTACATGCACGATTGTCCCATGCACGACTGTACCACTCCTACCACCAGTGCTTCAAGGCGCCCGATGGGACAGTCATGCATGTACCACTGGTGGTTCAAGCCAGCGGGAACGTGAAGACACTTAGTCTACGATGTTATGGTAAGGCAGCCCTGGGAGGTTAATAGAATACGAAAAGGACAAGTAGCTGTGTGCAAAGTGAAGAAGGCTGAAGAAAAAGAATGCTCCCAATAAAAGGCACTGACACAGAAAATAGCATATTTGAGTAACTAAATGAAAAGCTGGTAGCTGGAAGGCAGCCAGGAACAAAAGGACATTTTCCACATATTAACTGTTCATTTTAAGGGTTGTTTATAACATTTTCATTAAACTTATAACTATATTAATACAATCATTTAGAATGATTACATGTTTCATAGCTTATCTTTGTGGCACAGCTCATCTCTTCTTGAATCCTTTACTTTGATGTATTTATTGGTTGGCTAGAATGTCTTTAAATCATGTTTCATATAAAATATGCATGACTGATATTATTTCTTATGCTTTGCATATCTGACAAATTATTTGTTGTTTTGCTTTTGCCTTTACATATGACCAACAACTTGATTCTCTGCAGGATTACTGGTTTCCAATATTATTTCCTCAAACTCTAAACATACTACTCCATGATCTTCCTTTGCATTTTGATGAAATTATAAGCCAGTTTGACTTTTAGGCTTTTAAATAAGTTCTGCCACAAGTACTCGAATATTTTATTTTCTTAAACTTTCTTTCTAGTTACATCTTAGCCCTGCCCTCATGATTAAAACTATATAACTTTCAGGCAATATTTTATTTTACAACACATCGCTTTCCCTCAGCACCACTCAGGCATCTTTGAAACCTCCCCATCTCTGGGTCCACATGTGCAGGTTTTAACATCTTGACCTGATGACACTTGCCTTGCTTTAAGACCTATGCTAAGTCTGCCCCCATGGTGGACAGCCTCCTGATGGGCTCCTATGGCCATTTATACCACTTTCAGCAACTGACTGCCTTTATTTTATTTTATTTTCTTCGGGGGTGGGGGAAGGTATATATCCACATGCCGGGGGATACTCAGCTTGAAGGAGAGAACAAGAGCTTCTGTATCTCTACTGCATTTGACAATTTAACATGGCAAGTTGCATGTCGGGAAAGCTGGTGGTACTCAACTTGAGTTGCAAAATTTAAAAACATACAAGTTTCAACATATTGGGCCTTCTCCTGGATCAACAACACACACAGGAACACCAGCCAAACTCCCAGGAAGGGAATATTCCTTTAATGCATGTTGATAAAGATAAAGGGAATTCTTGTAATTTGATGAGATGGAAACAACGTGTTCTTATGCTTTATACCAGTTGTTCAGCAATAACAATCCTCAGGTACGATTTTTTTTTTCTTAAGCAGATGTTGAAAATGCAGAGCTTTTAAGAGTATGCCTGCCCACTTTTGTTTGAATTTCCAAGTTCCCACAGCAGCACATATTTTACTTGTTTCTCCAATTTACTCCCCCCGCCGCATCAATGTCTGAGTGCAGTACACCTCGCAAAATGAAAGATTGCAGTTCTGAAAGCAAATATATTTTTCTTTGATCCTGAGAAAGCTCCCCACAGCAGCGATAATGACGGACCCCTATTTAATGCTGTTTGTTTTTCATCGTTTCAACAGCCTTCAACCTGAAACATGATAAGAACAGCGAAGCTGATAAACCACCCTTATTTTTATCTGTTTTCTGTCGGAGTAGTTGCCAAGCAGTGAGACAGATTTTCCCAAATATCTTTTAAAAAAAGGAGTGGATAACCCTGTGCTTCGGCCTGAGGCCAGCACAATTCAGAATATTTATTATGTTACAGCAAAATTCTAGCAAAACGGAAGAAGACAGCACTTTTAAATCAAGTCTAGCATTATGTTGGTCCTGGTTATCCCTGAAGTAAAATCAACTTTCTAAATCATCCTCTTGTGAGGACAATAATTCCACTAATAAGAATCAGTACACAAGCTTTGTATTTATGACGGATTCTGCAGCAATTCAAATTATGGGTAAACTTTTGCCTTTAAAAAACAGTTTCGGTGAGTAACAGACACTGCAGTGTTTATAAGCTGAACGACTGTGTGATCTATTAAACAAGTCCGCCTATGAGGAAATTGTTATTACTTCAATATTATCATTCATCCAGTTACAACATTTGTTTTCAATTTCTCCAAACATGATTGAGTTAGTCCCACAAGTTGAAATATGCTTAATGTCCTGTGATGTGATATAGTAATAATGTGCAAAAGGAAAAAAAATTAAGAGGCATGGGGACTATTTTATGCTAAAATTATTCTGGGTATGTGCTTAAGAATTGCCTTTTCTGATTAATTTGGTAGAGTTTTAATGCTGACCCATCAGTGATACTTCAATGATGTGGTGGAGAGGACAATAGAATTAGGAAATTTTACAGATCATTTAGTTGGGTGCAAAGACAGTCACCTATGGACCACAAGCCACTGTGAGCATTCTGGCCATGTATCAGCTCATAATTTGATTAGCTATTATAGGTCAGTTATAAGAATAGCATTTATGAACTGCAAGTATATATAAAAGAGCATCTATGAGAATGGATTGAGTTTTATGACTCAGGTTTATAGCATTAATCAAGTGACCATCCTAATAAAACTGTGTGAACTGACTGTGATGAGACTGCTGTTTTGAAACTTGTCTTCCATGGCTTGTATGAAATCAACACTTAAGTTAATATGCTGCTGTGATGGGCATCTCTAGAATATGTAAAGCTCTACAAAAAAAAGATCTACTGATATTTTGTTTTCTAACATCTCTTTTACCTAGGTTGACCTGAGAAATTATATGGATTTCTTTGACATGAACATGCATCTGGTTTACTGACTTGTATATATTATGAAACAATTTTTTGAACAAATTGTCACTGAAATGCAGAATTTGTCCATGCTATCAAAAACAGACCATATGCCTATACAATATACTATTCATTAGAATTTAAAATGAACATGTTTTTGACATAGCACCAAATCTGTTATGGAGTTCTATAATGTATACATATGCACAGAGAGGCTTAGAGGTTTTTTTATGGTAGCATTATCTGAAACAGGAAATTATCTAGGTAAAGTGATCCCTAAGATTAGGGAGATGGTTAAATATACTGTATCAACAACACTACGGAACCATTCAAAAGAACTGGTGAATCTATGTATTGGGCCTCTCTAAAAAAGTTTCTAAAATGTCAAGTCCACCTAAATATGTCATACGGCACTATATGCATCCTAATACCACTTATATTTTTTAAAAACTCCACACAACAAGATTATATATAAGTATACCTGTTCTCACATAGAACATGATTGGGAAGATACACAAATCGTAACAGTTCTACTGGGTGGCCTTTCACGTTGAAATGTTTTTTTCCTTTTTATCAAAATGAACATAATCATATACTAATAGAATTAACAGAAATCTAAAGCAATGGTTGAACAAGTTACTCTAAAAATAATTGTAATTAAGGATCAATAAAGAGTTCAAGCTCCAAAGAAGCAGAGAGAAAGGCTGGAACCCCGTTCATTCTATCTTCGGACTACAGTCTGGCCTTGCCTAGAGAGGATTCTTTTTCTTAGGAGAAGTCTGGATGATACTCAGATCCTTCAGACTCATGTGTTCTGCCATTAGTGGTGACTTTAAGGAGTGGTTTCAGAAAGTAGGGGGACACAGGAGTCACCACGGCGAGGAGAATGCTTGGTAAAAAGCTCCAACAAGCTAGAGTTAGGCTGAGGCAGCCCAGAGCTATGATGACACTGGAAAAGTGAAGTGCACTGTGGGCTTTTAATTTCACACAGCAGAGAAGCAGCCGAAAACTAAGCACTGAGCTCGGGACCTGCAGGATAGGATCCTACTCTAGAATATTAAAAGGTCAAGGATAAATATACCCAGGTCATATTTGCTCAAAGCATTTTATTTTTCCATAATGGGTCAAGAGTAAATTCTTAAAAAAGAATGAGCCTACATAAAAAAAAAAAAAAATTTTGCATGGACCAAATCTGAATTTTCCTCCCCAAAGATGTACAAACAAAAATTCCCCAAAGATTTCTGCATGATCTTGTGTCTGTCTGATCATTATTTGACGAAGACATCCCCTATTATTCTTAAAATGTTATGCTCAAGATAAATTAGAAGGCTACTGTATTTATATAAAAACACCTCAATATGCCATAGCAGGTGTCATTTTACAGGAGAGTGGAGGCCACTAAACAGGAGCAGCAGCAGACTCAGCTGGCTCTGATAACTGGTAGTTAACAGATCTGAATAGAGGTCAGTTGAATAATGCTATAGAAGTATAAAAGAAACCATATCGTTAATACATGGATTTTCTTTTCAAATGGCCATATCAGTTCAATCCATATTGTAAATTCTATTTAGAAGAATACAGAAATGTCCACTTTTGGAAAGAAGATATAGTTATCTTTCAGGCATGTCATGTAAAGCTGCACAGGTTGTGCACTGCTCAATTTGAGGGACATACTAATTGCATAGACAATATGTACAACCTGTTCAGTCCCCACAGCAGGCTCGCCATTAGCAATATAAATACTATTACTCCTGAGTCAGGTGAAGCAGAGTCAAGTAGAAGAGCCACTGAAAGATATCAGGAAAACATTCCTATTTGAGCAATTCTACTTTGCAAGGCATATCAATATTTTCCCACAAGGGCAAGATTTGGGAGGATTTTAACGTTATTGCTCTTCAAAAGTGCTATTATCGGGCCGGTGAGATGGCTCAGCGGCTTAAGCGCCTGCCCGGCAAGCGCGAGGGCCCGAGTTCGACTCCCGGAACCCACATACGAAAAAAGGGGCCGGTGATATCGCTCAGCGGCACGGGCGCCTGCTGGCGCGCGAGGTCCTGAGGTCGACCTCCCGGTACCCACAAAAAAAAAAAAAAAAAAAAAAAAAAAAAGTGCTATTATCGTCATTTAAACATAAGTAGGCCAGTCATTTTGAAGGATCTAACTCAGAGGTAATACATGAGGTGGCCATGTTTTGCTTGTCATTTGACTCTTCTAGGTTTTAATAATGCCGTGAGAATCTCAGTCCCAGCACTCAAGTCACCTAGTGTCTCAGAGCCTGCTTCACATGTTTCTGTCACTCTGCCACCCTCCAAGGGGACTTTGTGTTGATGTCCCCTGATCTGGCTCCTTGAACTCACAGGTTTCTGAACTTTCTCATTGGTACTGGCCATACTGCCTCTTCCTACCCTTTTATTTAGATTATTTTTTGAAAAAGGAAACTGAGAACCAGGCAGGGTTAGAAAGTTGACTAAGATAGCATGGCTTTCTAGGGAGCTGGGACTCCTATTTAACTACTCAAAGAAAAAGGAACTAAGTGATTTTTGAAGCACTGTCCAAATCATCTTCACGTACCTGGTTACACATCAGCTAGCTGCATCTGTCAGCTCCATCTATTTTAGAATGTTTTGATTTATGGAAGACTTTCAGGAAGGATGCTGTACATACGTGACGACTGTGTAATGAAGACTAGTGTCAAGTGTACTTAGAAGGATATTCTGGTCATGGTCGAGACAGGGGGAGGGAGGATGGGGTTTGCTTCTGATAGAGGGTAATATCAGTCATGACACTGCGAAACCAGAGGGGAAAGTTAATACTCAATAAATCAGTTCAATAAATACAAAATGAGACATTCCTGTATGTATCAATTACCATGCAGTGCACTGCAAGGAGTTCATGTGTCACATGTTCAAGCAGCCTGTCCATATTCCTAGGCAGTACTGAAACATGAATTCTGACGCTCTGCCCCAGGTTCTGATTCAGAAGTCTGGGGTGGGGCCGGTGAGATGGCTCAGTGGCATAAGCGCCTGCTGGCAAGCACGAGGTCCTGAGTTCAACTCCTGGTACCCACATAAAAAAAAAAAAAAGAAGAAGAAGTCTGGTGTGGGGCCTGAGATTATGTATTTGAAGAAGGTCCAAAGAGATGCACATGGTGCCAGTCTGTGGGCCACACTTAGGTAACAAAGATACAGAGAGACACTCTTAATATCTTTAGAAGTAAATGAGGAAAAATACACATCAGTTATACTCATTTATATGTATGTTTATATATGTAAACTTAACAAAAAACTCAATCTCTCATTCATACAGTTTTTTTTTTCTTTTGTCTTGGCCATAAAACTTTAATGGAAAGGGGATACTGCAAAAACTGCTTTAAAAAAATGTAAGTCTTGCTTTTTCCCTTAAAGACCAAATACTGTTCTATCTCCAGATACCTGAGAATATATGGAATTATCTTGTAATAAAACTCTGATGCCAGAAGCCCACCTTGCAAGTTTTCTTTGCAAGAAACAACCCAGATGTGAGCAAATCGGATACCGTGTAATAAGACCCAAAAGTATTTTTCCAAAGACAGAAAGAAAAATATCCAAGTGCTAGAACCCTGATAGGAAAGACACAAAACAAAGATAACAGAACTATTTTTAAGCTTCGTGTTATGACCAGGGGGCACAGCAAAATAGTCTGAAATAGAAAATCTTCACGCTGATTACGAGCAATCAAAATACATAGTGTTCAAAGGCAGCCGATGTTTTTTTATGCTGTCTAGTTTATGCAGTGAGGTTCTGTATTCTCTTGGTCTGGGAATATTTCAAAATAACACTGCAGGTACAGCTGGGGAAATGCAGTGATACCCCGTCCAGATCTCTGCTATAAGGTTATACAAATATTTTTACATTTCCCGCCAACGTCTTGATTCCTTTTTGCTAGGATTTTTAATTCAGATCTCATTATTGACAGCTGTTCGTTCTGATAGAACCTAATTGCTCTCCACCAGACTCAGCTGCATGTAGGCTGCTTTCCTCTCCCTTCTAGAGCATATTACATACAAACACAGGCAGGAGAAAAGAAACCCAATTAACTAAATATGTGTGTACAAAACGATTCATTGAGAGCTCTGATCAAGCAATGTATCTAACTACAACATAGGTCGAAGAAAATTACAGCATTTACAGTTTAGAGTATTAAATATAATTATATGGAAATATTCACAAGCACTAATGTATATAGATGATGAGTGACAGCATCTGAACATTTTTATTAGAACAACTTATAAATTACTGTATTTCAGTAATTGGCAGGACATTTAATCTGTTGATGGATTAACCCGAGGTTATCTCTTTAACATAAAGTATATACTACGTGGAATCTGAGATGTTCTCTGTAATTGGTACAAGTCAGGAGTGATTGAATAAGCTGTGGGATCATTTTGCTCTACAGAAAATCCTTTTCTGGAAGCCAGAGTTTCTAGGGACACAACAATTCTTTTCCTCACTCTCCAATCACTGCCGTGGATGAATTATTTCCCTAACTGTACAAGAAAGGAATACAACATTTTTGAAGTTATTTCTTCTGGAAGATTCTCTTCAAAGGCAATGCCTCATTTTAGCAGCTCCTCAAGAGGTGCAGGCACAGCTCGGGAATGTTCATTCTATGAAATGCCTTCACAGCCTCACTCATGAGGTCTGGGCCAATTTGGGGACCCCAGGCTGCCTTCTGTGGCTGACTGTAACCCCCAAAGTGGGGTAAACTGTGGGCTGGATTCATTGGAGGCCATATAAGGAGCAGATATACTCCATTTGAGAAGAGCAATAGCTCCTTTTATTTGCTCTCTGTCTGTTCTGGAAATGGAGGACATGTGATGGTCGGGGATGAGCAAACCGCCGTTTAGTGAGGAACCCATTCAAGGAAAATGAACTTTCTCTTAACATCAGGGACACTACATGGTGCTTCCCTTTCTGAGTGCATGAAATGCTTCTCTTTGGAGACTTAATCTACCTCATACAGGGAGAAAGATATTGGGAATGGAATTCTTACTACCCTGATCATTCTCCAGGCTGCAGCATACATTTCCATTAATACCAGACATAGTGCAAGTTACTATGCAACCCCTGACTCAACATTTTCAAAGCCTGACATAATGAATGGAAAGTACCCTAAAGGGTTTGTTACCCACAAAACCTGTCCTGTAGCCTACAGCCTCTACCCCCTACCCCAAGTGGCAGTGAAAACCATTTTATTTAGTATTTAAGAATAAGGGAACTACTTTTTAAAGAAAACCTATACCCACAACCTTTATATCCTTTAGAATTCTTGTACCTTTTGGGTCTTGGTTGTGTTTGTATTATGACACATCCACCCTAATGTTCACTTATCAAGAGTACATTGAGTATCTGCCTCATGCATGGTGACACAAACTCACAGATACTGTCTCTACCTACCTATCTCTAAAGTCCAAGGGAAGAAAGTCAGTTCTTGCACATGGAATTGAAGGACTGCTACACTTAAAAAGCTTCCATAGTTTTCATAAAGGCTCACTTTTTACTGTTTACATAGTTCAAATGTAACTAGGATACCAACTGAATTGATGAAACTTTTTTGTTTACACATAAGCATAGAAAAGCAAGTGGTCTCCGATAGACGATGTGCCATTTTGTGAGTTTGGCAAATGACTGCTTTTTGAGGTACTGTGAATTGAACCCAAGGCCTCATGTGTGCGAGGCAAGCACTCTACTGAGCAGTGAGACATCCTCGACCCTACTTTGGCAAATGGAAAGAGAATGGGCTTTAGAAATTGAGAATCTAGGTCTTCCTTTTATAAGCCATGTGACATTACATCACTTATTTATCCTTTGCTCACCTATACAATGGAAACTCTTTCCTTAAATTTGCTATGTAAAGATATCACTGGCAAAATGTCTTTATTCATAGATCTTTGATAAATATTAATTTCCTTAGACTTCTTTTTCTATGAATTTTAATTTAACTGACCTAATGTCAGAGTAGATAGGCATGGTTTATACTACAGACATGGTAATACATTTTATAAAACCAATATTCTACTTTATTTCCTGGTTGTTATTTTCCTAGGGAAAGAGTAACATACAATTGAATCTGATTTTAGACTTTAGAGATGTTCTGACCCAGTTGTTCTCGAAGTGTAGCTCCATGACAGCACCGTCATCAGCACCATCAGGGGTCTTAGAAATAGTTTTTCCAGGGCCCAACCTGATCTGGGGGTGAGACCCAGCAATCTGAGCTTTAACAAGCCCCTAGGTGATCCTTGTGCATTCAAAGTTGAAGCACGCATCTTGCCAAACTCTAACATTTTACAGATGAAGACACCAAGGAAAGGAGACCTGTTCGAGACTAAAATAAAACCTCTTTACTTCAGAGGCATTTCATTGCTTCCATTAGAGTTATTTTCTTCCCCTTATCTCAAGTAGTGCTTATTGTTCATTCCAGCCATTCATTCCTTTCCATACGCATAAGACTCTACATGCATGTCCTTACATTACTTCCCTTTAATCAACTTAATAAACTCAAGCTTTTCCTCTCCTGCAAAGCCTACAGCTGCTACTCACTGCGCCACCATCACTTGAGGTTAGGAGGCCACTCTCTAGGATGCTGTGCTCTTTGTTGGTATCATGGGGTTTATTCCAAACAAACCAATTATTTTAATTAAGTAACTTAAGTAGTAAATAAACCTATAAGAGACAGTTGCAAAATAAATGTTATTGCTTCTTTAAAAACAAATTTAATTTAGTTGCGAAGCCTTAGTGAAAGTAATTTGTGTCTGGTCAGCCCTCCATAAAAGTACAGTTGAATTAGGGAAGGGTGAGACAACTGTAAATAAATAGAAAAAATATTGGTAAATTTCAAGAAATCTAAACTTAACTTGCTTTCAAAACCTTAAGCTTGTTTTTCCTTTTAAGTATACTAAAACTGCTAATCATACTCAAAAATTTTTAGTCCTAAATTTAAAAATAAAAAAACAAAAAACAGGATGAATCTTACATAATAATGTATTTGACAAGGTTCTTAGGGCTTTTTGCTTTAGCTGAGGTTTTCTCTAAATGACCAAGTCTTAACACACAGATCCAAGTTTTCTATGAACTGTCCGTTGTTTTCAGTATTTCTGTATATGCTATTACAAGCATGTTGAGGGAGATGTTGTCCCTTTTCATCCCTAAATTCCATAGCCTGGAGCTCCACATGGTTTAGCTCTAACAAACACTTATTGATTATATTAACATATACATTTTCCTGAGTATTACTGATTAGCTGATTATGCATAGTAGTTCTGATGGTCCTGTTTTTATCACTGTCAGCCAGACTATGGAAGCTACAGGACATTCTTTTCATAGCACTTCCTGAAGTCTTAAAGAAATTCTCAGGGGGAGAAATAAGTTTCATATTTAAATAAGTTTCAGAAATTCATTCTTGGGTATGTACAATGGAAATAAGTATTTTATAGGGTTAAGAAACCCTATAGTAAAGGAATTTAATTTTTACCCATATTTATTTGACTATGGAAATTCTGTACACTCCCCACTTAGCATGATTGACAACCCATGACTCAATTCGCACATACATTGATGAGTATCCCAAATTTTTAAGTGACTCGCCTTCTTATAGTCATGCAATTTTTGTTTTCATAGACTTTCTCATACTTATTGTAGGACCCAGAATGGGTAGGAGAACCATTTGTCAGATTACATTTGTGAATAATTGATTTAGCTTTGTAAAACTGCTACTTTCCCCCTCTCTTTTCTTCTAAATCAAAATGTTTCTGATCTAGTTCTCCTTTCACAGACTTTAGTACATGTGCTGCCGAAGGGAGCACACCTTTCACAGATTAAAAGGAGAAAGTTTCATCAGGGAAGTGTGAAGCATCAGCTGTTAAATAATGGATTGATGAATGCCACTATAAACTGAGCCAAAAATTTTAACATTTAATTTAAAAACAAAAGTGCTGAATAATTTTTTTTTTCTACAAGCCAAATGTAGCTAAGGACAGTCTTGGGTAGCTGCTCTCCAAAGAGCAACGTGGCTTCAATACTCTGGAATTATGTTACAACGTGATGGCTTAAGACCTTAGACTTGAAAAAGCAGTTTAAGTATCAGATTATAGCAGTACAAGAGATGTAGTCCAAGACCACTCAACCTGTACCTAAGAAACTAGTAATGAGTGCCCTTTACACTAAATATATCCATGAAAATGGAACATTTACCAGAGATAAGGCTGACCAGGATATTAAAATCTCAAATGGTGAATGGCAGTTATGTAATGAGTTTCTTTAAAATAGAACATGAATTGCCATTTAACAAACACTGGCGGAAATGCTGATAATTGAAGCTGGGCAATGTATGCTTAGAGATTTATTATACATTCTTTCTACATTGGGTATGTTTGAAAATGTCCCAACTAAAAACATTCAGAAAAAATAGCCCCCACTCCATGCTCTCTCTGAATGCAGAGTTCCCTACAAGGTGGAAACAACAAAGAGGATACTGTTTAGAACCATTAATCTCCTTCCGGTCACTCTCACTGGACATGTTCCTTATATCACGGCCAAACTCTGACGTGCTGAGGTTCTAACAGGAAACCGTGGATGTAACTAATAATTCTGTAAGCGCTTTTGATAAAACTACCCATGTGGAAAGGCAGGCAGAGAATTCAGCAAGAGGTATGATGACTACCTTAGGAATCATGGTACCTTTGCACATTATGTATGCAACAAAGATTCACACTGAAAATGATTTCCATGCAGAATTATTATTTCAGATTTATAAAATATGTTTATCCTAAAGTTTTAAGAAATACAAACATAGCAACAAAGGCACACATACCTATGTCTCATAACTTCACTACATTTGGAGAGCCTCTTACTGAATTCTGGAAAAGGTTTTGCTAAGCTTGTGGCTTTACTATTGTACTCTACAAACCAATAAGTTTGAGTTTAATTGAACCAAGATAACAAGTGAATTTCAGGTTGTAGCACATAAGAGAAAATAGTCTGAAACCAGGTCAATCATTTTCAGACACACAAAAGAGGGATAAAATGTTAACCGTAGCTTATAAAGTATTTCTGTGGTTTGTAACACGATTGGTTATGGTTTTTCAAATGTAAGTAATGAGCATGACTAGAATGAGCAAGAATCCCTGCCAAATTGATTAAAATCAGAGTGGATTAAGGTTGACAAAATAAGTTTTTAAGAGATATGTAGAATGACTCCACTACCTTGAGAACACAAGAAATCATTTCTTCAGAGAAACAGAAAATTTCTTACTATAGCTTCCATAAAACTCAAATTCTTCATCGGCATCATTAAATAAATACACATTTAATCTACCAAATTTCATCCAGGTTTTCTTATAGATAACACACCACTGGAAATGATCTAATTATTCCCTACCTCCTGAAAGAAGCAGAAACTCAGGTGAGCGATTTGCACAATATCACACCATTTTAGGTCAGCCCAATATCTCTTAATTTCTACACATGCAATTTCCATTTCCTACCCTGAAAGCCAAATAGTGGAAGTAGTGTAACTCAGTTACTCGTGTTATAACACACTTAAGTTTTTAAGACCTTGGAGCTTCTATTATTACTTTACATTTTAAGACCCCCTACTATGTGTGAACTGCTTTAGGAAGAGTTTGATTGTATTAGGGTCTTTGACCATGCGTGAAGATGATCATATTTGGAGACTGCATTGAAATCCAACAACCCGAGCTCTTGGTAAAGTTTAGAGGCTGCAATTGTGACCAACTGAAGTTACAGTTTATGTATATTTATCTTCTACAGTCATTTATGGTATTCAATTTGAGCTTGGTGGTGAAGATAATATAATTAAAAACAAACCAATAGCATCTTTAAGTAATTGGCAATTAGGCAACAAGCAAGTCTGACTTCAATATAAGCCCTGTCTCAGCGCTAAGACGGGGCAATGTCCACTTGCTGATGCTCCTTACGGCCAGAGACCAGGGCAGTGAGGTCAAAATTACAGGAAAAACAAGGCCCTCCAACTCACTTCTCTTACCAGTATGTATAAATATGAGGGTAGTTATGTAGCCATAGAAAAAAGCAAACCAATTCACAATGGCAAACAAACAAACAAAACAAAAAAAAATCAAGCAACAGTTCTGAAAGAAGTTCAAAGGCTTTTCCATTACTTTCTTATATATTCCATAGAATGGCAAAAGAACTTGTATTTTGGATTATGCCTGGGGGTTTTGCTCTCATCTAGATCTATGAAATAAATTCACACTGCAGCTTAGTAAGGCTTATGAGAGCAGAACAGTGAGAAAGTCCGAGGCCAGTGCAACTTTGCTGTTCACTCATGCCATCTTTGGCTCAAACAGAAGTGTGACAGGACGACTTTAGAGGACCAGTGACTCAGTAGAATCCTAGTTTATTTCTATTTATTTTAATAGATAATACTAAAGCTTTATTTTTCACATTTAAATTTTTTTTATTAGTATCTGTTTGTGACACATATACATACGACATCTTGATTCCTTTTACTTCTCCTTGCTCGTCCCTCCCTCTCATTTCTCCCCATCCCCACTTCCACAGAGTCTGTCGCCCTGTTTCCTATCATCCGTCTTTTACTTTCCTCTTTAACTTACTTACACTTTGCATTTCTCATGTAAGAGCAGCCATGTGCTATTTAACCTTCTCTATCTGATTTACTTCATTTAGCATTATGGTCTCATGGATCCCCTTTCTTTGTATATTCTACATCCAAAAGCGCCTTTTGCTTTCTTAGCTTTTCATCATTTAGTTTGTGTTCAGCAGAGAGCCTATTAAAGTTTTTACACTCTTATTTCAAAAGGGATTCTCTACTGACTTTGGTATCACTTCATTTCAGCAACCAAAATTTCTCTCCACAGCTGCATTTACTTTAGAAACACAAATGTACCTTATAAATGCTACTAATTAAGGCAAAAGGCTTAAAAATACTTAGTAAATATTTGTTTATTTATATGCAAGACTTTAGAGTTTTGCACAGCTAGATTTAGGCATATAGCAAACACAGTGATTGTATAGAAAAATATGAGTGACTCCAGCACATGGCATGGTCAGAAGCAAAGGGTTTGCAAGTGTAAGAAACAACACAAATTCAAACAGAGAAGTCTGAATGACTATAGTCATAACACATCTAGAGTCAAATGAAGAAGGTCATTTACACCATGTTAAGAAATACCAAGACAGATTCTTATCTTATGTAACCACAATATCCAAAATGGGGACCTGGTACATGGGTTACTATTGAACAATATACCACACATGGTTTCTTATTTCAGTTCCAGTGGAAAAACATGAGTGGCAAATTTCTTTCTCTCTTTGCTTCCTACTTTATTCAATAGCAGAGGTAACAATAGCATCTGCTGCACTTGGCTGGAGCCTGGGATGAGGAAATTGTGGATAATGAGCCTCCTAGGCACATGGACACTAAAAAGCTCACGCTACAGCCACAGTGCAGCCAGGCCAGCACTCCATTGGGAGCAGCAGATACATGAGGCAGCCACTGCAAACCAAGACAGGATTGCCAAGACAGCATGTACAGTAATTTTTAGTGGCTTGAAGTGGTTTCCCCCATTGCAGTTTCTGGCACAACTGCAAAGCAGGACAAGTTTATCTCTGACATTTTCTCCGTCTCCCTCTGGCTTCCTGCTATCCTTTCCTGCTGCCCCAGTTTACCTGACCACAAAGGGGCTAAGCACATTTAGACTGCTCCTTGGCTGTGCATCAGAACTTCTTTCCATTTGTCATGGTTTTGAAGATCTGTGACTTAATTGGATCTAAAGCATCCGACTACCTGCTTCAACCATTTTAACACCAAATGTGATGCCTCCTCTCATTACACAGATGCTTTCTGGTTATTTTCCTAATACATCTAGAAAAGAGTTAAGGAGCTCTTTCATCAAATTAATGTGAACAAAATTTAAAGGACGATACTGCACTGGAAACCATGTAGGACTAGCGGTCTGCAGACCTCAGTTCAATAAGAGTCGGTGGGAAAGCTGTCAACCTTGTTAGTCCTCATTTTGTTTTCTCATTTCTGAAATTTAAAAAAAAGAGAAGGGGGCGGGTCTGGGAGGCTTGAAATAAAGCCCTGTTCAAGCCTCATTCATTGTGAATGAATCATACTCCTGGAGTGTTTGAGTTTAAACAGAGGCACATTAACCCCAATAAATCCTGAATTACAGGAAGATGCAAAGGAAATATATTTCAAACAGGATGAGAGAGGACTTAGGACTACAATTTTCTTTCACCCACAATCTTGTATTTCAGTAAAAATAATGAATAGTTATGAAACAAATTAAATTGCATTTCCTCTACTTTCTTATCTACCTCATGTAATAACCACTAAGCCCTGTATTTTGGGGTGATGTTGGGAATCTTTGTTCCTTTTGTCTAGCCTCAAGAGTGAAATGCACATCGCACCTAGCCAGTTGATGAGAATGGGGAGATGAGCTCCCAACAACCCAATAAACAAAGTTCAGCAATGTAGCACTCAGAGGTAGAATAAATAAAGCCACAAATTATTTGTTGGTTTTCCCCATCAAGAGGTGGAGTGTGTTTCACTACCCCTTTGACTCTGGGCCAGTCCCTGACTTGTCCTGAGCAAAGCAAAGTGGTGGAGGCCTTGATGTCATCAGGTCTCCCAGCTTCCTCTCTGATGCTCTGAGAAGACTGAGACTGCTGGGCAGGATAAAAGAGCACAGGGACTGGAAGGCCCCACCCAGTCTTCCTGTTCCGGCCCGATGTGACGGAAGGAATGTGAGCCCAGAGGACACCAGTGGAACACCCACGTCCCAACCAAATAAACCACAGAATAGTAAGAAATAGTTGGAGTTTTAAACAATTGGGTTTTGGCTTGGGATTTGAAGTCAGTAATGGCTGACTGATAGATTTATCCCTGTTTCGGAATAGTTGCCAAATCGAAGGTGTACTGATGACCCCAAAGTAGAAATACAGCTGCAATTCTTTTAAACATAATTCAATGCTCAAAACAACCCAAACCCAAATAAACAAAAGCAGAATGAAAAAGCACTGTTTTTAAAATTAATCATAATTCACAAATCCTCTCCTTTCATCTGTTAAAATGAATTTAAGCAAGTGCATGTAGCTATTTAGCTTTTATCATCAGAATGGAAGAGCCACAGTAAATCCTGCCCCATTTTATCTAGTTTATCTTTTTTATCTTCTTAGATCTGTGATAAACCATGGTTTCCACAAGCACTGCTGTGCACTGAGGAGGGACTTGCCCTATCTCCTTTTTCCAGCTGAAATTCAGAGAAGGGGTTTTTGGGGAGGTGAGAGAAGGACAGAGGGAAATGGGATGGGAAGAGGGAGAGAAAGGCTGCTCACACTACTTGGAAGAAGGTTGTGAGAAACATAGATGAAACGTGTCCAAGTATTTCATGAGAAACCTTTAGTGAAATTTTGGGAATTAAAAATAGAGTGTACTGTTCCAGAAATACACACCTCAAAATTCAAAGGGCAATTCAGGAACCTGTAGGCCTGAGCAGGGGGTCTGACATTATGAGTCACTTTCCTTCCATTCATCCGATCTTTTATCTTTGGCCTCTGCGTAACAGTGAAAAAGGGACAGTCGCTAAGTCATATGCCACTTAAGGGCACTCCTGGGGCTTATTGTTTTGAACTGCCAAAATGCTGGGCGTCACACCAAGCACGAATACGAAGCAATGTGACTGATTCCCTAGCAAAAAAGATTAGCATTTATCAACTCCAAAGAGCACAGCCCTTAACAGTAGCCACCTTGGGAGGCTAAAGATTTATTGCAGCAATTCTGCTGTGGTGCAAAAAATATTTTTGGAACTCCTTTTTTGTCAGGAAAGAGCCCATAGCTTGTTCCTTTGAATTCACTAATGGTGGCACAGCTTTGTCTTTGAAGGTGATTTTTTTTTTTTTTTTTTTTGTGCCCAGAGAATTCTAGAGCCCAATATTGGGTCTGTATGTTTTCTTAGCACCATAGGGAATACAGGTGAGTAATTTTTCTAGTAATGAGTCTTGTGCTTCTATGCTTTACAAGATAATTATTAAAGCAAGTCTTATACAAAGTTCTCTAAATATTTAAAAGAAAGATACCATTCAAAGAAGGCTTTTGGGAGGTGAAAGCTTTGGAGTGGGGTGTCATTTGAAAGCAATAATTCTGCCACAATTAAAAATCAGTTTCATTACTGTACAGTAATGATTCTCAAACAGAGGTGATTTTTTCCCTCTTGGCAGTGTCTAAAGATGATTTTGACAGCCACAAATCGGGGGAGAGGTCCTGGAATTTGGTGGGCAAAGGCTAGGGATATTGTTGTACATTCTACAAAGTACTGATCAGCTCGACAACAAAAATTATATAACCTAAATTCTCAGTCGTGCTGAAGTTGAGATACCTTGCCTTAGAGAAACAAACTCTTGTAATAAGTGAAGCACATTTTTTTTTTTTTTTTTTTGGTGGGTACCGGGGGTCGACTTCAGGACCTCGCGCGGCAGCAGGTGCCTGTGCCGCTGAGCGATATCACCGGCCCTTTTTTCATATGGGGGCACCGGGAGTCGAACTCAGGACCTCGTGCTTGCCAGGCAGGCGCTTATGCCGCTGAGCCATCTCACCGGCCCAGGTGAAGCACTTTTTAGTGTGATGATTATTATAATATGTATAGATTTTTGAAGTGTTATATGTGCTTACTTGTTGCCACCTGCATTTTAGATTAATATATATACATATATGCAGATATATTTTCTAGCCTTCTAAGTTACACAAAACTCAAGCTTGTATTTCAGAAAATGTGACAGCATTCTTTTTTTAAAAAAAATAGAGCCAACAAATAACCATGTATTTTCAGTAGGGTAAAGCACAATAATAACAAAAATGTCAATAACTACAAATATTTAGTAACTTATGTGACAAGTATGTGAATAAACATTTTACACATATTATTTAATCATTATATGCAATGCTATGAAGGAAATACTATTGCTAGCCCCATTTTGTTAATCAGGAAATTGAGGCTCAGAAAGATTGAATAACCTGATCGAGATTATTATAGATGCAGAGAATGGTATAGCCGGGATTTGAATTCTGGTGGAATGATTTCAAGTGCACACGTTAATCCTGATACGCTGCTGCCTCCCATCCCTGTTCACCCTTCCAGTGAAAGCAGATCTGTCTGCTAGGTACCATCTCTTTTGTGTGCCAGAGACAGTTATGTTGTTCGTAAAATATAAATTGAGCAGAACAGAAAACACCAGTAAGGTACCCATGAAGAGCAAACATCTTGACTCGGAAAACACAGATTCTCACCCAGACTGTGCTTCTTGTTGGGTATGTGGTACTCAGCAAATGACCTAATTTCTCAAAGTGTCAGTTTCTTTATCTGTAGAGTGAGGGTAGGGATAGTGCACATTGGCCATTCTTATAAACACCAAATCAACTAAGCAATAAGGAGATGATCTGCAAAAGCCACCACAACCTTACACAAAAGCGAGGCGGCTACTGTTCTTGCACATGAATTGGGAACAGAAAGGAGAGAGTTGCACAGTTGCCCTTAAAGGGACCTTTATAATACAACCCAGATATATGACTGTAAGTTAGATAATGTCTTACACCCATTGGACTCACCTGTCCTCTGTTGACTTTACATTAATTACATCAGTAATGTTTCTTTTCTAACACATTTTCCACATCATCAGACAACCAGAGCGCTGCTCTAGCACGGCAAACACCTACTCCACTTTGAGTTCTACCCTGTACAATTACAGAAACCATTCTGCAATTTCTTTTAATGCTTTCCTTTGGCTTAATTACTTTTAAACTATTTCAGTGGAAGTAAGATATTTTTCTCTTATAGATCTATGCAATCAAAATGCTGAGGGCCCAGCCCCCTGCTCCCCATTTTTAAAATCACCATGCTGTTTCATAAATTAAGCATTTGGTTTTTATGCAAGATTACAGAACCTGGAATAATAGGTTCTGCATGGCATAATTATGTTTCCTCACCTTAAAATGTTCTCATAAATAAGAACATAATTTACATATTCCACCCATTTTCTTACCCAGAGATGCTGGTGTTTTTTTTTTTTTTAAACAATCCAGTCTTTCATTTACAGAAGGCTCGCTTTTCCTACTTCTGAATTTACACATTGAAATGAATTCCAGTTTTAAGGAAAATATGAGTCTATGGTTCATACTTGTCAGCATCACAAAACTATCACATGCTTTGGCAAGACTTTGTGGTCTTTGATCCGAAGAGACATTTGAAAGGAACTTTGGGAGCAATAAAGGATGGAATTTAGAATGAATGATTAAAAATGCATTAAATAAATTTCCATAGTGCCGGTAGCTTCTTTAGATGACAAGGTCTTTTATTTTTATGCTTATATGCAATGCTTTCCAATCTTCTGACCTTGAAAAGGCTATTTTCCTCCATATTGAGTTAGTAGGGCTAAATGGTCATGGTGTGAATATGAACTAAGTAGTTTCTTGGTTGTGTTTCATACGCAAACTTGAAATTAGTAAGAAGATTAAATCTTAGGAATCCTTCCAACCCCAAATTGTCATTTGACTTTATTGGGTCAACCTTAGTGGGCCACTAATATTTCTAGGGCCCTATTGATTTATATCTGCTGGCAGTTTCTGCTCATTCCAGATTTGAGGGCTCACCTTGATTCTAGGATCTGAAAGAGTTAAGTGACCTTCAGGAGGTCTGTTTTACTCCTCTTGGTATATAGCTTCATTCAGAAGACTGACTCAGGAGTTGTGATCTACCTCCATTTCACTTTTATTTAAAAATGAATAAATTTCTCCTAGGAAGAAAATGTATTCCCTTGTTCTTAAAAAATATAACAACTCAAGCATTAGTATCATCCTTCAAAGTTTCATAGCAATTCAATTAAATTTTAGTATCATCCCAATTTACGCATTCCTAACATGAGGCAAGTACTTATAGCAATCACTTTTCATATCTTTTTGGTACTTGAAGATAGATTTTATAGAATAAGTAGCTTAAATCATAAGCTTTTCTATAAAGCAACATAAAGAACAGTGCTCTAAAGGAAAAAGGGGCAACAAAACTTCTTTCTTTTCCAAGAATTCTGAAATAGTATGTAAAAATATATGACCTCTAAGAAAACCTAATCTTAATCAACAACTTGAAAGTTCTCCTTCTTAATCTCTTGGAAATCAAATTTTATAGGTGAAGGGGAAGCTGCATGTCTCCCTTCACGGACTACATAGATGTCTACAAAGAGTTAATGGTAAACCTTTTTGACAAACATTTGCTTGACAGATACGGAGTGAGGAAATAAGTGTAAGGAACCTGTCTGTCTCTGCACCAAGAGTCAGAGTGGATAGAAAAGTGAATAGGCTATGCACGGCCTTTGCAATGAGGCCAAAATTTATGAGCTGTTTATCTTTGAACAAATCACCCATGACCTCCTTGGGCCTGATACCCTTTGCAAGTAAAATATTTTATGGATTAAATGATTATAACTTCAGTGCTTAGTAATTCTTGTAAACAAGTAATTGCTCATTAACTCCTAGCTATTTTGATTATTTATGTTAAATTGATTAATGTGTTGAACTGCCTTTGTTACAGAAAGAATGAAAGAAAGGCTAAAGTACGGTAATGTGATATGGAGTCAGAAAGGAAGGAGTGGTTCATTTTTACTAGATCATCAAGGAAGAATGGACAGTGAAAAGCTGCCCAAGTGGGCAGCACTTGGTGAAAGTGTGAACCACAAAGTGATATAAGAACTAGAGAATTTGCTTGGTCTACGTAGGCTACAGAACTGTATTTCTACTACTAGTGGCGAGAGCTCAGGCAAGAAAATAGACCTGTGTTGGCTTCTAATTTTTACAGAGATGACTGGGAAGTAAAAGCAGCATCACATGTAAAGCACTCTTTACATAAAAAGCCTTTTCAGTTGACAAAAAAATTATTTGATGTTGAATAAATGCTCAACTATCTTTAAATATTACTATGGATAAAAGTGAGGAGGTAGGCCTATACTTCATGGAATTGACAGCATGTGGTAAAGAACATTGAAGCCAGATTAGCAGAAACTCATAACTGAGAGATAGGCATAAGGTAAAGGCAATTTAAAGTAGTGAAGCATTCATAAAGAGAGATTCCAATATAAAGAGACGTACATATAGTCTTTTATGTTAAAAAATGCAATCCAGCCTTGAAACTCTCTTGTTCATGTCAATAAAAATTATTTATATACAATATGGAACTCAAGTAACTTGAACAATTGATGATTGAGCACTTACGATGGTGATGTAGGAACTGGGCACAAATTAACCCCCCGCCCTCTGTGATCTCAAGGCATATATGATCTGTGCATGTGCAGTTAAACATGCTGAGTGTGAACCTAGTTGAGGAAAGTTCGGAAAATAGTGTTTAGCTCTTCCTGTGGGAAGATGAATAGGGAATGAGTATAGAGGTCTTCTCCAGGGTTACAATCAAATGTCCACAATATGAAGTAATCCCATAAATGGAAGAAGTGAGATGTGGGCAAAATAATAGGGGGGAATGTAAACACCAGATAGTGCACCCTGCTTAAATGAATTCATGCTCACAGTTTTAAAAAAAATCACCATGTATATCCACACAATCGTGAGAGGCCAGTTTGCAACCTGTGCGATATATGTAGGAAGTGCTGTTCCAGATGGATTATGAAGCAGCATTGAACATCATCAGAGAAGGGGAATAACTGAAGTTCTACACCAAATAGTTTGCTGAGATCAAGAGATGAAGGTACAGTAACTGGAATGTATAGCTACCATAAGTGGCCCAAACAGTGAACAATAAAGTATGTAGGACTGTGAATGCAACATTAAGTTCGGACTTTATCTATGAGGCATGGAGAACCCCAGCATTAAGATTCGTGAGTCTTTAACAGAATCATTTTAGAGGGTTCAATGGTTTTTCAACTTTATATAAAAACGGGTATGTTGTTATGAAGATTTTTCTCTAATCCGCAGCATTAAAATATCCTCTGTTGTGAGAAAAATCTGATGGAATTACTATGATGGAAAATATAAAAACTTATAAAAACCTGTTCAGTGAACTATTCTGATATTTGTAAACATCAGGTTATTTAGTAGTATGAATAACTCTGGTCATACAGGTGATATTGTATTTTTCACCTGGAGTTTTATATATTCAATGGCTCTTCAAACTGACGCAACGATGAAATGCTAACAATTTAACGTTAGTGTTTCTTTCTACATACCATGCATTGAATTAAGTGTATCATTTCATATTTTTACATTTGGTCCTCACAAAAATTTTACTACTATGAATAGTGTTACCTGATTTGATGAGTGAAGTAGAGGGTAACGGAGATCAAATAATGTCCCCAAAGGCACAGAGCCAGTAAGTGTGTTGGTGTTTAACCCAGGCAGTCTCTCTCCAGGATATGCACTCTCTGCGTTGAGATTGCACACACTGTGTGAATTAGTAGATAGCTAGAGTTGACCCTTCCTTCATCACCTTTTGAACGAGACATTCTCTCTTTTGTGAATGTTGGAGACCATTTCCTTCTCCTTGATCTTCCAAAGTCTTCTTTGTACTTGTTACAGTAGGCCAACCCCATAATTCTTACCATTGATTTTAAGATTTTTATTTATTTAATGCTCTTTTAAACCTAGCCTATTTATTACTAGACAGAACCATTGGAGAAAGACGAATTTTTCTTTCTTGGTCCTACTCCCTCAACTCCATTTTGTCTCCTACCATACTTCTTTTAAATCCTCCATTCTCACTGGACCTGTTTGGTAGAAGGACTGTACTTACTCTTGAATTTGTCACTACCTCCTTAATGTAAGAGAAAAAAATCTGAGAACATCAGAGGAGAAGCAAAAACATGAAATACAGTTTATATATTTCAGAGTATTTTTGTGATTATTTGTAACATGATCATGGTAATTGTGATCAATATGACTTGGTGACTTGGCTATTTTGGGTTTTTGCATAGTTTCTTACAATTTAGGGATGGTTTCTAAACTAACATTCCTGGAACACCACATGAGTAACTGCTATTTAGAATGACTTTAATCTGCTGCTTTATCAGAAAAATTATGTTCATTCAAGTTTTAACACATTTATATCCAAATCCAGGATTCATGATTTTTGGATGTTGATTATTTTGACATGACATTTCCTAAGTAAAGAGTTCAACATTTCTTACCAGATACATAAAATTACTTTTGAGTAAACACAGATCATTTCACAGAGCTCAGTTTATGGTGTATTTTTCTCTTATTGTTTCAAAATTGGTAACAAATTTCTCCCATCAACATACCTACTCTATGTTGTTTGTTTCAATACACAGCTTCTCCAGAGCCTCAGGCACTGCACTTCCAAATGTCAGCAGCTATTAGCTCTGCACATTCATCTTTATTTCCTCATTTCTCTTGAGCAGTCTGAATCTCTCAAAGGTGATTCCAGGTGACTTAAAATAACACAGGGGTGTGTGTGTGTGTGTGTGTGTGTGTGATGCATGTTCTCAAAATAAGGCATTATTAGTATCTTTTTTCTTGTACAAACTTGCTTGCAAAACTTTTTGGATCTCTCAAAATGCCTAGAGTAAAGCTTATGCCTTGCTCATGATCAACAGAGGCACATTTCATTTTAAGATTATCAATGTATCTTAGTTTTCTTATGCCTATACTTTAATGGAAGCATATTTTCAGAGAGGGAATATGCTATGCTGTATTTCAAAATGCAATACAAACTTCATAATGTTCTTTTTAGCAAGAACTTCCAAGTTAAGTTTCCCTAATTTTTATTTCTATAACTGTATATATAATTAATGGTGTGTGTGTGAGAGTGTGTGTGTGTGTGTGTGCGTGCACTTTATTTTTGCAATTAGGCATATGAGAACATTTGTTCTGAATTCAAATTTCCTATTTCTCTACCTTTGGCCAAACTTTATCTGAAAATACTTCATGCGTTGCATGTATAATCTTTATAAACAAGTAAGTTCAACTTGTGCCAAGCACCTGTACCATGTAACCAGGCACCCTGTTTCTTTGAAGACTGCAAAGATGTTTGTACAACAGAGTGCACAAACTGGCCAAACTAGTTCCTGATCCAGAACCGACAGGCCGGAGAATCGGAAATCTGCTCTCATAATGCAGAAGCATTTACTCTAATTAATAAAAATAATTTTTAGTGTTGCACAACCACTACAACTGAGGAACCAGTCTTGAATAGCCCCTATTTTAGGGTTCAGAGAGCAACAACTAGAAAACAAGTCATCAGTTTGCCACCATCTTCTTATTGACTATTAATGTTGAGTCAAATCCTGTAGCTTCTCCCTTGTATTTCTCTTAACCAAACATATAGAACATATTTGTTATGATCAAACAAAATAAACCATGTTGGAAATGTTTTAGAATTTGTAAACTATGCTATATAAATATAAGGTAATCCTATTACTGATTTTTACTTAAAAAAAAAAAATTCCTGGAAAGGAGATACACTATCTTACCAGGCCCTTGTTTAACAATTACCATTGCAGCATGGATTGGCTGGTGAAGTTTACTGCATTTATTTTGATCCACCCATTTTCCCCACATTTCTTGGAAACAAGGCCTCATTGTGAGGGTCTGCTTTATTTTGCTAGAGTAGTTATGGGTTGTGAAAGAGAGTTATGCTATTAATTTTTAATGGGAGTATTTTATGATAGATGCTTTATCTTTTTAAAAACTCCCATACTTAAATCTCGCTTACCTATTTAAAAAGCCCTATTTTTTCATATCTTAATTACTTAGGTTCTAAAAAATAATTAGGAGATTACATCAGCTATACATTTATATAGTAATAAATATAGAATTAACTAGATATCTTGAAAGTTAGTAGTGATACTTGAGAACTCAGGCAACTGTAAGAAATCAGCTAATATTAAAAATGTATGAACATTACACAGAGTATGAGTGGTAATGTAGAGGATGTTAGAATTAAGTTAAAACTATACATTTAAAGAGAAACACAGGATCATTATCTTTGAGTATATAGCTTCTTCCAAGTTATAGATCTTTGTATACATTTTATTAACTAAATTTAAAAGAGCTACTTAGCATACTGGTTATATGTGAATTGATATTAATAATGTATAAAAAGCATTTGTCTTTAGGCAATAAGATATTCTCCCTGAAACTCTGTAGTCAAACAATTCATATAAATATTTCTAAGAATGTTCCTCAACGTAGGAGGTGAAACTTGACCCTAATTACAAGATCAATATAGTATGTTATTCTTTTTAAACATATATTTATGGCCATGAATACACTTAATATTGAATTTATTGATTTCTTTTTACCTCAAGGAGAAAATAGCAATTGATCATTGTTGCCTACTGTCTCCAGGGAGAATGTACGCTTGTATCAAATCCTTCCTATTGCTATAAGGTCAATTCCTAAAGTTATCAACAAATTGCAAAGAGAACACCCAATGAGTTATGACTTAGTTGATTCCTCAAAAGCCTTCTGATTGCAAGGAGAACAAATGCTTTGGTGGGCCTTACCTGCAATGCACAACCATCGGACCTGCATCAGGAGGGTTACAGGTTTTGACTCTCCGTAAGAAAGCCAGAAAAGGCGTGGGGTGCTCTGGAACACCATGATCAGGCCAGGCGGTGAACTGGAATTGTCTCACTTCTCTCTTCTCGCTTGAACCATTCTGTGACACAGGAACACAGGCTGAAGTCTGTTCTCTCCACCTCAGTGGTAATGATAAATCATACAACTAAGATGCACTATCTTTACTCCCCCCCCCATATCCTTTTAGGAGACACATGCTTTGGAGTTATAAACCCCAAGCTTTCTGTAAATGACAACTAGTTGCTCAGGAAGATAAAGTTCTTAGGTGAGAAGCAATCTATTGTTCAGAGTTGACCATAGGGAAGACTCCTGTTATATTCTACAAAAAGAACTAGTGCCTTTTCATCTATTTTTCATTTGCTGCAACTTTTGTTTAGAGCACAAGTTTCATATTTACTGATAAATTGCCAGACTAGGAGAAGAATTGTTGGGTAACAATGGAAGAATTATTTCACTCTTTACTGTTGCCGGTGGGATCAAGATTTAAGTAAAGGCTGGAGAGATTTGATTTCTCAAAAGAAGTTTTCTTTAAATAAAAGAGAAGGCAAAAAGACAAAACACAAACCTTGTAAAGTGCAAATGTTCGAACACAGTATGTGGCCAGCTCCACGGTATCGAGCAGTGTCACCTGGACAAGTCCGTGGGTTTCTGTGCCTCTGCTGGGCCAATATTGGTCACACTTCACCTATAAGAAACAAGTGACACATTCAGGGCAGATGCTTATCAGTTTCTCCATTAGCTTTACTTTGAGTTGCTGTTGAAGGAAAACAGCTTTTTTGCATTTCATTTTATGTTGATCTTTTCTGGCGTGCATTCTTGTTATCCCAATATATGTAAATTACTGCTCTGATGCCAATATAAACCACATTTTTCAAACTGGTAGGAATACTAAGCAGTAACAGATTCAATTTTCCTGAGAAAAATTAGTTTCAGATTGTTGCTCAGTAAAATAAGGAGAGAGATATTTGAAATTTCAGAGTGTTTGGGGAAAAAAACACAAATTTGTCTGGGATATATGTTATAATTCACATCAGGAAAATTACATGTAGGCATTTTAAACTATAGGGTGAGATAGTATTCATCCATCAAGAGCTAAAAGGCACAAGGCTATTTCATCTTATGCTATCACAATTTCCAAATATTCTTCTTTAAAGAAAAGTAGAATAATTTGAAAATCTATCAAAGTATAATAAACAACATAAGCATATCTTTTCAGAAAAATACAAGATAAATAGTATTTGTGTCCAAAAGAAATTAAACCTGTAATGTCTAGCAGGAAAAGATCTGTTTGTTTTTTAAAAATGGTCTCAGAGGGTAGTACACTAACAGTACAAAGTTTTAATAATTTAAAATTCATTTGAGATGAATAATCTACAATTTCTATGTGGAGTGAAACAAAAACACATAAAAATATTCAACTCAATTAGTTTAACATGCAACAAAGCATAATTCTAAGTCTGCAGTAAGCCTCGAATTTACTGAAGGTGTCTGTTGGGCATAAGAAAGCATAATGAAAAATGACAAACACAATACTATATTTTCTGGTAAAGCCATAGATCAGAATACATCTACCCTTTCTATCTCGGGTAAAAGAAAAATGGAAGTGATTTTTAACTGAAAGCAAAGGAAATGCATTTCTGTAGGTAAAGAAAACTGCTAGTACTATTTTAAATTAGGAAGCATATTCTCTACTTGAAAAAGAGCTGAAAAAGTACAATCTTTGGGCTTAAAGACAATCAGGCATTATTGTCATAGATACTAGAATAATAGATAATTGGGTAATTAGATAATTATTTGCTTTTATGTTCAATATAAATATTAGCAGCATTCTGTGAATAATATTGTAATTTGTTTCTAAGGAACGACAGTTACCTACTTCTGTGAGAATTCAGGCTCATTCCATGTAGATACTGGACTTTGTAAAAACACAGAGGTTTTATCCTCTGCACAATTTTCTCCACAAGAAAAAGAAGGAAAGAAATTTATTGCATGTTTATCTGGTAAGCCAGAAATTAAACTCTCAAGGTCTGATTTCTGTGCTTTTCTTTCAACTGTGAGAGCACATAAACATCTTAATGATGAAAAACAAACAAAAGGGTTCACAGTAAGATAGGAAATTTGTGTTTCAATAGGATTAAAATATTTTACACGTTTCCTAAATGCACAGAATATGCTTGTGTTTTTATTTCTACCATATGCTCTTACTCAAAGAGACAAGAACACAAAGGAAAAACAGTTCTTCAAGAAGAATACTGATCTAGCATGGCCAGGGTTGATCACCTCTATCTGTTCTCCGATCCCCCTGTTTAAGCCAGGTTGTGTCTGACATAATTAGCAAACACTATCACTTGAAAGGAATCAATACTACTTAAGTAGTGATGATTCAGATGAGAGGGGGAAATTACAAAAATTAGGCCTAAAGCTTTGTTTTAGACCATGAAATAGATGTGAAGTTGATGTCTTGCTGCTGAAGACAAAAGTAAATTTGCAGGCCTCATACTGCAATTATCAAGAAAGAAGATGCCAGGGCCGGTGAGATGGCTCAGCGGTTTAAGCGCCTGCCTTGCAAGCGCGAAGGCCCGAGTTCGACTCCCGGAACCCACATAGGAAAAAGGGGCCGGTGATATCGCTCAGTGGCACGGGTGCCTGTTGGCGCGTGAGGTCCTGAGGTCGTCCCCCCGGTACCCACAAAAAAAAAAAAAAAAAAAAAAAAAAAAAGAAAGAAGATGCCAGATATGTGCTGAGTTTGAAGACTCAAGGGAAAACTGAAACTGATTAAACTGATGGTTTAACAGTTTCTGCTGCACAGCAACTCTATGAAATCAAAAACAATGGGTAAAATCTCATGAGAACAAATATCACTATGAAATGCACGAAAACATCACAATAATGCAACAAAATGATCTCTAAGGTCAGTTCAGTGTACTGAACCAAATTCAATACAGTTATATTTCAGAACTGGGAACTGGTTAAACTAAGACTGTTTAGTGAGGTAAGATATAGGAGATGAGGAACTGGAAGCCAGCCTTTATGTAACTGTTAGAAAAATCACTCAATTGTTTAATGATTCTCTACAAATCTGCCCCAAACATAAAGTATAGAAAAAATTAAAATGAAACTAACTAAAATATGTTCATACTTCAAGTAATAAGTTTCAGATGGTTGTTAGCATTGCCTTACTACTATAGGGAGTAAATGCTATGAAAAGTTCTAGCTAAAAGGAGAAAACAAATTGCTTTTGTACTCAGTGTAAATAATGTACTTTAATCCTATTCTTTTTCAAAAAGAAATGCTTTGAAATGTTTCAAACTAAACTGCAAATTTGGGAGCAGTTTTTAAAGCAAATATATCTAAACATTGCCATTTGACTCAGGAAACACTTTTCAAAGGGAGCTTATGAAAATAAATTGTCTAACACACGAGGACACACACATGCATGGTCTCTGCAGTGGGATTAGATGCTTCGCCTGAGCTTATCTGAACAGTGACAGCAACATATTCTTCCCTTTGCCAGTCAGCCCCTTAGCACTTCCTTTCTCAACCCCATTCTCCAAGTAGCCTGTACAGGTTCATCTGATTTCAGAGAGTGAAATTTCAGAGCTCACCTTTACTGGCAAATATATTTTTAAGGTTTCCATTTTTAGCCACATGGTATACAAATAATTTATGATTTCAATATTAGAGAGTGGATGTAAAAGGTAGTGAGAAAAAAAGGACACAGAACAATAGAAATGATTGTTTTTCTAATTAGCTAATGCAAATGAACTAGTTCTATTTTCCTCTCTTGAAATGTTTTCCTCTGACAACAGCTCATCTCCCACCTTGGTACCCCGAGAGAAAAATCTCGTATGGTTTTCCTAGAGAGTCACTATCTGCAAGACTTCATGCAAAAAGCTGAGTGTGAGAAGGGAGGAACGCGCTCCCTCTGAGTGTGTCAGAAGTAGAAAGCAGCAGCTACTGAATACAAATACTTATTTTTGCCTTTATTATTATCATTTTTTAAATTTTATGATGACTAAAAGAAGCTTCGGGACTGATTCAAGGAAGGTAAGGCAGAGTCTCATGGATGATCAAAAAGCTGCTTTTCCATTGCCAGGACTGAAGGCTAGCTGCTTCATCTGAAAAATGGGAATAATATCTCCGGCATCTCACACCCATGGCCAAAACGTCCTAATGGCTACTTCAAACAGCCATTCAACAGGTGCTAGCTATTACTGATTATCAGGTTTTTTGGGTATTATAAATATGCAAAAAGGGAGCATGTTATTTATTTCGGTAGATATTGATTCAAGACAGTATAGGTGCAAGCAAAGCAAGATGTTAGCAGCTATGGGGCTATCAAGGTGAACTCGGACAGTCCCTGGCCTAATGCCTCAACCTCAATGACTAGGTATGATTAGGCAGTTCAGACCTGCTTCTTCAAGGAGGTAGTATAAAATTCCAAAGAACTTCCTTCATCTACCTGGGCTCCAGTCTGTTGTGAGAAGAAAATGTGTTGGATCCCGGCATGGAAAAGGATGGCAGCAGAACCTTTTACCCAGTACTGCTTTAGGAAAACATCACCCAGTAACTACTTGAGGGCTAAACTGAAAGAGATGGTTTGAGTATGGAGCTGAATTTGAGAGAAATGTTTCTTTCTATAATTGGAGAGTGATCAGTATCATACAGAGGTTTCATTTTACTAAAATTGTGGAAAGAATAGGTTGGCTACCACTAAATATATGCTATGGAATTAACTGATTTTACTGTTTTCATGATAAACTATCCAAAGCTCAGTTAGTGGAATGATAAAACATTTAAATATATTTATGAGAAGGTCTTGTCACTAGAAATAGCTAATAGGAGATGATCCAATAGGGCTGCTCACTATGCTCTGGGAAACGCTCTCATTCTAGGGCGTTTACTCCCATGTGGCTTAGCTTAGAAGCACTTGGCACATTTTATCCACTTAACAAAGATGGTCAACTTTGTAGTCAATTATACTGTGGTCTAGATTGGCTTATTTTTAAATTGCCTGACACAATTTAAATTTCTGAAAACAAAACCATCTTATTTCAATTTACCAAAGACATATCGAGCATAGCAAGTCACCAGAATTCCAGTTGTAACAAACCTAAACCTCTGAAGAGTTCTAGCATCACTCATACAGAATATATTCGCTACATGGCATTGTGAAAAGCCTGCCTAGAGTCAGATTATTTAGCCAAGCTAGGGCTTCAAATAGGAAATAAATAATAAGTGAGATACTATAACTACTGCTAAAAATAACTATGAATTCATATCTAAGGTAGTAAGTTTGGGATGAGTCATTGTTCAAGAGTCAGGATTCCGTGAGGAACGGATAAGTATGTTAACACTAGAAAATTTAACTCGGTTATGCTGGTACCCATTTATCAACAGTCACTTAATAAGGGGCACTGTAATAAAAGAAAGCTAATTTCTATGAGTTATAATAACTTCTGGTAGTTTTTAAGGCCAGATTTAATATCTGATTTTCCACAATAAGGCCAGAGATCATCTCAATGACTTTACTCTTCTTTAGCAATAATGTTGTTCCCTGCACTCAACTAATATTTGGCTATATCTATTCCCAAAGGGCAAAACAGGCTGGTTTGTGTATTTCCTTGTTTCATTTTATTTTCACTGACTACTGTTCAGTGGAGGATCAGGAAGCAATAGAATTACTGAAATGAGAGTGTTATTAAAGCATCTGACCACCAGTGAAGTCATAGCCATTCACGCACACAACCATAAAGTTGAAAAATATTATTCTCTAAATAATTCAAATTGTAAAAAATTGCTTGAGTTCATTGAACCATTCTGAAACTTTCCAAACCTGTTATCATTAAAAAAAAAAATTTATGTTTGATGTTCCACTAGAACTTGACGTTGAAATCTGCCCTGAACTTTTTGAATGACTTCCCCCATTAAAATGATAGGCATATGTTTCAAGTTTCAGCACTGAGTTATAACCAGATGAGATGACCCTTTTTAATGGCCAGGTAGTATTTGGATACCAGCTCTTCTCATAAGGGTTGGTCCTTGGAGTATTTACCCCATCCATAATAACTTCTAAGGGGGAAGCTGGGTATCCCAACTAACTACAGCTATCTCTGCTTCTGCCTGGTCTGCCCAATGATTTCCTTTGACCTAGCCACATTCCAGTACCATTGTTAACAGCAGTATCATTATGTGACTTAGTGTATCAATGCAAAGATAATTTCCATATATCAGCCAGTATAAATACATGTGTTCTAAAAATCTAACTACTAGTACAACTCAGCAGTGCATGTCAATCGAACATTATCCTTGCCGGAAATTCTGTTGATAGAGGACAGAGGAAAACATATACCAACTGGATGTTAAACACTGGAAAGCATAGAGAATAATTCACACTTCTCAGAACCTTAGAAGTAACCTAATCCAACCTGGGAGTTCTATAGGCAGGTATGCACAGAATGAGAAAGTCTTTGCACAAAGTCATTGGGAACAAAATTGCATCTCCTTCTCTGGTCCAGCTTTTTCTTAGGTTACCATGTCTCTCTTTAATAAGAATGTCTGGAGCCAGAATCTGTAGGTTCCCATTCTAAACAGAGGAGGCGAAAGGGGAAAGAAGGTAGAAAATCCGAAAAGCTAATAAACAGCAAGAAGCTGGTGGGATTCTTTCTCTTTTCTCTGACACTGTGCTTGCTGACAGAGAAAAACCAAGAGTGTGGAACTTGCTGGATAGGGACCTAAACTTCCTTTCGGTTGCCAAAATGGGCATCATTCTTTTTGTTGCCAGTGTCCTATTTATATTAAGTATCCACCATTTTCAAAACAATCCCATACATCATGCAGACTCCAAAGGCAATGTTTGTGCTGCTGTTCCTAAAGTTGCTTAAGGAAAAAGCAGTTCTGTTGCCCTAGATAGGCAGGACTTTAGGCTGCAGTTTGAAAAATTAAATGTTCAAGGCCTTCGGTGCTTCCAGTTCTATTTGGAAAAGGACACAGACCTGGCATTTGGAAAGCATTTGCTCTCCATTAAACTTACCGAACCTTGATGAACCAGAGACGCCAAGAATTAGTCTGCCACTGGCCAAGGCTGGACTTTTCAAAACTGATAACAATGAAAACAATAACTTACTGCCATTTATATGCTTCCAAACAGTTCTGTCAAATTTTAACCCAAAAAGACATCACAATCTGAAAAGCACTTCAAGATTTATTATATAGAAAAAGAAGAAACTGTTTGACCAGAATCTCCTTGCTTGCAGTTTCTTGCTCAAAATTGCCCTTTTAGCCACAGAACAAAATGTGAATGTGTTTCCATCTCACCCTGACTCTCTATTGGGGAAAGTTTACAAAAATGACATTCAAGGACTATAGAGGTAAGTGGTCACTGGGTCACAAGTGTTCTACTGGCCAAAGGTCAATTCTTGGTATTCCATTCCCCGAAATGATTAACACAGTGAAGAAACACCAGTCCAGTTTCTTTGGCCTTGACAGCATCTAATCTTTACTTATTAGCATAAACAATAAAATTCAGTGGTATAAGTCTTTTCCTATTATCTGGTCTAAGAAACAACCACTGTTGTGATGCACAAAACATTTGATCTGCTCTAGTAATGAATGCCATCCACCGTTTTGCATGATTTTCTCTTTGCGAACAGAAAATGGGATTCAGATAGTTGCAAATGAAGTACAGAATTTCTCACTTCTTACATTTTCAAAACTAATGGGCATGGCCTACACTGCATGACAATTCAAATCACGTGGCATTTGTTGGGTGTCAATAATATTCTCCTCAACGCCAATGTTTATAGCATCAAGTCAAGCTATAATAATAGTTCTTTAAGTAAATCAATCTTCCCAACAAAACTTGAAAGATTGTGTAAATAACAGCAGTCTCAACTGTCAGCAGGGAATAAAGGCAGGCTGGTAAGGACAAATGAATGACAGTCATCTCCTAACCTTGTTTAAGCCATTTTGGCATCTAAATAACCCATGAAAACTGCTCCAGAATTTGGCAAAGAGGAGCCTTCTACATCCCCTCTGTCTTGCGTATCTCAAGATGGGAAACAAAATAGAAGAAAAACAGCCAAAAGCATATAGATGAAAGAAAAAGAAAAAAGTCAGCCCACTAAATAATGGAGCTCCTTAGGCCAGGAATCACCTTGGCCAATCCTACCTTGGAGACTGTAATCCTTGAAGGGAGGCTGCCAACCCCATACTCAGTTACCCGCAAATACCATCCTTTGAGTGGAAATTCTAGCTGTATACATTTTGCTTTCCTGCCAGTGCTTCATTTTTCCAAACTTTTTCTTCCCTCCATGTGGTTGCCCTGACCAATTCATGTACTTATTGGCATGTTATGAAACATGGAAACAATTAGAGACCACATTCAGGGCACCGGAATGACTTGCTAGAGAATCAATGAACTCCGCAAAACTTGAGAGGATTTGGCAATACACATGGAAACTGTGGAGTGAACCCACTAACAGTATCTTGTATCACACAGTACATTCTACAGCAGTTTTACACTGATCTGTGTGTTTCAGGGAGCAATCATACTTTACCTTCAAAATCTCCAGCTTTCAGACTTACTTTTATTTTGTTTCTTTATATAACTCAATGAAACTCAGGAAATATTCATCTTAACAATTTTCTTTTCAGGCTTTGTAACTGAATGTATACAAAGGAAAAGAGTTTCACAAGATACTGCTGCCAACAGTGGCAACTGAGGATTCTCTCAAGGCCATAACTGAGGTAGAGTTACAGCATTCAAAAATCAAAGAACTTGAGTTTTCAAATGACCACTTTAAGTCCTAAATCAGATTCATACTTGTTGTAGCCATTCAAATGCTAAGGATTGTCAGTTATCTAGAAAGAGACCAGTCAAACTTCTAGCCATGTGGCTGAACCCAGGAGCCTTTTGTCTTGGAGCTCTTTTAACTCAGGGAAAATTACAAGCACTGCTGACAAACCTCAGGCCAGAGTGAGTGAATGAGACACAGACAAAACAGCTTGAAAATATGAGACTAGTTGTAAGGGGAGAATTCCCTAGCATCATAAAACACAGATGCTGGGCATAGTGGCACATGCCTGTAATTCCAGTACTCTAGGAGGCTGAGGCAGTAGAATTGTAAGTTCAAGCCTCGTCTGGGCAATTTAGCAAGACCCCGTCGCAAAAAAGAAAAAAAAATAATACAAGGGTGGGAGCTGGGTGTGGTAGTACATGTCTGTCATTCCAGCTCTGGGAGATCAAGAGAGAAAGCTGAAATTTTAGGATTGACCTGGGCAATTTAGTGACTTGCCAAGAGCCTGTCTCAAAAAATAAAAAAGGGTTGGGTATGTAGTTCAATGTGAGGGTTTGGGTTCAATCCCCAGTACCCCAATTAGTCAGTCAATCGATTGATTGATTAGAAAGGGGAGTGGGGAGGGAATATAAAACTTAACCCAAAGGAAATTTGGTATCAAAAATATGTTACCTTTAGGGACAGTAGTTATTCTTCTATGTAACCTGTGTCTCCATAATGCATGACTTTTATGTATATTGTTTCAAGATATGGTTACAGTAACAGTAGCAGCCAGAATGTCATTTTGTTCTATTAGCAGACTGATTAACAAATTCCCTGTGCCAGGATCCACATTCCTGAGACTGTATCCCGGGGAACCCAAGTACAAAAGAATCCCACGGTCTAAGCGCCACTCTCTTCTTGACCAACACGCATGGGTATGTGACACTGGGAACGAAAGGCAGAATTAATCATGCAAAGCGGCATGGATTCACTGTCAACCACAGAAAAACAAATTCATTTCATTTGGGGGCTAAAACTGAATTATTTAAAGGCTGGTGTTGGGGAAACTGATGTAATGGGACAGCTGCCAACCTTTAACTGAACAATAGCTGAAACTCATGGAGCCACCTTGCCACGTCCCTCATTTCAGGCAATATCCACACAAACCTTTCCACATATTCCCAAAAGCAGAAATGAGATGTAGAGGGGGTAAGTAACATGCGTGCCACCATGCAGCTAGTCAGTGCAAGAGATGAGATCTGAACCAAGACATCTGACTGTAAAACACCCCTACTTGGAACTCTGCATGTTCCTGATTGAGCCCTCCTTGCTCATGACAGGGATCCCATGCAGTCCTGTATAATACCATGCTATCTTCTCTTTCCTCTTCTTCTCTATATTCCTCATGCCAAATCCACAGTCAACAGGAATTACTGCGTACTTCTAGTTCACATTAAGTGTTAACACATGCACACTTTTTCATATACCATGGGGAGGAATTTTATTTTGAAAATCATAGTCTTAATCTAAATAATGAAATTTCAGGCATTAGTCCTTGCAGAGATGATTTGTTTATACTATAGTACCTGGACCACCTCCCTTTATGAGGGGAACTCCAGGCAGTTCCTAAGTGGAGCCAGGTTAGTTCAAGTGCTTTGAAGTTGGCTGCTGGGAATTGAGAATTCACTTGACTTCCCGGGTCAGTCCACAGAACCACAGTGTTCCTAAAATATGAAGCTATATATTTCAGTAACAACTAACCACTATTCATAACATTGTTTTTATAGTGAAATGCAACCTAAGTTCTTTGAGAATCCAGAAATGCCTTCCTCTATCTTCTTGCTACTTTAGGTAAAAGAACAACTGGGCAGAAGAGTCAGATAGGAGGATATGAGGAGGAAGGGGTGAGATGAGGCAGTAGCACATTGCTGAATCTGCCTGTACATTTGGATATTTTTTCCCAAGTGTTCTAGATGCAGAACAAAGGGCTTGCAGGTGTTGGGGGTCAGGACTCACTTGTTTGGTCACACTGATGATGACTGGGGCTCCTCAACTGCCTACTGGCTTATGCAGGTCATCGCAAGTTTGGGTATAGGCTGAACCAGCACAGAATAAAAATAAGACAGCATTTTAATGGGTGTCTTTAGGCCATTTAACACAGGAGAAAGCTAGCTTGCAAGAGCAAAGAGTAATTAATGAAGGGAGCAAACAAAGGTTCATTTAGTAACTTCCAAGTAAGTTCCTCTGTCTGAGAGGTGGGGGAAAAGGTAGCCTGCAACAGAAAGATAAACTGCAGGTATTTAAGCCACAATGCCTTCTGCCAAGAACTGCTCATTACCATCAGATGTTGCAGTGACTGGAGCCAGTTAGAACTAACTTTATTATTAGAAGCAATTAGGGAAAAGGGGGGCAGAATTTCATTTGGTTATTTCAAAACAAGTTTCTGTGCACAGTTTAATGAAGGCCTGCAGTGTCAAGATAAAATGTGTATTTTACTGAAAACAGCTTTGGCAAATGACTGCTTGTTACCAGCTGGTATCTCCAGGAAGAACAGACAGGGTAGGTTGGATTTACATGCGTGCTGTAATATAATAGTTCAGCTGTCTCAGCTTCCAGAAATGTTACCAGGCAGTGTGGCCTGACTGGTAAGCATGTGTGTTCTGGAGCCAGAATGTCGTCTTCAATTCCTAACTCTGACCTTGGCAAGGAAATGACCTTGGATGACATTTTCTAGTTTATTTGGGCATTGGTTTATTCACATATAAGGTAGAAATCATACCAGCTTTTACCTTACAGGGCTTTAGTGATATATCAATGTACGGAAGGTATGTTAGACACATAATTATTAACTGCTATATCCAAGGATCATTTGGGTCAGAGGTTGCTTTTAAAGAAACTGCTTGTATATAGTGGCTATCCTGAGCACAAATCAGTAAGAAACCTATTTATAGCATTTGATTGGGTTTACATATAAAGACGGAGACAAATATTTGTTTTCAGAGTCATAGTTGCTTTTCTGTAAGTTCTTTTTAGACAATATTTTAACATCTCTAAGAAATTTGGACATTTTTAAATGATGTCATTGCATTTAAGGTTTACTAGACCAGCTGCGTACCGTAACTTTTGGTTTCGAACTTTAATGACAGTTGCAGTTTTTTTTAAATATGTTCCTATATATGACCGTTTTCTTTATTCAGGTGCCCTGAGCACCTTTAACTCTTCCCTCTTATACACACCTGGACTAGGAAACACAGCCACGTTTGAGCTTAGAAGAACGCACTCTAACTCTCACGTTAACTAGGGGAGCAGGCTTCGGCTCCTGGTAAGTAGCTCTTTAAGTGACCATGGTAAAAGAGATCTCTACCTGATCTCTAACTCAACCAAGAATGTCCCCACTTATCAGTGAGCATATGTGCTGTCTTTTTCAGAGATCCCTTCGTTAAAATCTCAGGTTGAAGATTTTCTTCAGATGGTTACAAAATTTGCACATGCAGTGGGGAATATGGTGCACTGCATACACATTATGATTTTATTTTCCAAATCAACAGCATTTAATTAATGTGTCATGTGCCATAATATTGGACCCATAAGATGAATAAAACTCCTTTCTTGGATGTTAACAAGCAATGACTTGTTATTAAAATCTATTCACTTTGGCGGAGTCTAAACTAGTAAAATGCCCTCTGTGTACTTAAGTGTTTTCTCAGCCTTGTGTTAAGCTATATTGTTTTTCACGCTGCCCTGAATTAATTTATGCTAATTTGAATAATTTAAGCAAGAGCCTCTTTTATAGTATTTAGATCTTATACTACAGACTGTGAGAAACAAAAGGTTGAAAATTCTAGGACATACACATTGGTGACATTCTCCCAAAAGCCTGTGGTTTCTTGTTCAATGTAAGTTTAGGAATAGGTTCAAGCTGAGATTTATATTTTTTAATCGACTCGTACATGTCCTGGAATGCCCCCACCCTTTAGCAATCACAACATCCTAGCATAGGAGAAATTCTATTTTGAAAAGACCCCCAAAATTTTGAAGAACGATTTTACTGGAGTTGTTGATGCTCATTCACAAATTAATATCTTTCAGAAAAAGTTAACCTCAGGGAGAGATTCGGTTGTGAGTAGAATAAAACATGCAACACAGAGACTCTGAGCGAAGATGGTGAAGTGGTGGATACTTCCCCTTACCCTGGATCTTTCTTCCAGTTTTGTCATCATGACAACTGTGGCACTCCGTTGCTCCCATATCATTCTCCAGAAGTCCCCAAATGTCTCAGGAAGAGATCCCTGAGTTGCAATGTAGGCATTTTGTTTCCGATAGCCATCTATGTAGTTGGCATTCACATAGTCACTTCCTGGGATGCCTGTAAAACAAGGAGCGTTACTGAGCTAGGTGAGCAGAACCCAAATGAGAAGAGCCTGGCTACAATCCAATGGCAATGCTATATTATTGTCCCATGTTATGCTAGACGGGGCACAATTTATTAAAATTTGAGTTTCAAGCCAGATTAAAAACAGGTCCTATTATGACCATCATGTTTCTTTAAAAAATGCACTACTCAAAGTATCAAGTATTTATAACATGACAAAAAGGATCACAAAAGAAAGAGAAATATAACAGATGGGAAACACAATGCCTTTTCTCTCACAGGTTCTCTGCTTTCTCTGATACACCAGCAAAAAATAGTTCGTAAGGACAATAAACAATCTGGTCACATTCCTCCCTCATATGCATCCCCTCTTCCAGACAAAAATCTAAAAAGGGAAAGGATGCCTGAGTCTGAAAAGGAAATATAAGGTGGATCCCATCAGAATAACAAATAATTTACTGCAGATTAAGTATCAGGAATCGCATCAATCCTTTTGATTCTAACAACATGAAGTAAATCCTGTCATGACTATCCTTTCACAAACGTGGGAACAGGAGAATAGAGGAAGAAACAACTCAGCCACGTGGACCAAGACGGTGAAGCTGGGATTATTTACAGGCAGTCTATCTGCCGTGTCTGTCACGTAACATCTGGAGAGTGTTACTTCTTGCTTTAAAACTCATGGGGGTTGATGTAAGTAGCACAGGAATCTGCCCTTGGATGACAATGGTCTCTCTCTCTTTTTTTAATGTGGGTACCGGGAGTCAACCTCAGGACCTCGCGCTTGCCAGCAAGCGCTTGTGCCACTGAACGATATCACCGGCCCTTTTTTTCCTTTATGTGGGTACCGGGAGTCGAACTCAGGACCTCACGCTTGCCAGGCAGGTGCTTATGCTGCTGAGCAATCTCACCGGCCCGACAATGATCTCTTAATTGACTGCCACACCTCTCATTTGGTCCTCACCATTGTTCTAGATAGTATGAGAATAAGTTTGACATATATATATAAAATTGTAACTTCTTCAAATCCACCAACAGCATTCCCTTTTACTTAAATAAAATCCAAACTCTCGATATTGTACACAAAACTCTGTACTTCTCTAGCCTCATCTCACTCCACTCACCTTCTTATCTCTAGACACTGACCCGCTTTGGTTGTTAGAAAACATGGCTCTCCCACCTCAGCACCACCTACAGCCTAGAACTCACCTTGTCTCCTTCCTATCCTGAAACATGCAGCCTCCATAGAGTCCTTCCCGGAGCGCACTGGACCCTCCGGATCTCCTTGAAACCCTTACAAGTACTATTCCAGGTTAGAATTGTATACTAATTTTGGTTTAACGTGACTATTGTCATTTTTGACCACTGTGCCATGTTGTCTTCTACTTGCCTTTGCTACCACTCATAACAAAAAGTAATAATTCACTCAGTTAGAACATTTAGTAAATAGCAGAGCTGTACTTTACTGGAGATTAGCAGCATAATTCCTAATAGGTAAATTTTGGAAGCAGTTTATATGTCTATTGACAGGTGAATGGATAAACAAAATGTGGTAGTTATATACAGCGGAGTACTACTCTGTCATAAAGAAAGATAAATTTGAGTCATTTGCAGGAAGACAGATGCACCTTGAGACCATAATGTTAAGTGAAATAAATCAGACACACGAGCTTAAATATCACTGGTTTCTCTTCTATGAGAAGCCCAAATTATAAATAAAGAGCAAAATAAAAGATTATAGCAAGCAAGGAGGTAGATTTTGTTCAAATGGGTAGGGGATCAAGAGATGTGGAGGGAGAAAGAGGAGGGAAAGGAGATGAAAAAGACTTAAGATGTATTATGTACCTGTACCAACTCTCCACAAGGAATATAATCATTATGTAATGCAAACATGTACTAATTAAGGAAAAACTGAGTGAAATCCTAATTTTTTTCAGCACAATACCTTTAAGAGGGATATAGCAAAATTTGAGCTTCCTCCAAGAAGTGCGAGTGTGATGAAGTAAATCAAAGCTACTCCTTATGAGAAAGCAAAACATTATAGCAGCAAAGGAAAAGTTAAGGCGTGGGATAAATACTACATGAAAACATCAGAAGACAGGTTTAGATTTACTCTGAGACCCAAGTTTTTGATTCTGAAGGATATAACTATAGAGAGAGGAGCTTCATCTAGGATACAAGGAAGCATTTTCAAATAATCTAAATAAAAAGGAACAAGTCTCCTGGGTGGTAATGAGTTGCCTGTCTCTGGGATGGAAGACATACTGCGGGGATATCAGTGTGTTATGGAAGGAAGCCCTAGAACTCATCCACAATCCTTCCAGTTCTGGGAAAGTACCGTGTCCTGGAATTATGGAAAAATAATTTTTTCTTTATAATGAAACATATGTGCCCAAGCTAAAATTGTTATAGTTCACTGACTGCCACTTGAAATTACTTCGACTGCTTTTTGGATTCTAGTTGCAAAACTGATATTATCAAGAAAAGTAATGAAAGTCAGATGGAAACAACTGTGCTCCAAGATGAACACATGGGAATGGAACACCAGCAGCACTAGCTGAAAAGCTTTCTGAGCGAAAACTGAAATGCAATTGGTTGTAGCATCATTCATCTATTATAGCTACTCAAGAAGCAGTTGGGGTTCTGGCAGCTCTTTGATGGTGAAGATCTTATTCCTCCCCTAAATCAAATCACTATAGATTCAAAGGACAGGTTAAATAAGATCCTTAGGTTATAGCCCCTGGGAAGTGCACGCCTTTCACATTTCCACAGGATTTGGTTCTGGGCCAAGAATGAGTCCATTTTATAACACAGGAAAAGTCTACTTTCAATATTTTAATTTACCAGTTAACAACATTAAAGAATAGATAAAAAGAATTCTGGCTAAGCCTCACTCAGCTCTAATATACGAGAAACTTAAAAGAAAAAACTCAGCATGGAGAAATCTGGATAAAATGACTTGGAAAATTCTGATCAGCTGGGCACTGTGCCATTTCTTCCCTTATCAAGTACAACAAATGCATCTAAAATAAATGCATCTGGGGACATGGAGGCGATGTATATGAGAATTATCCCTAAAGGAAGGAATCAGATACGTCCAATCCTCTTTGCATAATTTTTGTCAGTGATTGTGTAATGAATTTTTTTTGATTGTAGGACTCAAATTTGAATAATGAAAATTTTTGAGGAGGATGGGTTGGTATCGAAAAATGGTTACACTTCACAGGGATAAGAATATAACTAAGCACCTGGGATCAATAGTGTATCATCAGATTCTAAGAATCTGGACTTGAGATGTTGAAAGGAAGAAAACAGAAGACAAAAAGTCAATACTCAGCGAACTAATTATTAGGCTAATGTCTACATCCTGAAAATAATTCTAATATTCCTCTTCCATTTAAACACTTGTCTATAAGTAGATAACACCTAAAATGAAAATCTCCTTCCATGAAATTCCTTTACTCACACTGGTAGAAAGACACTTCAGGCAAATTCTCTCCCCTAGTGCTTTGCAATGCAGAGATTTGAGAGACAACTATGTTCTCTAGAAGCTCTATGATCTACTGACACCTGTATCTGCATAACCCATTACAACAAGCTGTGCAGAAAGATGAATGAGAGCAGGTTTTTGAAGTGGTGGCTTGTCCTTCTAAAAATATTAGGCTCAGATTTGAAACAAAATTTAAACACCAGTCTGTTTCAAAGAGTTGAGACCCCGGTGTTCAATATGACATATTTAGAAAGGGTTTTTAACCAACCCTGTGAAAATAGATAATATGCTATCTTTCCAAATTCTTTGGTGCCATGAAATACTTCCTTAGAAACTCTTGATTAGGATACTTTTGCTGGGAGGCTGGATCTAACAAAATTCTTTCATTTTTTTTGGGGGGGTGACATCTAAGTAAAGCACATTTGTTTAATTTTCAATTGCCTACCTTATCTGGAAAATGATTTGCATCTGCTAATGCAACAGTAATCAGAGTTCACTGGTAATCCAAGACAAGTGTATGATAATTAATTGAATTGCTTTGGGTCTCTAATGGATGGAAATCTAACTTAAAATACAGGACCAAAGTAACACAGAATTATAATACATTAGCTGATTGCTTTTGTTTCTTGGAGTCAAGGAGAACTTTCAGTATACCAGTAACAGTGCTGCCCTTAGGTTTTTGTTGCTTTTTTCATTTGTTATCAATATGGGAAAGAGTTATTAAAGAACAGGAACATGACAAAGATGTTTGGCTTCCACTAATCATAGGTAAAATCTTAGGAGAGATTGAACCTGCTGTAGGAACTGTCCCTTGGAGCTACTAGGCTTAATGTCATTGTTCAGGAGAAGCATCTGCGATCTCAAGACTCCATCTTTCCTGACTTTGCTGCATGGATAAAATTCAGTAAGCTTTCATGATTTCTCATGTATTATTTCAGGTTATAGTCTCCAATTCAGCACAGTTACATAAACAGTAAATAATTATTCTAGTTTCATACTAAGAAACCTTAGGCTAGACTCTAACTGCATATTATACCCATATGACTCACTGTTTTGTATTTCATCAGTTAATGGACTGTTCTTCCTTGTGGCACTTAAAAATGTTACTTATATGGTTTAGGCCGAGTGTTTGTGTTCTGGGCTAATTATCCCTAGAACTGTAAAACCCAATCCTTTAAAAGCAACAAAGGTTGTGATGAAGTGAACAATCAGTAGAGCAGCGCTTCTGTCATCCTTGTGTACAACAAGCCAAAAGCAAACAGCTATTCAAGCAGAATCAGGCAACTTTTAGGCTCTCATTTGCTGGTAATTGCTAGTTACTTTTTGGTGAGAAAATAAGCCTCAGCATAAACTTTGACTGGAGACTCAACCATTCCCCTAATGGCCTACAAAATTTTAGAAACTGTACCATGAGTTCAAGTGCAAGGACAACACTCTTTTGCTTCATCTAAGAATGATAATGAGATGACAGGGCTTTATGACATTGTTTCTGTGCATGTTTAAATATTAAAATAAGGAGGGGGAGATCTTTAGAAAGATGAAGGTATTCTGTTCAGGAGAATATTTGTGATAACAATTACTGAGGAATGCTTAATTCTTAAAGAATGCCACAATGTGAAACAATATATTATCTGAGTTGTTTTGTCACTGTGGGGTTAAAAAAGGGTTTTGTTCTATTAATTTGTGGAGGACTAATTGGGCCATATAGCTTTCTTAAAAATAACAATGACAAAATAAAACCCACTCAATTTTTCTGTGGACTAAATTATTTTTGTCAGCAGGTAACTTGACTGGAAAAGATTTCTCTTGTTAAAAGAGTATTTGTAATTATAAGAAGTTTATAAGCAATCCTTACAACTTGATGTTAGGTGAAAAAGCAGGACCCAAAAGAGTGCATGAATTATTTCGTCAATGTGAAATTAAGTAATCATAAGAAGAATGTTTGTGTTTTTGTATCACAACATGTAGGGAAAATCGTGTACATTTTAGAGAGTAGGAAGAATGCTAAGCACTTGCTAAGAAGTTAGAGAAATTGACCACAAAACAAGGAACCCTGTCCAGGTCCACTAGTGGTCTGCTCTTTGACATTTGGCCAGTTATTCAACTTGTCCAGGCCTGTGATTTCTTATCTGCTAAACAAGGCATGTTGGACAAATTGATTCCCTCAAGTCCTTTTGAATTCTAAAATAAGATGACTCTCTATGGTATTCTTAACCTTCTTGGGCTAGGAAATCTTGCAAAGTTATTTTAAGATGAACAAAAGCTTTCAGCCTCTCAGATTAGGTAGGAACACACTCTGATGCTCTTTCAAACTGATCTCTATCGCTTCCTCCTCTGGTGTGCTGAGGGATTTTTCACTGAGACTGATACTTCAAATCTTGATTGGAACGTGGTGGGGTGAAAACTGAAAACAAAAAGCAAGAGGAAAGGGTGGTACAAAGAGGTCTGTTCATGGGAAGCAGCTCTCCTTGAGGTTCAGGAGCTGGGAATGAGTAAGAGGCAGCCTTGCAGGAAGGCAGAATCTATGATGCAATGGACAAACTGCTGGTGCACTGCAGAGGTCCAGGGAGGAAGGCTCCATGGAGGGCTTACTGTGCTCCATCGCACACTGTGCCTTCAAACTCAGGTACATGTTTATTTTCTTTAAGTTTCCAAAATTCTTAATAAAGTGAAGCTTGTGACAAAAACTTTTTTGGTAAACCAGTTTACTCTCTATTGTAAAACAGATTTACTCAAGACCCCACAGCACATAAAAGCTACCTTTTATTTAGTAAATTTTGTCCCTTCCTTTACACACACACACACACACACACACACACACACACACACACACACAATCAATTGCTTTCTAAGATCTACATTACATTTTTATTCATTCACTATGCAGAAAAATCTACTTTTCTGACACCAGATAAATGAGAAATTAGAACACAGAAAAAATTAATAACAATTTATGAGTAAATTTATTTAATTCCAAAAGACACAGATCTTCTTTCTCCTTCCCTTGTACCAGAAAAGCCACCCAGGGCTGCATCAGAATCGGTAAAATGAAGGATCTTTTCTAACATATGAGAGAAAACAAACCTTTCTTGGGAAGACACAGTGTCCCCTGATATAACTGATATTTGGAAAAATTTCCTTTATGTCTCTGTGGAACATACATTTTTTTCAAAAGCACGCTTGTTCTGTGGGTATGCAACTTAGCACCACAGTGAGCTAATGGGAGAGTGAACCCAACATGTACTTTTTCATTATTCTGTGTCTTCCTCTGACATTTTATACCTCTGCTCTGTGAGGGGCCTGTGGCTGGAGGATCAGTATAGAAGAGAAGGTGCATGAGTGAACGTCTTTGTACATACAGCAAGATTAGACGCACATGTTGGGGGGTCATGAGCATTTATGATAGAAGGAACTCATTTCTCATTAGGAAGCATTTTGCCCTAAAATAAAGCAAACCTTGGGCCATTACAGCAAACCTTATGGCCACTCACAGAGCTGTAGTGAACTTAGTTTATATTATTGGTAAAAATGCAATTATTATAGGGCTTGTTCTAGCAATGAGAGAGCCAGAATCAAGCATTGGATATGCACGTAGGAGCTGTGTATATAGGAAACATTCAGGTTCTGTCTCTTATCATAAATATATGAACATTATCATCATACCATCCTTAGGCAAACACTCTGTGAAACTCAAACGAATCAATGCATTTGGAATTTCTAAAATGCTATGTAGGTGTTATTGTTATTATGACTAATATAATAAGCAGAAATAAAATTAGCCCACTCTTTCCTAGGTAGTGATGAAAAGTAGTTCCAAATCTGGAAGGCTCCTTTCTAGCTTCCATATTTAAAAAGAAAAATTAACAGAGCAGATGAAGCTATTTTCCAACTTCCTAGTAATGTACAGCCTGTGCCTATATTATAACAGCAGAGTGATACTGAGGTGACAGAAGTTTTTCTATCACCTCAGAGTAATGAAGCAGAGACTCATTAGAGTAATATGCATAGATGGATTATAAATACGAAAAAAATCCAATGACTGAACTAAAGACAATATAGACAAAAACATCTTGATTAGATTCTAGAGAAAAATAGTAAATAGAAAACCAATACAAGTGACATCTCTTAAAAATACCTTGAGCTGGGGATGTAGCTCAGCAGCACAGCACCTGCCTGACAAGTGCGAGGTCGTGAGTTTGATTCCAGGTACCAAACAAAACAAAACAAAACAAAAACAACAACAAAGCACCTTTTCTCTTTTTTGGGTTATAAGCTAAGGTAGGAGCTGGGAAATAACAAATCCCCACGTCACTTGTTTGACATCCAAATAGCACTAATTAGATAGTTTCTAGAAAGGCTGCAATAACCCTATGAAATTGCTCCAGACTTCCAAAGCTAAATCTCACCTAGCTTGCTACTTAATAAAAATTAAGCTATAAGAGTAAATCTGTTCACTGTTCCTCAAAGAGATGCTTTTATATATTGAAAAACTGATCGACATGCAACATGTCTATAACCAATTCTCCAAGAGGAATGTAATTATTATGTACTGTATTGCAAGCCTATACCAAGAATAAAAAGACAACCTTGAAATAAAAGGATGAAAGAGTGTCAAAATTGTGAACAGTTACCTTAAAAAGTGAAAGACTGAAAACCCTAAAGAAACTGCACTATCTGCATAAATCAGTGAATATTCTGAACAATGCGAGGAAAATGAAGTCAACCAAAAATTGGATGGGATTTATAAAAGGTTTTTTTTTTTGGTAGGTTCTGGGAGTCAAACTCAAGACCTCGCGCTTGCCAGGCAGGTGCCTATGCCACTGAGCCATCTCACCGGCACAAAAGGTTTTTTTTTTTTTTTTTAAATGGGGCATATGGCCTAACAAATGTTCTTCAGCACTTATTTCAAGTGTCATTGTATTTCAGAATGTCAAGAGCAAAATGAAACAAATACCGGGTGCCCACAAACCATTCAGTAATGACTAGGAGAGGGAGTGAGAATCAGAAGGAAAAAGGATGATATTTATTGAAGCAATGTGGGAAAGAACACATGACAACTACACAAAGGAATTCTTTACTGGATTGAATAATTTTAATGCTTTGTTGTCAGAGCGTCACATGGAACATTTATATTCACTATAATTAACATTCTATAGAAAATGTTGGGTGGACTATATTAACGTTTGTGATATTTTTCTTTAGGGAGGGGTACTGCTTTGGTTTTTACTTATTGGAAGTATATCTGGCTACTAGGGATGACCTAAAAAAAACAAAAAAAGATTAAGATATTTCACAATATGGGCATGATGTGAAAGTGGAGAATATGTTAACATGTGCTGACAGCTGTTTTAAATGAATTGGTAGAGACTTACTGTACCTGTAGAGAGATGAGACATGCCTGAATCGTAGGACACTACTATAGCGGCAAATGGTGAGTCAGCATTACAGAGAGTTAGCTTCCGGTCTTTATTTTTTAAATTACATTTATCTTAGGGGTGGTGATTTCCTTTGAGCTGCTTTCTCATTTTAAGGTGCTAAATTGCCCATCTCAAAAATAATCAAGTTGTTGTAACATCATCTATAATATTTACACTTGGATTTTTTGAATTGCTCCTATTATGCAAATCTAACACAGCAGATGATATATTTTGAATTTCCATTTAAAAGAATAAATTCTTCCCCCATTGAAATGTGTAATGCTATTCTGGGTCTGGTTTCCATTTATCAAGCACTAATATTTTCTTTTGCTTCACAGAGTATTCCAAATACACACAGCTTTCTCATTTAGATATGGTTAATTTTTCCATAGATCTTATACAAATGAAAATCTCTGAGGATAAAAGGACCCAGCTGCAATAGTAATAAAATTCATAATACTAATGACAATCTTAATAATTCCTAATACTTATTTGGTATTTTCTTAGTGCCAGACACTCTTCTGAGGGTTTTACACACATTAATTCATTTAATCATCGCACTACTTCAAGGAGGTAGGTACCGTTACTCTTAATAAACCCATTATAAAGAGGAAACTGAGACATGGTAACTTGTCTGAGGCAAGCTCCTCAGAAGCAAGGAGAGCCTAGGAAAAGAAGTTTAATAGGAAAGAAGTTCTTGTGAAGCATATGGGGTCTTTTAAGAAGGTATGCATTAAAGAGATGACATGAATAAATATATTTACATTTAAAACTTTAAACATATGCTCCATCCAATAAGAAAAATTAAAGCAGACTACTGTGGTCTAAATGTGTCTCCCCAAATTTGTTTGTTGAAACTGAATTGCCGATGTGACAGCATTGAGAGGTGGGGACTGCAGGAAGTGATTATATCATAAAGGGAGAGCCCACATGGAATAAGAGCCCTTAGGAAAAAAAAAAAAAAAGGCGGGTCAGTGAGATGGCTCAGCAGCATAAGTGCCTGCCTGGCAAGCGTGAGGTGCTGAGTTCGACTCCCGGTACCCACATACGAAAAAAGGGCCAGTAATATCGCTCAGCGGCACAGGCGCCTGCTGGCGTGTGAGGTCCTGAGTTCGACCCTCGGTACCCACAAAAAAAAAAACGGCTTGAAGCACTGGATTTGCTGTTTCTTTTCCAACCTACCCAGCCCTTGAGAACACAGTGTTTCTCCTCTCTGGAGGATGAAGGCCAAGGTACCATTTTGGAAGCAGAGAGACCGGGTGCTTGCCAGACATCAAATCGTCTAGCACTTTGGTCTTGGAGTTTCCAGATTCCAGAAATGTGAAATAAATTTCTATTGTTTATACATTACTCAGTCTATGATGGTTTATTATAGCAAAGCATATTTTACAAGGCATTTTTTAAAAAATCAGACTAATAAGTACCAGTATTAAGGAATGTATATAACATGCAGTAGTTTATTCTTTGTTATTTCTCACTCTTTCACAGATGAAATCTTTTTGGTGAAATAAACTATTTATTACCGGCAGTAGTTTATGCCTGTTTGGTGAAACTATTTATACACACACAGGTTTATTCTTTGGTATTTTTCACTCTCTCAGATGAAACTATTTACACTTGTTTTCATGAAAGTCACACACCAGCCAATAATGCTATTTAGAATAAAACTTCTGTTAATTATGTGTGTCTGTGCATATGCGTGTTTCCTTGAAGGAGCTAATACCTTAATATCCAAGACTGAGTATTTACTTCCCTATTCATATTATCTTTTCATCTCAGGATTTAGAATAAGCGTTCAGAATTTTAGGGATAGTAGGAAAGGTAGTACATGTATTCATTTTCTGAGAAATCGGAAAAAAGACACAAGTCAGGGTTTTCTATACTGGAGAATGGGCTTACAAAGACTTGGGTGTCCATGAACTCCCTGAAATGAGTGTGCACACACAGTTGTAGGTGCTTTTAATTCTTAAGTGGGATTTAAAGTGTTCATCAAATTTTCAAAGGATCCAGCTCTTTCAAAGAATTACTGTTAACTGTATTAAAAAACGTGAGAAGGTAATGTAGCCCTTTAAACTGGGACTTTGTTTCCAATCTCCTGTCTTCTTATTCGGTGTTCTTCCAATGCACCTTCCAAAGTAATACACACTAAACAACGACAACAACAAAACACACCTGAAAAGCATTTATGTGTCATTTACTCTTTGCAAAAAAATTTACAGTAGTATTTCGGTTCATGAATTTAATTTATTCCACGATTCTAGTCATGAACCAAATTAGTGGGGAACCAAATTAAATTTCCCCATATAGTTCAGTGTCACTGGACGCGGAGTTCGTGAACGGAAGCAAAATTTTGCCAAATGCTTCTGTTCATGAACTGAATTGTTTGTGAGAAGAAGCATTCATGGACCAAGGTATTACTGTACTTCGGGGTTGAAAACCACCTGAAAAGCCTCTAGTTCAAAGATTCAATCATAAGTGTTTCAAAATGTATATTTTAAAATTCCTAGGAAGTCATTCTAGCTAAAAAGGCACTGATTTTGAGTTAGGTATGACACACCCATGTGTCAAAGCCATCATGATTTCAAAAGCAGCCGCAAGCCAGAGGGGTCTATTGGGGGACAACAGTAGCTTTGAACCCAACTGATATATATTACTTGCATTTTGACTCCATCACATAATAGCTATCAATGATAAAAATATTACTTGACTTTTTTAATGTTCTAGTTTCCTCACTTATAAATTCTGAGGATAGTACCTAGTTTTTGAGGTTGTTTTGCACAGTAAAGATAATGCATATAAAATCCATGAGAGGTTATACACCATATAAAAGATACACAGATAATCATACCTATTATAATTTTTTATCTTTATTGTTGAATTGTAAAGTAGCATTTTAATTTTGCTTTGTATTTAGACGTGGGCAAAAACTTTTTAAAAATCCATGCCAATATGGTTTTTTAAATGAAATGTTAATTATAATCCTTGTAATGAAAGTACAGCACTGTGAGCAGTAATTAATTTTAGAAAGAAACCTCTTTTTTTATCCCAGACTGCAATATTTAATTTTAACTAGTTACAAGGCATTATGATAAATAACCTGCCATGAATTAATATTCCTGGGTTTATAAGAAATTGAAGATACAAAAAAGGCAACTGAGGTATGTAGATAACCTATAGAAATAAGTACAGATGCACCTGACTCCATTTGCAGCATCATGGCTCTGATGTATTTGGATCACTGACAAGTCCCCATACCATGTTCCTGTTTCAGATTAGTTAGATTGTAGACTAGGAAATGAAATTCAAATTGCAGTGTTAATATTCTCCATAAGTTTACTGCCCAATGATAAAATGGATTTTTAGGCAAAAAGATAAGGCTGGGTATTTGGATCTACACTAAGTGACTTAGGGACAGACACATCCTCTAGCAACAGGAAAGCATCATTAGAGATGTGGGCCTGTGGGAGCCCTTGTGGAGGAATCAGAAAAGCTGGATTCCAATGTGAGTTAAATTAAACATTATTATTTGTATGGGAGGCAGCTCAGAGCCAATTCTCTATCTGGGCTTCTGTTTTCTCATCTCTAGTATCTATTAAATATTAAATATCTTACTTAAAAATCAAGTAAAACATTTATACTGGCACTTCATGTGATGATTATATACAGTAAATACAATAACTGACATCAAAGGTACATAAAGATAACTCTTAGAAGACAGGAATGAAAGAGGTTATAGCTTAGAAAGTTAATACTCAGAGAAGTCAGGGTACCTTGCTACTTAGGGGTTGAATTATGCCCCAAACTTGATTTTCCTTGTTTTTCATCTTTTCATTTGTCCAATTCTTTTTCTTGCTTTAATAAAAGCATACTTTCTTGAAGGGCAATTATTACAGAAGAGAAAATGGTTCAGGCAGAGGGAGAAGGGAGGGGAAGGAAGGGTTAAGGGAATGGGTGAATTCAAAGAATTATATATGCATGTATGAAAATGCTACAATAAAACCCATTATTCTGTATGAGTTTTATGAACTAATAAAAATACACATAAGAAAAAGTGTACTTTCTGAAGAATTTTGCATATTATAAGAAGAAGCATATTATTATACACAGGGTGATCAACAAAATAGTGAATGTTCACAATGAACAGTGAATTTGAAAAAATTATTACAAAGACACATTGCCATTAACTACCCTCGAAACATTCCCCCTCACTCAAATGCACTTATCCCATCATTCTTGCCACTTTCCAAAGCAGTTGTAGAAGTCCTCTTTCACAACTGTCTTAAAAGGTATTATAAAATATACAGCGTATGTTGCTGAAGGCTCATAAAAATATTATGTTGTGTGTTCATCCACCTTATTCATGGGATACAGCACTCTGCAACTCTGGCTCTTCCCCAAAACCAAATGACCATGAAAAAGGTAAACATGAATCAATTCAGGACATCAAGGCAGCCAGGATGGCACCAACTAAAGATCCTCATGTGTTATGCCTTGTATCTAGATGTCCCCCCAAAGCCTCATGCGCTTATAGGTGGGGCTTTTCAGAGATGGCTGGATCTAGGGTGTGTGATACTGGGATTAAGGGTATGTGGTACTAAATTAGTCCACTAATTGGAATTAGCATAGTTCTGGGTTGCACCACCCAAAAGGACGGTAGCCTAGATGGGATAAAAAGGAAAGGCAGGCTGGCTGCTGGCAGGTGGCAGGTGGCTGCTCACTGCCTTCTGCCTGCCATGCTGTGCACTGTTTCTCCCCTGCGATACCCCTCTTCCATACTGCCCTGGCTAGGAGCCAGCCCACTATGGACTGAAACCTGCATAAACTGTGAGCTGAAATAAAGCTTTCCTCTTTTAATTTGTGGGTTTTGGGTATTTTGCCCCAACAACAAGAAAAGTAACTAAGACACTCATGGAAAAAAGAAAAAAACTTCCAGAAATGCATTAGAAAGTGGCATGAATGGGGAGATAAGTATGTCTGAAGCTAGGCAGAGCATTTTTTTAGGGGGTTAATGGTAATGTGTCTTCTACTGTAATACTTTAAAAATTAAACACATGGCACTTTTTATCAGACCTCATATAATGTGTTTATATACATATAAATATTAGCTTCCATTTGGTCTTTATTTGAAAATATTTGTCTTAAATTATTATTATTATTCTTTATTTATTTTTTTGTGTGTGGGTACCGGGGGATTGACCTCAGGACCTCGCGCGCCAGCAGGCACCCGTGCTGCTGAGCGATATCACCGGCCCTTTTTTCGTATGTGGGTTCTGGGAGTCGAACTCGGGCCCTTGCGCTTGCCAGGCAGGTGCTTACGCTGCTGAGCCATCTCACCAGCCCCAATATATATATATATATATATATATTTTTTTTTTTTTTGGTGGTTAAATTATTAAAATAACTCCTGTCACTACTCTTGTTCAGCAATTACTATTTTCTCTTAGGAACTGCTTAAACATGAAGAGTATTCCTATAGTGATTAGATTTCTCAAAAATTCACTGTGTTTCTGTACTAATTACCTTATAATTCAACAGTTTGAAAAGGCTTTTGCGCTTATAACTCTCTTGAATTCTGCATTTTTCTCAGCATAAATAAAATGAGTGTGATTTGGAAAATGTCACAAAGCAAAGTGTCACTATTTTCTAGAAGCTCAATAAGCACATTGGTGTCCACAGACAATTCCTAATCCTTTTTATTTTTCCCTCACAAAGCAAATAGGGTAAAAGTTGTGTGCACATTTTAAATTGTGCATGAAGGCACTTAACATTTGGATATGATAAAACACTCTGGCTCTGTGCTATCAAAGCTTCTTGTACAGGAGGCGCCTTGGTGAGTGGAGGTGAAATAAAGCTTTCCTCCTTTGCTGAAATGAAGCACTTGCTGGGATTCTCTGTTCAGTGACTGAGATGTAGATGATTGACACCTGTCTTACATACCTGGTTAGGCATTCATCTACGATAAAATGCTGTTCATGATTGTAATCTAGATTAAAGCTCTCTGTGTAGCCCATGAACTTCGATTAAATGCTTCTAACCTTTTGCATAACACTTAAAATTGAAAGGCTTTTGGTTTCTAGGTCAGTTCTAGATTTAGAGTGTATTTGTAGGCACAGGGCTATAAAAGGCAGGTTTTAGCCTGATTCAAATGCTTTTGCTTCTATACTGTTAAAATAGCACACAAATAAAATGATCATGTTTCCAACTATCAATAAGGAGGTTACTTTTTGGTCCCTCAATATACTTTACTGCTCTGATGTAGAAAATAACAAGTCAAAGAAAATAATGACCAAGTGGCAAAAGTACAGGAGTACCTTGGTTCACAAATTTAATTTGTTCTACAATTTTGGAAAAGATGGCCACATTTGTGTTTGTGTGGGAAAGATGGTTGTGGTTGTGTATGTCACCTGATGCACAGTACCAAATTGTTTGCAAACAAAAGCATTCATGAGCTGAGGTACCACTGTATAAAGAAGTGGTAGTACCGAATGATCTAATTTTGAGTGGAAGTAACACTATACTATAGCAAAGGTAGGCTGATGAATTCTTCAAGAAAGATTATGCCGAACAGATTCTCATCTTATATTCATTTATTTTATTTCAGTAATTTGCCTTACTTCACTAATAAAAGTAAGATTTCTCTTCTTTGTTACTTGGACTTATTGGGAGCCTTGGGTCAAGAAATTGCTGTTCTTTTACATGTTAAAATTGAAAATATAAACTGTAAAGCCTATATTCTAATCAAGCAAATATATTAATTACAGTTTCTAAACAAGAGTAAAAAGAGAAAATTATCTAACACTGTCCTGTCTGAATGAACATTGGTGAAATCTGGTGAGCTTAATTTCTTTATTGTGAAAGTAGGTTAACTCTTGACTATCTAGTATTTTTGTTCACCTAAAAAAGGTCCATAACATTGTTCATCATCAAAGTAAACTGATTGTGAGGATTTTTATAAAGTATATCTAAACCATATAATACCATTTTGAGCTTGCTTAAATACTGAAGGATATTTCTTGTCCTCCCAAATCTGGAAAGCAATATATTGCTACCTTTGGTGCTTGCTAGGAAAGCTTTTAAGTAGTGTTCCAAATTTTGAATTAATTTTGGACACTATGAAGTCAGGCAGGATTTGGTTAGAGAGATAAAGTGGTAGCCAGCATCAAATTTGGAAGCAGAGAAGGGGGAAATGTATTTCAACAATTGCAGATAAAAATGTTTGAACTATGAAGTCCTATGAAGAGTTGGATTTGAAGCTAGCTTTATTTAATATTTTATAAAACATCTGCAAGACGGTGAACAGTGATGCTTCAGGTATGAAAAACCTACAGAGCTTTCCTGCACACCAGTAAGGGGGAACATGTTACATGAGAGCCAGTAGCTCAGGCTGGATGCTCCTGTACAGGGAAGGATTTAAGTGGCACTGTAAGCTATTTTCTAAAGACTTTTCAATCCAGTGTGCTACTATAGCTCAAAAGATTAACAAAACGTGGAGTGCTAAGGATAATTCCTAGATGTTTTAATACGGCATGTGAAAGGGATTTATTATTGGAGAGAGGCAAGTAGAAACTATCTTTCTCATGCATCCTTAAGGGAAATTATGTAGGTCTGAGAGTAACCCTCATTCATCATTCCCTCTAGAATACACTCTTTGCCACAACTGTGAGAGAATACTGAGCAGTCCACAAATTAGATATATGGGACATTTCCAATGTTCTTAATTTACATCAATCACCATATCATCAATCTTTTTTTTTTTCCTCATATCATCAATCTTAACATTTAGGTTCTTCCGAGTAGATGCACAAATTTATTTACAAAGAAATAATGTCCTCCCTACTTTTTAAATAAAGTTAGTTTTTGCACTCTTTCTGACAATCACAAGTTCATGCACAACCATCAATAACCATTAATAAACTGGGCAATGCCAATTTCCTTTCCATCTATGAACATCAATTACATAATCAAATCTTCCACCTAAGCAATAAGGTAATGAGTGATGCTCTTTGTCTATGCTGTCAGCGATGCTGTGCTGCTGTTTACAATGTATCTGTGTGAGAAAGAGAAAATAAACTAAACCTGATTCTTAGGTACCTAGTTTCATAGTTGGTTAATATCCCAGGTAAAAGAATGTTCTTATGTAAGTACTTAAGGTCAAGAAAGTAAGAATAACACCTTCATTTCCTTACCTTCTATTGCTGATAGGAGAACTCGAGAATGATCATATGCAATTACATTTGCATATCTATTCTTTGGTTTGTTTACTTCCAAGTTTGAATGTTCCCATGTGAACTGCTGGCCAGGGTCAATTGACTTTAAAAGAAAAACAGCACACACAAAATCAGTACTGAATAACACAGCATTATAGGCATTTATCACAGTAACAAACACGATTTAAAAAGAAAAATTTGAAGCCACACTCCATCAAGATGATTCTAGCTGTGAAGGTGAACACTAATATAAACAGCATAGCACAGAATAATTCATCATAGGACGAAACAGTGATAGTCTCCAACATTGATTCTAATGAAAAAATCAATATGGATGTTCTGTTACTATTGGAAAGGCCTATTTTTATTTTTACTTTTCCGCTTACCTCTCTGTTGCTGCAGCTTACAAGTTTTTGTGGTTCGATATTCCTTCTGGTTCTGTGAACATTGTTTTATTGTGATTATTCTTCCTGTTTGTTCCTATCTAGACCTGAGCTCAGTCTTCAGGTCCAGAGGTCTTTCAGCAGCTGCCCTGGGAAAAGGCTGCACTGTGGGTTCTTCACCTACATGCTCACGATTGAGGACGACTTAAGGATTAGTCTGTCTTCATACTACACGATGGCCAGTATTGCAGGTAGCAATACAATTCAGTTAATAATAATAGTAGGAAAAATAAGTGAAGTCAAATAACTGTGATACTCAAAATATTAATTTATAATCCATGGCAGATAGAGTAATTGTTTTTCTATGTATCATATTTTTCCATTTATTATTGTGTTACCATTATGTTTATTACATTTGCTTTTTATTCCTTATTGTAATCTTAGTTTTTCTTATTTTTCATCTTTCTTTGATGTCAGAGTGCAGCCAAAATTATTGAATAATGTAATATTACAGATATAAAATATACATTTTTATAGTTAAACTGTTGTTTCAAGATCATGTTCAGCATTGATTATAAAACTCTAGGTGACTTGTTAATTTCCAGCAATGGCACAGAAATCCTTTCATCATAGGATAATGACACCTTCTTAAGATTTTTAATTTCATGGTACATGAGAACATGAGCTGAATAATTGTATAAACATGACTTTAAATGTTTAAAATGAAAATTTCAGTAGTAATAATAAAATAAGTATAGTTCAATGTAAAAATTTTTTGAAAAGTTAATAGAATATTTAAGTTATTTTTGATACAGGGTATTTTACATGTTTCTATGTGTTTATGTAGAAGTTGAAAGTAAAACATACAAAACAGCTGTCATGTGTATGTAAAGGTACATACATCCTGGTAAAAGGCATGGAGTTCAGCACAACATAAAACTCACAGGTATAAAAACCCAAGTCTGTTAATAGTCTTGAATAGCCTCCAAACACACTATTTTCAGCAATACTTAATTTAAGAAGGAATATAAACTTTTTCATTTCTTAGCCTGTGTTAATTCCATATTTACAAAAGATTAAATCATTGAATAGTACTCAGTAAAATAATTACCCATGTATAATCCTCTCCAAGTATTCCATGATCTAAAGGAACTGAAGGAAGAATTCAGTTGTCTGGGAGGAAGCATTCAAGTTGACCTTGAACCTTGTTCATATAGAACAGTTCCACACAGTGAACTCCCATAAAAGTATCTCAAATTGCTCCCCAATCCACTGGCATTCCCTAAATCCTGACCTTCAGTATCTATTGTCTAACTGAAATCCCTCCTCTTATCTATTACTCTAATCCATTCTTTACACTATTGCCAAAGTTGCTTCCTGAAGGGCAGGTATGTGTTAGGTTCCTATTTAAGAATTCCGGCATCTGGGTGGGTTTACAACTCAAATTCTAAATTCCTTAGGCAGATCCTTGCCTATGCAGTTTTAGCCACTTGCTCATCTACACTATACCTGCCTTTGTAAATGGTTCTACGCCTTTTTTTTTTTTAAATGAATAGAAGTGGTGAATTAATGTGTTTGACAAAGGCTCATGAAGAGAAATCAAGAGTATTTTTCTATATGGCACGGAAATTAGAGAACTATGGGACTGCAATGTACAGTGTATCAAAATTTTAATACTTAATACACAGCTTAAGAATTAACTACAGGGGGGGCCGGTGAGATGGCTCAGCGGCGTACGCGCCTGCCTGGCAAGCGCCAGGGCCCGAGTTCAACTCTCAGAACCCACATACGAAAAAGGGCCAGTGATATCGCTCAGCAGCAGGGGCGCCTGCTGGCGCACGAGGTCCTGAGGTCGACCCCCCGGTACCCACAAAAAAAAAAAAAAAAAAAGGATTAACTACATAATCCTGAGATAACTGTCACTGCTATTTCACTTTACACTGATGAATATTAGTGAATATACAAGCCTCTTACACATTATTCAAATATTCCAGGAACCTCCTAAGCTTATGAATATCCACTGCTTTCGGTAGAAGATATTACTACCTCTGATGGCTTTGTTTTACTCAGACCAACATCACCCACAGGTGTATAAATGGCGTGCATTTAATTTTAATGAGGAAACTCTATCTTTCAACTCGAAGACACTGTTAATCATGTCCATTTCTACTCTTGCCACACATCCTTAGCCCTCTACATGATTTATTTGATACCTACACTGAAGAGTTTACCTACATTGAATTGGTAATGGAAAAATGAGCTGTGTGCCATATATGCTAATATGCTTAGTCTTAGAGTGTTACTTAAAAGAATACAACAGGATAATTACAAAAATAGCTGCCAAGTTATTATCCATCACATGAATTATTATTTCATTTTCACAACTGCTGAGGTTAGTATTTTTTTTTTTTTTTTTTTGCATTTGGGAAATCAAAGTAAAGAAAGGAAATTCAAGTAAAGAAAAATTACTTCAATATAGCTTGCTGAGTGCCTTCTGTGTGACAGGCACTGTGTTTCTTGGTGGTTATTTGGCAAAACTCACACAGCTAGATTCAGAGAGCTACCCTCAAACGCAGGTCTGTCTGAGTCCAAAGCTCAGCTGATAATTACCAGCTAGCAATCAATAAGCCACAGTGCTACTTAACTATCCAGGAAGGTACCCACTGTGAAGAAAGAAGCCCGATATATGAAACACACCTAAACATGACTATCCTTTATCTGGCCAGTCTGGATAATATTTCTCCCCAGCTTATCCTGTGCCATTCTGGGACAATTACATAAGAAATCACGTTTTAAAAATGAGTTTGGCTTCACATGGATGATAAAACAGATGGGACACAGCTTACATTTATACTTGTTTTACACGGATCCAACAAACATTGATTAAATAATGCTGACTTGTCTTTGTGCAACATAGCACTCATCCATCTGTATCTATCTGTCTGACTGAAAATTTAACAATACACAGCATAAGTCATTATTTTTGGAGCTTGTCAGGGTGCTGAGAGCAGCAAACTCAGTAGAAAATAACTACCAAAAGTAGGCGAGGTAGACTAACATCTTTTATATTTTGAAAGATAAAAAAACCTCACTGAGGAAATGTTTCCATTATGACTTTTAATAAGCTGAAGATACCATGGATGAATGATTCTAATTCTCAAAACCTGCTTTTTAGGCTTTTCTTAGTGCTTATAATGATACGGTCTCTTTGTTCTGTGGTTTGCTTTGCTGCTGTGTTTTAAGGAGAAATGAAATGACCAACATGGATGGACAAAGAGCAATGTAGACCTTGAGTAGATAGAGAAGGCGACTGATTTCAACCTCATGTTTTGTCTGGTCTGCCCTGACCAGGCATCTTCCTACTCAAGGTCCTTCTGAAGCCACCCTGATGTTCCTCATAGTGATGTGAAATAAGCACACTTTTCCTCATGGACTTAATGCATTCCTTTTTGGGGCCATGCTGTTGGCGTTCCGTCTGCTGGGCCTGACTCTCCGTCCTCTCTGTTCATCCTCCTGGCTCTGTCTCTCTGACAACACTGAGTGTGATGACCTTACCGTCCCAGCACTCAACCCGAAGTACCACCTGCCTGAGTTTGCCACAGCCTCCCTTGAGGAGAATTTTGCAAGTTAGAAACAAAGCAAGGTAGATTTATTCAACCACAAGTTGATTAATGGACTTCTAATAAACTATATGAAGTTAGTACATTACATTGTCCCAGAATTCAGGCACAGGATTCACAAACGAGAATGTTTTATCACATTACATTTGTTTCTCCAGTCAGTCAAAAAGCCGCTTTAATAACAGATCCTGAATGGATCCTACACACCTAAAGCTACCCAGATCCCAGTCCATTTTACTCCTCTGTCACACATTTGGTACTGGGCTGCCCTCCTCACTATAGCTTCAGATTAGATCATTCTAACTCTAACAAATCTGCCACTCCCTGGCTCTACCCTACTGAGCAAAAAGTGACCAAGCAGAAGGAAAATCTTCCTTGTAAGTGATTTTTAAATTTTTTAAGTTTTTTTTTTTTTTATTATTATAGTATGTTTGTGTTACATCATGATTCCTGTCATCTTGGGGAATTAGAACATACGGAAAATCTCAATTAGATGTTTGCTAATCCTAAATATTTAGTCTTTAATTTGATGGTATTAAAGTAGTGATTTTTTTTAATCAATTAGAACTTTAACATCGATAAGAGGAAAAATAAGCTACATAAAAAATAGGTTTATAAATTTTTACTGCATTCTTTTTTTTTTTTTGTGGGTACCGGGGGGTCGACCTCAGGACCTGGTGCGCCAGCAGGCGCCCGTGCCGCTGAGCGATATCACCAGCCCCTTTTTCGTATGTGGGTTCCGGGAGTCGAACTCGGGCCCTCGCGCTTGCCGGGCAGGCGCTTAAGCCGCTGAGCCATCTCACCGGCCCTTTACTGCATTCTTGATTTAAAAGCTAGAATTAAAATGTAAGTATTTATATGTGATAGTTATAACTAACACATAACATTTACTGTTTTCTTTGAGCTTTACATGCATTAACTTATTTTATCTTTAAAAAAATCTCTAAAAGTAATTACCATTATTATCATTGTTCTGTGAATGAGGAAACTGAGGTACACAGAAGATAACTCTTTCACAGTCAAGAACAGTGGGTAGAGAAGCCAGGTTTGGGGTCTGGGCATTCTGGTCCCCAAATCGAAAGGCACAGCCACCGTGTTATTCTTCCTCTCTGCTTAAACTGGAGAAGATCCCTGATTTTTTCAAGTTTGCCTTTTAGTTATTCTCTTAAAACACAGCACAAGGAAGGCTAAGAACAAAACTCTGTGTAGTACCACTAAAAAATCTGTATTTACAATTCTAAACACCAATAAGAGTGATCATAAATTTCCACATCACATTGCAGTCACTGAGTAAAACTGCATCCCAATATGACCATGACCTTTGTTGCTAAAGGTGACACCATCATCTTAGTGCAGAGTCTTTCACTGGTTCTGCAAAACTCAACCTTTTTATCCAAAGACTACACTTCATATAGGCAAAACACCACATAAAATAGTATTTATTCTGTGTTTCATTCCCTTTGGCCTCATAAAGAGAATAACCTCAAAATATTCCTTTGGAAACTCATCAAAGAGAAACCACAAAAAAAGTCAGATTCATCCTGTTTTGGTGTGTTTTTAAAACAACTAACAAAAATTTAATTATATAGAAGGAGTGGAACAACTACTAGGCAAACTATGGGTCAGATTACCCTTTTTACAGGCATTCATTTGAACTTTAAATGACTTACACAGAAATACTATCTTTCCACATAGTTCCCCATCAGTTGGCTCATTTGGTGCTTACTTGGTGCGGTTTACCCTGAAATAGTCACAAGTCTTTTCTGAAGTTTAGAAGAGCAATCGGCCATCGAAGGAGCATTTCTACAATGAAGTCTTTTTCATTTTCATTCATCCATATTCTATGTCTGTCTGTCTCCCTACTTGAAATGACCCATGCTGCATAGTTGAGAAGAGCTCTATTTTGTACAATTAGCAAAGGCCTGCAATTGACATAATGAGTACTTTCTTTAAGGAAAAGAGCATATGTTTGGTGAATCACACAGTGTGTTGTAAACTGGAACATGAAAAGAGGGTGGAGAGTCTATGACGAAGAATGTCTGAAACTACCATTCAGCAGAACCACAGCATATGAAGGTGTGATTGAAAACTACAGTGGATATTTAAATTAAAAATTAATTAGAGCAAAAGACAAATTGTCATTAATTCTCCTCAAAATACCCCCCCCCAAGCTTCAAATCCACATATCTCATCATTCTTGTCACTTTCTGAAGCAGTTCTGGAAGTCCTTTTCCATGAATGTCTTTAGTTGTGTGGTCCTGGGTTCCTTCATGTCCTGAAGTAATTCAAAAGTTTACATTTTATGGTCATATTGACTTTGGGAAGAGCCAGAAGTCAGAGGGCCAGAGCCAGTGATTAGGTTGGATGAGGACACACCCTAACTGCTTTACAAGCCTGGCTTGTGTGGCACTCGCTAGTAGCATTCACTAGATTTTTTATCATACCTTGTAAAGACATTTATGAAAGACAGTTTCCACAACTGCTTTAGAAAGTGGCAAGAATGGTGGGATAAGTGTGTTAGAAGTGAGGATAATGTATCTTACAGAATAAACACATTTAGTGTAAACATTCACCCTATATTTTGATCACACCTCATAAGTAGATTCAAAGGAAAAGGCAATTTATGAATGAATAACTTGGTTTCATAACTGTGGTGTGACTCAACAGCATTTAAAAAGAAAACTAGTGAAGTTAAAAGATGAATTGACTTTCATAAGTAATCACATTCTTTACAAAATGTAAAAAGTTCTAATGAACATATTTTTCTTTTTTTTGCCTTGCATCCTATAGATAGATGTATTTAAGGCTTTCAGCATTGCCATGTTTGCCATTTAACAAAGTTTCTTCATTAAATCTTTGATGGCTCTCTCATATTTAGTTGGCAACGTGAGAGGGAAAAATACAGATGAATTGCAAAACTGAAATATGAATAAACTTTTGTTAATGTTCAATCAATGCTTTTCAAATCTTATTTTATGGCTCAGAAAAACAAAAATTTTTTTTTGTTTTTCTGAGACAGGGTCTCCCTATGCAGTACAGGCTGGTCTTGAACTCACTGTGTAGCTCAGGCTAGTGTTGAACTCACGGCAATCTTCCTGCCTCAGTCTCCCAGGCACTAGGATTACAGGCATGTGCCACCACGTCTGGCTAGGAAAACCAAAATTCTAAACCCAAAATGAAATGAGAAAAAATGATGCTTTCTTCTCCTTGGTGACAGAATAAAGAAAATTCCAAATAATCAAAAAAACTTCCTATCTCATTTTATCACCAAGTGTATTTAGTGCAGCTGTCTAATTGAAACACAGGAGTTTCCACAAGTGCTGTTTGTGCACAGAATATGCCCTAGGAACACCTTGCTGTTGATATTGCTCTTCCCTGGAGAGGTAACAATATAGCCTACTAAATATAGGCTTCTAAGGAAAGAAGACACGCGGGTTGATCATTACTACTTACGCCCATGGTGCTTAGGTGTCTTATGAAGTATGTATGGTCTAAAGTGTCATGCATATTTTTTCTTTCTTGCATATAAGAAAAGTACAAAGAAATGCAGAAAGAGCTACAACCTAGAATTTTAGAGTTTAATTTATTTCTAAACTAAAAGATTACTTTCAAAAATTAGTTGTTTAAAATACATGTTTTAACTTTGAAAATTAAAGACTATTCTAAATAAAATACTATATTAGAGATTTCATTGTAATTTTTATAATAACCTTTTTGAAAAATTGATAATCATTTGAGAATATCGCCACAGAAGTTATGATTTATTTGATGTTACACTTTCAGTGTTTAGCATACCATGGATTTTAAAATATACTTGTAGGATGAATGACTGAAACATATCACAGGTAGGACATGGTGTGCAATGACTTTTACTTTAGAAACTTAGAAATAGTAAAGTAAGATTCCCTCTCTGATATATATTGGAATATATCAGAGATATATTGGAATATACCAGAGATGTGTAAAATCACTGTAGATAAACTGAATGGCTTGCTTCTAGCACACACTTGGCTATAACTTGATTTACAAAAACCACTCCTAACATTAGCACATTTGAAATTCACTTTAAGCTAACACCTGTAACAGCTTTTCAAGTCATGATTTCCAACTTTTGCACATTTTCTACTCACTATTCAGATGAATCACATAGTTACTATCTGCCAGGTGGCAGTTCTGTATAGACAATATTATATATTTTTTGCATAGCACTATGTGCTGAGACAATTAATTGATCATTTTAGCATACAGTAGTGGTCTTTTTATTTTTAAGTTTGTTTTAACAGTTGTGCTCTGCAGATCTCAAGGTCAAAATGTTGGGAATTGTGGGAAGAGTGGAAAGGTTCTGATTAGATGGAAGAATAAACATCCCAGAACCGAGCTCTGGTATTGGTTGCCTTTCAGCCAGAAAGACCTTATACCCCATTTTACATCTGCTATCCTAGGGCAATTTATTAAAACGACTCTCTCATTTTCTAGTGTACGAGTTTGGGCAGTAAGTTATATAAAAAATAAAGAGTACTGCTACACTAAATGCTTACTGCCACTTCAACAACACTGAGATAGAACACTGGGTTATCAAGGCAAAAGATGAGAATATGCTTGGCCTGAATCAGTGATTCACCCTTATTCAACATACCTGTGGAGCTACATAGAAGAGAGGAAAAGGAAGCAAGCAGAAGATATGCTTCTTAACACACATTAATCCTGTTCTCTAATGAATCAGCAATTTAGCCTACTGAGATTACTACTTTTTTCTTCTCTAAAGCAGGGTGGCGTGGTGGGAGGAATGTGGTGGTGAATAGCTGGTTGGATATGTGTTCAATTGCGGAGCAAAGATGACAATGAATTTTTATACATTAATAATGCATTTGATATACATCTCTTTCATCTTTTGTATCTAGTACAATGTACTATAGAATTTAAGACCGTGTCTGAAAGATTAGGTATAAATAATTATGTCTTTTTTTTTTCTTTTTTCTTTTAGTGCTCTGGGAATGGAAGTACAGACATGTTCTATTGCTAGAATATTAAACAATTCAATGATCATACATGTCTTCAGATATAATACGTTCTCATTATTAGAACATATAGTAATATAGCTCTTTAAAATCTACCTGTACGAATATGCCTAAAGAAATGCTAAGTTGGTTGATGGCAGAGAAAGGAAATCATAGAGACACAGAAAGTGGAGTGCCAGGAGGATAGGCACCATGAGCATCTGGGCCTCTCTGAAAGATGGCAGCGCTCAGTCAGCATGGCTTAATGACACACCATTGTTACCACACGACTAAGGAGCATGAGACCCCAGAAACCAACTCTCACTCATGTTTACAAAGCTAAGGATCAGGTTCGGAAGGAAAGTGACATCATCGAGGTGCTCTCCTGGGCTGGAGGCCAGGCTAAGGGTCACTTTGCCTTCCCCATCTGTCTAACATCCATCCCACTGTGCACCTTCTTCAAAAACTGAGCTATTCTACTACATATCCATTTTTGGAGGCTATACTTCAGGAACAATACCAGACACAAGACTCTGCCTCAAATTTTGGAAAGTGAAAAACAAATCTCTTGCCAGGATATATGTATATGTCAGCTATTCTAGAATAATTTATAATAGTGTCCATGAGCAGATGGATGGATAAAGAAAAGCTGTTATTCACACACAATGGAGTACTACTCTGCTTTAAAGAAGGATAAACTTGAGTCATTTGTAGGAAATGGATGCACTTTGAGATCATAATTTTAAGTGAAATAAAGCAGACGCACAAGCTTAAATATTACATGGTTTCTCCTACATGAGAAACCCAAAATATAAATAAAGGCAAAAATAAAAGATAGGTAATAAGAAGTGGGGAGAAAGATCTTTCTCAAATGGGAAGGGGATCCAAAGATGGGGTGGGGGTAGGGGAGAGAAAGGGATGAAAAAAGAATTAAAATATGTTATACCTATGTACCAACTCCCCATGAGGAATGTAATCATTATGTACTGCAAACATATACTAATAAAAAATAAAAATTGAAAGGGGAAAAAAATAATAAAAGAACAAAAAAGTGTGGAAATAGCCTTAATATATTACAATAGGAGATTTGTGAAATGATTCAGAGTATGCAAAAGTGTGAAGCTAATGAAATTTCTATGCATCTACTGACATGGAGAGATATACAATTTCTCTATTAAGTTAAACATATTACGGAATGATACTTTGTTTAAAATATATACACACACACACCCTGTTACATATATGGGTACTAACATACCTGCACACATACTCATGCACCCGAGAATGCTGCATACCAGTATTAGCACTTATCTTGGGCTGTAGGAGTCCATAACAATTTTAACTGTTTTCCTTATGTTTCTATCTGCGTTCTTTACTTTTTTAAAATTTATGAAGATTGTACTGCTTTACAATGAGAAGATAACTGAGCTTCAGAACATTTTTTCACAACTGCACATTTGATTTCTTTCTGTCATGTCTCCAGAGCTCAATGCTCTCGGCAGCATTTATGAAATCCACTGCAAGTTTTTCAACTGGCCTTATGATTTATGGAGGTAACATTCAGTTTAACTTGATGATCAAGAATGAATAGTATAAAGTCAACACAAGACTAGATCACTTCCCACAAAATCATCACAGAATGATACTAAAGAGTCAGTTTAAACTACTCTGGTGTATTTATATTGATGATGATGATATTGATGAGTATATATCATTATCCACCAAATTTCATTTAACTCTTAAAACAAAAAGAGGGAGATATTTTCTTTATCTTACAGATAACAAAATTAGGCCACAAGGAGTTAAGATAGTTTCCATGATAGCCGATAAAGTAGGGGAGCTGGGATGTGAATCTAAGGATTTTTTACTTGAAGAGTGAGCTCTTACCTGCTGTAATGTATATACATAAATTATAGGTTTTCTATCACAAAATTTAATTCCTTATGTTAAAACTGTGGACAATAAGCAAAATAGGTTAAAACTCCAGATGTGTCTATTAGTTTTGGTTTAATAATGCATCCATACCACAGTAGTTTTTATTTCCAAAATTTTGTGATAATGAAAGATAAGTTGTAGCTTTCTATAGAATTAGATATCTGAGAGTGAGGTCTTAAGTGTAATATTTACTCTAATTAAAAATAAAATGACATATGATCTCAATTTCTTCCTCATTTCTACTTAGCTAACAGCACTTCTCTCTCCCCTCTATACCACAAATTCTGCAGGGAAAGATAGAAAGCTGATGCACATTTATTGATTGGAACTGAAGAGGTACAAAGGAGAAAACGATAGAATAGTATTAGCAGCAACTACTGAGAACTGTAAGGGATTTATAACTCATGAATAGCAAGCTTTCAATAGCAGATTTAATGACTATTCTAATGGTTTAATGGATAGCACTTTAATAGGATTTCTAGTAGAATCCTTCTGAAAGTTTGTCTTCAATAAATCCATCATTAACAAAGAAATGGGCTGCTTCACTATATAACCACAGGTTACTGGATATGAACACAAAGGAATTATGGCAGTTGTCATCCTGTATTACTATCCTTGTCTCAAGTATTGTTAACTATTGTGAGAGAGGTGGCTGTATGTTTAAAATGTAGGCTGCCAGTGAAAGAGGCCTATTTATGGTGAGGCAATGCAGCAGACATTAAACAAAATACAACAAAAAGCTCACAATTGTAATATTTATGTGGGCAAAGACAAAAGGAGGAAGACCAACTGCAACCTAAACACAGAGGTATGTTACTTGTGATACTGAAAACTAGCTGGAGTTACCTTTGAAATGGCTTACTGAATTTTTTGGGTGATTCATTTTTGAATGCCTATAGCACTGTTCCTCCATTTGTGTCACACTTGTTTTATGTTGTCTTATTTTCTGTATTTATAGTCTTTCCAAGTCAGGGATGACCACGCTGCATTCCTTGGGTTGCACACCACCTCAGTATTAATACTGAAGAGGTTATATACAGTCCTAACGATTCATTCTAAATTCCAACCCTTGGCTGTGTTTTTCTTTGCCTGTATCTGAGGTTCTCAATTTTGACTTCCTCACACAGGGACACGTCTTGCCTGGAGAGCACTTTATCTTTTCTCTTTTTCTAAATCTTTCTTTGCTTTTAAGGTTCCACTCAAATCCCACTCTTCCTAATCTACTTTTACCAGAGATCTTTTCCAAGCATTTCCACATGTGCCTACCACCATACATTAGAGTAGTGGCAGTGAATGGAGCTTTCAAGGATACGGACAGCCTGCTGGGGTGCACGTGCCACAGGTTCGCCACCACTGCATCAGAGTGCGTAACATCCATTTGGCTATTAGCTACACTTAGCTAACATTACTTTTTTTAAACATTGTTTAAGTTACTATAACTTATCTTTTTATTTGACAATTCCTTATTTTCTCAACTCTGCTATAAGTTCTTGAACAGAAATATAGTCGACCTATATACATCTTTGTAATTTATAAAATGGCTAACCCAGTTCAGGGGCATATAAAATATATATAAAATCAATTTTATATAATTTTAACAATTTCAGATTTTTGTCTCAATTTCTAGGCAAGTCTTTAGAAATTGGGAAACTCATTTCTTTTGTAAGTTCACTTTTGCAACCCGAGTCTTAAAATGCAGATAAAGATCATGATCCTGAGTACAACAGACTGATAAATTCTTAAGATTATCTTCCCTATCAATATTGATAGGTATAAATTCATCAATTTTATTAAAATATCTTATATTGATTAACAGAACTACTGAAAATAGCCGTTTGGCTAGCTAAGGTCCATTAAATTTGTGTAAATACTAGAAGATTAAAAAAACTTTCCAATCCAGTGCTGGAACATTTGAATAGACACAAACTACCTAGAGATTGTGGGTAATGGCACTGTGAAAACAACCCACTTTCTCAAAATGAAAAATACTGTTAATCACATCTACCCAATAAAAGTAAACAGAATTTTATTTTGCAAAAGATAATTATATTTGACTTCATTTAAAACACCTATTGTTTATTAAGAACAATTATTAGATGATAGAATCTGCTTTCATTGAATAAAATCTTATTTACTCCAATTCCAAGATGTGCTTTGATAGTTAAACAGGACAGAAAATAAAACACAAAGAGGCTAAACAACTTTTTAAATAGCAACATGCGTAAATGAACAAACATAAAGGGCATGCTATAAAGATGAACTCTTTTTTGAATGCAGATATTAAAATATAAGTGGAATATCTTAATCTGTGATTTCCAATAAGGAAAGAACATAAAAAGATCTGTATGATACTTTAGGAGCCCATATTTCTTTCTGGAGGCAGATATTTTATCCAGCTAAGGGAATTCTGGTTGAAATTGTAACACAATACTGTGCTTGTTAACTGCTTCCATAGCTTACAGAACCATTAAGAAGCTCTGCCAGGGAGACATAATAAAGAACAAATGCTGCTTCTTAACCTTATTTTACATACATTCAAGTAATGGAATATGAGAAAGAGGAATTTTCTTTAAGATGGGTCCCAAAACCTAGGATTTTAAAAGATTTTTCTTTTCAAGAAATTAGCAAATAGACACCTTGAAGAATACATTTTAAGTAGTTGCTAGCATTCTGACTGCACCAGCCTACTGGATTTCTAAATCCCTGAATTCAATGAATTTAAAAAAAAAACTTATCGCTCCACACATGGTAGATATAATTAATATTAGCAAAAGTCCAAGCGCCATTACATTGAAGTAAAACTCACAGCTATATTATATTGGAATACTAAGAAAATCTAGGTTTTGTGGTTTTGAATTAAAGTTTGGCAAAAAACCTGAATCTTTAGCCTCTGAATTCAAGGGCAAAGATCATACATTATTCATCGTTGTAGCTCCAGAGTCTAGCAATGTACCTGGCACACATAAGAACTCAGTAAATGTCTGTTGCATGAGATGATGAGAATATAAAGCAGGAAAAGGACAAAGACCACCAAAGAGGCAGGTATTAACATTCCTAAAATTTATTTTAGAGGTAGCCAATATTTCTCAGGAAGATCTTCCATGTTTTCACAGACATTTAGGAGAAATGAGCAGCTTTATTTCAAAGAGTTCGTTTGTTTATTCTCTAAAGAAAATTATTATCCTTGATCTGTGGGACTGCAATTGGTTGCTGTGGGAATGATTATAGAACAAAACAAAACCATTATACTCTTTTGCAAGAGCAAATGAATATCAAGAGCAATTGAAATCTTAAACAAAGATGTTCTTCTCATGCAAATATTTTAATGATCGAACTACAGGGAGAGAAATAGTGAAACTTCTAGTCTTTGAGAAACTTGCTGGTGGGTTCGTAGATTTAGGAAAAGATGATTCTCCCCGCCACCAGAGTTGGCTTAAAACATGAATTTTCCAGGTCATTTTTCTTTCCAGACATTGAGACAGGAGCAAAAGTGAATTCTGTAATCAGCATTCTCCAGCTGCTTCATTTCAGGCAGGGTAAGGGCTTCCCTGCCTGTGTAGAGAATCGTGGACAAGGAGCTTGATCTCTCTTGCACTGTCCTGACAATACACTGCCCAAGGGAAGTCACTAAGGAAAAATGGATTCTCCACCCAGAGCGAAACCACTACCCAGCCACTACTGCTGCTGTTCCCATCTCCATCTCCATGGGACGTCTGCTGCAGCACATTAGCTGCAGTTAGCGTTATAATCTAACAAAGCATCTTTCCTCATCACTTGGTAAGTGATAACCATCTTGATGTCTTAAAATTATACTCAGGAAGAGGGAGACACAAAAAGCAAAACAGGCTCCTGTGCCCATTTTTTCTACAATCATTCTAAAACATTATGCTAGTAACAAGGATACCTGGATCAATAAGATACATTTCCTGCCCCCCAAGAAAGTGTGGATTCCAGTCGAGCCAACATAAAGCCAGGTAAAGCAATGAAGATTCTGCATTCCCTTACACCCTTTGAACTGAGCAGAGAACAAATTAAATCTGTCACAGGCACAGTGATAGGTACCTATGTCACTTTGCTCTTGGCCTACCACTCAAGCCTGCAGGTGGAGTCTCTCAGACTGACACTGGCATTTTCAAACAACTCAAAGTGGCCTTAGTTCCCTCTCTCAAGTGTTTAAAAGCAATAAAAAATATAAATATTCATCATAGTTTTGGAGGGGAAGCCCAGTGGTTGTCTTGATTCTTTATGATATACCCATTTAATAGTCAAATATAAAGTGTGTCCACTTATCCACTTATCTTTTTAATTTAAAAGGAGGAATTTTATATGTGAATATTTTAATAATCAAATGATATAGAAAGAAATAAAATATGACACAAATATATATTTTGCTTAAAATTGCTTGTTTTTTAATTAATAAAAATTAACTATTTTATTACAATCCTTGATGGTACCCAAATTTCAAGTATTGTTTATAACTTGAGTTCTCATGAAAAACCCAAATCTTTACTGTTCCACATTAGCATGACTTTAAGATGTACTATATCCTTCTCCCCCATAAAACCTTTTTCTTTTTTCAGATAGAAAAGCTACATAGAAAACACCATCTCTCCCACAGTATTAGATGAGAAACTCGCCGAGTGACTTCAGCCACGTCACTCATGACCCTGAAAATATCTTCTCAAACAACAGAGACGGACTAGATTCAAAGATTTTAAAGATCTTCAAATGTAGCTATGCAGCAGAAACTCTGACACTGGATTCAAACTTAAGGAATTTTAAGAAGGACTTTTCTTTCAAAAAAAAAAAAAAAATTGGAATTCCTGAGTTGTGACAAGGATCAGTGTGGAAGGGACAGCCAGAAACAGAAAAGGAAATCAACGCCCAGATGCACAGCAACATTCACTTTCTCCAACACCTAAGCTGAAAACTTCTATTCTCCTCTCGCCTTGGAAGATGACAAGGAGCTCAATTAATTACTGGGGGGCGGTTTAGAGACTAAGTTCTCCTACCTTACCTAATGCACTACCCTAACTGCTCTTAATACAGAAGGAGGCAGTATTTCACTGTTCATTAACTGTACTAATTACACTTTCTCCATCACTGCAGCCATGTCTGCACTCTGGAGTTACCGACCATGGATAGAGCAGAGGGGACCTCAGCACCTGGGTAGGGGTGGGGGTCACAACACATGGCCAGAGTGGGAAACTGGGCACCAGAATCTGACATTTACGATATCTACTTTAAAATGGACTTTTAAGTAATCAGATAAACATATTTCAGAGTGGGAGAGAAACTCTAAAAAGGTCCCCTAGTCTAATCGCCTATCTGGTATTGAGCTTCTGTCCTGTATCCAGTTCATTAAGCCATATGCCACTTGACATACTGTTCACTTTAGCAAAAATAAAAGCTGGGGCTAAAGCAAACAAAATAACAACGAAAAGCCCTCAGGCTAATGGAAATAAACCTAAGTAGGCAATGAGGCTGTGTGCTCCTGGTATTCTGAAATACGGCAAACTTCTGATTGAAAAGATACAGTTCCTATCTTTTCAAATCATTTAGTAACTTTGATAAGACATTAAGTTGCAGGAATGTGATGAAGATTTTTCATAAATAAAACAATGTTTTTAAAATCTTAAAGGTGTTACTTTCTATCATTTTTATCATTTAAATAGATTTGTGCAGCTTAATTGTTGTACTGAACAAGTTTTTCTTTCATTTTTGGGTCTTATATAAATGAGCTCGAGTCTGACTAGTGACCAGAGAGGAGGATACCTTGCCAGGACGTGGCTTCGCATTTAATCTTTAGAATTAGATGAGTAGGTAGACCCTGGCCTACAGTTTAAAATGCTAAGATTAGAAACAAATCAATACTAACCATCTGTTCTGAAAGTTAAGACTGGCTCTTTCTTTACACCTTCCACTTTCTTCAAACATCTGCTTCTCCCTCCTCTCTACTTTCCTAGCGCACAGTCAAGGGCAGAAGTCAGAGGCATTTACTGTTAGTTAGTTAAAAGAAGCAAGTTGGTGAGTTGTTGATTTTGAGCCCGACTAATAGAATCTATTTTTCTGTTTGACAAGGTTCAAATGGAGAATGGAGGGTTAGCCATAATTTTTTAGATATAAATTATAACTTGTTCCCCATCCTAAAACTTGCTAATTCATTTTCTCTTCCTCCTACTCCACTGCCCCCTCTCTGTCTCCTTCTCTTACTGCTGGAGATTGAACCCAGGGCTTCAAACGTGCTAAGCCAGCCCTAAACTTACTAATTTTTTTTTTTTAAAGAAATAAACAAGGGCATGAAGATAGAGGCTAGGTATAAAGATTCTTACTGAAAACAAAATAATTTCATTTGCCATTGTTATTGATCAAAAATATCTCCGACATTGAAAAACAAAAATAGAATTATATCAACCTGAAATTTGGACAATATGCCTTATTTGGGGTCATGTGACTACTCTGTGATCACCTAAGTAAAGTTAATGGCATAAAATTTGTTCACAATGAAAATTATTATGGGAGGAACTCAACCACTGGAGGTAACTATAGTGGCTAGAGCATGACCCAGACACCAAACCAAGTGAGTTCGTAGCCCAGGATCTGCCATTTACTGGCTGTTTGACTTTGAGAAAGTTAATTAGTTCTCCTGTGGCTCAGTATCTGTTCTATACCAGTGGTGGTGAGACAGTGGCATGTGTACTGCAGTGGGTTATCACTGAAAGCTCTAAAATGTTCGCTGTCACTATTCTGTATGTACAGTACCTACATGGAAAAACTGAGTTAACATATGTGATATACTTCAGAGAGTGCCTGGCCCATGGTAAGTTCACTATCTTTATTACCCTTGCAAAGCACTATGTGTATTGTGAAGCTCTGTAGAAAACGCAGGTATTATTATTATAGTATTAAAATGTTATCTACTTTAATACCAAAGAAGAAATGGAAAAAATATATATATTTTTAAAACTGGCAAGAAAAGAAGGAAGGGCCATTGGGAAGAAAGGAAGGTGGGGACAAGAAAGGAAGAAGAAGAGAAGAAAGAATTAAGTCAAGGGTCCTCATGAACCTCTGGCTGGAGTGTGGAGGACTGATGAATGCCTGCTATTAAGGAAACTTACTCAGCAAGTGAGAAATAATTAAGTTCTGATTATGCTGCATACATGACCTTTTCAGTGAAAACCAAATACTCCAATTGCTGCATCTGTGATGATTAAAGACTAATACTTCCCCAGGGATAGCCAAATCCACAAATTCACATAATGCCCTAATGCTCATACCCTTGTCTTTCATCCTTCCTCTACTCTCCAAGCATGGTGGTATGCCCAACAATCTTTTTTTTTTTTTTTTCAGATAGAATGAGAAAGTGTCCAACTGCAGTAAAGAAACTATGACAAGTAATAAAGCCACTCTCCTTTTTCAAATTTAAAAAGAAATACACAAATAAGCAAAACCATCCTTGTGATTTAGTGGAGCAACAGGCTTTCTGCATCCAAATGCTACCACATTGTGATAGCTGTGTTAAAATTCTCCCCAAAAGCTATTCTCAGAAGAAATATAAACGTAGATGCATTCATTCTTTTGGGTGCTTGCAGGTTTAGTAGCAGAGACAGGAAGCAATTTCCATGATTTGAGCATCTTTTTGGGGTCACCCAGTGCAGTCTCCTTAACACGTCATCATGAGACTTCAAGGGCGTGGTCACCTTTTCTACTTCATCTCTCAGCAGCATGGCTGTGATGTTGGAGTGAGAGCCACATAACACGCTGTGGCTCCCTGCATAAGCCAGGCTTCTCACTGCTATGATTTTGCATACCCACCTCCCTCACATAAAGTCTTGTATTTCTAGCAAGCAGATGTTCCCAAGGAAGACTCTCCTCAATACTGTCCCACTTCCAACATCCACTTATAGTTAGGGGTTGCTTCTTTCTATTCCTCCCAGGAGAGGGTCGAATCTTGCAGGACAGAGCTTATTTCTTGGGTCACTTTTTGTTCTCCAGTAAAAGTCTGTCAAACAATGAAAGCATTCAAACTGCTCTTCTTATAAACAAGCCAAGATCAGGGGAATTAAATAATGTGTCTAGGGGCATTAAAATTCATAGCAGAGAAACCATAATAGTTTCTACTCATCAATAAAAATGAGTTCTTTTCTACTTCTTTTGCTGGACTTTTTAACGGGGATTCAATTCCCAGAAATGACATTATATAGAAAACATGCAAAAATTCAGCAGCCACCATAATCACCCTCTGTCCTTAGCACCTGTTACCTTTTCCTAATTGCTTCCATAGAGTTCCTCTTTGGAAAAATGAGAAGGGAATATTACAGAAGGAAAAATAATTTATGAAAAGAAATGAATGTTAAGTGACTAACAGGTCAAGAGTACTGAGGTCTACAAAACAAGAGGCATTTCTATACTGAGTACAGAGAGCAAGAGGCTAGATGCCTCACGTATATTCGCCTCCGTTACAAACTCATGGTTACACACTAATCAACTCGTTTTAAACAAGAGAGCACCAAGACAAAGTGAAGTAAGCAGCTCAGGTTTAAGTTACATAGCTACTAACTAGTTGAGTCAATATGTGAACCATGCTTTCCCTGATTTCAAAGCCCTTTCCAGCATCAGCTATCGGGCCCCTCTAAGTATACATTTACCACTATGGCCCTAAAATTCTAACTTCATTTTAAAATCAAAATAAAACTGAAAACCCAGTGTCTTTTTCATTTCTCCTATAATTTTCTTTTGTAGTTGAAAGCTTACTTTGGAATTACAGACGCTTCAGGATTGTCTCCTGTGGCCTTTGAACTCTACGTGGGAGTAGGTGGAAGACATTTTGGACAATGTCCAGTTGTGGTCAAAAGTCAATTAGGAATGGTGAACCCATATGAGTCAAGGATTGAGAAATAGAAAACTAGAGTTATGTGAGATTCCCCCAAGATGAGTATAATTCTGGCAGGGAAAAAAAAAAAAAAAAAAAAAACAGAAAAGAAAAGAAAGAAAAAAGAGTCTCAAGCATGAAAGATAGAAATTTAAGATTGTCAGGCAAAGAAAGTCTGAGGTTTAAAAAAAAAAGTGGATGAAAGAACAAACATTAAAAATGTCTCAATAGAAATCATCTTTGAAACTTGAGAAATTGGCTGCACTCTGAGTTCCAATAACTACAGAAGTTCAGCAAGAATAAAAGACTATAAACACACAGACGTATATGCTGATTTTGGAGGTAATGTTGCTTCTAAGGTGAGCTGCTGTTTTTTGTGCATTTTTTGGTGCGTCCTACTAGATTTGTTTACAAGTTGCAGAATGGCAGCCAGCTGGGAAGGGACTCTTTGTACCTTTCTATCTTACTTGGCAAGGTTGGCCCTTAACTGTGGAATAAAGAAAGCATCTTCTCAGATTGCCAACTGGCAGGCCCATCTTTACTATAAAATCTACACTGGGAGTTTAATCAGCAGGTACTGTTGAGTTAAATCTGAGGGGTCTGCATTAAAATGCACTTGCTTCTGCACAGTCTAAAGATAATAACAGCCTATTTTCTGGGGAAAAAAGCCTGAAAATCAGGCTTCACTGCTGATAGTAGAGGTGGGGATGTGGACTGAGAAGAGTGGCTCTTTTAACAGAAAGACACTCTTTGTTCTGTTTGCTCCTGTTGCTGGTTTGAACAATTTTGATGACAACAAAGAGTCTCTCTGAACAGTAAATTTAGTTAGAAATTGATCCAGACACACACACTTTGGTTAATCATCTGCTGTGTGCCCAGTGGAAAGCTTGTTGCCACAAGGCCAGCAGCGTACAGAGGAGCCGAAACATTTCACCAGCAGCTGTTCTGATACGGCCTAGCACTAGCATGTAACAGGGCAAAACAGTAAGTGCTAACTGTGTTGGTCTAAACTAGAAAGATTTCTTTCTCTCTTTCATTATTATTATTATTATTATTATTATATTATTATTTTTATTTTTACTGGTTTCAGTAAATCCCTAGGGCTTCAGCCAATGACAAAAAGATTTCATGCTTTCATTAATTCTAAGAAATACATTTTCCCCCACAGTGTAAAATCTCTGAAATTGATGTGTACCTTCAAATTAATGACAAATTAGAATCATATCAGCAGTGTTAGTGTTTTCTTTTTCTTAGTAGTACATATTCAGGGTGGCTTAAAATTGATGCTGCCTACATTTGATGAAACAAGTAATAGCTACTAAGACTGTGGACCACTTGTACCAAGAACTCTGATAAATATTTACATGTCTTCATTTATTTTTAATGACGTTATAAAGTAAGTACTATGATCACTTCCCTTGTAGAGATGAACAAACTAAAATACAAAGTTATCTGTTTAGGGTGAAGAGCTTGAACCCGGTTTGAATCGGGGCACTGTGACTGCAGCCCCTGTGCACGTGGCCACTCTGCGATTCTATCCCCACTGTTGGCTCAATGAAGGCCCTGAGTGGGGGGCAAAAGGGTCAGGATCCAATATGAGAGGCAGAAGAACTCCTATATTCTTATGGAAGTGGTTAATGGCTCCCACCCCACCCCGAGACGAGAGTATCAGCAGATTCTGATTTAAAATAGTAAATTTAGCCGTACATTTCTCTCAACTTAGTTTTTTTTTTTTTTTTGGGGGGGGTACCGGGGGGTCGACCTCAGGACCTCGCACGCCAACAGGCACCCGTGCCGCTGAGCGATATCAGCGGCCCCTTTTTCATATGTGGGATCCGGTAGTCGAAGTCGGGCCCTCGCACTTGCAAGGCAGGCGCTTATGCCGCTGAGCCATCTCACCGGCCCCTCTCTCAACTTAGTTTATCCAGGCTAGATAGGAAAAAGCTGTTACTGCTTTTAATTTCATGAAATCATTCTTTCACTCTATTATATGAACCACCATAATCATTCAAAATTCAAAATAAAACAAAAATCTCTTATGGCTCATATGTCAAAAATACTTAAAAATGGAGGCCTTCCCTGGTCTATTCAGCTTTTCAAATTCACGTAAAAGATGAAAACAGAACTTTGTCACCTACCACTTTGCCTTTCAGGAAAATCAGAGAGACCTGGAAAAACCCAGTGCATTCAAAGCCTGGTCAAAAACAAAAACAACTCAAAACAAACAAAACGTGTGAGTGTGTGTATTGCTTAGCTTCTTACTGGTGTCTGTATAATGCTCTATAGCGTGTCTACCATCATGAGTTTACATATAAATTATAAACTATATGAAAGCAGATATGTCAAGTGGTTCTGCATTATGGATGCTCAGAGGTTTACAAAATGTTTACTAATGATGCCTTTGTGCCTAGAATATCCTCTGACAATGCAGCCACTTACACAGGAGCCTCTTTTTTTTTTTTTTGGCACCAGGAATTGAACTCAGGACCTTGCGCTTGCCTGGCAGGCACTGTGCCGCTGAGCTATATCCCCAGCCCCAGGAGCATTTTCCTAGGGAAAAAAGAAATGTTTTCTTTTGTGGTCACTGTTTTGATGACAGACAATTTTTGTTCTTTTGTAGAGAAAACAATGTTTACCATTGGGAATGGACATACTATCTTATTGAGAAAAGAAGTGCTTCCTTAGCATGTCACAAGAAAATCAGAGTTTTTCCAGGAGATAGTCATACAATACAAATTGGTAACCATGACATTTTCACAGTATTTTGATCTAGTTGAAGACTAAGGTTCCTAGGCTCTATAAGCAAAAATAGCAAAAAACAACCAATAAATGATTGAGGTAAGTTAAGATGCAGGGAAGAAGAATATGACCTGACTTGGTGGTTTTAGCAGAGTAGGCCAGTGACCTTGGGGGTAAAGTCATTCCTTTCTCATGTTCCTTACCTCTAGGATAAGAATACTAAGCCACATGTAAGATAAGAACTGAGGTCTACTCAGTTCTACACATTTAAAAAGATAATTTAAGCAATACTTTTGAATGTCTCTAGATGTCTCAGCACTATTTCGGTATACCCCCTCATTTATTAAGGAGATAGTATATCTTTTTTCCTTTACTTGTCTCACTAAAGCACTATGCAGTTTTATCGTATTCAACAAAGTTATAATACACATGCTGTAATAGAAAACAGACAGGACGCTGGTACCTGCAATGTTTCACATAAGAACCTCATTACTGTCAGCACAGCAAGGAAGTGTGGCTGGGTTTTGCAATGGGAAGGTATAATGCAAAGGTGTTCTTCAGGTGGGATTTCTGTGAACCACAGTTTCTTGTTTCTTTCCAATCACAGCAAAAAGATGGCTCAGAGTAGCTTTTATATATGGTTTTCAGGACAAGAGAGCTAGCACTGACAAATCTGAAATCAAATGTTTGATAACTGTCCCTGTTTGTGTAACTACCATGGCAGGGAGAATCATAGTTGAAAAAGTAACTTATAAGTGACTGGCAGAAACTTGGAGGAAATTTTGTTGTGGTGGTAACTGTTTAAAAGTGGGTTATTTTCTCAACTAAGACCACAGAATGTGGAAAAGTAAAATTACATGATATAGAATGGTGAACTTAGTGCAGTATCTCTATGAGAAACTGTCTTGAGAACCAAAATTGGGCACTAGTTTTATATCTTCTCTAACTTTATAGCATTTCCTGATAGTGACCACTGGGATGCCTGTGTGCTAAGGGTCTTGACCAATAGGAACAGGGAAACTCATCTACTCAACAGCATATTCAATCTATTTCTAGAAAAATGGGAAGTATGCATATAACTGAGAAGGTTGTTTCTGTATCATTCACATTAGAAAGCATTGTTGCAACAACACGCAGAAGTCAGAACTACACTTCTCAAAGTGCTATTTGTATATATAGGAAATGAACATCCAGTGTTCCTAAAAAGACCTACTTTGTGTTCCCCTAATCACTCTTCCTTTCCCCAGGTTCCACTTTTCCCATCTTATACATTGCTAATAGATTAATGTCCTAGGAAACTGCGTTGTAAATATACTCTGTATTACACTCATCATACCCTGAAAACACTTTTATCATAGGATTGATTATATCTTATAATTTTTTCATTGGTATTTATGTTTGTAAATTTCTTGAGAGTAGGAAGAACCTTAATACATATTTTTTACCTTATTATAAATACCTAATAATTTTAACATAAATGAGCATAATCACCTCTTTACAACAAAGCTTTCACTCCTTCCCTATACCAAGAAGTCCAGGCTTTTAGTTAGCATTTACTGAGTACCTTGTAATACACGCACATGTGGGCACACATACACACATTGTGTATCCTGGAGTTTATACACATGCATGCATATGCAACACACACACACACACTTCGTGTGTCCTGGAATTTATACATATATGCACATACACTACCTACATTTCATAGCAACACACTTTACAAAGGAGAAATTTATAGTTACAAAATAATGCAATGTTATAGCCACACGAAGTATGCAAGGCACAGTGCAAATCTGTCTGGGTTAAATACCATACCCTTTCCACCAAGAAACCACCTCAAACTCACCTTTATGTTAGTGAGAGCAGCACTGGAAGCTCAGTATCATTCCTGGCTTTCCCTATTTGTCTAATTTAATTTCACCTAACTCTCTCATAAATAGTTTGCTTCATCATAAGTCTACTAAGAACTACCTCTTCACAGGTCCTTTTAATTCAGAAACATTGCCTGGGTATCCTGTTCAAATGCAGATTCCAAGTCCGTAAGTCAAGGGAACTATCTAAAATTCTGCACTTCTACAAGTTACCAAGTGGTGTTGATGTGCTGGTTTGCCATCCCGACATTGAGTATGAAAAGTTCCAGAGCATCCTTTTCCTACTGTCTTTGATACTTCCCTTGACAGTGTGCTCTTCACTGCCTTTCTTGGCTGCACTGAGTATCACCCCTCTTCCATACCTCTCCCAGTTCTCAGAATTCTGGAAATTCACGGAATTCCAGAAACATGCCCTTAGTTCTTAGGATTAATTCCTTGGCATACTTTTGATTATTTTTGTATGTATATATTTGTCTCGGTCAACTAGACATCTTAGAAGTACTGCTTCTTGTACTTTTTCTTTTTCTCTTAGCATTCACCACGATACTACTGTTTAGTAGTGCAGGGGATAATTATTGGTTCATCTTCCTGGCTCAGAAGCCCTTTTCCATCCATACTTTCCCTTTCCCATCCAGGGTTCTCTGTCATTTGGAATTTGACTAGCAATAAAAATGTAGTCTCCTTCTTTAGGGGATCTATATATAAATAAAAATATGATAATATGATAAAAGATGATAAATAATCATGCCTTGTGTGTGTGTCTAGGACACATAGAAGTTGACCTGCATAGCAGAAAGACCAAAGTCAGCACAGAGAAGCATAGAAGATGCCAGTTCCAGGGAAGATGTCAAGAAAATGACACAGCCTTCCAGGTCCAGGTGACAGTTCTTAAAGCTCCCCTGTACTATTAGCCTTTGGCCCTATGATATACTAAGAGCTCTTTTGTTTTACATTAAGGAAGTCCCATGGCTGAAGTTCCTTAATCAACCTAAACTACAGTAGATAGGTTCTGTGTGTGTTTAGCTAATGATGACTGTGATGATACCTTGTCAATGGAATCTCAAATACAGTAGTCTATTTGCCAGGAAATGATGAAATGAAGATCATGCTGTGTCACACATTACCCTAAATCAATGACATATTTTAATTGTAGTAGTCAGAGTACTTACCTAAAATGTTCTTTTTAAATGGAGGCTCCCAGAACCCATGACTGACCTACTGAATCATCATTTCTGGGGTTGAGACCAGGAATCAGAATTTTAAGTAGGCTTCTAAAATAATGCTGAAGCACTAACCTAAGATTTTGTTTAACATGATCTGCACATATTATTCTGATTTAGTCTAAAGTTTCGCCAACCTAATGCATTGACTTTGACAGCCATACCAGCTTATGGATGTAGAAGGGCTTTATTCTCTGCCTTGTAGATGTTATTCTTAACTTGTGACTACTTAAATTCTAGTAGGAATATTTTTGTGCATATCAGAAACTGAAAACCTAAAGTGTTTATAAAGACCTTCAGAGATGGGGTTAAACTAATTTCTCAAGCTCTTTCTTCTAGCTGTCACTGAATCCAGTGAAGGGGTCCAATGGCCTTTGCAATAAAGGAGGTCCCTTGTAGGATCTAATTATACTATGCTGTGAGGGTAACCTGCTTTCTCCTATTTTGACCTCAGGATCAGTGCAAACAGCTCTCATGCTTTTAACCTCAGTTTTAGTCTTAGAATCAGAGTGACAAATTTGGCTTCACACATCTTCAGTGGTCCAAGCAAACCTTAATACACAGTGATTATGCCAAAATAATTAGGTGTTCAAAAATAATATGAGTCTTCTTTCCTCCATTTTCTTCACTGAAAACCAGTTAAAATGCATTCAAATTTATATGGAAGTTGATAAGAAAAAAATCCTCCAAACTGTTGCTCTGAAATATTATGCAGAGGCCTTAATTTTATTATCATAAATGAGAATGGCATTTAAATATCTCCTTCATGGCTGTTAAGGCACAGTAGAGTCAATGCATGCCCAGGGTGCTGTAATCACAGACCATCGTCATGATCAATGGTAAAGACTCAGTGTGGGCTATCATGTCAACGGCTAAGGCTACTGGGGGAGTTGTTAAATGAGAGGCTTGCCAGCATGGAGTTCACAACTATTTTTGAGGAGCACTTGTGAGTCTAATGGCTAAATGAGGGTTATTAGAGCTTTCCATATAGCATTTCTTGAGAAATTCCATATTTAAAGGAGACCAGTTATTGCGTTCAATGTACACAGCTGAAATTACTTGACTCATGCAAACACATTATTATGAATGTTGGAAAGCTATACTGGTGGTAGTTAACAGCTTAATAAGAAATTGAGTTGTCACATTTTTATCTTTTTGTTACCCATTATATTACTCATAGTAACAAATAAAGAATTAGAGCAGGGCCATAAAGAGAATATCACACAGCAAAATAGTAAGAATCATAATAACAATGAACATTGGGTTGGGGCTGTAAAAATTCTCGTTGGTGAAAACTGACACTTAACTCTTTTATGTTACCCTGGGTAATAGTCATCATTTACCTCGTCTTCTGTGCTAAAATTAAGTTTGCGAATTCATGCCCCAAACTAGAAACTACAGAAATGTTCTAAAAGGTGTTACATAATTTTAAAAGACCAATCATGATCCTGAGGAAGAGGAAGAAAAAAATAGAAGTAGAGCATTTGAGAAAATAAGACAATCCACAATCCAGTTTTGAATTTCTCAAAACTGAAACAGTTTCCTGAATGCTTTAAACAGAAGAAAGTCAGCAATAATTAAAGAACTGGTTTCACTATTGTTTCCCATTTCTGTGGAATACCAAAAATATCCAGTTTGGCAAATTCCTGCTTAAAAAATGGCACAATATTCAAATACGCGCATACACACACATACACGCAAAGACTTCATTTTCATAACACAAAGACTTCATCAAAAATTCACAAAGAATCTTTAAGGATTCTGATATTTTAAGATAGTATTCAATTCTGCACTTCTTCAGAAATAGTTAACTTTCTGGAAAAGCAGTACCACCTTAAAATCAGTGCTAATATTATTTTAGACTGAAAAGTAAAATTCTGTCTATGTATTCATTAATTATAGAATTTTTGAGCCATGTAAAACAAAGAGTATTGAGAAATCTACTTATTCCTGTAATCTTTTTCAATGACAAATCTCACCATGAATCAATGTATTTGGCAGCTGTATTATATATCGTGAAGCTCACCAATTCAGAGCGTTTTATGAACTTAAAGCCAAAACGATAAAACGATCTCATTAAACAACATTGAACAAACATAAAATAACACCTCTAAAAATGCAACTACTATATTAAGAAATGCAACAAACATTTTTACGTTGGTGCATATTAGAAATTTTTATATCATATTCTCAGTCATATTTAAATGAAAAAGCACTGATGTTAGTTTCCAAGACTATGATATAAAAAAAGAGGGCAGCAACTCCTGAAAGTCCTGTACAGTATAAATGTAATGAATTACCTCATATTCCTGGGAAAACTTCAAGTTGTCATTTGCTTTCAACCTTTCAATGTGATCAGCAAGTTCCAAGATAGGTATTGGGGGATGGCTAGCCATACCTATTAAAAGAGGAAAGAAATACATTTGAAAACAAATGAAAATGATGCAAACTCTTCCAAAATATAGAGAACAGTGTAGTTAGAAATGGCCTGAAAATATGTGAGTAGTAAAGATGTTTTAGGTGAGGAAGCAGGCAGATAGTTTGGTTACTCAAAGCAGGACATGCTCTGTAGGGGTAGATTTTGTGGCCAAATAGAAAAATCACCAAGCATAATCCCCAAACTAACTCTTTCTAGTATAGAAGAAAATGTTATTGTGGTATGAAACAATGAGGTTAGCTAGTGGGGAAAACTGAGAGTCAGGTTTGATGTCAACTTCTGCTTTGAGTAATGACTATTATGTCATCTCAAACTCCTTCTCCTGCACTGTGTGAAATGGAAATTGTGTGGAATTTAATGGTATAAAGTGAACTAAGAAAACAGACATTTAGAAAAGCCTAAAAGGAAAAGAGTAGTAGCTTGATAGCAAACATAAAGTGACTTATGCATAAGTAAGGAAAACTAACTTGAAGAATGAAGGTTACCAGGGTAACCGGAATCATCTGAACCTGCAAGGGAAATGATGGAGTGAATAAAATAAAAGAGTGAATTTGTTTAAAACGATGAAATGGATATCCTGATGTACTTTCGGAAGGATAGTAAAAACTGTGGCAAGTTTTTGCAGGATCCACCATATGTGGTAACTAGATTAACCGATTAAGATTGCTTTACGATTTCACAAACCTGTAGGTGACTGACATTCACATGCAAACATGGGCACAAAAAATGACATGCACCACAGCTCACTGACGATAATCACTGACAACACACCAGACAGCAAACTCAACTTCAAAAATGTTTCCACGAGTAGCAGATTGTAGACGTTGGGGTTGCAGCCTTCTCCTGGACATTTACAAATGACCACAGTAACAACCTAACGGTATTTCCCACCAGGTCCCATCATTCAACCCCCAGTAAACCTACAATCTACTTCAGGTGTAAGCATCTTTGTCCACTAATGGAAAATGAATTCAGGGAAGTGATCACATGGTGAAAGGACTAGGAAGGGAAAAAGGTGGAGAAAGAAAAGAAAGCAGAGACTGGGCTGACACATGGTAGTTCAGTGTGCCAGCTGAAGATGTATTGATTTCATAGACATTGTTAAAAATAATCCACTGTTAATTTTGGTAATTCTTTTATCTGTTTTCTCACTTTCCATAGGATTTGTATTTTCATTTTGATTAATTCTGCAAAATAATTATGAGAAAGCATTGCTGACTCATATCTTAGAATTACAAATTTCAGCTGGCTAGAGAAATCTGAACTAGCATGCCCCCCAGGGAAGCCTCTGAAGTAGACACATTTATTTATTTATTTTTTGTGGGTACCGGGGGTCGACCTCAGGACCTCGCGCGCCAGCAGGCACCTGTGTTGCTGAGCAATATCACCGGCCCTTTTCTCGTATGTGGGTTCCGGGAGTCAAACTCGGGCCCTCGCGCTTGCCAGGCAGGCGCTTATGCCGCTGAGCTATCTCACCAGCCCTGAAGTAGAAACATTTAGAGGGCGGAACTCAAACTGAAATCCTTGTTGACACTGTGCTGTCAGGGCAACCCCTTGGAGGATGTAGGCTCTGGAGGGATGACCATTAAATCCACATGACATGTGATTAGTTTATGGGCATTTTAGAAATTGTGCCATTATTGGACTTCGTCCAATAAGTTCCTTTATCTCAAATGCCAAATTATCAGTGGTTCTGGCAAATTAAGTAAAAAGCTACTTTGCATCTTCAAGACTGTCATTTAGCACAGTGTTGTGAATTGTGTTGGTTTAGTATCAATGGCTGTGAAGGTCTGCTTTCAGTCAGTTGAAACCTTAGTGGAGGTCCAATAAAAATGAGTTGGTTACAAAGAGAATCTCTTTGTTGGTGATTTAATTATACATTTGGGCCAAAATTTTGGAGCTCTTTCTAAAACTTTTTTGTATAGATGGTAGAATTGAACTAATTTCCATTCTGTGGCGGAAGTGGGTGGGTGACAGTGACCTGATAATTAAAGTGATCTTATCCAGCTGAGGCGCTCCCCAGTAAAAAGAATGGAAATGCAGAGGCACAGGAGACATTAGGCTTATCTGGAAATGGAATGGACTGATGTGGACATCATTACAGTGCTTTAACAGAGAAAATAATAGAGACAAAGATGTTTAGACCTTTTCGAGCGAATCGTGGGAGAGAGTTATTATCATATATGGACTGAGTGGTGGTTTGGCTAGAGAGGGAGGACACAGAGCCAATCAGGGAGGCGTAGGGGACTGAATTACTGCTCAAAGCTGCAAAAAGTAAAGCCAGTTGGAGATGGGAAAAGTATTAGTATAGCAGCAGTAGAAGACCATAATAAACAACCAAAGATGTGATCAACATATTTACTTTGGGCATGCACTGGCACGTGGTTTGGAAGTATTATTTGGAAGTTAATTACAGAGAAGTCCAAGCAAATCTGTGCTTATTCTTTCTAAATCAGAATATATACCACAAGCAAAGATACCACAGCATGATAAAATCATTATTTAAGGCTTGCCAATATGTACCATATTGCATCAAATTTCTAGGAAAAGTAAAAATGGCAGAATGGATGTTTCACTAAAATGGGAGAACTTGTGCGAATTGAATGGCACAGGAGACAGAATCCTGGCCCAGATTACTGCACGTGAGTTTACGTCTGGCTCTATGAAGAGGGACAAATCAATTATAATTGAGCGCCTCGATTTCTTCATCTGTAAAATAAAAGTACAGAACTGGATAAATTCTGGAGTGACTCCCTTTTTCACAACTCTCCTTTCTACCACACAGTGACAGGATTTCTGAACAGATAACAGTCTATTGGATATGGTTCGTACATAAAGCTTTTAAAACTTACAGCAACTTTTATTGAGGGATGGGGAACATTTTCTTTTTACAAAACAAGAAACTGTTATGCACTTGAATTGTCTACCTTTTGAATTAGCTAAGCTTAATGGAAACTTTAAGCTTGTCAAATGTGGGTACAGTAGATTATGTTACACTACGTATTTGCAAAGACTGAATGAACATAAAAATTATGCTAAGTAATAAACCTGGAGAAAAACTAATCTGAAACTCCTTAGCTCATATTAGAAAACAATCACCAAGGACTCAAAATAATGTTGTATAATGTTGCAGAAACTTTTCTATTACCCAGTGTTGAGAAAAGGATATGATATCATCAAATACAATATCTTCTAAATGAAAAAAAGGAGACACTAAAAAAAATAAGAATACTAAGTTGCTCTCACTGTACTATCTTTTCAGTCTTTTGTCTAGCAACCTGGCCAGTGCTCATCGTGTAGAAATTAATTTATTTTTAGGAGAACAGCATTTTTCACACTTGAATCTGAGATACTTTAAAACTGCTTTTTGTAGGCTGTGTACCAGATCAATTCAGACTATCTGGATGTAGAAGCCAGAAACTGATATTTTAAAAATTCCATAGCAATGGCTCTCAATCCTATGTGTGCTCATGATGGAAACAGAGGGTAGCCTGTGACTCCTTTGATTTTCTATTTAATAATCATATCAGGATTTAGGAGAATGAGATGATCTTTTCCCTGGTGATAGCCCTGAATCCTGACTCCTCACTAGCAAGTGTTAGTTCTTTAGCTATTATTAGCAGCAAAGAACTTGAAGCACTATTAACTGATGAAGACTTGCTTGAGCCATGACCTCATCAATTCAAAGACACAGATGCATGGTGCAAATGCATTTTTAATTAGTTATTTTGTACATTTTAGATACGATCACATTCATCCTAGGAATTGTACCTGCACATATACATCTTGATTCTTTTTCTCCTATTCCCCTCCCCTCCCTTCCATCCTTCTTCCCCTCCTTATTTACAAAAGCTTTGTTTCCCTTTATTCTTTCTTTTCTCTTCCCTTCCTTCCTTTTCCCCTCCCCTCCTAGTTCCCCTTCTCATTTCAACATTTTCTTCCTATTTCACAATATCTATATGTTTTGGTCCTTATTTACACTTTCAGGTTCTCACACCAGAGAAATAATGTGATATTTACACGTGTTTCCAATTTGTTTCACTTAAGAGTATGGTCTCAGTGTGCACCCATTTAGCTAGAAATGTCTCAAGTTTATCCTTCTTCGTGGCAGAGTATTACTCCATTGTATAAAACCCCCCCACATCTTCTTTATCCATTCCTAGGTTGATAGGCATTTGGGCTGCTTCCAAGATTTAGCTATTACAAACTGTGCCGCTATAAACACAGGTGTGCATATATCGCTGTGGTATGATGCTTTTAATTCTTTTGGGAAGATACCAAAAAGGGGAACAGCTGTGTCAAATGGAACCTCTAGTTTTAGGTTTTTTTTTTTCTGAGGAATCACCACACTGATTTCCACAGTGGTTGCACTTTCTCCACCAACAGTAGAGAAGGATTCCTTTCTCCCTACAGCCCCACCAGCATTTGTTATTGGTTGACTTCTTGATAAGAGCATTTTGAAGGCACATTCTGAATCTGAGCAGAATGTTCATACTGAAGCTGTGCTATCCAGAATATACAATTTCAACCTGACAAACAACAAATGCAGTCACTGAAATCTGCCTTAGGCTGCAGGAAAAAAACAAAACAAAACAAAACATGATGACTGCTTTTAACATGGCACACATTTGTGATGGTAAGGTCACGGCAGCTTCCTCACAAGAAGGAAAACTTTAAAAACATGGTCTTTTCAGCTGAGAGCTATCTCAGTTATAACTTAGTCTACCAATTTCATTTTATGCAAGAAAATTCTAAAGCCTGAAAATATTAGATGGCATGTGCATGCTACCTGAGATAGGAAATAGCAAAAATGTTAACATGTGGTTTGGGTACCTCTCTACAGTACTATTTCTAGAATGGTAGTTTTGATCCTCTAAAGCAGGGCCAGTTTCAGTGGCCAAAGGGATGGGGCTTGTAAGCTAAATAACCAAAAAGGTTAGGTGTTGTAGACTAAACACTTTGACAAAGAAATACACTCATCCTCTTGCCTTGGAACAAGCAGACTTATAGCACTGTCTTTTGGTTCGCTACTTTTGATAGAGGCTCAGGAAAGACAAATATTTGTCTTTTACCTGAAAGTTAACAATAAGCATGTGATAAATGACAATTAATGCTCAGTCTCAAAGTCAGAATCATCCTGAGGGCTGGGGTGGGGAGGTGGGGACTGTGCAGAAGGGAAGCTATTGGGCTCTAGCACTTCCTCTGCCAAGTGGCAATGCAAAGTCAACAGGGCCAGACTTGTCAGGTTTCATCTAGATCGTTATGTGACATCTCCCAGCTTTTATTTATTTTATTTTATTTTATTTTATGTGGGTACTGGGAGTCAAACTCAGGACCTTGCTCTTGCCAGGCAGGCGCTTATGCCGCTGAGCCATCTCACCGGCCCCACCAGCTTTCAATGTTGAATCAACTTTTCTTGATGTCCAGTGGACTAGATAGAGTCCTCTGTTCAAAATAACAAAATATTACCTTTGTACCTATTGGAATTAACATCAAAGAAAGCCGAGGGACAAACTGCCTGCTTGCATAAAGGCAATGGACAAGATCCTGAGATTTGTGCCAGAGATGTAAAGGTGGGTATTTTTTGCACTGGTTCATCCTCTAAGGCTTCATTTATCTTCCCTTCTCCATAGCCCAAGCCCATTCATTTTACCAATTAGGAAAATGAAAATTAGAGGAGTTAAATGAATTGATCAAGAACATAATTATCTTCAGGGGATCTGGCCACAGGCCTTGTCACTTCTGATTTAGAGCATTTCTCATTATGCCATGCTGTCTCTCAAATCATTTGCTTGGAAGAGTGATGACATGTGCATAAACTGGGCCAGTGAGACTGGGCCACTGTTATGGTTTGTATCTACATGTCCCCCTAAAACCTCATGGGTCATAGGGGTTTTTCGCAGGTGGCTGAATCTAGAGTGTGTGATTGATTCCTAGTGCAATGCCAGGATTAAGGGTGCTGGGATTAAGGGTGGATGATTGCTGGATCAGTCACGGATTTGGATTGGCACCGCCTTAGTACCGGTAGAGTGGATACAACATAAGGGAAATGCTCTCTCTCTTGCTGCTTTTGCTGCCTTCCGCCACCATGAACTGCAGCCCCTCTGCCATGTGCCACACTGCCTTGGAGCCAATCAATTATGGCTTTACAAACCTCTACTAACTGTGAGCTAAATAAACTTTTCCTCCTCTAACATTAGATGTCAGGTATTTTGTCTCAGCAATGAGAAAAGTAACTAAAACAGCCACCTATGTAAAAACACAAAGATCATAAGCCATCCTCCATTTAAGACAATGTGAACTGATACTATAATAACTTCATTTAGAATATTTCTCTTTACATAGTGGGAGACAGGATGAGGACATTCATATTCACATCTCTATTTTTTAATTACTTCTTGCCAAAACATTGTTTCAAGAAAACATGAACTAAAGGTACAAATTCAAAATATTAAAAATAACAGTTGCTATTTGGCAGATGACTTTTTAAAAATTTTGCTTGTCAAATGTTCTTACTGTATTTTATTAAATTATTTAGAGTATGCTTGAAACAATTTTAGTATGCACACAGAAACGTTTATCAAATACAGGTTGAATATTCCTAATCTGGAAAGCCAACATCCGAAATACTCCCAAATCTGAAATGTTTTGAGCGCTGAGAACAGTGTGATCATGCACCAAAGAGAAGCTAATCTGTTCATCAAGTTAAAGGCAACAGCTTTGTCAAAACTGTACATAATTGATGTAACAGTGAGAGAGAAAGAGACTCGGTTCACTACCGTACTGTTACCGTAGCATGTACACTACTTAGGACACCATGAAAAAGATACAGATATTCTACTAGGTTTATAATTTGTCTCACAAACTAATAATAAAGATAACAAGAATATTGATTTATAAGGTATAATTGCTTCTTGGTAAAACAATAATGACAATTTCATGTGATCCATGATTGGGATCATCATTAAGTAAAATTTTCTCTAATGGTACTTCCTGTGGTAAGCACTGAAGGGCGTAATTAAAATTCATTTTCAAAGTAGAATTTCTTAAAATGCAGAATTTGAACAAACCATGGAATTTAATATTTCGATCCCATGAATTAGGGTTTTCAAAAAATATATATAAAAGATTTTTCACTTAGGTTGTGTGCCCACATTTCTTATGGCAAAAAAAATATGAAAAATAACATAAAAAATGGATTTTGGTAGTGCTGATCAAATTAATAGCATTAATGGATCAAAGGAGAGGCTTCAGAACTTTCGAAGCTGACTCTATTGCAGTGCAGACATTTCTGCTGCTGATATCACTATTTCTGATCTGTTAACTTTTTACGAGTTTATTTTTATTTTTCACAGCCCATCAATCACTCACCATCCATATATGCCTTAGGGCAAAACATATTAAGGTCAACTACAGAATGAAAAAGCCACTTTTATGTTGTGACATCTGATGATGAATTCTTAAATCTCTTTTTCAAAAAGGTGCGAGTACAAACGCCATAGTTTTGTTTTTGTTCAGAGGTCTTTTCTGGGGGCCTGGGGTGTGAGTAGGGCAGCAGATCCTGGAAGATGGCACACACAAGCACAAAGAAAGGCAGTGTCTGACAATCCATGCGACACTGTCAGCTCTATTCTGTCTTACTCCTTTCTTCTTTGTACCGAAAAGAAAGCTGGTTTCTCTAAAACACTGAACTTCTAAAATCGCTTTGTTGGGAAGAAGTATAAATATGAAGAAGTATAAATATATCCATAATTAATTTGACTTCTTTATACACCATCACCTACTGAAAATATTGTATTTAACTTCATCATAAACATAATATATATGAACAGAGGCCACGGACCAGAGAAATTAAATCTTCACTATAGGATTTTCACAGTATTTAAAAATATATGTCATATGTGTCTACCCTAAAATGGTACATGTGTCCATGCTAGGGCCCTGACAGGTGTCTAGCACACAGAAATAGCAACAATGGTGTGGACAGATGAGGGTTTGGTGCTGGTTATTAGAGAACCACCTCCAACAGCAAAGTACGGGAAACAGTGGCCATTACTAAGGAGGAGTCAATGTATTCTGAAATCTGCAGAACAGAATACCATTAATGCCATCAGACATCTAGAAGGAGGTAAAATCTAGAAAAATAACTTGGGAAAATCCAGTTTTATACAATTAAATCTAAAACAGCAAATTGTGTATATATTCAACAATCTATCCACACACTAGCTTTTGTCACTTCAAGAACTATACACATAAATTTCAAAAATCTAGAAGGACATGTATGTATAGAGTTGCATAAGGTATATGGATAAGACTAGAGTAGTGATAGAAAATCTTTTCCTGTTTATTTTATATGTATTAAGAAAAAGAAGAAAAATTAAATGTGATGTGATAAAGAAAATTCTTCTCTAAATGTGCCATTTGCTTTTCTAAAATTATTTTAAAAATTCAGACATATTAAAAATTTAAATAATATAATGAACACCTGCATAGTCACAGCCAATATACAACTCTTAAAAAGGTTTATTGACATGTTCTTTTGTAATAAAAAAAAAAAAGACATAGTGGGAGGGGGCACTAAAATTAACTCAAGGTTTTTTTAAAAAACAATAAAAGAAAAACCGTCCCTCCAACCCAGGATAAGGAACACCATGGCTTATGTCTAATGGGCAACCTGTCAACCCTCCCGAACACATACTTAGTTTTTGCTGTCCACAATGACGAGTGAAGCTGAATAAAAGTTTCTTTTAAAAGCTTCTTTAAGAAGTGAATATTTTCTTTCCTTCATCCATAGAACTTAAAGATTTGTAAAACTGGATCAGCAGATACTTCTAGTAAAATCCTACACTATGTCTCTTCTCTACTAATTTTTCCCAATGTATTCATGCTCTGAGATGACACACCTAACTATGATACTAAGCTGTATACTTGGGTCTCCATTTTGATTTTTGTAAAGTTATTGGTGACACTAGCAATGCTTCTCCAATTACCTAGTCCACGCCAGTTCTGACGGATCCTCTACACTGACAACGGATGACTTATTCATTTAAACCATTATTCTCTTAGGAGATAAGATAGTTTAGGTTCTCTCAACTATAGCTTGGCTGTATCCTGCTGTCTGACTCTTGCTAAGACAGATCTACACTCACGGACAATATCCTCAAGCAGAGGCACTTGCCATTGTGAAAGCTGGAGCCTCCTGACCTTGTCGGATGCTGGAACACAGCATTTAGCTCAGAGGAACTTAATTCTTGCCCAGAATTTTGCAGGTATACTAAAGCATATTTCTCCCCATATCCCTAACTGCATAAATTTAGATGGTTAAACTAAAAACAATAGGTGTCTCTGTCTTCTATTTGTGTTTTAGCTGAATACCAATGGACAGACATATTCCTGACCAAAATATGCTTGTGGTACTGTTAAGCTGTAAGAATATTGTCAGAGGACATTTGGAACATTGGGCAAATTGAGAAAGAAGATCTAACTCCTTAAACATACACTCTCAACCAAGAATAAATAACTTTGAATAAGTGAATCTTTCATTCACATTTTTTAAGGAAAGTAGAATTTCTGCAATCAGCAAACTAAGCAATGTGCTTCCTTTGCCATCTGAAAGGTTGGCTGCACTTCAGATGGCAATGTTTGTTTGGTATTTTATCATTCACAACAGACTCATCAGGAATGGGAATCAATTTGCTTTCATTGGCAAGTTTTGTTCTGGTGCTGGTATATAAATTACGAGTTTCTTACTTCATCAAGAGACTCTACGTGAATACATGGAATATAACGTCCCTATTTATGCATAGCATTATTAAATATTCTCAACTGTTACGATGCTTGGGGATAAGTAATTACATAGTCATAGATCTGATATATATAAAATATTTCACACAGTGAAATATAAATAATTTAAAGTATAAAACTTAAGTAGAATCAAAGCACTAGCTATATAGCAACTGAAAAAAAGATCACTTTATTTTGTCACTCAAAACCCTTGATACTTTATGAATAAGAAGAAAAAAATCACAGAAAGGTTACTTGGTTAACAATCCCACCTTCTGCTCTTATCCTAGTGGCAAATAATTAAAGTAATCCACAGTCACTGTCTGGAATCCATGCTAGGTGAAGCAAATGGTCACATCTCTGTGAATTTCACATTAACTGCTGAGTTTATTTCCTTTGTAAACTGGTCAAATTTTCAGGACAGCAGGCCACACCATAGGGCTTGGGAGGAAAAGAGAGTACTTCAACAAATCAAGCTTAAGTGGATCGCTCATCACAGACAGAGGGCACAACACAATGCTTCCCAAGTGCGCAGCTGTGTTAGGACCTTAGGATAATTTCTCCTTTTCTAGTCTTTTCCTCTACTATAACTCCTTTCTCCTCTTTTATTCATTTGTTCACTTTATTCCATTATCCATTTGGTGATAAGTAGCCTCTTCTTACATATTTCTGTCCCATTTTAGTTCTGTAAAATCATTAGTGATTTTAGTGATCATTAGTGGAGTGCCACTTTGATTATAACATTCATTTTCCTTTCCAGTGATTTATTTGAATTTAACATGTTCTCTCTATAAATAGATCTAGCATTCCCCCATACATTAGGAAAAGAAATTCTTCATTATTGGGTTTTCCATATTTGAAAAATTACCCATCAAACTGAGAAGTACTTGAAGACAGAAATCCCTTGGAAAAGTCATTCCTATTCAGTCGCTAACATTCACCTTTGCCCTGTTACAATCTTTTCTACATAGTTCCCATCCACGCTTCCCATTTATGCCTGCAAGCTTTGTCTGTTGTTACTGCAGGAGGTGAGGGGTCGCAGTTCGATTGGCTCTTTTGGGGCTACATTCCCTTCCCACTCAGCTCCGTGACTGTGCTTCTGCTCTGCTGGAAGACCAAGGTTCCAACACAGACTGTTTAATACAGAAATACTGCAGTGCAGCCCAGCAAGGACCACTGACAACCACCATCATCCTCTACTGTTTCTCAAATGTGATGCAGCAGGTGATGAGGCAAGGCAGGCAAAGGATCACACTGAACATAACTGCTCTGGCATTTTGGTCTTTTATACATTGAGTTACCCATATGAAAAATACACGAATTTCTGGGCCCTTTAGTAAGAAGTTGGCTTTAGCTTGAATTAGTCCGTATACTCTTATTTGGAAGTGTGGTAAACCAGCCGGATTTACTATTGAACATTACTGCATATTAAGGTGCTTAAAGGCGCCTCGAGAAGATAATTCAGCATGGAGCATCCAGGAACTACAGTGACCCCAGAGAACGACTTGAGCTTGTTCAACTTTCATGCACAAGTTCACGGGGTTCTTTTTCAGCCTTTAAAAGTGTATACAAAGATATTTGGTTACGTGAAAATTTATTCTACCTTTTATAGTTGTGAAGGTAATTTTGCCTGCTGAAAACCAAATTTAAAATGTCTAACATCATTTGAACAATAATTTTTTTTTAAACCCACCACCATGATTGTATAGTATAGCCACTTTAAAAATGCTGAGCATTTCATTCAGTTCAACGCTTGTTACCATGACAAATTTATGTGTAAAAGAGACAATATGATAAACATAATAAATTATGTATTTCCAATTATAAACAATTCACTCAGAATGGGTAGTTTAATAAATCTATAGTGTATCATACAGGGAGTTAGAACATTCATTTAACATTAAAGAAACTTGCCAAAAATCTGGCACACAAAACTACAAGCAAATTTTTATCTGAGATTTCTTATATCAGCTCTTTACCATGTTCATTATCATAAGTTATTAAGGCAGTGTCACTCAGCTGTGTAATTTTAGCTCCACTTATCATTTGTTACTTGCCAATCACTTGGTATGAACAAACTTTGGTTGAAAGAAAGCAAAAGAGATTTAGACTTGGAGTACCAATATACAAAATCCCCTCTGGAAGAAGTGATTTTCCTCTGTTGAAGCACTTAATGTTCCTTAAGAAAAATACATTTTTTAATATCTCAGTCCCTTCAAGTGTCTCCCCAGTAAGAAATCTGAATTGGTGACATATAGCGTAAGTAAAATTTAAAAATGTGATTTTGCCTCTTTTCCTTTTCTTCTCTTCTTTCCTGTGTCTTCCCTTTCTTCTCTCTATCCCCTTTTTCAAAGTTTCGGAAAACCATAAACACAAACAAATAGGAAACTATAGAACAAAGCTATGCTTTCCCAATGGGATGAATGATGCATACAGTCATCCTTTTATTCATGCATTTGCTTTATGAGGAAGTAAAATCTCTCCAAATCGATGTCACTGAAAATAATGAACTGTGTTAAATCCATAAAAATGGCAAATATTTTCACAAAGACCATAGTTCTTCCAAAATTTGAAGAAGAATTACATGCCTTTCTTTTCCCTACCCCACTTCAGAGTTGCATAAAGAACTTAATTTTCTTTCAGACTTATGCTTGGATGAGCCTTGACAGTATTAAAATAGAACAACAGGATGAAAAAAATGATACAAAACAAGCCGAAATATTAATCTCTCAAGACACTATCAACTGGGCCCTTAAACTGCGAGAGAAGGCTGCACTGGGGACAGATGGGTCACGCCTCTTACCTGGTGTCTGAAAGTTAAGGCGCCTCAGTTCTACGGGGTCTGTCGGATGGTGAGAAGGAACCTCCTTACTGTTCGGGATACTGCTCTTTCTAGACTCAGACTCTGCCCTCTTCCTATTGGGAGAAAATTAAAATTTAAGAATTGAAACACATATATAAAAAGAATTAAAACATACTTTAAAAAAAAACAGCCATCATCTTCAACCCTCCAGTGTTCAGTTTCAAAACATTTTAATCACCTAGGTTTATGATCTTGTACAGGGTGGTTTTCCTCTCTCGGCCTACGGTAGTTCTTCAGGTCTAAAATTTTTATGTAAGTGGATGATCTTAAAGTCTTCCTTCAGCTCTAGAGTTAAATAATTCATATCTTTGTCTCTTGGCTCTAAAGGGGTGTTGGTAAGGTGTGCACACACCCTTGTTCAGCAATTCTCTCTTATCTACTGGTTCTACTTGTGTAGAGTAGGATGGTGTGCTCCTAGTAGCTGATTCTAATATTGTTGTTAACAAAGAGATTACCTGTCCTCAAGCTGAATGGCTATTTCTGTCCCTTTCTTCTTTTTAAGAATATATAACTAGTGACTATAGGATGCAGATACACTGAATTTTCCCATGAGACAAGTAATACTTCTAAGGTATTAAGCTATCTTTATACCTACAAGGAGAATTGGGGCCACACAAGACCAACATCTCTTTCCTCTTTCAAATTGGAAGGAAAAAAAAAAAAAGAGTGTTGACTATTTATGTTGGTGTTAAGCTATTTGTGGTTAACAGTCTGTTAATGAAAGTCAATCACAGAACAATCAGAAGAAAAGTAATTTCTCCCTACAGGTAGTCCAACTCTCCTAATGATTATTCAGTGTAGCATTAATGGCGCCTTGTTATAAATATGATTTTTCATAGAATTCATCTTATGTTTTTAATATGCTTCATTAAATACACATGTTTTAACTGTCATAATGTAATTTTAATAATTTTCTAAGTAAGAAATATCATAAGATTTCTTTATCCTTCTGTTTTTCTTTGAATCCAAACAACTATCTTCTTGTAGGCTGCATGGGATTAAATGCCCCTTTAACAAATGGAATCCTTTTATTTTATTAGCACACGTTTGCAGTATATAATGATTACATTTATCACGGGTAGCTAGTAAATTTACCTATCACGTCTGAATTCTTTTTTTGTCTCCCACCCCTCTTATTTTTCCTTGCTTCTTCAATCTCTTGGTTCCCTTTCCATTAGCAAAAGCTCTATTTGCACTTTTCTTCTGTCGATTCTTTTTTATCCCATTTTATCCCCCTCTCCCCCCTCCCTCAATTACTTGATCCCCTTCTCATTCCAGAAAGATCTCCCTACTTCCTATTATCTATCTTTTATTTTACTCTTTATTTATATTTTAGATTTTTCATGTAAGAAAAATCACATGATATTTAAGCTTGTGTATTTATTTCACTAATTATTAAGTCTCGAAGTGCATTCATTTATCCAAAATGGCTCAAATTTATCCCTCTGCAGAATAGTACCCCACCATATATAAATATAGCACATTTTCATTAGCCACTCATATCTTGATGGGCATGTAGGCCATTTCCAAGATTGAGCTGTTACAAATTCTGCTGCTATAAACATGGGATGCACATATCAATGTAACATGATGATTTTAATTCTTTTGGGAGGATACCTAGAAGGGGAATAGCTGTGTTAAATGGAATTTGTAGGCTTAGTTTTTTGAAGAATATCCATTCTTATTTCCATAAGGGTTATACTAGTTTATATTCCCACCAACAATGTAGAAGGGCTTCTCCCCTACTCCCAGCCTCAATAGCATTTATTATTATTTGATTTCTTTTTTTTTATTTTATGGAAAAAAGGTAAAACAAAATTTCTTAACAAAATAATAGAATAACAATAGTTAATACATGTTGTTAACTTTAGAGTAGTTGCTCAGGGTATAAGATATGGGCATAAAAATTTCTCCAATTAATATTAGCACAAACTTTCCTTTTTAATGAACTAAGAGATACTAATAGTATAACTGACTTGCATTTTTTTCCCTTTTCCCTACTGTCTTTTCCCCTTTTCCCCATCCTATTTCCTTTTGAAACATTTCTTCCCATTTCACAGTATCTATTGTACAATTTATATTTTATTTACTCTTTCAGTTTCTCACACCAGGGAGACAATGTTATGTTTACACATGTGAGTCTGATTTATTTCACTTATGAGTATGGTCTCAACTTGCATCCATTTACCTATAAAAGTCTCAAGTTTATCTGTCTTTATGGCCAAGTAGTACTCCATTGTATAATGACACCACATCTTTTTTATCCATTCCTCGGTTGATGGGCACTTGGGTTGTTTCCAAGATTTAGCTATTACAAATTGTGCTGCTATAAACATAGGTACACATATATCACTGTGGTACATTTTTAATTCTTCTGGGAAGATATCCAGAAGGGCAATACCTGGGTTGAATGGGACCTCTAATTCCAGTTTTTTGAGGAATCCCCGCACTGATTTCCACAGTGGTTGCACAAGTCTACACTCCCACCAACAGTGAAGAGTACCTTTTTCCCACAGCCCCTCCAGCATTTGTTATTGGTTGATTTCTTGATGATAGCCATTCTTTCTAGGGTGAGATGGAATTTCAGTGTTGTTTTAATTTGCATCTCTTGAATGACCAATAATGTTGAACATTTTTCATATATTAGTTTTCCATTTTTATTTCTTCATCTGAGAAATGTGTATTCATCTCAGATGCCCATTTTTTGATTGGATCTTTGAATTGGGGGGGGTCTGAGTTTTTTCAATTCTTTATATGCTCTACATAAAAGCCCTTTGTCTGAGGGACAATTGGCTAAAATTTTTCCCCACTCTGTGGGTTGCCTTTTCGCTCAGTGATTTCTTTTCTGTACAAAACTTTTTGAAAAGATGAGATCCCATTTGTTGATCCTTTGAAGTATTTCCCATGCAGTTTGGGTTTTGTTCATGAACTCTCTACATAAACCTATCTCTTCAAGATTTCTACCTACTTTCTCTTCCAGTGGATTTAGTGTTTCTGTTTTAATATTTAGATCTTTGACTTTAGTTCAGTGTGTGGTGATAGACATGGGTCAAGTTTTAGTCTTCAGCATGTAGAGAGCCAGTTTTTCCAGCACTATTTATTAAAGAGGCTATCTTTCTTCCGGGGAACATGTTTGGCCCCTTTGTCAAAGATAAGGTGACTGAGTGTGTTTGTAGTTGTGTCTGCATCTTCTAATCTGTTCCATTGATCCTCAGGTCTGTTTGTTTGTTTGTTTTGTTTTTTTGCCAGTACCATGCTGATTTTATCACAGTAGCTTTGTAGTATAATTTCAAGTCAGGGATTGTGATGCCTCCTGCCTTGCCTTTGTTGCCCAGGATTGCCTCTGCTATTCTAGGTCTCTTCTGGTTCCAAATGAATTTTAGGAATGTTTTCTCTAGTTCCTTGAGGTATGTTAATGGTATTTTGATTGGGATTGCATTAAATCTGTATACAGTTTTGGAAGTATGGACATTTTTACTATGTCAGTTCTTCCTATCCATGATCAAGGGATATATTTCCATTTTCTCATATCCTCTTCGGTCTCCTTTTTCAGAGTACTGTAAATATCAATATATAGATATTTTACTTCCTTTGTTAGACTGATTCCTAAGTATTTCGTTTTTTTGGATGCTATTGTGAAGTATGTGGTTTTCCTAATTTCTCTCTCAGTGAATTTGTTGTTTATGTATAGGAATGGTATTGATTTTTTGGTATTGACTTTGTATCCAGTTACATTACTGAATTTGGTTATTAAATCTAGAAGTCTTGGTGGAGTTTTGGGGGTCTTCTATGTAGAGTATCATATCATCTGCAAATAATGATAATTTAACTTCTTCCTTTCCTATCCTTATTCCTTTTCTCTCTCTTGTCTAATTGCTCTGGCTAGTGTTTCCAGAACTATATTGAATAGGAGTGGTGACAGTGGACATCCTTGTCTTATTTATGATTTTAGAGTGATAGCTTTCAGTTTTTGTCTGTTTAGTATGATGTTGGCTGTTGGTTTGTCATAGATGGCTTTTATCAGATTGAGATAAAGACCATCTATTCCAATTTTCTGTGGGGTTTTTATCATGAATGAGTGTTGGACTTTGTCAAAAGCTTTTCTGCATCTATTGAGATGATCATGTGATTTTTGTCTTTGGCTCTGTTGATATGGTGTACTACATTTATTGATTTGTGTAGGTTGAACCATTTCTGCATTCCTGGGATGAATCCCACATGGTCATGGTGTATAATCTTCTTGATGATTTGCTGCATTCTATTTGCTAGTATCCTGTAGAGGATTTTTGCATCCATGTTCATTAGGCAGATTGGCCTATAGTTCTCTCTTGTTTGGTTGGGTCTTTCTCTGGTTTTAGTATCAGGGTAATACTTGCCTCCAGGAATGAGTTAGGAAGTATTGATTCCCTTTCAATTTCATTAAAGAGTTTGAGGAGTATTGGCATTAAATCTTCCCTAAATTTCTTGTAGAATTCAGCAGTGAATCCATCAGGCTTTTCTTTGTTGGTAGGTTTTTAATTACATTCTCAATTTCATTGACTGATAATTGGGTTATTCAGAATTTTCGTATCTTCTGGATTCAGCATTGATAATTCCTATGTATTTAGGAATCTGTTCATTTCTTCTGTGTTTTCCATCCTATGACAGTAAAGATTTTCAAAGTAGGTATTGATGTTCTTCTGAATTTCCACAGGATCTGGAGTGATTTCACCCTTTTCATTCGTCATTGCATGCATGAGTCTTTTCTTTCCTTTTTGATAAGGTTGGCTAAGGGTTTTTATCAATTTTATTTTTTTCAAAGAACCAACTCTTTGATTCATTAATTCTTTATATTGTTTTCTTAGTCTCAATTGTGTTAATTTCTGCTCTGATGTTTATAATTTCCTCCCTTGTATAGGCTTTGGGCTTGACCTGTTCTTCTTTTTCAACAACCTCGAGGTGCAACATGATGTTTGTTTATTTGTGCTCCTTCTGTTTTCCTGATGTGAGAATTCACCACTTTAAATTTCCCTCTTAGGAATGCTTTGATTGCATCCCACAGGTTCCAGTATGTTGTATCTGAATTTTTTAAAATGGTAGATATTGTTTAATTTCTTCTTTAATTTCATCTGTGATCCATTGTTGTTCAGGATGTTCCTATTTAATTTCCATGTGTTTATGGAGTTTTTGCAATTTTGCCATTAATTTCCAATTTCATTGCACTATGATCAGATAATATACATGGGATAATTTCAATTCTTTTGCATTTACTTAAATATGTTCTGTTGGCTAGCATATGGTCTATTTTAGAGTACGTCCCATGTGCAACCGAGAAGAATTTGTATTGTAACGACGTTGGATGGAACACTCTGAAAACATCTCCTAAGTCCATTTGTTCACAGGTTTGATTCTGATATTTCTTTGCTGATTTTTTGCCTGGTTGATCTATTTGAGACAGTGGAGTATTAAGGTCCCCCATTATAATTGTTTTATTGCTCATTTGATTTTTCATGTCTATTAGTATTTGTCTCATATAGTTGGGTATTCCCATATTTGGTGCATACATATTTATGGTTATTACCTCTTCCTCCTGAAGTTTTCCCCTAACTAGTATGTAGTGACCTTCTTTATCTCTTTTGATCATTCTTGGTTTGAAGTCCACATTGTCTGCAAACAGAATAGCTACCCCTGCTTTTCTTGGGTTCCTGTTGCATGGAGTATTATTTTTCCATCCTTTGACTTTTAGTCTATGAATTTCTTTCTGAGTTAAATGTGTTTCTTGTATACAGCTTATTGTTGGATCTTGTTTCTTGATCTATTCTGCCATTCTGTTTCTTTTGATTGGTGAATTGAGCCCATTTACATTGATGGTTATAATTGATATGTATTGTCTTATCTTTGTCACGTTATTTTCCTGCCGTTGGTTCTCTGCTTTTCCCTTCTATTTAATTGCTTGGCTTGCTTGGTGGTTTCTTTCTGTTGTTGTTCTTGGAATTGTCATTTTTATCTGTCTAGAATATCTTTCATTACTCTCTGTAGGGCTTGTTTGGTGGTCATGAATTTCTTCAGTTTTTCTTCATCATGGAAGTATCTTACTTCTCCATTAAGTTGGTAGGACAGTTTTGCAGGGTACATCAATCTGTGCTGGAAGTTGTTTTCTTTCAGGACTTGAAATACTTCACTGCAAGACCTTTTTGACTTGAGGGTTTGTGTTGAGAAGTCTGCCATGATTCTGATGGGCTTTCCTTTATAGGTGATCTGTTTCTTTTCACTAACAGCTTTTAATATTCTGTTCTTGTGCTGTATTTCTGAGATCTTGATTATTACATGTGTGGGTGTAGATTTATTTTGGTTATAGCTAATTGGAATTCTATATGCCTCACTTATATGTACGTCAGATTCTTTTCCCATGCTTGGGAAATTTTCTATTATTTCTGCAAATAGTTTTTTTTTTTATGTCATTTGTACTGGCTCCTGCTTTTTCATTGACACCAATTATTCTTATTTTTTTTTTTTTAATGTGGGTACCGGGAGTTGACCTCAGGACCTTGTGCTTGCCAGCAAGCACTTGTGCCACTGATATCACCAGCCCTTTTTTTCCTTTATGTGGGTTCCAGGAATCAAACTCAGGACCTCGCGCTTGCCGGGCAGGCACTTATGCTGCTGAGCCTTCTCACGGGCCTGACACCAATTACTCTTATATCGTTTTTCTTTGCATCATCTTGCAGCTGTTAAATTGTTATTTCTTGATCCTTTATTTTAGAGATCTTTCATGATCACTAGCTGCGATCCAGTCTTCAAGGTTTGAAAGTCTGCAGAGGGGAGGAGTCAGTCTGATTTCCTGATGCTACATTAACCACCCTTTCTGGAGTAAAGTGGAATTTCAGTTTTGTTTTAATTTATATTTCTCTAATGGCCAGACATGTGGAACATTTTTTCATGTTTATTGGCTATTTGTAATTCTTCTTCTGAGAAGTGTCTATTCATTTCAGATGACCATTTTTTGATTGGATCTTTTATTGTGGGGGTGTCTAATTTTTTTTGAGTTCTTCATTTATTGTAGATGTTAGTTCTCTATCCAAGGAATAGCCGGCAAAATGTTTTCCATTCTGGAGGTTGTGTCTTCATTGTGTTGGTTGTTTCCTTTGCTGTGCAGGTTTTTATAATTTAATATGATCCCATTTGTTGATTCTTGGCACTATTTTTTTGTGCCATTGGGGCTCTGTTCGTAAAGTCCTTGATTATGCCTGATTTCAAGAGTTTTACTTATTTCGTCTTCCAGCAGATTGTTTCTGTTTTAACACTTAGATTTTTGATTCATTTTGATTTTAATTTAGTACATGGTGAGAGATATGAGTGTAGACTCAGTCTTCTGCAAGTGGAATTTTCCCAGCCCCATTTACTAAAAAGGCCATCTTCCTTCAGATATATTTAGGTCTCTTTGTCAAAGATCAAATAGCTGAATACGCCTGGGTTGTTTCTGCTTCTTCTATTCTGTTCCACTGACCCATATGTCTGTTTTTGTGCCAGTACAAGCCATTTTTATCACTGTAGCTTTGGGGTAAAACTTCAAATCTGGGATTGTGATGAACCCTGCTTTGCTTTTCTTATCCAGGATTGTTTTTTCCTATTCTGGGTCTCTTTTGGTTCTATATTAATTTTAGGATCATTTTCTCTAGTTCTGTAAGGAATGCTATTGGTATTTTGATTGACATTGTGTTAAATCTGTGTATCGGTTTTGGAAGTATGGCCATTTTTTTTTGTGTGTGTGGGTACCGGGGGTCGACCTCAGGACCTCGCGTGCCAGCAGGCGCCCGTGCCGCTGAGCGATATCACCGGCCCTTTTTTCACATGTTGGTTCCGGGAGTCGAACTCAGGACCTTGCACTTGCCAGGCAGGCGCTTATGCTGCTGAGCTATCTCACTGGCCGGGAAGTATGGTCATTTTGACAATATTGGTTCTGCCTATCCAGGAATAAGGTGTATCTTTCCATTTTCTGATGTACTCTTCAATCTCCACTTTCAGAGTGATGTAATTTTGATTGTAGAGGTCTTTAATTTCCTTGGTTAAGTTAATTCTTAACTTTTCTTCATGCTACTGTGAATGGCATTGTTTTCATAAATTCCTTTGTGAGTTTACTATTTGTGTACAGGAATGCTACTGATTTTTGTGCGTTGATTTTGTATCCTACTACACTGCTTAATTTGGTTAATTCTAGGAGTCTTTTGCTAGAAATTTTTAGGTCTTATATGTAGAAGTTCATGTCATCTGCAAATAACGATAGTTTGACTTCATCCTTTCCTATCCATATCCCTCTTTCTTTCTTTTGCTTCATTATTCTGGCCAATGTTTCAAGGTCTATATTGCACAGGAGTGGTGATGATAGTGGACATCCTTGTGTTGTTTTTGATTTTAGAGAAAAAGCTTTCAGTTTTTCTCCATTTAATATGTTGGCAATGGGTTGTTTATAAATGGCTTTTATCAGATTTAGATAAGGTCCTTTTTTTTTTTTTTTTTTTTTGTGGGTACCGGGGGGTCGACCTCAGGACCTCGCGCGCCAGCAGGCGCCCGTGCCGCTGAGCGACATCACCGGCCCCTTTTTTGTATGTGGGTTCCGGGAGTCGAACTCGGGCCCTCGCGCTTGCAAGGCAGGCGCTTAAACTGCTGAGCCATCTCACCGGCCCGGTCCTTCTTTACTTATTTTCTTTAGGTTTTCATCATGAATGCATGTTGGACTTTATCAAGGGACTTTTACAGACTACGCATTTTCCATATACTGATTCCAGCAGCCTCCATGTTGGAGTCATAATCCTATCATTTCACCTTTACTCAAAGCAAAGGCGTTCCTGTTTTGGGACAGGGCTGCTGCAAAGTGCTCAGGTTCATCTTCCCACCCCACCCCCCTGCATGTGACTGTATGACTGTGGTACAGCTCATTACTTTTGCTGTGGCAATGGGCTCTCAATCAATGCCAACCAGGTCATTCTGTAGTTAGCTGGAGGGCTCCTATTAAATAGCCTTTCTTTCCATCTCTGCTCATCTGTATAAAATAAAACTAACCAGGGGATGAAGGGAAGATTGATGTGAAAGAGATGTGCACTTGATTTGCTCAAGTGTAGTGCCTTTGGCGAAACATCCTCACTGAAATGAAATTTTGTTGGGTAAGTCGTATTAGACACCTTGCTCTCTAAGTACAGTAGCTTGGATTAACCTGTCTCAGGATTTCCTTTTTCTTCCTAAAGTTGTCAGGTACAGCACTAGGTAGCTTGTACTGCCAAGCCATACTACCAATCAGAGGAATGATTTTGAAATGTGCCAAAGGTACTGGCAGCTCCAGTCATATGGAGTAAAAACTGAAAAGGAAAGGAAAAGAAAAGATGGAATATTGGTGAGAAAGAGATGAGAAGGAAGACAGAAGGGGGCTCAGAAGAGCACATGAAAGAAAGACATGATGACCATTTTCTGGGTAGAAAACATCACTGCATTCATGCTATGGTTATTTCCCGACAGCACTGCGAGATCCATTTTACCCTGAAGAGGCAAAATTGAAATGGGCTAATGAAATGTCACTAAGTGCAGCTAGCCAATCAATCTCACCTGAAACTATGATCGGTCTTCTCACTTTGAATACTACTAGTGGCTCTGCTCAGGCTTTGGCCCTTTCACAAAAGTAAGTAGAGATTCGCTTCTTTACTGACATGCCAGATCCAATGACTAAAAATTAGGTTTTTCTCCTTTTCCAAACTATCATCCTTTCAGGGATATGAAAACCAGAATTAGAACTACCTGGGCAAGAAAACTACTATTCTCTTGCAGGTATTGTGGGTCAACCTCCTCCTCATCTTTTCCCAGAGGTCAGGCTGAAAGACAATGAGCCGGAGGGCTAGAAAAGAACACTCGCTAAAGAAATACAGCCCATTTTTTTTTGGACCAGGAAAGTTGGAAATCGTATGTTGTTGTAAAGACATACCTCTCAGAAAATCCAGAGTATGAGATTAAAATTAAGTACAATTCATCCTTATAATGAACTAGGAGGGGTGTCTGGGTATTTAATTAAATACTTCTCTCTCACTCTATCTGTTCCAATGAAATAACCTCTAAGACCTTGAAATTTCGAGATCCTAGTCAGCTAGGAAAACCAGCTCCCTCCCTCCACTCTTCTTAGTTTTGTTTTTATGATCACAGTATGGATCTTTTTTGTTGGTGTTTTGAGACAAGTTATCACTATATTGTCCAGGTTGGCCTTGAACCTGAGGCAATCCTCTTGCCTCAGCCTAATGAGTGCTGGGATTACAGGCATACACTGCTATGCTCGGCTCATAAAATGTGTAATTCTGTCTGCACATACTCTTATTACATTATTTTTAAACATTTATATAGTACAATTGTTTTTTTCTAACCCGAAAGGATTTCTAATAAAGATGTAGATGATGAAGTGTTGGTGTTCATTGGTAGTTATGGTAAAGACCTTTAAAAACTGAATTCACTACATAAAATATAAAAAGCATATCATGCTCTAAATGAAACTCAATAAAAATCTAAGTAGTAACATTTTCTTGATAAGCTTCCACAGGCCCCATCATTCTCAATTAAAAAAATATATTAACTGGAAATACATTTCAGATTTTTGCCTTGCTACTGTTTTCCTATTAGTATGATAAAACCCTAATGCAACTTTGGTTTTTATTGTGAGAAGTACAGTATCGGCCAGGTACAAGGACCATGTGGTAAAAAGGAAGAGGAAGATCCCATGACATTTCAGATATGTCAGCAATGCTAATAATACACAGTTGTTTGAGATGTGAGTAGTGTACAACAAAATGCTACTACTCTCTGGTCCAAGGTGTGTTTTATTTTCACTTATCCCTGCCTTTCATCTATGGGGGTGGCTAAAGAACAAAGGGAGGTTGTGTGAAAGATTATATTTATTGTCTTAGAGCAGTGACACTTGGACATCTGGGAACAAGCTTTTGAGAGAAATACATATTTATTTGAAATTTCTACTGTTAGTATTCAAAGAAATTACTTCAAACATGTTACAGTTTTGATACCATGAAGAATGTGATCTCAAATCTTGGAATGCCACTATTGGGTATGTGTCAACCACAAACACTGTTCTGAATTCCTTTGCTTATAAAATAGAGGATTAGAAGATTGTGTAGTAATTTTAGCCCAACTCTCTCATCCTAGCACAATGAGAAGGTAGTGATTATGCTGTAAAATATGGACAGGGTCGCAATGCAAGTTATATATGTAAGTACGTTAATTGGGTTCAAAGTGTGTAAGGTTTGTTTTTCAGCCAGAACATAATTTTCCTTTTTTTTTTTTTTAATTTAACCTGGACTAATGGTAACTAGTGATGTACACAAAATCAGAAATCCTCACAGAGATTTCAAGATGCCTATTAATGAATGTGTGGCTCTCTGGCCAGTGTAAAATAATTTTGGAGAGTACAGCGTATAGCAGTTCTCAAATCTGAGTGTGCATGAGACACCCACGTGGGAGGGCTGGCTAAATACAGCCTGTGGGTCCTATGCCTTGTGTTTCTGATTCCATAGGTCTCAGGTGGAGCCTAGGTATTTGTATTTCTACCAATTTCTAGGGATGCTGATGCCACTGCTGTTGGTTCAGGGACCCCTCACTGAGGACCCTTGGGACCTAAGGGCAGAGGATCTCTGAGATCTTCTCCTTAGTTTAATCTTGAATTTATATGTGCATTTGTGTATATCCATATCTATATATGTTTACAGATATGCAAAAATATATGCATTTATAGAAGTTAAAAGCTGGAAATTAGTTTGGAGTAATGACTCAATTATCATACAGGCTATCTTAGCTAGTATTATTATTATGATTATTATTATTATTATTATTATTTAAGGCTGGAAGACATGGCTAATAATTCTGGATTAGGTAAGAATTTTCACTAAAGCAATGGCATCAATATCTATGGGCTGTGAAAATGCCAGTAATCCTATATTAAGAAGTGATCTGTGATCAATTTTGAAAATTGATCTTCGGTAAGAACAAACAAAACAAAACAAAAAGGCTTATGGGACACCTCACATTTCTGCTCTGCAGACAACATTAACACACACAAATGTTCATCTGACCTTGCCCACAAACAAAACTCAGAGACCGGTTTTACAACCTTTCAAGTTTGGCTTCAAATAAATATATGTTTGCTTTTTTTCATACAGGTAAAATATTTCCCTCAATCACTTTAATATCAAAATTATCAACCATTTGTTGATTTCCCACTTGCCAGTTAGCATCTTTTACATCCAGCCCCCACCCTTATCTCTTCAGCACCTCCACACTCTAACAGTGTCTTCCTGACCATTGAAGGGCTTTGGACTCTATTCCTCACCTGTCAGGTTTACTGCTCCATTTTAATGCAGCAAAAAAGGAAAAAGAAAGGCTAAATGTTAGTTGGCCAATGGTAACGAGTAACCATGACAACCGAGATTAAGAAAAAAATAGTGCACAAAGCAAGGACACATAACTGACACACATTAGGAAATTACAGTGTTTCAAAATAACTACAAGGCCACTAATCATTAAACGGAGGACATAAGTTTACCTTCCTGAATAAGGAATTTGTGTATGTGTGTGTCCCTGTGTGCACGTGTGTGTATTAAAGTCACGTTTACTTGTATCCATCATCTATAAAATACTGCTAATATTATTTATATGCTAGGAGGTGTTTGATGATATAGATATAATTTGATTTTTATAAAACATGCCATGAGAAAGCTACAAATATTTTTAATGAAAATACAATAGCATTTCATGAAATTAATTCATTCATTTCAAATATAAAGTCTTCAGTTAAAATGTATGCTATTCTTTCAATGATATGAAATATCTATAAATTACGCTGAACTGCACAAAAATTCACAAAATTGAATAATATAACACAAGCTAATAAAGTGGCAGAAATGATTGCTTCATACACATTTCGACAAGTAAAGCAGTCATAAATCTTTTTTTTCTAATATAGGATTAAATACACTTTCAGTTTTGGAAAATATAATACTCATCATTATAAATCTAGAGAGCAGGACCCATCTATATAGCTGGGCTAATCCAGATAAGCATTTTATTACCAGTCATTGGTAAATAGTTTTTTTTTAATCCGAGTGCTGCTGTCGTGGACATATCTACCTCATGCTCAAAGGTACTTTCACCATGAAACTATGTTGACTGTTTAAATAAAATTTTCTTTTTGCAGAGAGCCTAGCCTTTAACTGACATGAATCTAAACCATCCTCACTTTTAGGCAAATTGCAAAGTAGTGAGTTCTCAGTGCAAAAATAAAACTACTGAGTGCTTAATGCCAATGAAGTATGTACCCATGGTGCTGAAATATCTGGAATTACGATGTAATTCTGTCCATTTCTTACAAAAGAGAGAGAAAAGGAAAAATCCACATTTAAGTTATATGGACACACTCACACATATAAGATTAAATGATAGTAAATTTATAGGCTCATTCTTTTCACTCTTAATTTTGAAATGATTTACCTTATATGTTAGATTAAAAAAATTCTACTTTGTCTAACTTGCTCATTTCTAATCAACAACTATTACAGATTCCAATTTGGGAAAATCTACTGTAGATGGAAGAGAACCATGCAGTGAATTAGCAGTTTTATGTATTAAGAGGCCGCTTGAATATTCACATGAATAAATGTACAGTTAATATACAAATAATTTCCTCTGCTATAGATATATCAGCCTCGGCACATACATGGGCACATATTTGGAGTAAATATCTAAGTTTGACAGCTTTCAGAACTGGCAAATATAAATCATAGGCCAAGGGTTTTATTAGTGTAGCTTTTGCCAGCTAAGAGGAAGGTGATACTGAATGATAGAATAAACCAGTGGAGGGTACAGTTTGTGAAATACCATTTGATCTGTATAAACTCTGCTGTGCAACAGAGTTCTCTGCTGGGCGCTCTACTAGACACAAGGGATACAATGAGGAATAATAGAGTACTTGACTAATAGCATAATAAAGAATCAAAAAATGGGCAATTACAGAAATACAGTAGGTTCTATAACAGAAAAGTAGAAAGTACTTTAAGGGCACAGAAAAGAGAGCCCCAAGGCAGTGTGAAATGGTAGTGGGGGGTACGAGAAAGGCTTTGTTTTAGCATCTTAGTTCATTTGTAAAGGATAAGTCAGAATTAGGCAGGCCAGAAGGAGAGGCCCAGAGTAAGAGGAAATGCATCCCAGGCACGGGGAGGAGTGTAGGCCAAGGCCGGAAGGTAGAATCCATCAACACTGTCCTTGTGGTTGGATGTGGCAGTACACTTTTATACAGCATTTCAAACTATTCTAAACTGCATATATTTGATAACTTGGAAATATATGTAGCGTTGATACAACAAAAGGAGATTGAAGAATTAAAGTCAACAGTGGAGCTAGGAAAAGCTAAAGTCTGTATCTTAGACACACCTCCCTCATGGCTTTCACATATAGGGGATGAGGATAGAAATTATTTGCTATCTTCACAATGTCCATTCAGGCTAGACTATTATCATTCAAGAAATGAATGGCCTCCAAATCTATACTCCACCCCCACACCATATAATAAACAATTCTTATCCATCTTAGTATGCTTTCCCACAGAGTCAGGCTAAGACTTTATTTTTAATTATTTATTTCCTATGTAAATAATTCTTGGGCAGTTCCAGAACTAAGGTCTGAAAAGCCTTATATATTTATGAGAGGTACAGGGTAGATGAATACATAAGAAATTTCAATTTCTTTCACAAATTTTAACTTATGTGGGTGGATGGATGAAGAGAGGCTGGATTCATACTTAAACACACACACACACAGCAATACTGATTCTATTACCTGGCTTTTGATGTTCTCAGATCATAGAACATTATTATTTAAAGCTTAATTATCTAGTCTACCTTCTTGCTTTATAAATGAGTTAATTTAAGCCAAAAGCCTTGGCTTAACTTCTCACTGCATTTAGCCACAAAGCTGGGATTTCAACATGGGTTTGTGATTCCTAGTCAGTGTTTTTGTAAATATGCTACTTGTTATCTCTAAGGTTTACATTTTAAGTCATTGTATGTATCAGGTAAACAGTGCAAAATTTCAAAAAAAATCACAAAACAACAAAATTTCTAACACTAAAAGCCTACCAAATATAACTTTCTAACGGTTCAGACAGTATACTAGGGACTTTACAAAGCCTCAATGATATTTTTGCCATTCATTATCAGTGTGTTATAGCTGTACAAATCACTAGCATAAAACAAAGTCAAATTGATAAAATGACAAATGACATAATTAATACGCCTCAATGTCTCCATGTCTCCTCAGATAGCTAGATAAAATGGATTTACATGTACAAACTATTTATAGTCACTGACCTATTTCTAATACTAGTGTCTTGTAAACAGGTGTGTTTGATAAAGGGATTATCAAGACAGTGTGGGTCAACACTATTTTATGTTCATTCCCTCTCAGAGCATTATGTGTATGCAGGAAGTAAACTATTTTAACAATAATTTTAGTAATGGTAATAAAGCTATTTCAAGTATAAGTCATTATCATTGACCTATGTCCGAACTAAAAAGCACCCACAGAGAAGGAATGATATATATTTAACTTTGTTCAGAATCCAAGCTATAGAAGACTCTATTCATTGGGTACAGACAAAATCCTCTGTGCTCAACGGCTGCCTCGTGATAATCAAGAAGGACATTGTTGGATCTACTTGAACTTCAACTCAGGAATGTTCTTTACTGTTGAAGCATGCATTTCTGTTTCAGAAATGCTTCATGGGCTTTCAGATGTTTAGCTAAATATACTTAGCATTCGAAGATGTGTGCATTTTCCAACAATCATATTAGACAATGCTTACATATGCATACACTAAAATGAAATTTTTAACAGTCATAAAACCTTTAAATACGATGTCTCTTCTTGCAGGATTAGGAAAAAATTATAACTGGGTTGCTATTTTTTCAAGCACAAGCAGATGAAGCAAAGAAAACTTAATTATGTTCTTAAAAAATAACAGGGTTATAGTCCTCAATTTCTTCAAATTTACATAACTGATTCAAACACCATTCATATCGCAGCTAAATGGTATGACTTAATGATAGTCAGGGGCATGTTAACGAAGAACACCTTTAAACACAAGGCATGCATTCTATACATTTTAAATAATCAAAAATGTCATGTGATATTGTCTAGAAATGCACCTATCATAAGCACTTGCTTTCTGATTTAAATCTCACAGTAGGATGTCACCACTTGAACAAATATTCCCCTCAAGACAATTAGAATTCTATTTTTCTTTTTATTATTACATTATTTTCTTGTAAGACCTAATAGCACACAAACAGGGAAGGGCACTAGCTCCTGCTTAGATTCAAACGAGACCCATAATGATTCTGGGACATGTAGGTAGCTCTTGCTTCCTGCCCTTATCTTGCACAGAGAAGAAAGGTGGTAAAGTACCATGGTGCCTGTGAGACACTCACTAATGAGGTGTGGATTAGGGTGGGATGGTTCCAGCCATCAACTAGGAGAACTCTGCCTTTGATCACCACTTTCTCGACTATTTTACAGCATGGATAACTGAATGATGGCAGCAGTCAGGAAAAAACTAATGATGGATTTTTTTTTTTCTTTCTAACTCTAAAATAGATTATGCAATATAATGGGTTATGGTTATGAACTTCTTTCATTTGTCCTTTGTTTTTTCCATCCTTTCTTCAAGCTGGAATAAAACTGATGTGGTTTATATCTAGATGCCCCCCCCCACCCACCAAGTCTCATGTGCTCATAGGTAGGTTTTTTGGGAGGATGCTGGATTACGAGTGTGAGACACTGGATAAAGTGTGCACGATAACTAGATTCGCCCACTGATTGGTTTAGGATTGTTCTGGCTGTGGATAATGGGAAGACCTACCCTGGGTACGGGTGGCACCAATCAGTAGGCTTGTGGCCTAAATGGAATACAAAGGGAAAGCAGAAGGAAGGCTGCAGCTTTCTCCTGCCTTCTATCCCATGGACTGTTTCTCCTTTGCGATACCCCTCTGCCATGATGTCCTGCCTTGGAGCCAGCTGACTATAGACTAAAACCTCTACATGAGCTAAAATAAACCTTTCCTCCTTTAACTTGCAGGTGTTGGGGACTTTATCCCAGCAAGGAAAAATTAACTAAGACATCTTATAAGGGAAAGTTTTCCAAAGGAGAAGTACTTTGAAGCAGTTTTTTTTTTTTTTTTTTTTTGAGTCAAGAAGTTATGGGGGAAAAAAGCTTATACCAAGAACATAAGAATAAGGAAATGTGGACAGAGATAATTAATATAAACACCCCAAAGAGAGCTGTATAGGCAGGAACAAGAATTAATGGAGATGAGATTATTACATTGAACATGTAAGAACAAGTCAAAATGAAGACGGTCTATTTGATTCTAAAAGACAGTGTGATAGGAAGAGGGGGAAAGAGGAGGGTGAGTAGAAGGGGAAGATAATCTTCATAGTAGTATTCTCAAACAAGACATACTTGAAAGAAAATGGGAAACCAGATGAAAGTTTTATAAAGTATTAGAATTGGAAGAAAATAAAAATTTGATATAAAGGGAAGTAATTAAGAAGTTAGTCATTATAAAAGTTTAAGAGAATTTATTACACATAAATTTTTATTTTATATATTTATATTATGATTATAAAATTAAGTCAGAAAGAATTTAGGGGAAGAATTACAAATGTCCTTTACAGATTGGGGAAGCACCAAGGGCAGTGGGGATCTGGCTTCTATGTAATGGAAGCAGAAAAGAATTGCAAAAGGACGGAAGACCAGAAAAGACTGAGTAGATCTGGATTATTTATGTCCTAATTCTAGTCAAAGACACTAACCAGACTAATAATCAGGAGCATAAAGACTAAGGTTTTTTTTTTTTTTTTAAAGAGAAAATGGTATCTTCTCATCTTCCCATGTTGGATAAATGAGAATTCAATACCGAATATACTGGAAAAGTAGAAAAAAGTGGAAGGGAAGAATTCATTTTCCATCTCTATTTTTTGAATCTTTAATTTTTAGCTACTTTTGTTAAATTCTGAGAAATAACTACAGGGAAATATTTTATCATACGTGAAAGCTAGACTTACAAAATGAACATGAATGTGCAAAGTTGGAATAGTGTTTTGAAATATGTTGAAATTGAGTAATTATCTAAAACCTCAACATGTTCATGGAACAATATGCTTATGAATGTAGTAATCTCTTGAATGTCATGAAAAGTGCTCATTCTACATAAAACAGCCTGGAAGATGGAGCCTAGCATACATACATCCTGGGCAACAAATACCTCTACCACACACTGCACAAGATTCTAAAGAGCACAGTCTTTACATTTGCTCTAACTCTAATGAAAACATTTTCCCAGCAATCACTGGGGTTGCACTAGATTATTTCTACTAAAATCAACTGCATGACCATAGAATAATGATAAGATAAAGTCCTCAAAAATAAAGCAGACACCAAAGTTTCAACAGAAATACAGAGCAAACCTACCTTTTATAAAGAAGAATAGCAATGACAATGCAAATGATAAAGACCACAGCAAGGACAGGACCTACGACCCAGATCAAGCCCTCTTCTTCATCTGTGATTGGCTGTGGATCCAGATCCATCGACACAACAGGGTCGGAGTAGGGGCTGGTTGCATACATCTTCTGAGGAAAAGCAGAATCTATTTTAGTTATAAAGTAATGGCTTTCTAGAGTATATATCCAGCATTAGAAGGACCCATAGATGTAGGACAGACTGGATTAGAATGACAAGTGAATGAAACAATGTTAGTCAAATACAGGGGAAAGGAATGGAGGAAAGAAAAGAGAAGAAAAGGAAAATTTGTAATGCTGGTATCCTTAAAGAGTGAGATATAATAAAATAATTTCTGATACGATAAATTAATTCAAAGGTTCTTTTTCATGGGGTCTATATGTAGAATATTACATAATTTTATGAAGTGTAAAGAAGCAATAATTAACCAGTCACAAATGTTCAACAAATATTTATATCATGACAATGTTTTAGGTGCTACATGAAAATAAAGAAAAATATTAAGAGTTCCAGCCTCAAAAACATTATAGGCTGAATTTCTTAATCTAAACATCAGAAACCCAAAGTGCTCCAAAATACAAAAAAATTTGAGAAATTTCCGAACATTTGGATTTCCCTTCATCAGAATAGGGATGTTAAACCAGCCAGGTCTGTGCAAGTATTTTAAAATCCAACAAATGAAATCTGAAACACTTTTCAATCCAAGTACTTTGGAAATGAAATATTCAATTTGTATTACCCAGGTAAAGGAAATCAAAGTTAAGAGGCAATATTTATAGAGGAAAATAAGTCAGTATTTAATCAAATTTTAAATTGTGCCAGCGCTCATTAGTACTGTACATGAGCTGGGAAGTAGAGGCTACAGACAACTGAAGTCTGCAGTTCTCAAAGGAGATTTCCAATGTTCAAATATGAATGTTAAGACGTATAGAACTAAAGATGCAGTTTTCTAAAATGTAAAATTTTTAGCATTTAAAAGGATTTAGCAGTTCCTATTCAATTTTATCATAGGTACTATACAGAGTTTGGAATGGTAGTTCCCAAAAGGTAAAGGATAATAAATAAATTTTCAAAAGTATAATTGCATTATTTGGTGAAAGAATGGACTGAATGTCTATAGATATTTTAGCTGACTTTAGAAAACTACTCTCTTGACTCTGCCCTCCTTAAGACCCTCTCTTTTCCTTTTATTTCCCAAATTCAGTAGAGACCAAGCTATACCTAGTGGCTGCCAGGCTGCTCCTACCACTCACACCTCATTCTTTTTTCACTCAAATGTCACCATTGGTCCTAGATCTCTTTGGCCAAATCTTATCATCTTTATTTAGTCTTTTCCCTTCAAGATATTTTCTCTAGATTTTCCATGGTTGACCAAGACTTTTAAAAATGTTTTTCCCTGGGCCGGTGAGATGGCTCAGCGGCGTAAGCGCCTGCCTGGCAAGCGCGAGGGCCCGAGTTCGACTCCCAGAACCCACATATGAAAAAAGGGCCGGTGATATCGCTCAGCGGCACGGGCACCAGCTGGCGCATGAGGTCCTGAGGTTGACCCCTGGTACCCACAAAAAAAAAAAAAAAAAAATGTCTTTCCCTGACTTTCTTAATTCTGTATTCAACTGGCTTCTTCCAAATCTTTCTAACTGTTCAAGTCCTGTTGAATTATTTGCCTTCAACTCTACCGTATGGGCCAACATTCTTCAGTTTTGTTCTCCATTTTCCTCTCTTCTCTCTATGGAGCCAGGTTTGGTCCAGCTTTAATGACCAGGCTTTATGCAGACTGCTTCTTCATTAATGTTCCTAAATTAAGAAAATCTACTAAGTCCCAGACCCTTGTTTACAATTTTCTCTATGTATATGCTCAAATGAAGCATCACATGCATTATTTCCCTATTTTCCTGATTCATATTCCTAATTTCCCAGTTTCTTTCACATTCTATCTCAAAATAGAAACTACTGATTCTACTAATAAATGACCCTCAGGTGTTCTTTCTAGTCTCCTGGTTACAATTTTTTCTTCAGGATCTCATTCATGCTCTCCTAACCATACAAGGAATTTCTTCCTTTTCCTAATAGTCATTATTATTACTGCTACAGAATTATTGCTCTAAAGTTCAACTGTAAAACCTTCAAGAAGCTCTATGCAGCCAAAACTTATGTATTTTAGCATGGCTGTGAAGGGCCACCACATTTTTTAAAAAAAAATTTCCTTACCACGTCTAACAACTTATATCACGATGAACTTTTTTGCTGTTACTACCAGAAGCTCTATTCATGATCTTTAATTGCCTTACAAGTTCCACAAAATTTAGTTAAGATACAGCTGCTCATCAAGGTTCCATTTAAATACTGCCTCCTAAACTGGAAGAAATCAGTCACACCGAAAAATACAGGTGTAAAAAAACAAACGTAAATATTTAATTTAGTTCTTTATTCCTTTTTTAAGGGCACACCACAAATTATTTTGTAATTGTGAATATGCTTCATTTTCTTTAATGAAACTATTAATGCTTTCCAAGAACTGATTCTTGGACTTGGATTTCCAGTCCTGGAAAAATATATATATATATTTGGTCTGGGGATGTACAGCTCAGTGGTACAGGGCCAGTGGGATAGATCCCCACTATGGCCAAAAAATAAAAAATAAAAAAGATTTTGAAGAAGTTTCTGTACTCATACTCTGTACTTGCTTATCCTTTTTTTTTTCATTTATTTATTTTTATTTTTGTGGTACTGAGGATTAAGGGAAGTATTTTGTACTTACTGGGTTCTCAGCAAATCTTTGCTGAATAAAGTAAAAAGATCATCTTTTTAATTGGCTGAGATCATCAAGACATATATGTATATATTTCTTTTTCATGATCAGCAAATATATTTAGTTTTTCAAATCTTCATCTTTTAAAAATGTATTTTGTAGCATACATTCGAATTTTAGTTAAAGATCAGAAGACAAGCAGGAGAACACATGTTCTACTGACTTCCTATTTTTTTCATTTGCCCAGGAAAATGATTGATGAGACTTTCAGACTTTCTAATGCATCAAAGAATATAAAAACTTGTATATTTCTAACCTTCTCAGAGGCAGAATAAAGAAAGGAAGGAAAGAAAAGAAAAGAAGAGAAGAGAGTGGAGGGAGAGAGGATGAATATATATTGGTAAAAGAACTCGCACAAAGGACCTGGCAAAGACACTATATATTCAAGCAATACGATTCCTTATGTGAATGTTCGTTTCCATTCATACTATCTCCCCCATTTTGTAGGTTCCATGCTGAAGTTGTTCACAAAAGTAAGAAAAACTTGCTGACTTGAATTAAATTTTTTACCAAGAGGTTTTGTGATAATAATCTTTGTTAATCAAGATGGAAATGTAAGGAAAGGTCTTCCCAAAGCACACAGATTTCCAATCCAAATCAAGAAACAGAGCAGTGTGGAAATGGAAAGGAAACAAAGCTATAAAACTCCATGAGCCTCATGGAAAATTGAATTTGTTCAGTGGGAGGGAATAAAGGAATAGATCATACCTTAAATAATTCAAAACTAGTTCTCTGGTATTCTTTTTTTTTTTTTTTTTTTTTTTTTTTTTTGTGGGTACCGGGGGGTCGACCTCAGGACCTCGCGCGCCAGAAGGCGCCCGTGCCGCTGAGCGATATCACCGGCCCCTTTTTTTCGTATGTGGGATCCGGGAGTCGAACTCGGGCCCTCGCGCTTGCCAGGCAGGCGCTTATGCCGCTGAGCCATCTCGCCGGCCCTCTGGTATTCTTAATATGAGGCAGTGTATGAAGGAAAAGCTCAGTGTCTGTTGGGGGAGGGGATGAGGAACAGATGTATTTCTCTGCAAAGCTCTAAACTACCCTAGAAGTGGTTACACACATTATTAAGAATCAGTCCTGGAAATCTGAAGCTTACCAAAGAACTGCATCACTGCAAACATTTTACTGGTTGGATACAACTCTTGTCTGTAAAGTAAATGTTGGCCTGCACACATGCTACTACATGAATTGCAGGGGTAATGGTGCTTATTTTGAGAGCAACATCAAGAAATACTATAAAAAAAAAAACGACAAGAACAAATCTGGGGGAAAAATTTTAATTCTGTTATGTAACTAATGAAACAGTGAGATGGCATACTGAAGAAAGCAGTAGACTTTTTATCAGAGGCAACACATTTAAAAATTGGTGGAAATGTCTGGGAGCCATCAGTAGCCAGGGTGCGAGAGTGGTGCAGTCAGTCTGCACGATGAGATTTCTCCCTCTGGTACATTCTCTTATCTACCTCCATGTTCTGAATGTGCTTTCTGAAATGTTCATAGAGCTATTTAAAGAAAATTCCTCTCAAGTACCTAAGATTTTTTTTTTATTAAAGAAAAAGACCATTTTCAACATTCCATTTTCTTTGATGTTCTGCCTTAAAACTTTCAACTAGAAAGAGAAAGCATAGTTGTACATTAAAATACCAGGAAGGATGTCACTTTGTTTTAAAATGACATTCTACGCACAAAGGTAAACCAGACTGCCTTTGTGTTTTGATTTTCCACAGGGGAAATTCCTCCAGTCATCTGAAGAGAGGCCCCACTGTACACGCTGACACCTGATGTGGAGAAACCTTTGGTACATCCCAGGCTTCTTAAGTGCAGAAAGCAACTGATGCAACTGAGTTGCCACGCCTGTCAGACTTAGGCCATGATTAGAAAGATCCCGTTTGGAATATGTATGTTAAATGCTAATGAAAACTGCCACTTCAAAATCTGCCCCTCCTTTAACATCTACAATTTCTTATCCTCTTTTTTAAACATTCAAAGCAACTGAAGCATAAAACGACATAAGAGCAAGATGAATTACATAAAAAAGACAACTCATTATTTAGAGTACCTTAGGACTTTTCCTTTTTATTGAATTATTTTCTAACTTTCTTTGCTTTTCACTGATAAAGTCCCTCGAAATTGCTGCAATTAAAGAAGCTGCTTGTTCTGCCCTGTTCCTAGGCAGACCTTCCAGCGAATCTGGGTAGAAGCACCAGGCCTGCACCAGCAAGTTATAGGAGAATAAATCTAACTGCTCTCCAAGTCAGTATTTCAAGTATTTGGAAATGCACTGTGTTAAAGTACAGCTCGTTAATTCCTACTGTAATCACACATGGGCTAATGTCTACCAGAAGAGTATTTTTTTAAATACTCATTTTAAGTGGATGAGGGACGGAGACAAAGCAATGATGATGTTATACCTTATGATGTGTGTTACACTGACAGGTCCGAACAACTGTGTTCAATCAGTCTGGACTTTCATATATGAGAAATCCACCTAAATTTGACAGCCTATTATTACACTACAGTAAATGACAGCTCATGAGAAATGGGAAGGATGTACCTACATATCCCCCCAAACCCGGACAGTATACTGGTGAGAATGTGTACGAGGACCACAGGAAATGACGTCTTAATTAACTTACAGACTCTGCATGCTCCATCACTGCTAACACAAAGAAGACGTATTCTTGACCACTCTGGAGTTGCTTGTTTGTAAATCCACCGTAATGTTTGTCATCCCCCAAGGTAAACTCGGTGGGAAGGACATCAAAGTGAGCTGCAATATATGGCTTTAATTCAACTTCTCTCCCATAACGAATGCTTCTTCTGCGTCTTCTAGATATCTCCTTAAGTAGCTTAAGGGAAAAAGTGAGGAACAGAAAAAGAACTATGAACAACTCAAATTCTTGATAGTTTAATGGGAAAAATTAACTTAAGGATGAGAATAAACCAAATACAGTTTGTCCACATTTCATACAGCATGCCAGCCTCACTAAATCTCAGTTCTTTCAATATTTCAATGCTTGTCTTCTTGTAAAGGTAAGATACTGGACAGCTTTTGGAAAGCCCAGTGTATGAACACAGGCCAATTACATCTTTCCTAGATCCTCATATCATTTTTACACTAATGAAGTTCTCTTAAAGGACAGTAATGAATTATAACTTCTCTAAGGAAAAAAGTCAGGTTGGTTCAAAAAAGCTTGCCTTGTAGATTTATTTAAAAAGTAGTAACCTCAGATAAAGTCATCTAAAACTTCAATAGGACCACATTTTGGGAAAGGTAGTATTATTTGTAGTGTGTTTAGTAATTCCATAATTCTCTCAAATCAACAGAAGCAGAATCTAATAAATAATTTTAAATTTACATATATTGTCAGTCATTTAAAAATTCCTGGCTTGATCTGCCTCCTTGATTAACCAATTGGCGTGGGGTTCCTCACATTCTATCATAGAGACAGCTTCTCCTTTCTGAGGACTTTAAATAGCTTGTTGGGTGACACATATAGGGTACATAAAAATTAATTTCCATATTATCCTGAAGAAAACACACCACACATATACACATCCTTCTTGTATTTCTAAAAAGAAAAGTCATTTGTGTTGAGATAATCTACGGTTTTCTATTGACCCTTTTACTAGAAGAAAAATCATATTAATGGCATGCTATGATAATTGATTTCAAAATGATAACAAAATTTATCTTTGCTGCCTTCTCTCTTGACACATTAGTATTCAAAAGAGCTTAGGAGGGAAAAAGTCTATCAGTTCGGGATGCCTCTTGAAGTAAGCAGTACTTTAAGTTTGTTGAAAATAATTTTTATTTTTTGGTTTAATTTCTGTGCAGAAAAGGCTATGTATCTGAGGACAAACTGGAAAGAAGCTAGGTATCTGAGGACGAACCTTGTTTTCATCTTGAGAAACAAAATTAAGGTACTTATAAAAACTCTGCATCAAAACTAATTACTCCCCTCAATTTTGTGAATGCAAAGGTTATAGTAAAAACCAGTCATGATATATATTTAGTGGAATGGGATTCCGGCAGAATTGAGGGCAGGCTTTTGTGATGCGGTGGTGGCTGTAACACATCTCAGGCGCACTGCATCCTTCTGCTAGGAATCTGGTGCACTGTTACCTATGTTGACAGTTGCAAACGCGCTCAGCTGGTTGACCACATAAAATGTAGAAAACAGTATTCTGTTCCCAAGTTATTTGTCAATAATATTTAATTTACAATGCTATAAAATTTTCTGTGAAATTTGAGTTTATTAATGCAATCAAAATACATGAAATGTAAGCTGTTAATGAAAAGCATAGTGGACTGGACATGATCGGTATGGTAAGTGTGGACCATCAAATGACAGATTCTGGTAGGTGGAACAATTACACACCAGTAGGTCAGTAAGTAGCAAAGATAAATTTAGTACTACCTTTCAATTCTGATGTCAAATTTGTATTTACTTATAATAATGATAATGCTGATGATACTAATTACCACTTATTAAGCACTTACTAAATGTCAGATGATGTTCTGGGAAGGCTAAATATTCAATAAGTCATTTACCCCTCATAATAATACTGTAACATAGGATATAATGATCCTCATTCGTAAATGAGGAAACAGGCACAACAGAAAGTCACAATGTTTAATTAGACTCAGTGAATAAAATAAAATGAAATTACATGAGAGATCATCTCAATCTTATTTTTACCTAATGAACCCACCAAATCAAAAGAATCAAAAGGTACTTTTAAACTCTGATAATCCAAATTGTTTTAACTCAATCTGTATTTCTGTGCATCTCCTTTCATTAACACAGATGAATGTTTTGTTTCCTCTTCCTGGATTCTTTAACATGCTAATTTTTAAAAATTCTGATGCTAAATTCTGATGCTTTTGTTGATATGCATTAAACAGTGATAGTCCATTACCTTCAGAAGAAACGTATTGCAGAGGAGCTGAGCAAGTTTTTGAAGTCGGCTAATCAAAAGCATTTACCATCAGTTGTTTATGTGACTGTGTCCCTTCTTCTACTTCACTGATCAAACCCTACCTTGATTTTATTCATATTTCAGATGCAGACAGCTGTCACAATTCTTCCTTACCACTGTCATTCCCATGAGTATGTTTTGCTAGCGTTTATTTAGAAGACTCAGAGGAGGTACTTCAGAATAAAACATTTGGCTGTTCTGGTGCTCCTCTGGTCTAACACAGTCATTCATTAAGGTCAAATCTGGAACGTCACCCTGCCTCTGTAGCTTGCCATCATCTCTGCAGGGCATTTCCTGTGTTATACTTTAAATGGCTCAAGTGAGCCCAGATGACGGCACGCAAGTTAGCCAGCACGCTGAAGTTACTACCACAAATGACCATGTATTTTTGTGATGAGTGTTTGAAGCACAGTGCAATGAAGAGCTTTTGATATGTTACATGACCTTCCCTGAATTAAATATAATTAATATTTTGTGAGTCATTCTGCCCAAAATTCATTTCAACTATCAATGTCTACTCTGCCCAGTCTGACCTTGAGAACAGGAATTCCAGTCTAGGAATTTATCATGTGGAAAGCATCCCCACACACAAAGAATAAATGAGCACAGAAGATAGTTTCGGGAGTAATTCTGTTTAGAAAGCTACTTTCAATTTTTTATGGGCCTAGATGTGAGGCATACATGTGGAAATCCCCCTAGGCCACCATTCTATTCAATGATATGGTTCCAACAATTTGAATTATAGACCTTTCTGAAAAATTACTTGGTCAAATACATTTAAGAAAGGAACACTGCTTTGTCAAACTTGGCAGTACCAAGCTATAGATAAAATTACTACAATTCTTTTATTATCCACGGTAAGGTTTAAAAAAAAAAAAAAACTATCTGTAGGGATCAAAACTGGATGAGTAAGCATAAAGCGAGGCCATAGCCTACTTTCATTTGTTCCCCTCCATGAGAGTTATGAGATGTATTAGAGGTAATTCCAGAAGATATATCAAAAGCTTTAGTTCTTTATCAGAAATAATTTTCATTTTCCAGTCAATGCATATCTTATTTCTTCCACCATTAATTCTCCTATGTGGTCTCAATTGTATCCGTAAGAAAAGTGGGAAACAATCCATCCTGACCCCAAAGTTCTGAATTAATAAAATGTTCTTTATCAACCTATTATATAGATTAATGCCCCACAACTTGCAGGATGATTAAAATGACCCTTTGTTATGGGAATTAGCAGCACAAACCTGTAGAATTTAATTGAAAGAAAGCTCAATGTCACATACCCCTGTACTTTAATCCATTAGCGTTGCTATGCATTTTGGAGGTTAAAACGCGGCTGTAAAAGAGAATCACTTCCTAGTATTATCAAATGGCTTAACTTCTAATGAAAGCTCATTATTTAAAAATATTTGATATCATTTTGTCTTGACTATCAGTGCTTTGAAAACTTGGTAGAGATTCATAGGTTCTTCCAGTTGCCTTTGCATTTTAACTTCAATTTCAGCTAAAATGCACTCGTGACTATTCTGTAATTCAGCTAAAACCCAATTTAGATAGTAAAAACATGTCTCAGGATTAACTGATTAGTCGGTTGTAAGTAAAATCATGTCTTGCTTCAAAATAATTTTTTAAAAAATCCCTGCTGATCATTTTGCATCTTCAGATGGACTGCTGTTCCTCCAATATCACAGAATAATGAGTTTTATATCCTTTTTATTAATAGAAAAATTAAAATCATAACATATCTAAATTATTTGACAATATTATTGAAATGCTGCCTCATTTTATGTGCCTCCAGGGATAAATCTAATCAGGCTGTGATGACAAAAACACATCAGCCTAACCTTGAACTCATCTCACCTTCTAAACTTGATCATATTTAACTCAGATAAATGAATTAGATGATGATGAACCCCAGCTATAGAGGTGACATACATCTACCAAAGGGTGCTAACAGCAACGTTTTTTGTCAGACCACAGTGTCCTTTGTGCAGATTTGTTTGAAATAAATATCACCTCCTAGCAGTACAGTTAGGGAATTATTTTTCTTGCTTCACTTGAGCTAATTTGAAAAAGAATGCCAAGAAATAACTTGCTATGATAGAAAATGTAGCCTATGTAGTAACCTAACCCAATAAATTAAAAGTTTTATTTTTCCAAAGGAAAGACTGGGTATGAACTTACTCAAAATAGCATTTTGTAAAAATAACAAAGTCTTTCCCTATTTTAATTGTGAATCTCAGTCATTAACTATGGTTCTCTTGGGATCTGGCTTAATGTTCTGGATCATAGATTTTTCATTTAAATAAAATAATATAATAATTAGGTCTCCCTCGTATTATGTATTACCTATCAAAACACAAATAGTCCTTTCAGTGAGTACCAATTAAAATACACCTACTGTTGTTCAGATTTTGTAAATTACAATCATGCTATTTGGTACTTGCAGGCTTTGGTTCTATTTTTTTGCTCTGCTCTAAATTTTGTGATTTGTTTTCCTCTGCAGTCAAATGTACTTTTGACTCTGAAAACATACAGAATATAGAATAAGGCAAACAATGCAAAAAGCTAGTCAAGACCATACAGTAGGCCAAGTAAACTCTGTTGCAATGTGCAATTTAGCATTTGTAACAGCCTTAACAACTGTCAAATGAGTGAAGGTCCTTGGAATTCATATCAATGGTGATTTAGTCTTTGCTGACAATTTATTTCACCTTCCACAAGTCCATATTATGCTTTACAAGGGACAAATTATTAAGGCCAAGGAGGACTAGATAGGTTGTAAGTTTACTGCAGCTTAATGTCTTTTAATTAAAGCTACAGGATCTTTGTTGGGATCCCTAGAGCATACCATGCCCACAGCAATGAGCCATCCGACCAGCCAGATGTGCAAAAGCCAGCACTTGGATTAGATGTTGGAAGGCTTCAGGGAGGACAGGGTTTTTAATAAATTAAATATCTAATGAAACACACAGCCAACAAAGATATAGTTACCTCATCTAATTCCATTTCATCTGGACTCTCCCATGGCTTGATAAATTTCCCACGAGATTTCTTCAAAGGCACAATTATTATGTAGTAACCTCTGCACCGGGATAGATAGACAAAAATAAGGTTAGTTGAGAGGGGAGAGAAAATGGATATGCCCTTAAATCTTCCACAGACCAGTGACTGAGACTGAAGGCAAATTATGGATATGGACTAACTTGTCCATTTCTTACATCAATGACAAATAACCACCTGTTTGTTCCATTTTAAAAACAACATGGGTACACATTAATGTGTGACTTCGATGATCTTGTACGGTAATATCATAACGGTTGACTGCTTTTTATTAGGCATCACACACAGAGCAGACACTGTGTCAGGACCCCGTGCTGGACACATATGAGGCAGGTATATTGAAATCTACTGCTGCAAGCTGCTGAGTCAAATATTTTCTATGACATCAATTTATAACAGGGTTTTTTTAAGGAGGACATATAATAAAATTATTCTTAGCTTGTATAAGTATCTATTACTTCGTTTATACAAACTTAAAACACATTTGGATAAAAAATTAAAATAAAAAATTCTCATAATCTCACAACAAAGAAAGTGAGATGTAAAAATTCTTCCCTTATTTTACCGATCCCATTCTGAAACTTAAGGTAAGTACTGTAGTAATTTGGAAATTTCTAATTAAAGGCATTCAAGACAGGTCTCAATTTAATGATAACTGTGGGAGAAGACAAATGTAACTGGGGCCTCACAGTGAGAATGGTCCACTAAAATGTACGTGCTGTACAAGTTCACCTGTTCAACAGGTCTAGGCTACTAGTTAATTTGTTCTGTAACTTCGATATTGTGTATACCTTTCACTTGTGTTCATGTTTAGGGACCATGCTTGTATCAATCTCTGGTGTTAACTCTGTAAGGCCTTTGAACATAGCAGATAATAACTACTAGTGCATCGGTCACTTCCTACTTCTCAGATAAGATATTAAATGTATAATCTTGTTTTGTTCTCCTAGCACAATCATTTACGGACAGCCTAGGTGCAGGCTGTTAGGCTGTAAGATCTGGTTCCAGACAAATAGATTAGATGAGATTGAATAATTGCCCAAATTAAAACAGATAGTAAGGGGATTCAAACCTTCACAATGGTCTGCCTCTTTTTTCTTTTACTCAACATGAAGTATTTTTTAAGGACTCCACAAATTTAGTGGAGATTTATTATAAAACTGAAAACATACACATATACACCTGTACTGCAATATATTCATCCACCTTTAAAAGAGAAGCTATCCCGTAGACAAAGCAAAGAGTGGAAGGGAACCCCTGTACCACAAGGACAGGAAAGCCTTGTTCTACTACTCATCTCATAGCAAAACCTGTCACAAACTCGGCAAATTCTCGGTGGTAACTAGCTCTGTCTCCATAAACACAGTCTAGAGCTGCTCAGTACAGTAGGCCTGAGACCTCATGGCTACAGAGCGCTTGAAATGTGGCCGGCCAGAACTGAGATTCACTCTGACTGTAAGAGGAACACTGGATTTTGAAGACTTCATATGAAAAAGTAGAAAGTAAAATGTTTCAGAAACATTTTTATGATAGTGATCCCATGTTAAAACTAATATTCTGGATCTATTGGGTTAAATGGAATATGCTATTAAGTGAATTTCACCTTTTTTTTTTGTGGGTACTGGGGGTCGACCTCAGGACCTCATGCGCCAGCAGGCGCCTGTGCCTCTGAGTGATAGCACCGGCCCTTTATTCGTATGTGGGTTCCGGGAGTCGAACTCGGGCCCTTGAGCTTGCCAGGCAGGCACTTATGACACTCATGCCGCTGAGCTATCTCACCGGCCCACCCATTTCTTTTTGGTTGCTGTAGCTTTTAGAAAATCTAAAATTTCAGAACATGGCTCTCATCATGTTCACTCCACAGTACTGCTATAGAATAGTCGGATGAAGAATGTGGCACCTGGAGATACGTCTGGCTCAGAACTTGGGATCTGCTACTACCATGCTGACATTCTTGAATCTCAGCTGTATATTCTGAAAAATGAGAGTAAAAATGTATCTGGCTGCCATATGGGGGAAATAAATGCACCCAAAGTGCTTAGCACAATATTCATAGTGCATAACACTAAACAGCTGCCACCTGCCACAGGCCAGGCTGACCGTCGTGGAGAGATGCATCTGAGATGTCTTATTCATGAGGACTGATGATGTTTCATGAGACACAGGTAAAGGAACATGTGAAACTCTGCCCCCTGCAATTGAGAGTTCAAATCAAATCAAACGATTACATGGGAGTTCTTTCTCCATGGTGCTCTGAGCATCTAATCAACAGATACGCAGAAGTATATCCCTTAGCTGTTCATTTTCTTTACTACAAACAATGATGATCAAGAGGGAGAGGAGAAGGAAGACTTGGAGTGTGTGAAGGAGGCAAGTATCTCTTATTTTATGATCCAAGGTAAGCCTCCTCCTTCTCCTGTGCTCACTCCACCTGCCGGATTTGCTCAAATGCATCATGTGAAATGAGCATGTAGAACAATGACAGAGGCTGCGACTGAGCGTACAAAATAACATTGCAGATGTACCTGAAAAACACACTTGTCACAGAACCTCTTTGCTTTACATCCCAACTGCACAAAGTCAGGAAAGCTGCTCTTCTAATAATACGGCACATAATCAGAGAGTTCCAATTGTCCACTTTCAGAATCATAAAAATCAAAGTTAAGCTGATGCATTCTATTAATTTTTTCTCTGCTTTCATACACTGAGTTGCCATTCTGGCACACACACACAAAAGCACCCCATTGTTTCTTCGGTAGCACTCCCCCACTATCCATTTTACTTGTGGCTGGGATAAGAATTGAACCGCCTCTCCCATAGCAATTAATTACCAGTGTGGTCAGATATCTATAACCTTTTCTCTCTACTGATTTCTAAAGCATTCATCTCGAGCAGTCAAAGTGAAGCTTGCTTCAAAGCAGTTCATACACACTCAAAGAAGTGGGGCATTGACAATCTGAAACTCCAGGCTGGTGAGATGGCTCAGCGGCTTAAGCGCCTGCCCGGCAAGAGCAAGGGCCCGAGTTCGACTCCCAGAACCCACATACGAAAAAGGGGCCGGTGATATCGCTCAGCGGCACGGGCGCCTGCTGGCGCACGAGTCCTGAGGTCGAACCCCCGGTACCCAAAAAAAAAAAAAAAAAAAAAAAAAAAAAATCTGAAACTCCGTATTATAGAAAGCCTTGTTTGCCCAGGTTAAATCCACACTTTCAACTCTTCTCTGCAACTGAGGCTCTGTAGACACCCGTGTCCTTCCCTAACCTACAACCCAGCTTTCCTCTAAGAATACTGCTTCCCCTTCAGTCTTCTTATATTTCCTCATCTCTCCTCTCCTGCCCATGAACTTCACAAGCAGGCTTCAGGGCTTCTTTCTTGATCCTTGCTGCTGCTTACAGGCATTTTTTATCTATTTTCTTGCTGAAAAAACAAAACCTACCCCCTTTGAAGTTCACGTAAATCATCTATATGATGCTTTTCCCTCCCTGATTTTTGCCAGAGAAAGATCAACTTCTCCAGTATCTCTTTTCTCTTATGGAAGGGTTGGGTGGGTAGGGTGTGTGTGTGTGTGTGTGTGTGTGTGTGTGTGTGTGTGTGTGTGTGTGATTCAAACTCTCCTCCCTTCTTTGCAAACTCTGACATCAACCAGGCTGATTTTAACATCCACAGGGCTGCCCCATGCACCAACCAAGGCTCTCTCATCCTTCAGTTCTTCCTTTCCAAAGCCTACCTCTCCTAATATTGCTGAAATCTACGGTTGCCACTCACTGAGCCTGAACCACAGGGAGCTTGAGAAATGAGACCTAGGGTAGAATAATGCCACAAATCCATGATGAGTGATCTAAGTAAGGTCCTCCACACCACTGGGAAGTCAATCTTACTACAGTCTCTTCCTTTACCTAGTCCTTGAATTTTCCATAATGACCTTTTCAACTATTTTTCTCTAGCTTCAAACTTAGGAATCTGATGGCCTTAGATTTTACTTACAGAGAAAATGCAAACAGTCACAAGAGAATTCCCTCACCATCTGCCTACTTTCAACTTTCCTTTTGTATAGTAGAAGGGCTAGCCCTATGCTTTAACTCCAATAACTATTTCCTGAGTTGGTTCCCATTCTCTCACTTGCTTATCAAGTTTATTAGACTCCTTACCCATTCTTTGTTGCCTCTTTCAACTTCTTCCTCCTCATTGGATCCTTCCCATGGGTTTTAATCACATATATCTACATCTGTCATGTACAAAACCAAACAAAGCACATCTTTCTCCCCTTTCTCCTGCCCCTTACTGCCAAAATTCTGAAAGAACCTGAAATGCTCTTGCTGTTCTCCATATCCTTCTCTTCTACTCACGCCTCATTGGCCCTATCTACAGCCCCTGTCTCATCATTTATGTCACTGACACTGCCAAGATCTCGGGGCCCACAATGCTGTTGCCTGCACAGGAGAATTTTTGATCCTCTTTTTACTTCATCCTCTGAATAGAATTTCACTCTATCGGTAAGAACTTCCATGAAACATGGTCAGACCTTTCTTTATGATAAAGCTTTCTTGTTTTTCCTAGTTTTATCCCTTCCTACACTAACTTGATTTCCTTACCAGGGTTTTTTCTCTAATACCTATTAAATGATAATGTCCCTCAGGGCTCTGGCCAAGGACTTCTCTCTTCCTGCTCTTTTTTCATCCTAGGAGATCTCATTCCAATTAATGGAATAAGTTATTAGCTATATGAAAATTACTTACAGATTCATGTCTCCAGCCCAGAACTCTCCTCTGAACTCCAAAGATTTGTCAGATTCCAACTTTATGTCTTCATTTCTATGTCACAAAATACCTCATCCTTGCAGTGGGTAAAATGAAATAACAGGACTTTTGAAATAAATTCTGCACCAATATTGCACCATATCTGTTTTATCATACATGCCAGAAAGGTGGGGGTTATCACTGACAATCTGTTTTTCCCTCTTCATCCCTTGTGCCCAATCTATCACCTGGGGCTCTCACTTTCAAATTCTCTCTCTAGTGCACTCAGCTCTCTCCGTCTCCACTGCTGTGCCTCTGGTCTCACTGCATTTTTTCCTGCCTGGGCAACAGTCTACCAACTTTCTCCATTGACTTTAGCCTTTTCTAGTCTAGTCTCTGAATTCTTCATTTTACCATACAAAATTGATTGTGTCATTTCTACTTTTTAAGGTGTTTCAATAGAGCTTCCTTTCACTTGAGATAAAGGCTGAAACATATTACAAGATGTGGCTGATTCCTTCCCTCCACAGCATCTGAGCTATACCTCGTTGAGCTTTCGAACTGATCTGGATCCATTCTGTCTTTCCACTCTTGATCATTCTGTCTTACCTGCCAAAAGCCTTCTGTTCCTTCCCTAAGTTAATGCCTCTTTTTCCTCAAATATTAATTCACTTATTAGTTTCTAAATGGAATTTTTCTTCACTGATTAGATCAATTACCCCATTACATGGTCTCAATAGACTATGTTTCAGTATAAATTTTCTTATACTGCTTAAGACATGTTTATATATTTAGAAAACACATTACTATAGCAGATGGACATATGATCTTCTCAAAATTAGTTTATTGTTTTATCACTGACTTATTTTTCACTGAGAAGTAGAAGTGGGTGGGGTCTCAGGGACAAGTCTCTCAAATCAGATAGTGGAAATGTTTAGGGGTCCTTCACCAACACAATTTCCAACTCTCAATTTCATCAAGCTTGTTGTGACATCCTCCTGTGCCAGGCGAGGTAGCCCATGCCTATAATCCCAGCACTTAGGAGGCTGAGGCAGGAGGATCGCCACAAGGTCAAGGCCAGCCTGGGCTACATAAGTGAGTTCCAAAGCCAGCCAGCACTGTATAGCAAGACCCTGTCTCAAAAAAAAAAAAAAAAAAAAAAAAGAAAAAATGAAAAATAAATGAATCCCCAAATAGATTTTATAGAAAATATAACTGCAAAGTTTTTTTTTTCTCTCTTTACCAGTGTACAGGTGACCCTTGTTCTAATCTTATGCATACTAAGGAAGATAAAATGATTCAGATAGGAGGAAGAAAGCTGGGAGTTAATATGTGCCCTATAAATTCATATAAACCAAATCATATGGAATGAAAGAACTCGTTCGAAATGGGAAAAAAATGCTTTTGGAGCTACAGCAGCTTTATATGTAGGTAACATTAAACTCTACATCCACTTTGCTTGTCTCTCTCAAGCTTGGAGTTTAGGATCCAAATAACTTTTTCACTATAGACTTTAACTATTAAACTAATAGAAAAATAAATAACCTCAGAATCAATATATCTAGAAAGCCCAAGACTACTTATAAAGTAAGCTGTGTTTTCCCAGTATGTTAGATTTAATTAGGTAAGTTAAATCTAACCTTCAGAATTTTAATTATATTAAGTAAAGTTTTACTAATTTCATTTAATATGTTATCATCAAGGGGCCCAGCTCCATATAATTATATGAGAAGGCAAGCTCTGGTCTTTGCAGCAGTCCCACTTCAAATTCAGCTAGGCTTTTTGAATTAGAAGTCTGTCCTAGCATTTTGAACTCATTATTTAACTGAGAGGTCAAAATCTGTCTCAGAGTTTAATGATGAATGTCAATCCTTGCATAATTTATTTTCCTATGGTCATCTGGGTATATATTGTTGAAATCAAATTAATTCATGATAGAAAAACCATAGCAGGTTAAATGATGTTTCCAGTTTCTGTGTTTAAATTAAAGGCACTGGATCTTTTTAGCTGTGAGATATCAGCCAAGTAAGTTTGTTGTTTTCGGACATATTTTCCTCATTTGGAAAAAGCTGGGGTGACAATGCTGACCAATGGGATGCATTCCCCTTTATCTCTCCTCTGATATCTCATGGTGACCTACCAGTTTATTCAGCGAGGACACATAACACCGATCTGTGCCGAGCAGGTTTTCTAGGCAGCCCTGATTAGGGCTACTTCTGAGGGCGCTCTTAACTGCTTAGCAAATATCTTGCAAGGGGTGTGGTGGGGGGACCTTGGTTTGACTGTAAATCTATAGAAACAGAGGCATGTTGTGATTCAGGATGTGAACTCCGGAGCTAGAATGCCTGGATTTGAGTCCTTTCTTTCTGATGCTGATATTATGTGTGTAAAGCAAACCAAGCTACCTCAATGAGCTATACAATGAGGAAGAGGCTTTTCTAAGGATGAAATCAGGTAATGAGTGTCATGTCCTTTAAATAGCATCTAGTAGGGCCGATGAGATGGCTCAGCGGCGTAAGCGCCTGCCTGGCAATTGCAAGGTCCTGAGTTCGACTCCCGGAACCCACATAAGAAAAAAGGGCCAGTGATATCACTCAGCGGCACGGGCGCCTGCTGGTAAGCGCAAGGTCCTGACGTGGACTCCTGGCATCCACGTAAAAAAAAAAAAAAAAAGAAAAAAAGAAAAAAAAATAGCATCTAGTAGAATTTCTACCAGTATTAACTATTATTAATATCAACTACATGATCTTGGCCAAGACTGTTAGTATCTGGGCGTCACTGTATTCAACACTCAATGGAAAGAATACCTACCTCCTGGGGTTATTATGAGGTTTAAAGGAAGACCTCAAATATCCTTAATAATTGTAAAATACTATATACTTTTAATATTTTGACAAACATAATGAATTATTCTTCACTAAACTGCTAATAGTAGTATACAAATCTTACAAAGCCACACTGCAAGCCATGGTCCCACAAACAACTTCTTAAAAAAGAAGTAAAAGTATATCCCCAAACGTCAAATTAATACCAGCAAAGAAATTTAAAATTTCACAAAATGCTCTCCTTCATTTCCATTTTTGTAAGCATAAAATTATTGCCATGAAAATAATTTACATTGGGTACTTTCTTGTAGCTTTTCTCATGAAATGAACTGTAGGGTATATTTTTTTGTTTCTTAACCACCCAGAGTAAAACTCTGCTCTATAAAGCCAGAGAAGCTCTGTCACTACCACTTACCTCCGAAAATTTGCTAGATTTTATGACCAGTATTCTGTCCACTAAATCAATTAAAAAAATAAGGTTGAAGTACCCAGAATTCCTGCTAGCAGAAACTGCCCTGCCCTTAAGATTGTTTCAGAAAGAATTTAACCTTTTCTTGGGGTGATCCCTGCTTCTTTACACAAGACAATAGAAGAACCAAATGTAAAGAATGCGGAAGCAAGGAACCGTGTCTTCACTATACTAATGAGACCTTTTTATTTTTAGGTGGTAAAGATTTAGAGGGAGGGTACAAATCACGTTCTTACAATTAACTTGGGTAGAGATGAGAAAAATGTGTTTCTGATAGTAACAAAACAGTCTTCAATAGCCAAAATTACATTTTGCTAGGAAACAAATAGGAAGTGTTTTTTTCTGAATGTAAATAAACTAGCAACCTGCCCCAGTTTGGGAACGAGTGCTGTTGCCTGCCTTCATTTCTCCCACAGAATAGAGAACAAAAGGCTACAAACATTTCTAATCTCTGAACTTTCAACCATTGCAATGGGCACATGCTGCTACAAAGCATCTTGTGATGCTTGATCTTAGCACGTAAGTCGACCAAAGACAAGATGGTTAACTTTGTGCTACTGCCCTTTTAAGAAGCCAAGTAAATATAAATTATTTATATATTTATTCACATAAATATATGTTACTATGAAAAAAAAAATATATATATGTACTTTTTAGTAACTCCTTGTTTTTCATTTACTATGGTTCTGACGATTTTCCCACTCAAGTACAAAGTACAAAGTCTTTTGTCTGGCCAGAAAGCTATAATACAGTTTCGGGAATCTTAACTTCCAGAAATTAAAATTTTCCCATGATAGTTTGCTTTTTTTCTATTTTGTAATTGTCTCTTCTCTTTGTAACCACAGTTTTATCCCTTTTCTCTGACTCCTATTTCAAATATAGGAGAATAAACATTCATACATAAAGAGAAAAATTGAATAAGCTAAAAAAAATCTAAAAGACAGAATACATTTTGTAAGTTTTGCAGTTCATTCACAAGTTGGCACATGAAACTAAACTCTACCACCAATGGACTAAAAATGCCAATTGCCAGTAAGGATCAAGGCACTTTAGAAGATAATTTGGGCATTAGGTTCTATAGCTCATTTTGTATCTAACATCATGAAAGCTAAATTAATAGTAATGCTAGTGAACACACTAATTTTATCTTTCAACTGTTCTGTTCTTAAATAGGCAGGCATTTTTTTTTTTTTTTGTGGGTACCGGGGGTCGACCTCAGGACCTCGCACGCCAGCAGGCGCCCGTGCCGCTGAGCGATATCACCGGCCCTTTTTTCGTATGTGGGTACCGGGAGTTGAACTCAGGACCTCGCGCTTCCCAGGCAGGCGCTTATGCCGCTGAGCCATCTCACCGGCCCGGCAGGCATTTTTTTAATGCACTGAATTTATAGTCCATATCTTTTTTTCCTTTTCTTTCATTATTTACAACGTTTTCGACTTTTCTAAATCTCTCTCATCCTTCAAGACTCAGATTAGACATTATCTTCTTCAGGGTGCCTCTCCTGACATCCACATTCAGCAAAAACTCCATATTTATATTTCTGTTGAATCTGGAAGTAGTCACCCCTTCATATTCACATTATCTATTTTCTGTATCTGTTCTCCTACTATAAGGTAGGTGTTTTTCTCAATCATCTATTTCCAGATACAGCACTGCAAATATAGTTATGTACAGAATAATATTTGTTGGATACTAGCTGAAGTCTTAGTAGATGAGTAAGATATGCAACAAGGAACACGTGCTAGTTTCTCTCTTCTCTCTGCAATGTTCTCTGTATGAACAGGTGTCTCACATCCCCACTGCCCAGCTACCTTCTTGAGCCCCAATTTAGATGTCATTTTCTCGAGGATCCCTAGACTGAATGCTTAGCCTGGGTTAAGAACTCTACCCATGGCCTCCGTTTCCTATCTAATCTTCTCTATCACAGGACTCTACCATGACTGACACTTGTCCAAAGTCTTCAAATAACTCTTGTGTAAATGCTACAAGAAAAGACTGCATTCTCTCTATGGACCCCTGAAACACTGCCTGGCACTCTGGTGGTTGATGAAAAAAATATCTGTTATGTCTATGGCCATGATGATAGTTTCATGGGTGAATAATTATCACCAAACCCATGTGTTTTATACATTAAAGATGTTCAACATTTTACAGATTATACTTCAATAAAGTGGCATGAAAAATATATAAATACCTTTCACTTTTCAATAGAAATTCTTAAAACTGCAAAATGAATGAACAAGTCAATGTTTTGTTAGCATACAAAATACACTGATATTACATTCTTGTTTTCAGTTTTCTCAGTGATAACAAAAGAGTGGGCAAAGTGTTCTTATCTACATGCAATTCTTTTCTATATCTCTTGCCCTTCTGCCAACTTACTTTATGTTCTCATTTGCAGGAACTTCAGGCAGTTGCACAGTAATCATGCCATCCAAGTTGGTCTTCCTGATGAAGGCAGGCTTGGTGCGGAGTACATCAGGTGCAGTCTTTGCTGTTACCCTGTGCTGCAGCCCACCGGCACTGTTTCCACGATTTGTTAGCACAAATGAATAGGACTTCTCTGGCTTCAGGTTGACAATTAACTTCTGTGTGGCACGACCATCCACTTCTTCCACCATTTTTCCATCATCATAAAGAATCTAAAGACACACAACCCATCAGAAAACTTTGGTTACCTGAGAGGCTAAGTGTATTGTCTAAGCAAATACTGACTCAGTTCTGGAAAATCTAGGCCAGGTGAATTCTAACTCTGTGTGATTCCTGAGCCCATACATATTCAAAATTGAGGAGATTTCATCAATTTTCTTATCAATTCTTATGGCATAATGATATATTTCTATCAAAAATATACAACAAAGAAAAATGCACTAACTTTGCAATGTTTGACCTGTATGTTGTATGTTATCTGAATGGAAAGTGTACACAAAGGCTCAAACTTTTCAACATACTATCTATGTCATTTTTCCTAAAGGTTTTAATCATATTCTAAATATATTCTTACATTCCAAAATATGTGTGTACTCCTTCTTGCACAAACATGTATGCCTTGCTAACTTTTCTCTGTGTATCAACTGTAAAGCAGAGTTTATAAAGTGCCAAGAATTCAGACCAATAAACAAACTAAAAAACTCCCAGAATCCTGTGTTTTTATAACAAGTGGTAACCACGTGAATTTCATTTGCTGGTGGAAAAGCACTAAGTTAGATATAAGAAGTTCAAGTCCAGAATACTAGATCTTCCACAAGTAATGTCATCCCTGGGGTAGAGCTCCTGCCACTGTTAGAGTAGAAGACTCAAGTTGCCAAAGAACCAAACTCAGTCTCCTACATGAAAGTCACAAACACAAATAGCAAGTAGATGCCCAAATCAAAGCAGTCTCCAAGCTTTACAAATAACTTACCCTGATGCAACGCCCCTTCCACTTTTTACCCATGATATAAAGCAACTTACTTTGAAAGGCATGGCAGAGTTATAATTCTCTGGAATCTCCCAAGACAGTAACACTGAAGTCTTCATTACTGCTTTGACATGAAAATTTTTTGCAAACACTGCTGGAAAAGGAAAAACAGTGCATTTAAACTATTCCTAAAGATACAGGACCTGTCCTTTTCACCATGGATCGTGCTTAGTGCTTAGACTAGACGCTGCCTACATTGAGCACAGTGAAGTCTGATTTGCCTACCTGTGCAGAGCATTGATTTTAATACCCGTTCTCATAAAGATCTCTCCTTCCTCTCCAATTCAGCCAACTATGTTGTGTTTTCCTTACCTGACAACATGGGTTTGCTGTCGGCCAGACTTGCTTGGCATTCTATGACTGAAATCTAATGCATCCAAAATATATTAAGTTTTACATACTTTACCTTTTTGTTTTTGCTGAATCTATTAATATGAATGGGCCGATCAGTTATTTATAGCTTGAAAATACTGATTTCCAAAGACTGATATTCCTTTAAAGGAGGAAGGCCACAAGTAGACAAATCCTACCTTGATCCACAGGCAGTGTCCTGAACTGGACACTGGGACTATATGGCCCGGGCCCTTTGCTCGTGTGAGCACGTACTTTTACATCATATGTGGTATCTGGTTTTAAGCCAGTGAGTGTCATAGAGGTATCAGCTGGAACAATAAGCTGCTCCATTGGAAGAAGGGGGATGTTGATATCCCTATACAGAAGGGTATACTTGGTGATAATGCCATTTCTCTCTGCCAGGACAGGTGGCTGCCATGATAACTGGACGGAGGTTGAAGCAGTGCCTTCTGAGTGGAGGTTTTGAGGGAATCCAGTTGGAACTTCTTCTGGAACAGAAATTTCTTTTACCATTTCCTCCCCAAAGCCCACTTTGTTTCTGGCTGAGAGCCTGAAGACATATGATGCTCCTTTGTGGATGTCTGTAGCTGTGAAATGATCTTCTTTTTCAGAAAACTCAAGAGTAGTGAGTGGCTCCATATCCTTGCGGCCAAATTTTAGACGATAGCCCTGAAGGGGTCCAAATGTGTCCACAGGGGGGTGCCACTGAATGAGAGCAGTATTCATCTGAGTGTGGTTAATCACAAGCCGGGGTTTCCCTGGAACTGGAGCACACAGAATAAGGTGGTGAGATCAGCCCGATGGATGTCCACATTTCAGTCGTCGCCAAGTGGGAGCACCGCAAGGGAGAAAGCTACAGAACACATGTAGCTCTGAAATCCGCAGCCCAAACATTTAACTAGGCCATCATTTTGCTTAAAAAATTAAGACAACAAGAGTATAAAATTACGTTGCCTTTAGTCTGCTAGGATTAATTATAATTATCACCAATGAGATACAAGAGTAAGTTTTTTGTGGTTAGGAATCAGTACCATTAGTACAGAATTTATTTATTTTAAAGTCAGGTTAGGTGGGTAAAAAGGTCTAATCTACTCTAATATATAAATTTTTAAAGGAGAGTAATTTATTCCTAGAGTACATAGAGAAAGACATCAACAAAATCGGGATTTTCTTCAGGAATTGTCTAAAGATGGGGAAAGAGAAGAAAACACAGCTCTGGGGTAGAAATGTAACTATTTAAGCCTCACGTTCAACAGGGACAATGGATTTTATTAAATGTTTATTAAAATTTTCTAAAATTCTGACCCCAAGAAACGGCATAATGGTATGTACACTGTGCATCTTCTGTCTCTAATATGCATAGAAAGCTAAGATAAATAGAAGTACTTTTAATATACTAATAAAAACCACAAATATAAATTATATTCTGATATTTGTTAGCTGTGATACTGTTTTCTGCTATTTCATTTTAGAACACAGTATTGGTAAGGTACAAATCTGAAGAAATATAATTGGCAGAAAATTCCAAGAAAAAAAGCAAACTGTGAAAATGTTCATCTGTTCTGTGGAAGTCAAAGTTAGGTTGGAGTAATATACATTGTTTTTGATGCTGGTATGCACTTTCACGTTCCGGGATGTAAAGGACATTTGGCATGAAATCTTGAGATCAAGTGATGTTCTAGAAGTCATAGCATCAGCTCTGACCTACTGGCTTCCACTGTGGTACCAGGAGCATCTCAGTCTCTTCTCCATTACCAGACCATGATATTACCCCTTCCCCAGGAAGAAGTCTAACTGAGTCTGAAATCGAGGGGACGAACAGCCTGGAAGCACCAGGCAGCATGAGTGCAGGATTTCAAAAAGAAGTGAACACTGAGGCAGGTAGAGGAGGAACTTCCAATGCCACCTCAGGAGGGATTGGCCACATGAAGAGATGCCTTAAATCTCCATCAGTGTATGAATAATAGAAATCACATGCAGTTTAAATGAGAGGTTAGGGCTCTGCTGAGTTGTGTTATCTTACCCAGGGAACAAATAAGATTTTCTTTAAAAAAAAAGAAAAGAAATTAGGAGAAGTCTACAGCATTCCATATGCTTCAATAGGATTCTCCAGAAATTCATGTGACGTCAATAGAATCATTCCATGTGGGGCTTCCAGAAACTGTATGTATGAAACACCTACTAACTACTCCCATTCTACATCGTCTTGTACTCTGCCACACCGGCATTTGAGTGGGAAAGCAAAGATGGATATACAGGAGGCTATTCCATCTAATACATCTAATTCTCTAGAGTTAAGAGAATGACGAGGTGGAAGATATGGTGCTGCACAGAAAGTCTTTCTCAAGGTTTCTAATGCCCTAGGGTTATTATGTGGGCTATTTTTAAAAGCCATACCAACCACTGAGCTAATTGTTCCACTTAGTCCACTATTGAAGTATGAGGGTTAGCAAGATGGAAGACTCTTAAATAAATACTCAGAGGAGTTCAGAAGTCAGTTTTAGCAGAGCCTTAATAAACATCATGAAGAAACAGAAAGGACCCAGCTGTAAGGTAAATAAGCTCACACTAATTTGTATCACAGCACAGAAATTCTTCTCCCTTTGGGTTATTTTTTGTGTGTGCGTGTGTGGGTACCGGGGGTTGAACTCAGGACCTCACACACCAGCAGGCACCCGGGCCACTGAGCAATATCACCGGCCCTTTTTTCGTATGTGGGTTCCGGGAATTGAACTCAGGACCTCGTGCTTGCCAGGCAGGCGTTTATGCCGCTGAGCCATCTCACTGGCCCCCTTTGGGTTATTTTTATTTTATTTTATTTTTGCTATGGTGAGGATAGAACTCCTTCATTTTTCTTTTTCTTGTATTCTACTTTTTCTCCTTAAAACTCTTTCAGGATTTCAGAAATGGTATACATGTGCAGTTAACCCTACTTCACAATAACAATCTCCAGAGGGCAACCAAGGGTCTCAGCCCAATGGTTCCTAAGGTAGCCTCAATTCAACCAAATACAAAGTAACAGCAAGCACTGACTGGTCCAACCCTGCTCTTTCAAAATTCTCCACATCACAGCCTTCTTTTGATCATCCTTAAATATAGCTGTTTAGTATAGTACTGAAATTCATATAAAGGGTAGAGAAAATGTCAAACTAATGGTTTTTTTCTGGTTAACATAAACATCAAGGCCTCGGGCAGTCAACTAATTATTATGATACAGAACGATGGGAATTTTAACAGAGAAACTATAAACATGTCAGAATCATTGAAACATAAAAGCCAATGCTTCGTTCAAAAGTACCCCTCAGGTTACATACATCCTACACGGATTACTTAAATTATGACCGGAACTTTTGTTTCAGAGATATGACTGGTTACAGATTCTAGAAAAAAATGTATAATAAATAACTCCTTGCCATAATCAGGATTTGTAGTGTAAAAGTAAGATTTCATGAGAATTCTTGAATTTTCAGCCACATAAGTATACGAGGATATTTTTGTGACAGCCTACAAAATAAAATGAATTAATATGCTCACCAATTACATATGGATAAACTATGACTAGGGAATGCTGACAATGGATACATTGTTACTAAGGGAAAATTAGAGCTTTTTTCTTAAAGGGATGATAAAATCCGGTGGTTTTACTTTCATCCCAGGCTCAATAATGATAAAGTAAATATTTACTTTCATCCCAGGCTCAATAATGATAAAGTAAATATTCAGGCATCTAAATTATAAGCATTTGCTATCCCAGCACTGAAGACTCTATTGGTTAAGACCTGAAACTGTGAATTAAAATTCCACCAGAATTCTATTTATGAATAAAATGCACATTTCTTAGAAATATTTTGCATTGTGACTAAAGAGTGATAAACTAGTTTAAATGACATTAAATTTGATAAAACTGTTCCTTATTCAATGATTCATATATCTTTGCTATAAATTCTGAACTTTCTCCTCCACTTTCCATGAACACCATGTTACAGACAATAGGAGTTTGGTGCTTCGTACAAGACATTTCATATAGTTATGAAAGTAGGTGAAAGAAACCTATTTTCCTCAATTTTAGATAGAATTTCAGGAGCTTAACATTGGTCATTTACCATCATGCCCCTCATTGAACAGGTTTTCCTAATTAGGAAGTCAAATTAGTTTGATACTATAATATTCTTTAGGAAAACACACACACACACACACACACACACACACACACAGAGCCCATAAGACTCTGGCTTGAAGGAGATTTGCCATCTGTAATCCTGCTGCTTGAGGCAGTTCCAGGTGGCAGGATGCAAGCAAGGCAAATCTTATGACATTTAGACAAATTTGGCAGTAAGCATGGCACCCAGGAGGGTACTCAACATCACAGCTGTTCTTTGCTTTATGACTTTACATAGAGGTGTGTTCCTAAAAGTTATGTGAGAAGTGATTCTGGAAGAGTAAATCAAATCACAGATTAAATGTTCCATGGGAGATTGCTATATGAAGGAATTGGAGGAGAATCCCTTTGTAATTATCTCCTAATTTATCAGACTTATAATGCCAGATCTTCTTTCATGCTGGCTTTTCCTAATGTGGCCAAATAGAGTAAAGAGCACCGAAGAGGATTTGTTCCTCAGAGCAAAGTAGTTAGCTTTCTCGAAATTCTTCATTTCCTTTCCTGTTTCCCATCTTTTGTGCAATTTGCTTTCTTTAGAATCCTCACAGCAGAAGGGAAGGAAGACAAGATGACAGAAATAAAACGAACTTAGACACAAATCCAAGATGGCAGCTCTTCTAAGAAAGGGTTGGTCATTGGGGAAGACTAAAGTCATTGTGTGCCTTTGCTGCCTAGATGCTCCCTTCCTGATCTTTGTGTTCAGAGCTCCTTCACATTTAAATCTCAGCTTCAATACCCTTCCTCAATGAGATCTTAGCCGGTACGGGCTTTCTGATACTTATACCTATGTACCTTCATTTTCCATCTTATCATATCCTGACAGTTTATTATATATGCATTTATTTGTTTATTAACTAAATGATCTAGGGCAGAAAATGAACTGCATGATAACTGATTATTTTTATGGGAATGGTGCCAGACACATGCTAAGTATTGAAAAAGTATTTACTGATTAACTGAATAATTCAGAGAAAGTACGTACTCATATTTTTTTCTCTTGAACTGAACTAAGGAAAAAAAAATCACAAAAGTTGACCATAATGAACTTCTTTCCTCTGATTTTACCACAATAAAAGAATAACAGAATCCACTCATACCACTTGGAAAGTTAGTGCCATTTAGTTCAAGGCTAAGATACACACAGACACAATTACCTGCCCCAGTGGTGGACACCAGTTTGGGTTTGCTGCGAGCACCATCTCCTTTCGTGGTGTAGGCTGTGACAGTGAGGGAGTAGGAAGTTTCAGGCTGTAGCCCAGAAATGATCATGTCCTGAAATGACACGATAGAGTCGCACTGAGTCAAAGCATGCCGCAAATGCCCTGGGTAAAACTAAACCATGCATCTTCATTCTGAACATGCTCAGACATCCTCTGAAGCTAAGCTAAGTAAGCATGGAGATATCATGCTTGCAGCTCATGCTAGGGGGATCTTTTGCATGCTGACATTGAAGTTGGGTCTTCAGGTATCTTAAGAAGCAGCTTTGAGGAGATATTAGTTAAAAACCCAAAAGATGGAACTCGACTTCCTGAATTCTTGAATCTAAACCTGCCTTATCCACTAGGTTGGTAACTCAGATCCAGTGAGTTTACACACATGGACCTTCATTTTCTGACTGAAAGTTAAAATAATAATAGGTTTCCAGAGTTTGTCGGGAGATTAAATGAGTTCTATCAGGTAAACCCTAGAACTGTGCTTGGCTCATAGTGAGCATTTCATAAACGAGCTGTTACTTTATGCCAACAGCTTTCCCTGTACACCTACTGCAGCCAGCCCACAGACTGGTGACAGGGCAGATGCAAGTACAATCTGTCCTATCACCAGGTAAGCAGTTTGCCAGATGGTTGATCTGTTGGACCTGGATATTCTGAGAGCCCAAGGATTTTCTTAGGACTCCAGGAACTCACTGTTAGTTAATTGTACAGACTAGGAACAAAATCATTATACACGGAAGATACTTTCCTGGCAACTGAGAGAGCAGGCCATAAAACCAAGAATATAACAGAACCTGAGTCCTGCAGTAGCACTAATAGGTAGTGAAGTCTGACTAGCGAATGTTAAATCTCACTGACTACATACAAAATCTCTGTTTTCTTTTAGTAAAGCCCCAAAGCTGTGATGGCTATAAGACCAGACGATCTTTGAACCTATTCCTTCAAATCAGAGCTTACAAGATTCTTTAGTTAGAGTGCTGGTTACTGACTTGTTCTAGTGTTTTCTTCAGAGCTGTACATACAAACATACAAACACACCATACACAAAGAAATATATATAAAAAAAACTTTGGGTTTTTCTTGGCACAGCTATGTTTTAAAATTGAATATGGGTAAATTTAAGAAAATATACTATGTCATTGTATTCCAAATCTAAAGGCAGTGAGAGTGTTAAGTGAACAAAATAGATTGTGTGGAGTAGAGTAGGATTTTTCTTAGTAAGGCTGTTAACAGGTACTATCAAACTCAATTGGTGATGTTGATCTCAAATATGACAGCTTTTGACAAGGTACTTTCTCAAAAGAGTAGGAATATCATCATTGTGGAAATTGAAGCATTTAAGAATCATCCTGAAGACCCATGGGAGATTTTTTTTTTTTTCTGTCAGAAAAATGGACTGTTTGTAGAAAATATTTTACTTTCAGGACCTTGAAATGGTCTCACTAACATTTCAGAGGATATCAAAACCAAGTAAGCCATTTCAGAGCAGTATTCTAAGTTAGGGTAGGCACACTGGTTGTTCCAAAAAATTGTGCTAGGTAAATGCTAACTTCAGAGGTTCCCCTAGATTACTGCTGAAAAGCAGACAAGGCTAAAACTCACAAGAAGAAGGCTTGGTTCTACTACCAAGGTGACTGACATTAAATGCATGCAATCTGGGCCTCCTGTAAGCTTCTCATTCTTACATCTAGGTTTTACCACACATGCCCTTTCTCTTGCTCAGGTTGTATAGGATACTGTAGGTAACACAATTTGAAGCTGGCAAATCCTCTCCAGTGGGACAATCTCAGCTGGACATCCCTCTGTCTGCCAAGATCATATAATCTTGGAAGTCAGGGTTTCTTTCTTTAAGGGGGGATGTGCTTTTTTGTGGTTTCAAGATCCTCTGTGAGGCAGTTTGTCTAATACAATGGCCGCCATTCCTCACACTCCATGTCTCTTCCTGTTGGGCCACTACTCTTATCCCTGTCTATTAAAAGCTGACCTTCTGAGGTCCCGTTACAGCATTGGTGTGTAATTCTATCCAGTTCTGGAAAATCTGTTTAAATGCTGAAACCTAAAATAATGATTTCTGACTATATCCCAGATTTATCTCCAACCCCTACTTTTCTGCTGAGCTAAAGTGGCACATATATTTTAAAAGTCTGCTGAACATTTCCATATCATTGCCCCAGTGTTCTCTCAAATTCAGTGTAACAAACTTAAAAATCTCCCCCAGAAGCAGACCCCTTCCTCACATAGTTTAATGAATAGTAACACATCTTTAATGTTTATGTAGTATCTTTGACCTTTTCCTCTTCCTAATTCTTAGTCATCAAGCTTTTGTCAAATCTTCCTTTAAAATATTGATCATAACTCTCCCTTTTTCACTTCTGTCACCTCAACTTTGTTGAATTTTGATCACTTCATGACTTACTAAAAGAACTCTTTTGCTTTTTTATTTGCTTTTTACTCTAATTTATCCACGAAGTCACTCTTTTTTAAATAGCAGGTAATGAGCCCATTTACTAGGTCAAGAAATGAAATCATCTTAGTCATGACCAGCATTTAAACAAAAACAGACCAAAAAAAAAAAAAATAGTGGAATAGACTTGAATACAAAATGTTCAGAGTTTATGAGGTGTTTAAAGTATGCTTTTCTAATACTTTTATTTCAGTTAAGCATATGTATGCATTGGATCATAACGAATGTATTTCTTACTGTGAGTCATTGTTATGGTTGGGATCCAAAATACATCCTCAAAAAATGCTCATTGTGAAGTACTGATTACTGATGGGCTTCTGATAAAGGATTAGAGTATGAGGGCTCTAATATGGTATTATGGCAAGGGAAAGAAACATAATGTGGTGCCTAGATGAAGGGAGTGGATCATGGAGGAATAGTTTTAAGGAACATATCTGGTTCTCAGCCCCTTCCTTTCTGGCTTTTTTCTTTTCTACTTCGAGACTGCCATGAACTTAGCATCTTTCCTCTGCTATGCCCTTCTGCCATGATGTTTCTGCTTCATCACAGGCCTAAAATCAATGGAGCCAGCTGACCATGGACTGATTCTCTGAAATGAGCCAAAATAAATCATTCCTCCTTCAATCTGTTTGTATCAGGTGTGTTATGACCAACAGAGTCATGACAAAAGTTTATAAAATATTGTCACCTTGTCAATCTATGAGAACTTATACTTAGTACAGATTTTCCAAGATTCAAAAAAGTCTTGTGCTTGTACAATAAACTCATATACTTAATGAAAGAATACCTTCCTTACAAACCTTATCTTATTATTCATTTTAATTTTTTTGTATCTCTCCAGGAATGAAGAATTAAAGACCCTAGGCCTTTAGCTTTAGAATTTTGCCAACATTTTATTATAATTTACTTCTTAGATGTATTTATAAATAACTTATACAAAGGTTTCCTATTTTTCAAATTGGCAAGGTCATGGTCAGCTGATCAGTCATGGTCGGCTGGATCAGTTGCAATTGCATCCATGACTGCTTCTGCTGTGTATAATGTAAAATGCCATGTGTTCCCATGTTCAATTCTCCAACATTCATTCTCATTCATTCTCATTCTCTCTCTCTTCTTCTCCCTTTCACCTATCCAATCTCCTGTTAACCCTTAAGTTGTCAAGTATACTTTAGGATCTCTTTTAGCATCATGATCTACTGTTTCTGAATTCACAGCTCTTACTAACATTGCCACTCATTTCCTAAAGTATTATTACACTTTATAAAGAATGGCTTCAGGCCATTTCTTTGGCTATATTTTACAGAACTATTCATAACTGTACATGTTTCTAGCTATCCAGACTGCAAACAATTGAAAGGTAGAGGTTGCATGTGTTTGTTCCCTGCAGTATCTTATACAGGCTCTCAATAAATAATATTATCCATTCATTCAAATATATTAAAAAAAATTCCTCCCTCAGTGAGATGCTTCTTGGTATGATCTACCTATTTTCATTCAAATCTTTATTAATAAAAAAGAGAGCAGCCATTTCTAGAGGGAGTTAAATCAATGCCAGATCGATGTCATGTTATCTACTGAGTATCTAACCTGGTATAGGATTATGAGCAACCTGTATGCAACAACTTGACATCTTCAGTCTGAGATGCCTCCATTCAAAGCGTACCTCCCCTGACTGTGGCATAGGCAGTTAGTAGCAGAAATCAAAAGAAACACCAAGAGCCCATGGTTTTTTATGCAATAAGTAGCACCATGCTGACTTCACAAAACAAAAACCAAAACAAAAAGTGAACACAAAGTAAAGACAACTTTAAAAAAAGTTTGTTAGTTCATGCATCCAAGCAAACTGTGATGACAAATTCAAGCACACTGTGAATAAGTGAAAGAATGATATCAGAAAAAAATAGTATATAGTCTGTTTTTTGACAAAGCAGTTAAAAATTACTCACATGTTCAGTAGTATCATCAAATTCCCACTGATTGAGATTTAGAAGGTTGGGGGGGAAACAAAATGAAAAGAAATGAAGAGAAATCTATTGCTTTATAAAGGCAACTTTGCCTTCCTTTGATTAAAAAAAAGGAAAATTAAGTATCTGAAACAGTGTATATAATAAAATTCCAAAGAAGATAAGTGTGCTATGATATAGCCATCCTCATGAACAAATGTACAGCTGGAACATAAAATTAAATAGGCTGTGTTATTACTGCTACTAAAACCAGCCATATATATAAGTTTATATATATAAATGTATGATTCACAGAAATACAGAAATCAATAAGGTATAGCACAAAGCTAATGTTTGTAATCACATCCTATTTTATGATATTTATTTTGACTTCTTTCCTGAGTTACATGCTTTAAGTTACTATTTAGTTTAATATCTTTAATTTTATTGAAATTGTATATCCCCAATGAAGACTTGTGCTACGTAATGAAGTTTCAATGAATAGTCAAAGAGAACAAATGAGATGGGAAGGGAAAAAAAGAAGGAAAATCAGCAATTAAGAAAAGCCAAAGTAGAAGAGAAAAAAAAAAGAGATATAGTTGAAATTAATACAGTTGGCATTATGTAATGCCATTAATAACAAAAGTTCACAATGAAAGAATTACAGACAGATGTACTGTTTTGTAATGCAAACTATCTAAGAACCAAGGAAGGATATGAAAGATAGCCATATTATTTTCTTTTTCATAATTGCAGACTTACAAAATAAAACGTAGTAATAATAGGTGTAGGAAATTTATGAGAACTTTCTAGTTTATAAAGCAATACAAAATGAAACATATTAAAATCTTAGTCAGGGCCCTTTTCTGATATTAAAGGGACACCAGGACTCTCTATCTGTATGTACAGAAGTGGCCTTCAGACCAAGTACACACAGCTGGATTTGGGATGGATATATGAGCTCCAATCCTAGATGTGTGTAGTTAGAATGTTTCAGAACTGAAGCAGCATAAGCTTGATTACATTATGTAGAGACTTTAAAGCTAAATACTTTTCTTAGTGTCCCAGGGATATTTATTGCCCTCGTATTTTCAGAGAGAAAAAAATAATGTAAAATTGGGCAACCTGTTGTCACAGTTTAACTTGCCTCATGGTCTTTCCCACTTCCACACAGAAGTGCAGGCATTTTCACCACTCCCATCTCTTTCCCTGCTCAAACATCAATTTGCTGAATAAGCAAAGCACTTCAATATTCACAATACCCCAGTACATTTGATGCTGAAAAGGGAAGCTAGGTCACAGTTTATATGCAGTTTCCAGCATGGCAGCTGTAACTTAAAATCTTTCTTTTCCTTTAGGAAAATATGTGGAATACAAGTATATTATGTGATTATCTTTGAATCACCACTAATTTAGGAAGAAACAGAAAAATTTCAATGATTTGTTTTAAAAACCTGGTCACAAAACCAAGTTGTGAAATTATGATTACAAAACATAGCACTAATACTGAAAGCATTTTTCAGGTACTCAACTATTCATCATTATTTTTCTTAACTTGGCTCAACACAGAGGATCCCATTTATTCTCTGGGAAATTTTAATTTTGTTATCATTGAGATTATCTTCATTTTCTGGGACCTGAAACAGTAGCTTCCATCAGATATGTAACTTGGTATAGAACTACATAACATACTTTCTGGGTATCTTTCTCTGAATCAAAATGTCAGCTATTTTTTAAGAAAATACAAATATATATATATAGATAGATAGATAGATAGATAGATAGACACACTGTGTCTATCTATCTATATCTATCTATATATATATATCCTCTTCTGCTTAAAAAAGAAAAAAAAATGATGTCAGTTCCTAAGTGGAAAGAAATCATACATTTAAAAATTAGATTAATTTAATTCCAAACAGTTTTATTACAGCAGAAAGTGGATCCTATGAGCAAAAACTGCAGCTGAAAATTCTTCCTTTTGATTAAATCAATTTTTCTTAAAAAAGGCAATTTCGGTCTAAGTTGGAAAGAGCTGAATATCTGTATTTTTAAAAAACAGTGACATATTTTTCATCAGACTTGAGTGTCATTTCATTACTTGATGTCCCTTGTGATTACAAAGGTAAATAAACATCAATATGCTTCAAAATCTAGAATTACGTATAAGTTTTTTTTTAAGTCTCAGAGAAATAAAACTGGGGCCTATTTCAAAGTATAAACTAACATAAACCTATCACATAAAAACACCTATCACATGAAAAGACCTATCACATGAAAACAGAAGCAGGCAACGTCAGAGGCTCACCTGCGCGTCAGCCAGCATGACGTCCTTCAGCATGGGCTGGCCCCTGGGCTCACCGTTTTCCATCCTCACGTAATGCACCTGGTATCCTCTTATCTGGCCATGCTGTTTATTGGGCACCGGTGAGCGCCATGAAACTTTAACAGATGTCGAGTTGACAGCCTCTACCTCGACTTTGCGAGGAGGACCACTAGGAACTGGAACAACATCATCGGATAAAAGAAAATTATAGGCACTTGTCCCACCCAGTCAGAGCACTTTCTTTACTTAAAAATGGGTAGACCCACTATGTTTCCTTTGAAGAACACAAACATTTTCAACCAAGGAAAATGCTCAACCAATCTGCTCTACCTTTTAAGAAAAGATCAAAAAACATGACCAATGCAAAAAAACAAAATGGAAGAAAAAAAGAGTATCAGAGAAATAGAAAAACATGTAAAAAAATGTACAAAAGCCAAGGAAGATGCTTTGAGGCTCAAAGCATTAAAGCACAAAGAAGTATTGCATTGAAATAATAACAAAAAACTGATTGTTGACTGTCGTGTGTTTTTAAAGGTTTCTTTTTAAATAGCAGAATAAAAAGATTCTTGATTATATGCATTGTCTTCTCTTTTTTTCCTCATATCAAAGGTATTCCATACAACAGATGCCAAAAATTGAAATGTTGAGCATCAGTGTCTTTGAAATATGCAAGACAAAAAATCAACAAGAAGAAAAGAAGGCAGTTTTGAAAGTTAACTTCAAAATGTAAAAGAAGCAAATATAAAAAGCCAAGAAAAACATAGAAGACTTTAGATGGCTCTACAGAGAAGGGCTGGACTGCCAGACCATAGGAGTGTTCTTTCAAAGGCAAGAAAATCACTGCCTTGTGACTGGGAAAAAAAAAAAAATGCTCAAGACGTAGCAAGACAGGCTTTTGGCAAAAATACTGAAGTAACAGCAATGCTGGGTAAGAAGATGAGCAGAGAAAAGTGGACAACGTTTAGCCTATCAAAAGACAGCAGACCAAGATTGGCAGAAGGGTGCAAACTGATGCAGCGGAGGCAACATACCATCTTCATCGGTTCGAATCAACACGGACAAGCTCTCAGGGCCAGGGCCGACATCTGTGTGGGCAGTCACAGTGATCCGGTATTCAGTCCATTTTTCCAGCTGTTCCAAAAGGTATTTGGTAGTGTCCGAAGGAATTCCCAAAACCTCATGAGGCTTGTCATCTTCCCCATCCACTGCCATGTACTTGATGGAGTATTCAGTAATAATGCCATTCTGCTTTTCCACTGGTGGAGGTTGCCAACTTACCAAAATACTAGTGGAACTTGGGCTGGTACAACTAATGTCTTGAGGAGGAGCTGACGGCTCTTATTTTGGTAGTGAGTTAAAGGAGGATTTGAGTGAAAGGACAGGAGTGGTTGGAAAAAAAAATGATAAAAGAAAAGGCAAAAATAAATAAACGAACAATAAGGGCAACAAAATAAAAATAAGGCTTAGAAACTTAAAATTTTAAAGACACATTTATGTACCTTGGCTTAGTAACATGAATAAGTCAAAAAAATGAATAAATGACCAAAAATAATTGTTAAATAATGGGTGGGGGGAATGTGTGAAAATGAAACTTTGAGATAATTGAGCCTCACATAGAGTTACCTACCTGCGATTTAAATCCTTCTGCTAAAACAATCCCTCAGCAATTTCCCACCCCCTTTATACTGACTGTCCGGCCCCACAAAGCTACAAGTAATGCTAGTTTTTGTTTTAAATGAGATTCTGATGATGAGGCCCAGATGCATTTTAAATTTTCACTTCTACATTCTAGAATGAGGACAATTCATCCACAGAACTCTTCACTGCGAAAAGTTACAATGACTGCTGCATGCCCTTCCACCACTTCCAACTTAAAAAAATAAATACGTAAAAAGCTCACCAAACACAAAAGGGTACACCCTATCTGAAAAACAGTCTGCCTGACCAGTTTTAATCAAGAATGTTAACCTAACATTGACTGCAATCCAAATACAGTGAGCATGCAGAATCAAAAAGGATGAAATGCATATTCTGAGATTTACCTACCCGAGGGCAATGTCAGGCTTGTTGATTTTGACTGTAACATGTACTTACCCTATGTCAGCTTTCAGCATTTTATTATAACTCTTCTTGAGACACCATTGCTAAAGAATTAGATCCCACCAGCAAATTTTGGTAAAGTCAGTAATAATTATCTATCCCTTACAAAATGTCAACACAGCCATTAAAAAGAACTATTTTAAAAGAGAACCCAAGAACCAAGAGAAGGTAACACTTATGTGCAAAAGCTTTTGCTTTGTGCTTAATTATGGATACAAAGTGTGCTTACAAAAGAATTAAAAGATAAACTTTCAAAGTGCCCATTATAAATTAGCCACCTTCTGAAAAATTATTTCCCATCAAATTAACCAAGTATATCATCATTTGAAAAAATTAAAACACCATAAAGAACAACACAACTCTTATCATGACTTTTTTAAAGTTAATAGTATATGTTCCTAAAGAAGAACAAACAAGAGGGATAAGATATACAAATACATATATACATATATATTTTTAAATTGATATATATGGTAGCATTAATGAAATAATCCTAAATTTTATATTTGAATATCACTTGAGGATTTCCTTACACTGTATTAGGGTTTTTTGTTTTTCTGTTTTTGTTTTTCCTTTGATATGGGAATCTCACTGTGCTGGCCAGGCAAGCCTCAAACTCCCGGACTAAAGTGATTCTCTCATTTCAGCCTCCGGAGTACCTTGAGCACAGTCACTCACTACTGCATCAGGTGGCTTTGGAAGTCTTAATATTAACTACGAAGTGGCAAGGGTATCAAATTGTTTTGTCTCTCTTAGTTTACATGCCTTGAGTTCATCATCACAGTCAATCAAAATGAAAAGATTCCCTGCATTGACAAAACAAAAAATTCTTATAGAAGAGCCTTATAAATTTGAAGTAAGATTTGCAAAATCACTAGAACATCATTTTTATTGATTCTAACTAGAGGTTCTTATATTTTGAATTATAAAACTATTATATATATTCATCAATATTCATAATAAGTTGAGGTGTTCATGTAACAGCAAGGAATCATTAGTAATGCTTATTTAAAAAAGCTAATTTGAGTTTTACTAGATCACTGCCTTCAGACTTCCTGTTCTAGGAGAAAATATTCGACACTGCTTGAAATTTTCACTTTAATAGAGTGGATACCTTTTGATGTGGTTACAAAAAGTCCATTATATACTTAGGCATGTATTTATTTTTTAAAGTAAAGTCTTTAAAGTTTATAAACTAGACAAAATATACTAGTGAAGCATGTAATTTTTTTTTTTTTTTTTTTTTTTGGCACTGGGAATCGAACTCACGACCTCGTGCTTGCCAGGCAGGCGCTGTGCCACTGAGCTATATCCCTGGCAACATGTAGTATTTTTTAACTAAATGCCTTATTCTAAAAGAAATATCTTCCACAGTATTACTCATTAGCCTGCCTGGAATTTAAAGCAAACATACAGAAAATGCAGTAATTTACATGCTTCAATTTTTACATGAAAGGAACTTTTATGGGAAAAAGCTATAATCACTAATGGATTAAGCAACAACATCCTAATTTCATATGAATAATCATGTTTTAATTAAACAGAATATAAATTTTATCATCAAAAGCTTTGAAAGACTTCAACTTTCTATAGAAAATGAAATGTTGAAAAAATCATATATATGAAAGGAAACTAGTATTTAAAAAATATAAATTTCATGTTTGTTGATAGGTCTAGATATGAAGTCAACAGAGGATCCTCTTGACAAAATTCAACATATTCATAGTATTTATATCTGCTGAATATACTGCCATGTCAAAAGCACAGGTATCACACAAAATACTGAAGATGTAACTCTCTCAAACTCTTCAAGGTAAATAGTTGTCTGTAGACTATAGGTATTTATTATGAAAGAGTGAAGAATAGCATTTATTATAAGTTACCCACACTGCCCATCAAAACCGATCTCCTATATAATATCCTATGTAAAAAAAAAAAAATTGTTCTAGGCATAAAAAAATCCCCATTATAACAAACACAATTATGCTTAAGGCCAAAGTTCCAAAAAGAAATTGAATCTGAGGGAAGAAAATACAATTTGTGATTGCAAATGTGCTTGTGATTACTCCTTTATTAAAAATGTCCAAATACAGATCTTCTGTGAACATTCCTTATTTCCATATGTACTACTTGCAGAGTTAATAAGAAATGAGACATAAGAACTGAGCTTTTCTCCCTGAGTAGGAACAAATATATGAAACAAAGACTATCTGTAGCAAAATTAAAGCCTAAATGCTTTAAAAAGATAAAAGTTTTGTCTTTTGCTGCCTCTTCGTGTATCATGCCCTCCTCAGACTACACTGTAGTATTTTCAATGTGAATTTTGCCTGATAGACTTATAATTCATTTGCAACAGTCCAATTGAATTATTTTCACCTACTTTTCACCTTTGGAGGTCTACTGACTTCTTTGAAAGACTTTTGATTTAGGAAATGGAAAAATGGGCTTTCTTATTTGGACCACATTTGAAAACAGCATAGATTATGGTTGTGCTCTGATTCCCAAAGTGAGACACTTGCTAGCATACAGATTACGGAGTAGTTAGTGAATATCCGTGAGTTTGTTTGTGAAGATGAACGCAGAAACATTTCTAAGTTTAAAAAGGGCAGAAAGCAAAGAGAGACACCTACTTGATTGCATGGTTCTAGCTGATATTTCAGCTGTAGAAGCACCCAGGCCTTGAGGAGAGCGTGCAGCCAGACGGAAGTAGTACAGGCTGTTTGGTTTCAGCCCTTGCAGCCTGTATGATGTCCCTGGCTCAATAGTAATTCGTTGCTGTAACAAGAGAATTTGGTTACCTTCATTAAGATTTATGAAAATATTTTTAAATCATATTGTGTGTAATATCAGATTTTTGTCATTAGAACGATAAAGTTATCAAAATATCACGAGGAATCAACAGTGAGATCAAAAACTACAGTAGGGGAATTGTATAATAAAAATATCACAGTTTAAGATGTAAGTTTCTGTAGAAGACAGGATAGGCTGGGAATAAGGGAAGCCAGAAGCTATGATATTCAGAGTTATCTAAATGCATCAGAAAAGAGGGAGACTGAGAAGTCTGCGCTCATGAATGTGTTCTACCCTAAAGGTGCATATGTTGCTATGACAGAAAACAAACAGAAAGTGACACCTTCCCCTGATACTAGAATATGCCAAACATGCACAATTTCATTTAAACAGATGTCTAGTTCACCTCTCATGACCTTCTGCAATTTGATTAGGGGAAAAGAAAATATGACCAGAAGTAACAACGGTAATTAACACACAGTTACCAAGAGGTTGGAACAAAAGAGATATGAAATTACCAAGTTCTGATGGGCAAACTCTGATGTTAGGCACTGAGGAAAGTGGAAAAATTTCTTTATATCCATACCATTAATCTAGGTTCATTTAAGATAACTTGAGAATTTCCTTTTTCCTTGTGAATATAGAATATACAATAATAAATTCACAATCTTGTATAACTTTTAACACTATAGAAGACTTCTGAAATATATTTTGTTTTATCGAATTCTGTAATTCATATATGCTTGAAAGGTTCTGTTCATATGGTAGCAAAAATGTAGCTGTCCATGGGTAATCAATCTTGCATTGAATATTAGCCTGTAGTAAATCTTGAAATGCAAGCAAATATGTTATCTAATAATTGTGTAAATAATTGTAAAGGTTTCTATCAAATAGTGTTTGACATTCATACAAACAAAACAGTCAGGGAGAATTCAAATATAAAGCTAAAGAAACATCTCTCGGGTGTCCTGGCTTACAAATAAAAACAAGTTCTCCAAGTTTTAGATTTATAAAATTAAGAAAATAATTATCTGGATAAATAATTTTAAAGCACAGTAGATATCCCGACCTTCAAGCATCCGTAGTATTCTTATAGGTTTACTATTCTTCTTGACTGTATTTATTTACTTTAGTTTGACAGCTTAGTGATGATTTATGGTATAGAAAAACCATAAAGAGCTCAAGTTGTACCATTAAGATATGTCTTCATTTCAGTTATGTAATTTTAAAGGCATAATTTATATTGGCTGTATTAGCTAATTCTAAAAGCATTACATTTAAAACTTTCTCTTCTGAGATTTTGTTGAATGCAAACAGATAAAATAGAAGTTCATAAGAACCTATTAATTTATTATACTATTCAAAATGATGCACCATGAGTTAGTTTACAGGTAGTTTATTTAATAGATGAGTGTTTAATTAAGAAGGTATTCCTTATTAAAACAAAGACTATTCTGGTTCTCAAAGTCCTGTTTAGATAAAGAATTGTAAGAGGTATAATAAAATGACTGGTATGCATTGAATTTTCAAATATAGTTTCACTAACACTTTCTGTACTAACGTCGCCTATTGGATTCCACAATAACAAAGGAAATACATTATTTACATTTCTATATTCTTACTGTGACAATGTTCAATATCTTAATATCAATTTCTGCCATTTATTCAAAATACAACCCGAGGGATTAGACCATAATGGCTAAGAATAGACTTTGTAAACTGTAGATTTAAATCCACCTCTTCCAATCAGTAGGAGAAGACTGGGCAAATTATTTAACTTTTTTGTACCTTTTCTTATTGTGGAATTGAATGATAACAGGGTCCTCCTCCTTGCAATGCTTTCTAAGAATGAAATGAATTCAGACTTGTGAAACTATTACAACAGTGCCGAACAGTGTAAGTATTCATTATGATGACTTTCATTTCCATGCCATCTATAATCTTCTGTTACTTTATTTGCTTAAAGCACTATCCCTTTATGTATATTCACATTCTCATCCACTTCAGTATGTCAATAAATAGTTGCTATTTGCATCTTCCTCTACAACCACTGTAGACAAATTCACTTGCCAATGACTTCTAGTAGCATATAGAGTCACTCAGTCATGTGTCACCAGTGACTTAAGTGTTTAAAATAATAAAGGATATCCCCAAGTGTTGGTGTATCTATTCTTCTACAACTCGATAGTTCTATAACCTGAAACTTGGAAACCTGAATAGAAAGGTGCTCCAATAGGAGCAATAGTTTTGTTTTATTTTTTCATAAAGTCTCCACCTAAACCATTCTGTTTTTTTCTTAGGGGGGTGCTATTCCTCCTTTGATGAATAATGATTTTCAACAAAGTTCCTCTATCAGTGTCTGAGCGAGAACTTGGGTAAGTTCACAGGTGTAAAGCAGTGGCCCAGTGCGATGAACGGCCCTGAGGGTGAGCAGTACACTTTTACCTCCTCTCCATGCTCCCCGTCTTTGTAGACCAATTCATAGCTGGCGATGGTGTCGGAACGTGGAGGTGTCCAAGAAAGCAAAATACTTGTTTCAGATTCAGGTTCTGCTTTGAAGTTTAACGGCTGCCCTGGTACTAGAAACAAGGAGGCAGAGGACTGAATTCACCATCACCATGTTCACACGGTTTTCCATTAGTGCCTCCATTTAATCTTTCAAAGTGTGCCTATGAATCTCAGCTTAATGGAGAACTAGGTTCCCGAGGCTTTCCAAATTAACCTCTTTGTGTTTAACCCATTACTTTCTACTCCAAAAACCAAGAACAATGTGTAAATATTGCTTTTGTTCTTGAGTAATTTAATATAGACACGAGATAAAGTAGAATTAGTAAGTACGTTATGTATATATATCTCTGAATTCAATATTAAGGATAATAAAATTACTTTAACAAATACTAAATGCAGAAGAGCTATTGCTTTTTACAACTGCATGGAAACTTACTCTCTTCCCTTACACAAAACATTCAAAATCATTTCCATTTAGGCCTGTAAAATCCCACCTTTATGCCATTAGCAGACTACATAGGCAAACAGAATCACCTAGCTTTTTTTCTTACCAATCCATATTTTGAAAAAGAGTTGGAAAAAGGGAGAATACTTCTATTACTTATAAATAACTACATCTAATTTCAAAATTACATTAGATTAATGGGCTAGACTCCACATAGTATTTTCCCTAGCGGCATGGAACTAATCTACTACACAAATTAACAAGTTTATAAGATACACTTAATATCAGAAATATGGTAACAATTCAAGGAATCAATATAGTAATCTCATGTTAGTCATGCAAACAATCAAGGAATAATTTCAAAAAGCCATCTATCAGATGCAGTAAACAAAAGGAATTCTACAAAGTTTAAAATATTTTACTCAAATAACTTTTACTAACCTAAACTTCTTAGCCAATACCTAATTCCATTAGTTGCCCTGTATCTATTATACACAAAACTGCCATATGCCAAAGCATAACTGGCACACCTAATCCTAAATTCTTCTTGGCCAATGTCTGCTCTGATTAGCTGGCAGCCATGCCTTGTTATTTGTTAAATAATTTAACCATTACCTCGACATTATGGCATGTGTAAATATAAAGCACCTGAACATATATTTATTCTACCACAATCTGACATGAGAATCCCATGCCCATTAAAAAACAAACAGACAAACAAACATATGAACAAACCATTAATACTTTCACACCAGGAGAGAATGACCTCCCAAATTATGTTTTTGGCAACTTGGGTATAAACATTTTAAAACACATATAAAACAAATTATAGCTGATAACTTTAAAATAATGATAGGAGCATTTTCACAAGAAAAGAAGACTTTGGAAATATAAACTACATCGTTCTTTCTCTTTTAGAATCATCACTCTGTAGTGATGAGTATGGAAATTTAAAAAATGCCCTTTGTTTAAAGAAAGATTGAAAGTATACAGGGCTCTTGAGAGAGTGGTGGCTCTTGAAGAGTGGTGGCTTCTAGGGTCTCTAATGATCGGTTTAATCCTGTGCCTATTTTGTCAGGCTGTGCCACTGCGCTCCCGGTGTGTGTGTGTCTACCTCTTCATGTTTGGATCGATGCTTAAGGCCACAAATAATCAGTGCTTCATATTTCCAGTTGCCTTCATCATCTTTTCCCTTTCTTTCTTATTTTTATCACAGACCTTGAAATTCTCATTAATTTAATGCTTCCGGGAACTTACTTTCTGAACAAGGTATCACTTTTTTGTTTTCCAGTACCTGCCCAGTGGCTAACCTAGTACAATCATTCATTCAGATGAAGAGGCAGACAGGAGAAGATACAAAAAAGATCCTGGAGCAAGAGAAGGGGGAACAGGGCCGGTGAGATGGCTCAGTGGTGTGAGCGCCTGCCCGGCAAGTGCGAGGGCCAGAGTTTGACTCCCGGAACCCACATATGAAAAAGGGGCCGGTGATATCGCTCAGCGGCACGGGCGCCAGCAAGCGCGTGAGGTCCTGCGGTTGACCCCGGTACCCACAAAAAAAAAAAGAGAAGGGGGAACAGAGGGGAATAAAAACAAATGGGCAAACCACAAAGGAAAGGAAAAATGCACTGGCAAGAGCAACAGTGGAAGACAAGAATAATCAGATGTAAAAATTATGATCAGTTTCTAATATTCAGATCCCGAAAGGATTTCTCAACCTAAAAAATACACACATGCATGTGTGTAAAGTCACATATTTTTCTCTAGTTTTATTAGCTTCTTTCATTCCTCTAATTTTAACAAGTCTGGGAAAGAAGAAAGTCTGTGGAAACTCATGCCTCAAACCAAACTGGAACACAGTACTGTGAAAAACCAGAAACACAGAAAATGTTAAAGAGTTGCTGTCAAGATAACAATTGCTTGTTACACATTTCCTCCCTGCTTAATGGTAATAATAAACAGACACTGACTGAAAACATCTTGGAAACCAAATTAACTTTTTTTTAAACTGTTTACTTTTTACTTTTGATTTGTCTTGAGCAAATACCCAGTTAGTCTCAATGCTTCATTCTTGTTTAGTGACAAAGCTTTGTCTGATCTTCTAGCCCTCTTTGGTTTTATTATGAGCCCCCTTCCTCCTAAATAATGGACTAAATAGACAGGTCAAAGTCTCAGAGGGTACAGTGCTGCTTTTACTCTTAGGCAAAGAGAGTCTTAGCTAGACGACTTGATGGTAGGTGTCCTCAGGTAATATGTAGGGAATCCTTCCCTCCTTTTCTTCCATAGTCTCCTTTATAAATGGTGTAAAAGAAAAAATCATTAGTAGACTGTAAACTTGTAGTGGAAATACAGATGCCTAGAGGTATCAGACCAGTAATGAGATGAGTGATGATGCTATAGGGCCTCATGCCAATAGGAGGACAGCGCCCCCCACACAAAGGAACGACAGGTCAAATTTAGTGCCACCAGATTACTGTCTTATAGAATGTGGGCCCAGGATTTACAGTGTCTGATTTTTTCATCACAAGTTGCCAATGAATCTTCTACATAAAAATCTCTCAATGTTTAATGACTGCAAATAAACTGTATTCAAAAACACAGGATGGGTGAAAGTGTGCCTACAGGTTAAATTCAGCATATGGACCAGTATCTTAAATTACCTTCTTATAACAAACATGGCTTCAGGGTGCTAGTACTCAGACTTTCTTAGGGACTAAAATACTACCTAAGACATAACATGCTCAGGGATCATTTTCTTGTATCTGAAACAACCACCATGAACCTGAAGGAAAATAAAAAGGGGTACAAAATGAATAGATGTATCTTTAAACTCCCAAATATAGTAGTCCTAATGTTCATAAAATGTGCATAAAAGAAAACATTTTAGGGGACTGAAGTCTGTCATAATTGCTTTTTTTTTGGTACCTTTCAGAAACATAGGTACTTTCATCATCTGTCAGTCAAGTTTTACACCAAAAACACTGTCTACAGTGTTTCTAGTTTATATTTATATTCATGCTTTTTTCCATATATATTCACATTCATTTATATTTGCATATGTAAACATATAAATATTTACCTATACATACACATACAACGCTCTCACAGTCCTTATGTATCACACTTTCTATTGAAATTATTTTATTTCACTAACTAGTTATTTATGTACAAGTATATTTTCTTTAGCAGTTTTTTTTTTTTTTTTTTTTTTTTTTTTGTATGCAGGTATCGGGAGTCACACTCAGGACCTCGCGCTTGCCAGGCAGGCGCTTGTGCCACTGAACTATCTCACCGGCCCTCTTTAACAGCTTTTTCAATGTTGTAACATGCCTATCACCAATTAATGAAAAATCAATTATAGGAGAAAATCTGAAATTCTCGCAACTCAAGACCAAATAAAAGGGTCGGTGAGATGGCTCAGCGGCTTAAGTGCCTGCCCGGCAAGAGTGAGGGCCCGAGTTCGACTCCCGGATCCCACATACGAAAAAGGGGCCGGTGATATCGCTCAGCGGCACGGGCGCCTGCTGGCGCGCGAGGTCTTGAGGTCAACCCCCGGTACCCACAAAAAAAAAAAAAAAAAAAAAGACCAAATAAAAAATATACATCTAGAACTTTAAGCACAATCACTCTACATTAAGAAGGGAGATGTGAGAATACTGACTACACACCAAATTTACTATCAAATAGAGAAAGCAGGAATGACACTGCAGTACAAAATTCTTTAAAATTATATTTTAAAATGTTCTTATAGCCTGTAAAGTTATGCCCTTCTTGATTACTTATGTAATGTCCACAGGAAATAAAAAAAATATCAGCCATCAAGCCCTTAAAATGAAATTATAATCCCATCAATAAATGTTAATTATTTGAGTATTAGTACAGCTATATTTTACATAAATATCTGAATGAACTCAAAAACAGAGGATGAAGAATGTCTAACAAATGAAAGAAAAAGCCTTAGGTAACTGAAATGCTAATATACTAAAACAAATCAATATTTGAGTAAAATTTAGGGATATCTCTAAAAAGATAAAAATTGGCATATATTACACTGATAAATTATCATTTCATCTTCCTGTATTATAAATGTGAAATATTACCAAAGACACTAGAAAGCCTATTATGACTAAATAATACTTTCACAAGATACATACTTTAAAATGTATGTTTCCAGCATACTGATAAATGATAATAATAACAATAAAAGCAACAGTCAGAATTATGGTGGTAGTAAAACAAAACAAATTTCAAACAAGGAGTCTGACATGTAAGTGCCACAAATATATCATTGACAAAATAGGTACTTAATACACAAGCATTTCCACAAATTTTACGTCAACTGTCATTAAATAAGAAAGTTAAATTTTATTACAGTTGTATTTACATCCAGTGCTCCTTTACTCATTGCTGAAACTATTCAGAGAAAGTCTTTAAATTGGCTTACAATTTTGATAATTGGAAGACAGTTTTTTTTTTTAATTGCTTATATTGGCCTGTTGGCATAAACTAAAAAAGTGATTAATAAAGTTCTGGAAAGCTAAAGCACAATATCTCTAAATGTCATAGTTTACATTTTATCACTTTACATTTAATACTTTTTCATTTCCCAGAATTTGTAATAGAATTCAGTTCTTAACAATACTTAAAATTGATACCACATATTAGTTTTTATTTGGTAAATATTTATATATTTTTTTTATCTTTTAAAGATCTCTACTGTTAAAGTATATCTATATATGTCAGTGGACATTTCTCAAGAATCTATAAGATGCACAGAAGAATCTGAAGTCAGATGTACTTTCTGAAAGCAGCTCAGACAGTTAGACATCTATCAGGACTGAAGGTGTAGAACACCTCCAGTTAGCATAACGGCAACCAAAATTTATTTCAGTGTATTATATTTAAGATGTAATTTGTCCCATTTCTTTAGCAGAGCTTGTGTTTTTTTTTTTTCTGTAAAATGCAGTTATTCTATTTTCTTATCTATATAAGATGACTATTCCTTCCTGTACATGTTTTCTAAAAATCAGCATATTTTTTCTGGCACATTGTAAGTAATTCCCTTGTCAATGGCTTTCCATTCGACATGCTGTATCTTCAGCATAAACCGGTTGCATGTGACTGTTATACCAGAAGTTATAGTTAAATTAAAAGGATGAAGATTGATCCATATTTCTAGCAAATAATCATGTGACCAAATTTTTCCTATTCATAATAGTTTAAGAATTAATATAGTCAACTCTGCTAATATTCATAATCAAGGGGAAATACTCTCTTGATTTACTAAAAAATAGGTCATAATTTTTCTAGAAAAATAGACTTACATCAAGCCTTGATTTCTATCAACAAGTATGACAGTTATCTTAGATAAGATCCAAATTGATGACTCCCTTCTTAAGCTCACTTTGTTTCTAAGCACTATTTCTTTTGAATATGATTTTGAACAAAACTAGGAGTATGTCAGAGAATGAAAGATAATAAAATTTAATGAGCACCTGTCAGGCACAGAAGGCATCAAAATGCACATTTTTATGTATACATAATTAAAACATACTTACATTCATATATATTTTTGAACAGTACATTTTTGTATGCTTACAAGAGATAAAATTACATTGAAAATAATCACTTCCTTCAGTGTTCTACAACCTCTCTAAAGAAATACTTCATAATGGTTTGATGCTCTTATATAGCAATGATGCTAAGAATTAGCTACTCAGCAAAAACCAAGCAGCTCAGTATTAACTGCATCAGAACATCATTGTATTTGGCTGGTGTCCACTAACATCAAATGGCCTTTGTTAATTAAACCTATAGAACAGATCAAATCCCTGCGCTATTTTAGAGGGTTTTCTTAGTCTATTGATCGTGACAGGCACAAGTCATTATGTCACTGTATATCTTCTCAATCAATGGGTATTAAAAGACAACTATTATGAAAGGGTCTTGGAAATCTCTTAATGTAAAAAAGAGCCAAAACTAAATATTATTTCCACTAGCAATATTAAAATAAAAATAAACCATGCAAGCATCGCGTCTGTATTTTTAACTAAATTGTGACTAAAGGCATAGGCATCTGTCATTCAATGTTCTAAATACAAAGATGCTCATAATTTTAAGGATATATATGTTTTGTGAGAAGTAGTTTCACAAATGAAAATTTTGTTCCTTGGGTAGTTACATCCTCCTGTTTACTGAAAATAAAAATGGATATGAAACATTGTAGATTTCTATATTTAAACTGGTAGTGTTAAAACTTAGAAGCCAAATTTAGTGGTTCACTATAATATTATTATTAAGAAGCACAGTTTTTTTCCCACCTCTTTAGATATACTTGCTTGTTTCTAAGTACTATTCCTTTTGAATATGATTTTGAACAAAACTAGGAGTATGTCAGAGAATGAAAGATAATAAAATTTAATGAGCACCTGTCAGGCACGGAAGGCATCAAAGTGCACATTTTTATGTATACATAATTAAAACATACTTACATTCGTGTGTGTGTGTGTGTGTATATATATATATATATATATTTTTTTTTTTTTTTTTAATGTGGGTACTGGGAGTCCACCTCAGGACCTCGCGCTTGCCAGCCAGGTGCTTATGCCACTGAGCTATCTCACTGGCCCTCATATATATTTTTGAACAGTACATTTTTGTATGCTTGCCAGAGATAAAATTACATTGAAAAGAATCATTTCCTTCAGTGTTCTACAACCTCTCTAAAGAAATACTTCATAATGGTTTGAGGTTCTTATATTGCAATGATGCTAAGAATTAGCTAGTCAGCAAAAAACGAGGAGCTCAGCATTAATTACATCAGAACATCAATTCATATCTACATGATTTAACGTATTTTTTACTGACATAATCTATTAGCCACCTCAAATATATCAGAAATAAATTATATATAATTATTAAAGGTATGATTGTGATGTAGTGTTCCTTCTTCTGTCTCTATTTATTTACTGAATACCCAGTAGGCAGAAAGACACTAAAAATATCAAATTAAGATATAATTTATTTGAAAGATAATGGTGGTTTAAAAAGTACCCAGCAACCCTGGATTTAAATTGTCCTCTACTTAGTAATCTTCTGGCCCCAAGCAAGGTCTCCAATTTTTTATGTGACTTGATTATCAACTTACTCACTGCTACATGAGATAATCCTAATTGGCTCATGAGAACACATGTAAAGTTCATGGCGTAGTGAGTGGTATACATTAGCTATTAGTATAATGATTACATTTACTACATTACAAAATGTTTTCATCCATTATCCGATCCATAGCTCTCTTAGGCACTGAGTTGTGTATCACAGAGTAATTCATGTGTTGCAGTCCTGATGCCCATTATCTCTGAGTGTGACTTTACTGGGTTGTATGGTCACCGTAGATTTAATCAGCTAAGATGCGGTTACTAGGGTGGGCTATAACCCACTATGATCGGTGTCATTACATAAGAAAAAGTGGACACAGACTGTTTTATAATGAGAACACCACATGAAGACAAAGGTCAGATAGGATGATGTTTCTACACCTGGCAAACAAGAAGTCAGTATAGAACATAGTCCTCAGAGGAAAGCAACCCTGCCAGCATCTTGATCTCAGCCTTGTCTCAGCCCAGAACCGTGAGACAATACACTCCCATTGCCAAAACCACCCAGAATGTGGTACTTTTGCTATAGCAAGCCCTAGAAAACAAGCGCAACTAGAAAATTCTGTAAGGTGGTGGTTGTTATAGATTAGAAAAACTGAAGCGCAGAGAGATGCACACTATCATTTGGATTTTAAATGTCCCCAAAGGCCCATATGCTAAAGTCTTAGTCACCAGGCTGCGGTGCTGTTGGGAAGTTGACAGAACAGTTAGGAGCTGGGAATGAGTGGGAGGAAGCTAGGTGGTCACTAGGGGTGAGATCTTGAAGGGAATACTAGGCCCCCAGCCACTTCCTCTTTCTCTCTTCCTGATTGCTTGCCACAGCCCCTGAAGGGAGTAGCTCTGCTCTACCATAAGCTGCGTCACAGACCCTGAAGCAATGGAGCCAGCTTACCATGGACTGAAATCATGAGCCAAAATAAACCTTTTTTTTTGGTCACAGTGAGAAAAAGCTGATCAACACACGAAGTAACATGTCCGAGGTCACAAAGCTAACGAATGGTAGCTTGTGATTCAAAAGGTAGTTATATTAACTCCACATCAGGGATGTTAAAAAAATCACGGCTGAAAAATCAGAAAATCTTAAAGTGGAATATAAGCTCCCATATAGTTTCTTATCACCTTTGAATGGTTATGGAGCTGCTAAAATACCATCAGAAATGTTCTCAAACAGATGACCACTTTTAGTCAAGAAAAACTAGAACAAGAGTCACAGATGGTTACATTTTCCAGTGAAAAACTTTTATGGTAAAATTAGTCTGCAATATTTTTCTGCATATTAATGTAGCAAAGAAACCCAGAAAAACTACTAACGTCAAATAGGGAAAGGATACAGGTAATATTTTACACAATTAAGGTGAAATATATAATTTTATAACTCTCTTTTATATATTATAACAGGGAAAATAATAAATCCATAAGCAAGTCAGGGATAACCAAATAACAGTATAAAAATCAAAACAGACCAGCTATGAATATGCTGAGATCACTAACAGCAAAAACAAATAGAAAACATACTAAATCATCCGATTCAGAAAACCAAGGCTATGCCATGAAAATGAGTCAATGAAACACAGGTATCAATGAAACCAGATAATGGGTTAACTAGTTCTGACACCTAAGAAAATTCAATTGATCACCAAAATTAGCAACAAGTTACACCTTTACATTATAGATGTCTCTAACAATATGGTTCCTATGTATGCTGCCAGAATGCTTAAAGATTATTGCAGATTTACAAGGTAATAACGCTAGCCAAATAAGTAGCTCTCTGTCACTCGAGAATAAACTTTAGAAGAGAGATGCTATTTTACATTCCCAGCCTAAATTAAAACTGATCACGCCAAATTAATTATCAAAAAGATTCTATATTCTCCTATGAAAACAAAGTGCCAAGGTTTTCTTCATAAAATAGTTTGCTGTTTGCTCTAGCACCTTGTAAAATAAGTCAATCGGGCCCCAAACTTTGATCCGAGATCTTGGCAACTATCTTTCTCCATCCATTGAGGGCTAGGCTATACAAAGAAAAATAAAAATCCAAGCCATTCTGAGAATATTTTGAAGCAAGTAGCTTCCTGGCAAATAAAAGCCCCTGATAACTGAGCCCCGTTTAATGCTTTAGTTTTAGCTTTATCTTGAAATATCCAATCTTATTCGAATTAAGTACTTTCCTGAGACCACCCTGCCAGAGCCACTGGTACAAAGCATACCATTCTGATCTCTAATTCCTGCAAAGCAGAAGCAGTAACGCACCTCAGGAAGAAAAGTCTTCAAGTTACTCTTGTATAAGATTTTTTTCTTAACAAAAGGGTCCAACCAACAGATCTCACCCTAAAATGGTTACTGTTTCAGATGACTGTCTGTTCCTTTTCAGAAGTCTTAACACCACTCTTCAATTTGAAGTCCCGAATCTCAAAAATTAGTTTATGCTCTCTTCACTGTTCCTTTATTTCTGTGCTTCCTACCTCCTAGTACCACCCTCCCTCCCTTCCTGACTACTTCCCATCCTGAACTTACCTCCTGTCTGAGTGATGACTTGTATGTCACTGGAAAGAGGACCATCTCCAATTGAGGTAAAAGCCAGGACTTTGACAGAGTATGTTTTTTGGGGCACTAAATTGCCAATCGTAGTGATTTGGCTGTCAGCTACATTGTGTTTCATCCAGTTGTTGACATGCTGAGTAGGATCCATTGTATAATAAACTCTGTACCCTTGGATCTGTCCATTTGGCTCCTCGGGTTCCTTCCACTGTACCAAAATGGTGGTGGAGCTCAGCATCCGCGCCTGGACATCCCTTGGGGCACTGGATGGTGCTTGCTCTGAGGTCTGCGTCAGCACAGGCTCACTGGGAGGCCCCCGCCCAATGTTGTTCACAGCAACCACCCTGAATTCATAATCCGAGTAGGGACTGAGTCCAGCAACACTGTAGCGTGTGGTTGCCACCCCATCGATTTCTTTGTATGGTTCCTCAGAATTTTTGGGTTTATGCTGGATGATGTAGTAAGAGACAGGCTCAGGGTTCCCAGAGTCCCATGTCAGGGTGATGCTTGTGGCTGTGCTCTCAGTCACCACTGGTGTTCCTGGAGGCTTGGGTAAGGCTTAGAAGAGGGGGGAAAAAAACATAACTACCCATCCTCTCCACAATGCACCAAGCAATAAATTGTATTTGAGAACTACAGGGTTTGGAATCTACTGATAATTAGATGAAATTAAATCAAAGGATAGTTTTCTAAGTGATTAAAAAGTACAGCAAAACCTACAGTTGGTACAAATCCTATTTTTCTAGAAAAGATTGAGAGCATATATTTTGGGCTTGTATCTAAATCCACCACTTATTAGCTAAATGATCCTGGATGCATTCTTCAACTTCTCTTTCCTCTAGTTTCCTCATATGAAAGATAGAAAAACTACATTACTGGGGTTGTATTGTACAGCTGAGTAACTGCATCATACAGGTTTTCTGTGAAGATTAATGAACTAATCCAGTAATGCTCTTAAGAGTGCATGTGGCACTCTCAAAAAACAGTAGTTAAAATTATTACTACTTTTATACCAAAATTTTGGCCACTCAGCTCTTTTTTCGACAAATAAATGATATAACTAAATCTCAGTGAACACAGAAAAGAAAAAAACTTTTGAATATATTACAATGGAATTAGATTATTATGAAAGAACATTAGTTGTAACACATAAAAAATTTTTAAAAATTCTTATAAATAATTTAACCAAGAATTTTAAGGTAGAGTTGGAGTACAGTGCTTGTCTGGCACACAAGGGGTCCTGGATTCAAACCCCAGCACTACAAAAAGAAAAAAAAAAAAAAAAAAGAATTTTAAGGTTAAAAATAATAATTTCTTATCAGTGTTTTCTTGCTAAAAATGTTGAAGGACCCAAGACATTTTTACAAATCATTTTTTAAAGTATTTTATTGTCAGTAATACTAAAAATTTTATATTCTGTATCAGATGTATCTGAGATAGCAAATTGACCAACATTTGCATTTAAGTCTATTTATTTTAGTGATCTAATTACCTCTTTTCAGCAGAACACAACTCAAAATGATCCTATAAGAATACAAACCATCTATGCTGGTGACCTCTTATTTAATTGCCTTGCTCTGGACAGTAATTCTAAAAAGGGGAATTCTGCTTGCTAAGCTTTTAGAGAAAACCCAAAAGGTAACATTCATATTACCAGGATAGTAACTCTGTTTTCTTTTCAATGTAAAGGCCAAAAGTACAACACTGCCTGGAATGGTAGCTTTCCAATAGCATCAAACTTGTACTTTATATTTAGTGCCATGTTTTCAATATCAAGAACACTGCCCAGCACTGAGTAAGTTATGAATGAGAACTGGCAAATGGCTGGATGAAGAAGTCATTATCCACTCTCTTCACCCTCTTCAAACTCTTAATTTTGATTTATTTTGACTTTTTGCCCTCAAGATTCATCCTCATGCTTGCTTGCTTTTTCAGGTAGAAAGGGTACTGAAGTGCCAAGCACCAGGAAAGCCAAGATGTGACAGTGAAGAGGACAGCAGCTTAATGCAACTCCTGCTTTTGAATTCTTGAAGGTCTTCAGTAAACCTTCAAATATTTAAAGCTCAAGTGGTTATTATGAAAGGAGGTGAATTAATATTTGCATATTACTCTAAGAACTATAGAATGACAATATTTGACCAGGGGAATTTACTAAAAATAATAATACAAAGACATTTGTTCTAATACTCTGGCCTGACATTTTTCAAAGAAGTGGGTGATTCAGATTTCCCCAAAGTGTCTGCCTGAACTTTCAAGGCAAATAAAAACATTGCTAATTAAAATTGTATTTACTGATATTTAGCTGACATTATTAGTTTCATGGACTCACATTTATTGTAGAATATATGTTCTGTATCTGTAATGTACGGATAAGTACTGTACATTTACTATTTCAAGGACAGACAATACATTATTTTAAATAACTATAAATGTTGTTAATGTGTACTAGGTTCTCATGTCATATTATTGACTTTACATGGCATATATTTGATATACATGTTCGTTGGAGATAGAATGAAAATTATACCATGTATGTTGCTTTTCTGAACATTTACTGCCTACAAGGGAAGATAATTTGAGTTTATTTTGCCATAACAATAGACATTTGCAGAAAAATTAAGTCATCCTCAGTCTGACCCAATTTGCAAGTTTTCTAGAACTCTACAAACACTGGGTAAAAGCAACTTGTACTCCTACGTGTTCTATTTCTTAGTTCAAAAATATTCATTGAATATAGTACTTCAGTTATATTTAGTGCATGTTTCCAAGAGAGAATGTCATGAGTACTCATCTTTGAAAGGTGAAAGATAAAACTAAAACAGAATATAATGCTATTTGCATTTTGAGTTTTTCATGATCCATCAAAAATTTAGAGCATGTATTATTAGATAATGCTGATTTCAACTCTTTCTCTTCTTTTCGCCTTATTTTCAGAGATTTTACACATTTAACAACACTCATTGGGTTCTTGTGACTTTATCATGGCTCTGGATGATTACGAAGACTCTACATTTCTAATTCTGTCTGGGCCAGGTCTGTTGCTAAATATTTTGACAATTATCTCCATTTTAGTTTGCCAATACTTTTAAGAAAGAATATGCCAACCTACATACAGGTATATTATATAATAGCATAGATATGATTAAGTTATACATGTTTGAAACACTGAATGATGAATTGACTCACTTTAGAATTCTGAGGATAGACTTTCTACGGACATTTGTCAGGTGCCGTGAGTTTACCCAGATTTTCAAAGCATAATCCATTGAACATACCTTTGACAGTGATCTGTGCTATTGCTTCAATGACACCCAGTGTTGACATAGCAACACAGGTATAATTTGCTGACTGTCTTACATCATTCAGTTCTAGGACGTTTCTTCCTATTGGCATATCATCTTCAGGTGTCAGATCTTCTGCCCCCAACATCCACTTCACATAAGGCATTGGTGACCCCACTGCCACACAGGTGATATTAACACTTCCACCTGGCATGATTTCGTGATTAGTGGGTGGGATAGAGAATCTTGGTGGGACACGGCGAACTGGAACAAAACACAAGGGAAGATGATAACATATACAAAGCAAGAAAAAAAGTGGCTTGTTAAACACATGACACGCATTCTACAGACACAATTAAACAATTGAAACATATTGTGGACTGTCCAAAAATATAACATAAAAAAACTGTGGATAATACAGACCATACAGGTATGGTGTGTGTATACACAGAAGAATGTATTTAGTTTAATCACTTATATCTTAGAGGCATTCATACAAAAGTTGATTCAGATCTAAAAGGGCCCCACAAAAAACTATCTATAAACTAACAATACACAAACATCATGCATAAGATAAACACAAAAACATATACATGCATACATATGACAATGATTCTATGCATGCATGTACATGTACGAAAAAGGGCTGGAAAGTCACCAGCAAGTCTGAGTTGAGTATCAAGACCAACTTCAGTGCTGTGCATTTCCAGCTGATGTGACTGTATGTTGTGGGACCACATTGTCACATCAAGCCCTGGAAAACATCACCTGGAATACACTGAATGTGCAATTTTAAGATTCAGCGTGGATGCAGCCTCAAAACCTCACACTAACATTGGAACAAACACTATACATAAATAAATTTACAGAAGAGGAATTTACGCCAGTAAACACACTGGATTGAGTCATGCAAGGCATGCACAAGATGGAATCTCATGACCGTACTATGATAATGCGGAAATGGCTAGGCTCCAAGACGACAATTACAACAGAAGAAATAACAGGGAAACAGAACTAAATACAAAGGGAAAAGGTAGAGTACAGTGACTAAGATGGGGATTTATGGGATAGGAGGGTTGAAAGTTGCAAGATAGATTAAACTGAGGTTGTTAAAGGAAAGGATTACAAATTCAGAAAGGGAGCTGAGAATTTCACATTCAGGATTCCATTCTGTACATATCCAAGATAACACAACATCAATGACCACAAAATCTACTAAGAGGCTTTTTATGCCTACACTCAAATTGGGGACACCAAATCTAAAACATACAGCTGGACAAGACATTAAGAGAAATGGTCGTCTTAAAGCAACATAACACACACAAAAAATTACCAAGCAATTACAGTTCAGTGTTCCTGCTTCAGATAATCTTCATGTTTATGTATGTTTAAGTACATGTGTTTTAGACATGGTATAAGGAGAAGGTGAGAGATAAATAGGTTTCCTCTTGGGCTTTTACTGGTAAAATATTACACCAGGAGAATTTTATATCAAGAGAGAAATCTTTTGAAGCATACCTTAAATACAGAGAATAAATCATTTTCCAAAGTTATAAAAAGACTGAATAACAACCTCATAACTCCAAGAAGATAAGTAATTCTGTCTGAAATCTCTTTGGTTGCACTTAAGGTTGAGATAAATCTCTACTGACTTGAAAGGGCTCACTGCAATGGCCTCGTGGGTGAATGACAGTTATAGGAGAAGAGAGAGCTAAGCATGCCTCCTGCAGCCAGTTCACAGAGGTTACCCGAAGCAAGCAGGAGCCAGTGTACACTGAGGTGTCAAAGAACACATATCAAGAAAAATGGAGGAGAGTTTAGTCTTCATGCTTGGGATTAGGGGAACAATTATGAAAAGTCATTCTGTGGGGCAGCAGGCATCCTTAGAAGACAGAAATTAAAGGTAGGGTGGGACATGGGAAGAGTAGAGGAAGAAGGAAAGCAGGAACACTGACCAAATTCACTGGACCTTAGAGAGTTAAGTGTTACTAGTTACCATGCACCCAGGTACATTCTTTCCCATCATGCATCACAGTTAGACACCACCAGCAAGCAACAGAAGCCATGGCCAGAGCATTCTCTACTAAAATATACCATTAACCAAAAGAAGACCACAATGCAGCTACATTCATTTCATTTGTATTCTTTGTTATTGGTTTAATTAATAGTTTTGTAAGGTGGGTAAAAAGTAAAAAACACACCAACCTTCTCGCAGCTCTGAGGGATGTAGGGGGTTTGATGCAGAACACAATGAAATGAGGAAAGGAGAAAAACAAGGGAAACACAGAGAGAGTAAAAAGGCCATATCAAGGCTTTCAACTGCTATTTGAACGTCTTTATTTGTTCTAGTTCATCCTGCCTACTTTAGCTGGAAAGTTAGCAATACCTTACAGACTAACACATTATTAGAAACAATAACTAGCATCATTTTGAAATTTTCAATGGAAGAAGGTACACATGCCTCATGCAGCAAAGGAGGTCACCATTGTGAGAAACAAATTGAGGGGTTTTCAAAGTACTTACAGAAGAAACAGTTTTCTTCATATTCCCCCACCCCAGACTCCATAGAAAGAAAGGAGAAAAACATCCCCAGGGAAAATTACCTCTAACAAAAATTTCAAAATCAAGCTAGATATTTTCTTAAGGGCCCCCCACCCTATCGTAACTTAAAGCCCACTCAGTCTTTTATCTATTCCCACCCCCACCCAAGCCTTTCTCGCTGTTCAGAAATTTAGACCAGGAACGAGAATTTCACTGGATAAAAAACGACAGGAATTGGTTTTGAGAATTCCAGGGAAGAGGAAGCAGTTCTTTTTCCTTGAAATCAAAGGCACAGCCGTTTATAAGCTCAAAATTTAATCATTTCTGTTAGTATATGAGAAAATATGAATATCTTCATAATTCATTCCTGTTCCAAGGACAACTAATACTACTTTAAAATATACAATCAGGGTTCCATGGCAATCAAAAGATTAGATGTTTTCAATGTCCTAATAATTTAAATAATCATCCATGTGTATATATGTGCATATACAAGTATATGCAGATATAAAATACTACATATAATAGTATGTGTTTATAACTAAGACAACATAAAAAGGACTACAATTGTGCTCTTTCTATATAGCACCCCCCTTTTTTTTTTAATCTGCAGCTTTATTCTTACAGCTCGGCAGCAGAGGTCATGAAGACATAAACACCTTTATGTTTGGAGTTGCACACACAGCTGATTAGTAGCACACCGAGCAATTATTCCAAGGTTTGATAAGGAAACAGAGCAGAAACAACAGGAAAAAAAGTAGAAGAAAAAGAAGAAAATCTCAAACAAATGCAAAGCACGGTCCAATCAATGTGGTAAAAATGTAAAAATGTAAAAATGCAAGTATACTTACAAAGCTCAAGCCTCAGGATAGATTATACTCGAGTTTTCTTTTTTTATTAGGAAAAGAACACTTATATTTTTTAACTATTTTCTAAAATGCTTCAGCAACTGTAATCATTACCAAATCGACTTATCAAATACTGACATAAGAACACAGACCCTGTGGGTATGTCAACTCCCCCCGACCCTGAATGAAGAAGCCATGCCAGGGTTATATCATTCCTACCTCTGACATATAAATTGGCAGGGGCAGAATAGCGAGTGCCCGCGCTGTTGGTGGCAACACACTCATATTTTCCTTGATCAGATTCTTCACTCTGTTCGATCTGAAGGGCTCCTGTATGGATATAAAATACATTGCCAAAAAGATGGTCAGAGCAGGCTTTCTCAGTTCAGAAAGCTAAACCTCTTAACAATATGAAAAGCCCTGGCAAAGTGAAGGTCCGCTCAACGTCGATTCAATCTCTCGCTAAGGTGCACAGACAGAAAATGATGCGATGAGAAAAACATATAGAGATTATTTCTTTTTTTTTTTAACATCATCAATGCTAGCATAAGAAAACAGTATCTCTTTTCCCAAGCAAGAGTTCTAGTCATAATTAACACTCTTATTTCCTAGACTAATAAAATGAAGATGGGTGAGACTGCTTCAAGGAAGTATGGCTTTTAAATAAAACAAAAGATTAATTTTTGGTTTTGTTTTGTTTCATTTTTATATCAAAAGTGGCGCAAAAGATGGGTACATTCAAAAAAAGCCAGGCTGAGTTTTCAAGAAAGTCTTCTGCCGAAGAAAGCCAAAAATACGCAGCAAGCACAAAAAGGCTGCACAAAGCAAAAAATTAAAATTAGTCATTATCAGTTATCAAAATATTACTTAAAGAAACAAAACTCCCTTAAGACATGCAGATTTAAGAAAAGAAAGACAGTTTGCCACAACTTACAATCATAGATTACATTTGCTGAAAAACAAAGAGCAGTTGCATTAGAAGATTTTAAAAAAGTTAAAAAGCATGGCCTTTGCCAGCCAGGAAGTCAACCAACCACTGCTTGAGGACCTCGAGACAGATCCCCAAGACACCCATCACAATCCACCAGTGGGATTAGCAGTGCGGTGTCACAAAACCCCAAGAAAAATGCAAAATAAGAATTACAAAAGAAATGCACACTGAGTCAAAGTATGAAAAACCGGCAATACACATACCACCAAGAATAATGAGCACCTTGTTTCCATAGCCTGAAGGACAGAAGATCCAAAAATCCAGACGAGTAATCCAAGAAAAAAAGAAATGGGGAAAAAAGCATTGCTGTCAGCTTGTAGGCGAGGAGGATCAGGTGGAAAGGGGGAGTCATTCTTTGACTTTTAAGACATTAAGAGAAAAAAGAATTGAAGAACAAAAGCAAAAACCTTTTGAAAGATAAAGACAAAAAGTAGATGGTCCAGGCTGTCCTCTGCATGTCTGCCACTGTTCTCCAGACCACCTCGGCTTTGGTCCAGAACAAGAACAGCTAAGGAAGAAAAAAAATGATCTTTTTTTTTCTCCAGTTGGACAAAAAAAAAGGAAAAAGAAGAAAAAAACAAAAAAAAAAAAAAAAAAATGAAGAGAAAAAGAAAAAAGGAAGAAGAAAAGAAAAAAAAGGGGGACAGGTGGTACGCTGTGACTGGTCTGAGTCTAAAGACCTGGATATGCTTTCTTTGAAGCATATCACAACTTAAATAATCATTTTCATAAAGAAAGAAATGAACAAAACAAAGAGAAAAAGGAAAAGGAAAGGAAAGTTCACAGTATGAGAGTCACGAATCATAACCAAACGGTACAAAGGAAAAAAATTAAGTTGATGGACATTATTGGGATGATTTGGAAAACAGGACAAAGATGAGAGGGATGAAAGGACAGAAAGAATGAGTAAGATCATTCTGTGAACGTTAGTTCAGCACTCTTACCTCTTATTGGTGTACCACCTGGGTGGATAATATGAATGCAAATAAGATTAGAAAGAAGAAGCATTAGTACGAGAAGAAGGAGGCTAGGGCTGGGGAGAAGAATTAAATTAGATTTACAGAATTAAATAAGGTCTTAAAAGAAACTTGAATTACTATACTGGTAAAACAGGAATATATTAGATAGTATTATTAGATCATAAAAGCAAGTTGCACTATACCACAAAGGGCAAAGACCATAATAGGCAGCATTGCCTTTCTCAGAGAAGCAACTGAGTTCTTAGGTCTGGGATCACATAGAGTTAGAATTATAACTCATATTCCTCATATCCTTAAAAAAAGAAATATACAATATCTTTAAAGACATAGTTTAGGAAAAGGCTGGCTAAGCTATTTAAGTATATATATAGATATCCATATATATATACTATCATAGGAAATACTAAAGACTAACTAGAAACAAACACTGTTGGCTAGATAGCTTATGCTACTTATTATGTTACATCTGTGTGATATAATTTGTGTATATTTTATTTTTCTACACAGTGTTCTTACAATAACAGTTCTGTGGAGGTGTACGTGTGCGCGCCACTACAGAGATCTGGTGTCTATACTGACAGTTAGTAAAATGCATGCCATGCATTTTATTAATAATAATAATCATAGTATTCTGAATATGGAAATTAGTGGGGGGTGAAGTGTGCTTCAGAATTAAGCACTTACCAATAGATTCTGGAGATTTAAATACGGAGAGAAGAAAGACAGCATAAAAATATTATTATATTCCTTATAATTTGGTACAAATTTTTCAGAAGTTAAAGCTTTATTATACTAAATTATCTATGTTACATGTGAATAATTAATTCTTTATTTACAAAAACAGAATTCTAAACTACACAGTTCTGCTGACAACAAGCAAAAGAGGCAGTTAACAAGACGCTTTAACATCACAGGACAGGTCAAAAGCTGAGAATTCTGGGAAGATAGGCAGTTAAACATCTTAGAAGTCCATATCGTTATTACTAAAAATGTCAAAGTAAACAGCTTATTAGTATATGCCCCCATAACATTACCTAGGGAGACAGGCTCTAATACTTCAGAAATTTAGAATTATCTCTACTTTCAATCTACAGAGAGCACAGGAATAAACTCGGGATGGGAATGGGAGAGGGAGAAAAGGGCAAAGAGAGAGCGAAAACAGCAAAAGCTGGAGTCTACACCAAAAGCAGACTTCTGTAGATCCAGTCACTGGAGGGTTCAAAACCTTGAGTGTGGGCGCACACTACCATGGCTAACGTGTGGAAAATGCTCACTCACAATGACATAGTAATAGTATTAATAAAAATCCCCTCCTTTTGTTGGAAAAGACTTTAAAAAAATACAACAGGTTATTCATGAGATAACATTTCTGTGCTTTATGTATTAGTGAAAAGAAAGCAGATGTGCCCAAACTTACTAAACTTTGGTACTTGGATGAGTTCAAAAGTAGAAAAGACAGGCAGAAAACACACTTTGATATTATTGAATCATTTTAGTATTTAATATGAACATTTGTTTTTTAATGGATATACCCATTGGAACTCCTTGCAAGTTCTGAATGAAGTCCAATGTTGAAATAATTTTGTTTCAAAAGAAAACAGAGAAAGAAGAAAGAAAGAGAAAATGGATCCATCAAATACTGCAGAATAGCAGTAAATTAAAAAAATATATCAAAAATACAGTCACAGCAGTGAGCAATGTGGATTAAACAGAAGCTGCAAAACACACAGAGAGAAGAAAGACAAACTCTGAAACAGGCCATGACATCACAAACATGGACAACACGTTAAATAACAGAGAAAGAGAAGAGGGAGAAAAATCAATAGCTAAAAATTAAAAATAAATTAAACCAAAAAAAAAAGAGAGAGAGATTTTTAAAAAAACTGCTCTAGGAGTTAGTGGAAACAGTAACAAGACCCTACCTGATCGTAACTGCTTAATACGACCATTGTTGTTGCTTGTGTCGACCGGTAAGAAATCTTTAAACCAAGTGATTTCTGGATCCGGATTGCCACTGGCCGCACACAGCATGGTGGCAGTGCGAGTACGCTCGACCACCTTCAACTGTGGGCCCATGTCAATGGTAGGGAAGCCCCTGGGAATTTGATCCTCTGCAAGACAAAATGTAATACAAGCATTATGTTAACAAGTTAAAGGCTTAAAATTCAATATCGGCATACATTTCTACCTTTACTCAGCACTTGTTGAGGCCCTAACACAAACCAAGCACCACTGCACTATTAGATTAGGGAACGGTCACAGCGTTTGTTTCCGCCTGGCAGACCAAGATACCCAAGGCCTACACGCCAGCATAGAGCTCAGACTGAGGCAATAAAGACTATGATGAAGAGATGAGTCAAATTTTCTAAGAGCACAGATGGACAAATAATTGCAGGATTTGTGCTGCAGTGGGTCGGTGAGTACCAAGAGGAAGCTCTGACATGCAAAGTGCCTTTAGGAAGGTGTTAGGGAGTCGACCTGGCCAGGTTTCAAAGAAGGAAGATGGGATTTTTAGAAAGATAGAGATATCCCCAGTCTAAGCACTGATATAGGAAGGTTTTTACTGAAAGAAAATAGTAGGAACCTGCAGAGCTAGCATGGGAATTCAATGGACATGTGTGGGAGCAAGCCAGCAGGTTAGTGAGCAGGGAGCCAAGATAAGCTATCTACATTCCATGTTGACACGTTTCTGTAAAAACTGGTAAGTAAAACTACATATACTTAGCCTGTGAATCCACTGGTACTGCTACATCCACAAGTTGAAAATATTTGACTGATTGAAAAATATTTGGGAAAAAAAATATGTCTAGATCGAACACGTACACTTTTTCTTGTTATTATCCCTTAAACAATGGGGTATAACAACTCTTCATAGCATTTATGTTATATTGTATATTACAAGTAATTCAGAGATGATTTAAAGTCTACAAGAAGATACAAAAGGCTATATGCAATTGCTACAGCATCTTAGATAAGTGACTTGAGTATCTGCAGATTTTGGTGTTGGGTATGTGAGTGCTGGAACCAATCCTTCACTGATACTGAGAATGACTATGCGCCTTTCGCCCAAGTACAAGGTTCGACCTGAATGAATTCCTTTGTAGGGAGTTTCAACTGATCAGAAAATTATCTGAGAGTGCTTCTAAAAAAGTTTTTTTTATTAGCACGTGTTTTCCATACATAATGATCACATCCATCATGGGAAATTTGTACATGTACATAATATATCTTCATTTTTTCCCTATTCCCTCCCTTCCCTTCAACCTTTTTTCTCCTACTGATTTACAAAAGCTCTATTTCCATTTTTTCCCTTTAATTCTCTCTCTTTTTAAATACTTTTTTTCATTCCTTCTCTTCCCCTTCACCCCTTCCTTGTTCCCCTGAGATTTCTTTACCGAAGAAAAGAATTAAGTCCCTGTTAATGAGGCAGAAGCATATATTCCTTAGGGTAAGAAAATACTTTTTTCCATCTCAAAGGCCTGTATCATTTTCAGAAATTAAAAGGTTGACATTCCTAAATTTTGACTCTCCAACTCATCCAAAGTCAACTTCTTCCCACCCACAACAAAATTGATCCATATTTCAGATGAGGAAATAAAGTCTACTTAAATCCTCCAATCATGCTGCACATTGACAACCTACATCACTAGCTCTTCCAGCCAGAATTAGAAAGCCGTGTTCTATCTGTGCATTGAAGGAATTTAAGTTTGATGTGTGATAATACCCAAATTAGAATGTGGACATTTGTTTGAAGACCATTATGAAATATTTTGACTTCCGATTCAGCCTGGTGTTCATTCAATCAATAGTATGTTATGACCACTGATGAATTTTGATGATCCCTTAATTCTAAAATGGCTCAAAATCATAAACACTAACTAAGTAAACATTAGAACATACTCAATCCTGATGCTTCCACTTGGTTGTCAGTCAGCCCTCTATGTTCTCCCTGGTCTCCTCTTTTAACCTACAGGCCAAATTCAAATTCTTAACCCTGGCTAACAAGGTCCTGCTTGTTTTAGCCTCTCATGGATCACTTTGCCCATAGAAAACTTTCCTATTTTCCGCACTGAAATTCTCACATCTCTTAGACAAATCATATTTGTTGAGAACTCTGTGCCACCTGGAAGCCATCTAGCTCAAAGTACCTGCTTTGCAAAGGTTTTCTAACCTCCCTAAAACATATTTAATCTTTTCCTCATCAGAACTTTCACACCAATGGGTACCTAAATCCAGTTTCTTCTACTTACCATATCCTTCTACCAAAAGTTTCTTTCAAATTCCTTGCCATCACTCTTGTATAGATTTTCAGATTTTAAGATGTACTCCAGTAATTTCCAAGCCTAAATGTGAATATATCTCAATGATTATAAGGAAAAATGTCCTACTACACAGAACTTCTATTAGAGGAATGATGAGAAGAATTGTAAAGGACTGAAGACATTGAAAATGCCAACATACTACCAAAAAATAAATCTCTCAAGAAGGAAAAGTTCAGAGAACAGCAGTTTTAGGTTATCATAAGAGAAAAGTTGATGGATTAATAAGATCAAGTCCTGTCTGGCTCTCCTGATGGGCAGGACAAGGCTTATATATCTTCTATGAAAGAACAAAAGAAGCTACAGCAGGTTGAGATCAACACCTGGATCCCTAGAGATTATTTTCCTGTTAGACCAGATTCGTAGAGCTTTGAATACTAACAATAATAATTTCAAAATTAAGAGCTATAAAACAGTTAACTTCCGCAAGGTACATTTCATTCATTTAGAAAGACGTGGTTTTTCTCAGGAAACAGAAACACCTTCTGATTATGTAAATGCTTCCACATCCTCAGCCAAGCAGAGTTTGCAATGGGCAGGTGTCAGGAGCAGGGCTCCACAGTGGAATTTCAACATGATTTTTCGAGTCTCACGGGGCAAGTTAAAAATTAAAATGAGATGAGGAGTACCTTGCAAATTAGGTTATGCTAATCTTAATTAACCTATTCCACTTGAATTTCATCAGGCTATTGTTTATGTTCTTAAAGGTTTTAGCAATATAGTTACATCTACAGTGTAGTTCTAATGTTGTTAGGAAAAAAAAGAAAAAGAAAAAGATCAATAGCTGCTGTACCACAAATATGACATTATTAAACATCTCACTTGGCAGCTATTGACACAAAATCCTTCAAACAATAAAAATAATTTACCTCAAGTGTTCCAAAGTCAACCACATTGCCTTGAATATTGAAAACTGAGTTTCTGGAAAACCGCTTAGACTTTATTGTTATTTTCCATTTTTTAAAGCAACCAACTTAAGCAAAACAAAAGAAAACAACAACAACAAAATATCGCTCTGGGATTTCTGTGCTACCTAGGGCACTCTATCTCCTCCATGGTGTTAACTACATTCACGTCCATAAACACTGCTCGGCTAGTCATTAATTTTCTTCTACAAGTTCATCTCTCTGAAGAACGAAGCCAATATTCAGGACTGATAGTAGTAAGTGTCAAAGCCTTAAGATTGTTGAGCCACTTACTAAAGGCTCCTACCAAGGAAATCTAGATTTAATAATCATTTATAAGAAATGAAGTCCTCACCTTAGGGACAGCTGATAAAATTGACTTGTGCCCTCCTGGAAGTAGCCTGATACATTTGCATGACCTTTTTTTTCCTGTTCAGCTTATAAAGAACACTCCAGAGCCTCCTTTTCATACACACAAGTGCACAACAAAGATAATCATTCTTGCATACTAATCAGACAGAGAATGTAAAGGGCATTCCTTTCTTATTTTTAAAGGGGGTAATTAAATTCTATCCACCCTCCCCTTTTGTGCAGAACCTCATCGAATGCACTTTTGTCATTAAATTTTCATGAGAAACATCACATTGTACCAGATTCGAATAGCCACAGCTGTTACACATTGACAGTTGTGGCTTGTTTCCAATTTGACTGTCAGGTATTTGGCAATAAAATTCAGTATTCAACATAAAACGAACTGCAGAAATAATGAAATTTCTAATTGGAATGCTTATCTCTGTGGGTGTAGTTTAGAAGATGTTAATTGCTTTTTTTCACTCTATACATTTATTAGCGATTTATGTAAAACTGTCTTAGCCACTTGATTATGCCAATTTTGACACTTATCAAAATAAGTGGTACCAGGAACTTGGGAATCAAGTCATTATATTTAAAACCACATAAACTTTCATGCAGAAAAGCAGCTATCAAAAATTAACAAATTGTTAAGGATAGTAGTTTTAAACTTTTATATGAGGTGAAAAGAAAAAACATTTTGTCCTATTCATTAATGTGCTCATTAAGCCTTAAAGTGCCTTACTTATCACCATTCCATATTAATATTCAATCATGCAGAATTAGGTACTAATTCATCAACAATTTAAATCAGACTTGACCTTCATGAAGCCATTTGGTCTGTCATTTTGAGAGGCCATTAAAGGGTAGATGACTGCACAGTTGTGCTTAGTGAATCGGAAAGTCATACATACTCTGCGATGGCAGCTTTAATAAGACCTGGAAATATAGCACATTCTTTGAATCTGTTTGTGTCTTAATGAAATATGCTGATAGGAATCTTTCAGTTCCATTAAGGAAAGAGACACATGAATTTCACCATTTTCCAGAGCTAACTTCAAATTGTTGTACAACTTCTTAACAAACCCTGACCTACAGAGGACTTGAAAGGTGTCTGTGGGGAAAAGAATCTGTCAATGTTTTGGAAGGAGCTATGTCTTAGATATCTGTGAACCATCAAGTACTAGCGCTTGCATAATTTGCTCAGTTAAACTGCTTTCATTGTTCATCCATAAACAGTTTTAAAGATGCCTTTACTTTTGCTCCAATTCCAAAACCCTGAACATTTTAAAGAAAGCCACAGAAGCCTGGATTGCCTCCTATGGCCAGGGACTCCCTTTGCAATGGCCCCAAATAGTTCTCTTTGAAAAAATGCCAATTTATCAACTATACCACCAATGTGTGTGTGGAGAAAAAAATCGTGTCAGTTAATGGTATGCCTTCTCAAATGTATTATTAAAAGATTTGACAAGTATTTCTGACTATTTAGACATCATTTATAACGCGGAAGTTTTAGCAAGAATGGTAGTACAATAAAGCAAAATTAGATCCTGGGAGAAGAGACAAGCAGCTTTTCTCCAGGAGGATTTGTTACCTGAAAGCCCCTTTCTGAGTGCCAGTGTATAGTGGGACTTTAAAAGTCCCCAGATGGTATTACCAGTGAACACCTTATTGTAGTCAATGGACATGTGAATACATAAGCCCAGGAAAGGAAAGAAGTTTATGTTATTACCTTTGTGTCTCTCCCAGTGTTCAATGAATACTGGCACGTAGAAATATTTAGGATGCTTTTCAATCATTTCAGGGCTCACGCACAAGGCCTCTGAATTCCTAGTGGCTTATTCAATGCCATTCATTTAAATAGTAAACCATTCTTTTTGTGTGGTGACTGACTATACCTTTGTCCTCTTTTTGAGTATCAGTCCACTGAGAGGCAATAACGTTTTAAAAATCCTATTCTTTTAACAGCATGTTAAGTAATATTAGACTTAGAGATTCACAAAAATGGCTGCTAATGAATGTTTATTTTTACAGTCCTTAGTTTTCTTTTGTCAGCATATAATTTTCATCAGCTGACCTGTGCAATGTACTTGTAGTTCTTTAACTTACTGTGGTTGCTATTTGATAAGACTCTGATTCTGTGTTAGAGGAGGCCTTCCACATACATTGGATGTAAATTCCTACAAATCAGAATCAGAGCCACTGGACACAACCCCCGCAGGAACACAATGACAGTGAAATGAACACTGTTCAATATGTACCTAAATTCTACTGTTATTTTATCTATTGAATAATGGAGTTATGTTCAAACAAATGAAAAAAAAAATAAAAGCCAATAAATCACCCAGGTGATTTGAGGCAAACACAGTGGGTTTTCTTTCACTGACGAAATAAAGAGTTGTAATGACTGCATAAATTACATTTAGATGTGCATGACATAATCTTTCAGAGAGCAAAAGTGCATATGTGTGTGTGCATGTGTGTGCGCATGTGTGCACACATTTCTTTGACAGCTGCAGGGAATCAGTGAGGGAAATTCTTATTAACACAGAAAACAAGTAAATTGTGAGACCTATAATATGTTGGCTATTTTCTTAAACAAAAATTGTAGACCTTCTCTGTTGCTCATATACACATACACACATACACACACACATGCAGAAGGAGGGAGGGAGAGAGGGAGAGGGGGATAGAAGTCCTCATCTGTTAAGAGAAACAGTACTGTTCTATGCATGATAAAGTCAATGGGCTTTTAAACCTATAAATACAAATTTTATTGGACTATTTAAATATACATTGGTCTTAAAAAGGTCAAAAAAGTGCCAAGTAAGATATTTATGAATAAGATCATTTTAAATAAGATACATATAAAAGTAGCACAATACATTTTTTTTTAAAAGAGCATTTGAATTGTTAGTTCTAAAAAAGTGCTGGATAGCAGGTAGAGATATTCATTCTGGAAATATTTATTGAAGGCCTCTTTCATGCCAGACTGGGCTAGGCACTAAATATGAAGTGATCTAGAGAATCTCTATATTGTTGTGATTTAATTGTATCTTCAAAATAATTAGATTCTCTGGGAATAATAATGGTACCCAGTTCATAGACAGGAGGACTGAATGAGATAATGCATTAAATGTGCTTAGCACTGCTTGACACTAGTGTCATGCATCTAGTAAAACATTAGTGTGTCTGTACTTAAAACTATGCCAATCTCCAGCAGAACAGAAGCAGTGACGTTAAGGCTTGATATTAACAAGAGCTGCAGCTATAAACTGCAAATGGGAAAACAGTGCACGCAAATCACAATAAACAGGGATTATCTATGCACGTGAATTAGAGAATAGTCATGCCAAGTCATCCTTCAAAGCTCATGAAGGCCTCTCCTCTCCTTTTGAACAAGATTGTGGGCAGATGATTTGTTCCCCAAAATGAATTTTTTAAATGGCTCTGAGTATCTGGGATGATACAGCACTGTTGTGAATAACTGAAAACACTAAAATCAACTGCTTTTTCTTATACCAGGAGGGCTATTTCTTTTTTAATTATGCAAAAAGAAGGAATTAAGTATTCCTCATCTTGGGGAGTAGATCATGTTGAGAAGCCTATAAGGCATTTTAAATAAAAGGATATTTTAAAAAATGAAGCATGAAGTCAAAGACACTGGGTTTGTTTTTCAGAAAGTTTTTTCACACTTAGAAAACAAGTGTTAGGGGAAAACTTTATAAATCAAGAGACACCTCTGCACAATGCCCCCAGAGGATAGTGTAATAGTCCTACTAATTATTCAGTTCTAAAGAGCCTATTTGCCCCCATAACAGAATGGAATTCAGTAAGAACATCATCTTAAAGTAATATAACTTTTTACACACTATAAATTACTATGATGCACGATATCGCTAAAAATACAAATGTTGAGCCTTTTAGGGTTCCTCGAGGGCAGCCTGTGGTGATATCATTATTTTCATGTTCTGTAGACATAAAACAAATATTCATTAAAATTAAATTACTTGTACTGTACATATAGCAAATACTGGAAAACATTTTAGTTTTAGATATATTCTATTTTAATTTTATCATGTTTCCTCTATGCCAACTGCAGTTCTTCAAATAAATATATTCATCTTCACCAGTGATGGGCTCTTTCATCAAAGCCAACTCACGACGGAAGGCACACTAAAAATTTCTGACTACCTGGACATCTCTTTTATATTTTAAGCAGGAAGCATGAGACATTAACATTACACAGGATGTAATAGTATCTTTAAGACAGTCCTACATTCTAAAAATTTACCTTTTGATACATCCATCTGTTAACTTCTCATGAATTTATTATTTGTAGCAGGAGACCAAATCCTGCCATGTCTACTAGACAATACAGGGTGGAAGAGAATTGGAAGAGAATGAAAGGATGATAAATGCCAAGTAATTTCCCTAGGGAGCACAAATTCAGCACTGTGTCTATGTCTTTGACCCTTTTGTAATTTCTATTAAACTATCCAGGCAGGCCTACACATGGAAGGGCTTCTGCCCTGCAGACACTAAGACCTCTTACAGGCTGGAAAAGCAGACTTCAGCAGACTTAACACCACCACGCAACGACCCTAAGCCACCAAGGTTGCTCTGTGCTATTATGAGGTTAACATTTCCTACCTTGTTAAAAGATAGGAATGCATTGTCTTGTTTTAGGTGAAGAGAAAGATCATAGTTTCAAAGGCTAAAAGGCAGAGGGTTACAGACTGGACTACGGTATTTGTTACTCTGTTCAACAGCAATGAGTTTTCAAGTCATTACCATCCAAAATGGACCACAATATCAAGCTACAAAAAATGAACCATTTTCTTAACAAAATACAGTCCCTGAAGAAGGGAAAGACATTTATTGTTCCTTTCTTAAAGAAAACAGTGTAAATAAAGCTTTTATTTTCACCATTCCAGATGGCAGCAGGGTATAATTTGTACTGTTTTTGACACCATAACTGTATTATTCAAAATCAATCTTCCTGCAAGGGAACTGAATAAAGGGCTGAAAACAGAAAAATAAAAAAGTAATAAAGTAAGAGCAAAATCAAAGTTTCCTTAAAAAGTTGAGCTGTTGGGCTATTGTCAAAATGATTTGCATATGAATGAAATCATATAAATAAGGTAGTTTCTGATTATAAGTCAAAGGCTACACTAACTCAGAAAGCATCTAAAGCAAGAAAAAACTGCCAGTTAATCAATGATATTCCAAATGGAATATTTAATAAATATGAGATCTGGTTCCCAAAAAGTAATTATGAACAAATTACAATTAAAAGTCTTTACAAATTATTATGTACAGATGGTATGCTTATTTTAATATGGGTAGAAATGAATCAAAGAAGCTTTTATTTCAGAATGGATTTAGGTATCTCTTAAGGATAGTTACGGGGTACAAGAGTCTCCAGAAGTTTTTCTTAGATTTATGCCATGAAAGAATAGAAAATTGGACATTGATAAGCTGATTGGAGTCCCATTAGCAGCTACTAAATATTCAGCATCCCAACCAGCTAACCACAAAGCGTTTCAGAGCAAAGTTCCATTTCCGAAATATTCTTCACATGTTGAAGAGTTTGCCAGAGACTTTTGGCACAGAATAAAGTCAAATTGTTAGGAAGCTATATATGTAATTATCCTACAAATTGCAAAGTAATGTCTACATAGCAGAACACAAACCCCAATTAAATTAAATTATCATTTGTCTGAGTATGGTAGCTGAAATTTCACATTGTATTAAGTCAGTTAACCCATATTGAAATTAGAGTTTATCTGCATCCAGTGATCAACTTCCTTGTGATTTAAAAGGAGACAAATTCATTGAGGAAAATAAGGAAATGAAAGCAAAAAGAAAGATGGAGAGGGGAGGGGGGAGGAAGAAGAAGACATACCCTCTACTCCTACCTACCAATATTATTGATACTCGGATACTGGATATTTAAATAGGCCTTTAGGGACACAGGTAATGCTTTTACTCCCTCCTTGATGATGTAAATCTCGTTAAGGTAACAAGATCTAATAACCATCCACTTTTGCAAACATTCTTGATTTCTATTAATTTATATTTACTAATAACCATGCATTGTGATACTCTGCACTTCAATCCAATTAACTGCTTTATTTTGAATACTAAAATACCTATTTCTACAGAACTTTATATTCATTTTTTAGAAGTTTATATTTAAATCATACTATCAATTTTCTCTTTAGAATGGAGCTGAGGTTAAAAAATTTGATTGCTTTTTAGAAATAGAGACATAAATAGTAAATATGAAAAGAGAATTGGTTTTGCTTACTGCTTCTCTTTATGTGTATGCTTAGTATAAGTTGAAAAGTCTAACATACTCAAATCAAATAAAGTTAAATCATTTCTTTAAGGTACTTATGGGGATACAGGTTTATTATCTCCATACTTTAGGAGGCCAAGACAGGAAGATCACAAGTTTGAGCTCAGCTAGAGCAACTTAGCAAGGGCCTGTCTCAAAAATAAATTAATTATTTTAATTAATTAATTAATTTAAAAGGGGCTGGAGATGTAGCTCAATGTAAATCCTCGTGGTTTTATTCTTGGTACTGCCAAAACACTAAACAACAACAAGAAAACCCCTCTAAACCATCCAGTATTACATGAAAAATAAAAGCAGAACAAAATATGTGGTGCTGGGTTGGAACTGGAGGTAACACCTAGTTTTATAAAAACATATAAATAGACATAGAAATGAATGTAATTGTAAAGGAGTATGCATATGCATGAGTATACTCTTTCATACACTCCTTCTTTAAACTGAGCAGACATATCCTCCCTAGTTGTGAGAGGTGAGACTGGAAACATCAGTATAGAGTGGCAATGGCTGAACCTAGCTGTCCAGACCATGGTTTCTGATACCATTCTATAGCAAAAGAATACAGAGCTCCTTGAGGAAATGACTGATTCCAAAATAAAAGACATACTTGGAATTATCTTGTTATATAAGAAAATGCACAAAGAATGACAGGGACATATTTAAAGGATGCAGAAGAATTTGAAGAGGTTCTCATTAGCCAGATGTGGGACAATCTGAACATCAATTTTTTTTGAAAATTGACAAATTACTGCACATTGAATAAAATGGAAAGATATGCATAGATACTAAGTTAAATGAATAAATTAAGATAGTACAGAAAGAGTCTCAAAGTAACACCCTACAAAAATATATTAACTATAAAGGAAAATGAATAGCTTTATAATGGAGAAGGCATGCAGAAAAAAATATAATCAGAAAATCAAAATTTACAAGACTGGTAACAGGATAAATCAAAATATGCTGAGAAAAATAAAACATAAATTCTATGATATTCCTAAAAAAGATTCATAACCTAAATATGATCATGAATGAATATCAGCAAAACTCAAAATAAGTACATTTTATAAAATAACAGCCTTGATGTCTTCAACATCATCCAGATCAGAAACGTCAACAAAAGAAGTGGAAAGATTCCCAGTTGACCATTGTTATGCTTTGTATCTAGGTATCACCTCAAAGCCTCATGACTCAGTGGGGCTTTGGGGAGACTGGATCCTGGGGGCATGACATTCATCAGAGGATTAATCCACTGATTAGCTTATAGCTTTGATTTGGGAGGTAAAGCCTGGGTGAAAGATGATATGACTAAATGAATTTTGCTTAAAAAGATGTTCAGGTGTCTTTCGGGGGCCAGGTCTGGAATGCTATGATTTTCTATCTAGATGTGCCTCTCAAAGCCTCATGTGCTCATAGGTGGGGCTTTGGGGAGGTAATTGGATCATGGGGGCACAATCCTCATCAGTGAGTTAATCCACTGATGAGTTTATAGCTAAATGTGATTTGGGAAGTAATGCCCGATTGAAGGTGAATCACTGGAGCATGATCTGGAGGGGTCTATCTACTTCCTTCCTCTGTCGATCCCTCTTTGTGCTTCTCACTGCCAGGTCTTGAACTGTTCCTTGTCTGCCATGCCCCTCTGCCACACTGCTCTGCCTCGGAGCCAGTGGCCTATGGCCTGAACACCCTTCAAACTATGAGACAACTAAACCTGTCTTTCCTCCTTTAAATTGTGGCTGTTGAGTACTGTGTCCCACTGACAAGAAAGGAATTAAGATAATCACTAAGTGCAAAATATAATTCTGAACCAGAGCTCTTAAGGACAATTAGAGAACCTGAACTGGGACAACTGATGGAACTCAAATGGTGAAAAGTAGCCTGAAGTAGAAGAGGCCTAAGAATTAGATGTTGCATCAATATTAGATGCATCAATATTTACTTCCTAGATTTAATTTTGTGTTAGAAAGGGAAATTTTGTTTGTATAAATATAACTATTTGGGAATGACAGACATGAAAGAAATTAGTTCTGACATAGGTCATGAATAATAGCTTCTATTATACTTTCAACTTTTCTAAAAATTGGGATGGTATCAAATTTTTATATCATATATAATTATTGTATTTATTTTATATTATCATAAAAAAGGAAATTTTGTTTGTTTGTTTGTTTTTGGTGGGTACCGGGGGGTCGACCTCAGGACCTCGCGCACCAGCAGGCACCCGTGCTGCCGAGCGATATCACCAGCCCCTTTTTCGTATGTGGGTTCCGGGAGTGGAACTCGGGCCCCCGCGCTTGCAAGCCAGGCGCTTACGCCGCTAAGCCATCTCACCGGCCCAAAAAAGGAAATTTTATAAAGTCCTTACATGTACTCATGAACTTTTGTCTCAGCTCTGAAAAATATACCAAAATATGGACTTCTGAGGACTTCCTGAACACAAATACTATTTAAATTATATTCAATGGTTATTATGAATTTTTCACTAATGATAATACAAGAAAAATATTCAATTAGGGCTCAAAATATGCAATTCCTATTATATTTAAAATTACAAATATTTAATTCCCAACCTTAGAAAATGAACACAATTGAGGGGCAATTTCAGAGCAAGTTTCAAACTCATGAAAAGAAAATGTAGGGAAATCAATATTCCAATCAAATAATTCTATCCTTAAGATTTTCATTTATTTTTTTATTTTTTGGTACTGGCAATCAAACTCAGGACCTCGAGCTTGCCAGGCAGGCACTTGTGCCGCTGAGCTATATCCCCAGCCCATGGTTTTTATTTAAATAAATGAAAAAGCAGCAAATATATCCCTTATTTTCTTTCTAAATATCTGAGAAATTTAAGGTAAAAATGAGTGTTCTGATGATCTTTCTTATTTCTAAAACATAAGCATAACTTAAAACTCAGAATATAATCAGAAAGCCAATGTTATTTTTTAAATCAAGCTTTTCAAACTGCTCAGAAAAAAACTCTGCCTTTAACCCAGATCTTCACAGTAGCCCTCCTGGAGCTAGAACACATTAAAAAAAAAATGTTTGTGATCTTATGGTTGTTAATAAGTTATAAGAGTGAGGGCACGGAAAATAAGCGCCAAAATAAAATGACTCTGATATGTCTAAACTTTTCTGAAGAGAATATTTCATCATCTTACTCCAGTTAGTAACAGTTTTTATAGCTCTCTGGATATATTGTGGTGGGTATTTGCTTTATTTGAAATCAAAACATAGTTTCTGATAAAAGATGTGATGGCAATTTTCTTTCGGGGTTATCTTGAAAGATAAAAAGATCAAATGATAAAACATCAAACATTTTATATGTTTTACTGTAGAGAATAAAAACTGTAAGAGCACATTAACAAACATTTAAAGATAATTTATGTGTCCCCAAAATATGTATGCATATTCATACATACATTTATACATACATATGGAAGAAAATTTCCAATCAATACAAATTTTGTATTTATATGCCAAAATACAATCATAATTTAACACCAAAGAACTACCAAATTGAGCTAGTTGATTAACTTTTGAACTTCTGTCCCTTTTAATATAAACTTCTCAAAATAACATCATACTTAAAAGCAAACAAACACAGGGTAGAAATTTATTCATTAAGTTTTGAAATATCAAAAAATATTAACATGTTCTCCGAAGGAGGTTAAAGATCTGAAAAATAAACAACAAAAGAAAAACTACCCCAAAAGGGCCAAAACTACTACCCAAATTTGTATGAATGAAATTCTACAATTCTTGCTACTAGATCAAAGAGATACAAAGCCTCCACACCAACTCTAAAAACTTCACTTTCTTCTTCGTTAGATATAGCTCAGGAAATTAGAAAAAGGGTTTCGGGCAAATTTAAGATAAAGAATTGTGATTTCTTCAAAAGTAACCAGAACTAAGTTTTAAAAGTAGATATAAGTATGGGGACACTTAAGTTTGCAGAACCATGGACTGAGAAAGTATGTTGTTTATCATCGTTTGCATCTTGAAAAAGCACCATATGAACTGCACAGTGAAAAATGAAATGAGAGAAGGTTCAAAAAAGGAGGGGTTTAGGGATGCCATTTAAGATGGTATTGAGAAGCCCAGGGGCAAGATAAACCCAGCAAGAAGCAGATGACATGGGGAGAAGTGGAAAGAATTGAGAATAATTTGAAGGTCAATTTTATAGGGCGTAGTGAGATTGTCTGCAATGGGAGAAGGAAGGAAAATTATTAGAGATGTTTTTCTAAAAAAATATATGATGGATTTGCTTGATGTATTTTAGTCCTATCTTCCTTGGGAAACAATGTCATATATTTGAGGCACTTTTGAAAGAGGCAGTACGCCCCACGAATGCTGGACTCTAACCAGTGTGGCTGTCTTGGAGCGGAACACAGCCCCAAGCGCAGAGCAAACACCTACTAGTGAACACTGGCCTACATTAGCCTTTAGGAATGGGCAGAAGGGGCTGGTACATTATGCCATTTTTTACGTGCTCTGTCTCAGAGCGAGGGTAAGAAGGTCCGCTCCTGCATACACACACGAGCTCAGCACCAGATCATGAAGGTGGAAAGGGCTCCCTGCGCTCCAGCCAAGAATGGACGAAGACACCCATGGACTTAGATGGATTTTCTCAACACAGCTCAATGCCTCCAGTGTGAAGATCGCTCAGCTTTCCAGTTTCTCTTTAGCCCAAGAAGAAACAAAATATTAGAGTATGACAGTTAATGGCTTCTTGCATAAAAGGAAGAATAATGTAAGTTCCATTCCTTTGGAGACACAACATTAAGAATCATCTTATAGATAACTCATGGCTGTCACATTTTCATATACGACATGCCAATTAAATAGATACAAATTTCCAATCAGAAGATATTCAGAAGCACTGCAATTAACCTCTTCCTTACATATTGAAAACAACCTAGAGTTGTTCACTTTCATTTAGTTGCAACAGATTGACATATTGTTATAAATTTGGAAAACATGCAATCTCTAATTCTTAACAAAGTGACAGCAACTTGACAAGGGAAAAAGTTATCTCAGCGTTTAATTCATTGGCATAGAAAGCCGAAATACCCAGTGCTCCCCCACACGCACAAGTGGACGGCTTTTATGTTCACTGCAAGATTAATGCTCCTTCAATGGCTCAGTGATGACGGCTATGAGGCTGCTGAGTAAATAATGTGCGTGCATTCACTAAAAAAAGGACATGTGTTTCATCCACTGATCCCTAAAACAAGCAATGCTACTTAAGTGTTCATTGCAATAAAAATAATATCCAGTAAAGTTTTGTAAATTACACATGATGGGTTTCATGACAAATTATAATCAAACAGGCAAATTTTATAGTTTTTTGGGTATTAACTCAGAAGCACATAAAACATAATCAAAAACATTTTCTCCGTGAGAAAAAGACATTTCCCATTTTGTTTTTCCTACTGGCTATCACGTCCTGCCCCGGTGCAGGTGAATTAGGCTTGAGATCTCATGGATTCCACTTACTGAGAACCTGCTGGGCACATAGTATGGACTTCACTGTCCAGCGCTGAGAGACCTGCTGCTCTGGCAACAGCAACTGGATCGTACAATAAAGCTGCCTTTTTCACCCCAGAAAGCACTTGCCCCTTCAAAGCCTAATGTACTTTTCCTAGAACATGAAAAGGAAGAAACTACCATTGCCATGGTGTTTTGACTTTCTAGCCACAAAATGTAAGAGCCAAATAAACCCCTTTCTTTATAAAATATCTAGTCTCAGGTGTTTTGTTATGGCAACACAAAACAAACATAGACAACATCCAAATGAATACATGTTTCCTATAACAATCTATGAAAATATTAGTTATCTGCAGTTTTGATAAACCAAAAACAAGCTCATTTATGGGCACTTGTGAGAGAATAGGAATAAAAACCTTAATTAGGTTAACACTATCTTAAAAGGAGTAATGGAAGAAATGGACACAGAAAGGGATGATAGGACTGAGTGACCACGAAAGTGCTTCATTCTATTTTGGGAAAATCTTTTTCTTTTTTTTTTTTTTTTTTTTTTTGTTAGTGTATCTTGCTGTGTAGTTTAGGCTGGCCTTGAACTCACTATGTAGCTCAGGATGGCCTCGAACTCACAGCAATCTTCCTGCTTTAGCCTCCAAAGTGCTGGGATTACATGCATGTGCCACCAAGCCTAGAGGGAAAATCATTTTGATGAAAACATTAATCCATCATAAAACTGAATGATGCATCATCTGCTAATGATATAGAATATACCCATAAATAATTATATGTATATATATTTATATATAAATATTTGATTATATATATGCTTATATAGAAAATAACTTTCACTTGTATTAGATATTCAGTAGTGGTACTGTTTGTCCAATTTAACAATGTTGAACACATCTCAAAATCTAAGTTTTTTGGTTTTTGTTTTTTGTGGGTACTGGGGGTTGACCTCACGACCTCACGTGCCAGCAGGCACCCATGCTACTGAGCGATATCACTGGCCCTTTTGTCGTATGTGGGTACCGGGAGTCAAACTCAGGACCTCGCGCTTGCCAGGCAGGTGCTTATGCCACTGAGCTATCTCACCTGCCCAAATCTAAAAACTTTACAGTGCAAAAAAAAAAAAAAAATCCCTCACGATTCTTACAATATGGTGGTACCTTGGTTCATGAATTTAATTCTTTCCATGATTCTGGTCTCAGAATTTCTTCCACAATTCTGGTTGCAATTGAAATGCAAGCCTGTGTGACCAGAATCATGGAGAGAATGGAGTCCATGAACTGAGGTACCACTGCATACAATATGAACATAAGGAAATGCATGAATTATACAAATGCTAAGAAGCACACAAGTGTGCTTGCCAAAGATCAGGGAAAGTAAGCCAAAGAGCAACACTAAAGTTTTTAACAGACAGTGATGTAGAAACAGGCCTTAAAGGCACAAGAAGGAATCTGATCTAAGGTACAGAGAAGATAAATGGGAAAGCTATGTATTCAGGACGAAGTCTGTCCACTGTTTTGATGCTTCTGTTTGGGGTTATGGTTGGGAGGACAGTGTGGCAAAGCATGTTGAAGCATGAAGCAAAGGTTGTCAGCTGGGTCCAGCTTTGAGAAACTGGAAGAATTGCAGGGTTCATTGGGTAGATACGGGAAGCCAGATATTTCTGAATCAAGAAGGTAAAAGGAAACCAAGAAGGTAAAAGGAAAATCCTAAAATTCAATCTCTGCTAAGGAAATGAATGCAGTGGTAGAGGAGAGAAAGCCCATTTACATGGTTATTGTATTAGTTTAATAAAAGGTGGTGAGGCCCAAATTTGGAAGAAATCATGGGAAGAGAATAGATGTCATGAGTTAGATGCTCATTAAAGAAAAATTTCTTGGGCCTTAGGAAGTATTCATTTTATTTTAGGAGGAACTGGGATAAAAGTAACGCTAATTCTTATTTCCTTTGTGAATGATGACAGGTAGGCAGGAATGACATTACCTAACACAAGAGACAGAGGAAGAGAGATAAAAAAGCTAAACATTTGAAATATCGTCTTGAAAGTCATTCATATAAAAGTGAAAGCTGCAATCATGAAGGTGATGAGATGATCTGACAAAGAATTTACAGTGAGAAAAGTATGAGAAAAAAACATATTTACAGAATTTTGAATGACGGAGTAATTTCCTTTAGTAATCTTAATTTGTTCTAGGATATAACTTACAATATGTGGAGTATTTACATACTTTATAAATCAAGAAATCTGTTGAAAACATCCCAAGTGAGTTTTCAATGTCATTGATTATCTTTATTAAATAGTAACAATTTGATAAGAGGAATTATAATATTTGAGTTGTAGGTTTCAAACATAAATATGTATGAATATTTGTCTTATAAGGAGAGGCATATTGGAAAACAATATAAGTTCAATTTGCAAGGAGAAATTAAATAAGTATGAGAAATAAACCCTATGGGAAATTATTTAAATAGGCAATATAAAATTACTCAAATGATAAATTATTCAGGAAATAAAATCAATTAACTTTAATGTTAACTTAGGATATTTAGGCAATGTTTTTAAATCATGCCTCCAAAAAGATGCTACTCTTAACTCTTGCTTCAAGCCACGTGATCATAGAAAGAAGCTGCTGTTTCAGTTAGAATATCTGTATTCAGATCTTCGTTCACATACTAACCTGCTGTGAAGCATCTAAAAGGAGATTCAAGGTAATGCAGGAGTACAATACTAACACAAATAGCATTGATTAAGTTGAACTGAACCACATTCAAAGCAAAAACCATAACAGAAAATCATTGAAAGTTAAAAGGAACAAACAGAAGGCCTGTCCATTTTTTATTATATTCCCAAGGATGATACTGAAGATCTGATCTATATTCATTTGAACAAAAACGTTTTATATACAAGAACATGTTCTTTTTTTTCTATGGGTTTATATATTGTTATAGCAGTTGAAATTATAAATCTATAATCTAATGTCCATTTTCAAGACTGTAAGTTTAGTATATGTGTTTTACATGTGTATGGTAACTTAATTTGAAGTGCATTATTTAATGAATGTGTAGCATTAAAAAGTGTATTTGTCATATAGTATGTGCTTGATGATTTATTGTTATTATTGCTACCAAAACAACGCATTTTATGACATGAGGTATAGCATTAAAATATATATATTTTGCAATCTTTATTGTAAGTGGTTGTTTTCAAATATTTTAAGCCCAACAAATACTTCAGTTGGTTAAACAACTTACTGAGAAATGCATCCACTACACACACACACACACACACACACACACACACTTACATTCACACATTTTCTTCAACATTATTTATGGAAAGAATAGTGTCACAATTATAAAAAGACTACATTTTTCTATTACTTAACTAAAGTTACATTTGTATCAAAGAGAAAGTCAGAAACTTGGTATTATACAACTGTCAGCATATAACGACCTGGACCTAACAGTTCCTGAAGGACCCAAGGCTACTGTGGTCTCAAAGCTCACTTCAGGAACTTCCAGCAAGAACACCCAGGACAGAGATCGGGTTTCACGGTTCTGCTGATTTAGATCTGTGTCAAGCTCGCAGCCTGGATAATACAAAAACAACACTGACAACAGCAAATACCAATCATGCTTTAAGGTACGGGTGAATAAACTTCATTCCTGGCACTCCTATGATAGCACAATGAAAACTTCCTATAAAAACAAAACTCAAAACAATTACTTACGGATTGTTTTTGTTCGACATATATTTCATTTCCTTTGAGTACTTATTCTAATAATTAGTTCAAATTATACATTTCCACAAACTGGTAATCTTTCCATAAGTACTCTCAAATTCTGTAGGCCTTGTCTTTAAGACATATAGCACAAATGTATACTGTAATTTTAAAAGGATTTCTTAATTCCAGAAGCCATGCAAGAAATTTTCAGTTTTACATGGTGTTTTCTATCAAGTGGTATTCAATATAAAAGAGTTTTTGGAATTTTTATTTTTATCAGTACATATTTGGAGTACACAATGATTACATACCTTGTTGGGAGTTGATGCTTCTCCATAACACATCTTAATTCTGTTTTCATCCCCTTCCCCTTCCTTCCCTCCCATCTCCCGGTCCCTCTCTCATTTGTAAAATCTATCTTCCTATTTCCTATTACCTATTTTTTATTTTTCTCTTTATTTTGGGCTTCTCATATAAGAGAAGCCATGCAATATTTAAGTTTGTGTGTCAGATTTATTTCACTTAACAATATGACCTCTAGGTGCATCCATTTTCCACCAGATATGAAAGGTTTTATGATCTAAATCCATTTTATTTCATCCCTGTATGCTCTGTACATTGTATTTCTGTTCTTTTCAATAATTAAAACCCTTATTATTATAAGTAAGAAAGTACATGGCTGATCTGTTTTCTTTTTGCTTTTTTTAAATACAAGGAGCAGAGGTTCTCAACTTTAAACAATTAACAAAGGTGTAAGACTGAAACAGTTTTTCAGGAGCCAGAACCAAAAAAAAAATCATTTATAAATGCTTTCAGATGCCAACCTGTGTGAGAGATAATGTGATCACTTTCAATCACTCACCATGAAGGAAAATCATTAACTGGCTTTCCCTGCAGATTACTAACATTTCTATAAAAATTTATAGGTATAATAATCCAATAGCCTAAATATAATGAAGATCTACAAAAAGCTGACTTTGAGTGCCACTCAAAGCAATGTTTCTTTGCTGGCAATAAAGATGCAGACATTTTATTGATATACAAATAAGCCTTGGAATAGATCAAAATAAAAATGGGATCCAACCATCTTATTCCAGTTAAACAGAAGACATGCATTGAACAAAGCCAATAAGTGTGGAAAAAACAATGTGTAATGAGATTTGAGTAAAAATTTTCTCATTGTGTCTAAGATCCAAGTTCAAAATAAATAATGGCAGTATTCTGCCCTTCTCTCATCATTTATTTTAAAGGAAGGGCAACAACTTTCAGGTGATGACAACAAACATCTGCCTGCTTGGCTTCAAAATTGACAACTGATCTATTAACCCAGTAAGAGCCAGACCTAATCCCTATTAATGCACAAAGTGGAAAAAAAATGAAATGGCAGGAGGTCTTTGGAAAATACATGTTTTCTTATTTCCCTGTGGGAAAACCATGGGATATTGGGGGAGGGTCCATTAAAAAGGGAAAGTGATAGGGGGCTTGTCTTCTTGGCATGTCAGACTTGCCAGAGTGAGTGAGATTTTGAGAGAGAGTAACATGCATTCCTGGGTGTTGGTATCGCTTTTCTCCAAGAGTCCTGAAAAAGAAGGATCAATGAACTGCAAGGGAATTAGAGACATGTTCACTAATCCACTGCTCTGAACTTACAAGATGGAAAAGTGGCCATAAACAGTTCATTTATAGGTATAATAATCCAATGGATGATCATAAGATGATGCTGATAATCAAAGAAGGGCCAAGCAGTAATAGGAAACCTGACCAGAGAAAGGGTAAGGAAGTATAAACAATGGCAACAAATTAATATATGTGACCACCCTTCTCTGTAAATCTCAGGAGCAACATTGGAGGCAATGGAAAGCCAAATACAAACATGAGAATACTAACAATGGCCAGTCTCAATACTGAGTTAGGGGCTGGTGAGATAGCTCAGAGGCATAAGCGCCTGCCTGGCAAGTGCATGGTCCTGAGTTCGACTCCTGGTACCCACATAAAAAAAATACTAGTAATGAGTTAGCCATATGACTTTAGATTACTGAACAACAGAAAATGCATTATAAGAAAATACTTGAAAAGTTGCTGACCATCAAAACTGTTCTTGTGCATGCTATAATTCATGCCATGTAAAGAAAAGACTTCCTGAGGCCTGTGACCCAACTGCCTCTTTTCTCAGGGTCGATTCCTTGTCCACCTCCAGGCACGAGAATAAGCACATTCTACATTCTCTACCACACGAGCACAGATACGGCCACTCAAGCTGGTCCATAGTAGAGTAAATGCCCAGCTGAACCATACAATTTAAAGGATCATTGGATTGGCTACCATGTTAATCTTTTATAACTAAATTGTGCAAAATAAAAATTAGCCCATTATAATGAATATATTATCTCTCTGATAGCATCTACACTCAGATCCTGAATCAGTTTACAAATGCTAGGAAAAAGCTTTTGTTACATTTTCCCTTTCTACATATTAGAAGACAAAAAATATAAATACAAGAAAGCCCTATAAAAAGCAGAAAACTGCCTGGAGAGTGGCTCTGACCTTGTGCAGCTTGAAAGAGCTCAGAGAGGGTCTGAATCTCCTATAGTACAAAGACAAGCAGGAAAGTGCTTTGATTTAATTTATCTTGTGGTGAATTGAGGAAGTGGAAAATATTCCATTTCTTAAGTTAACCAGTTCAGTTCTTCATTTGCCAATCATCTGCTAACCACCTACTCTGTGCAATTAACTGAACGATCTAGAAGGAGATAATGGTAAATATGACAGACCAGAAAAGAAATGGGAGAGCACAAGTGGGGTGTACCTTTACAAGAGGTATAGAGCTTGGCATTGTAAAATGTATAATCTCTTTTTATAATGACAAACACTGAAGACCTTTCATTCTTAGAGATATATTGATACGTTCAGAGAAGCTGTATGAACCTATTTTAAACAACTATGACCTTGTTTGCCTGTGAATCTATCCAGATTAAGGAGATGGAACATGTACACCATAATACAGGAAAGAAGGAAGCAGGGATCTTAAGAAATTCAGTAGGAAAATGTCATCAATCTTATCTGGGCAAGGAATGACTTAAATAAAAAGGCTTCATTAACGAGGGTGATTTTAAGTTATAATTTGAAGAACAGAAAGAAATCTGATATTGTTGGAAATGGAAAAATCATCTCCATTGCATTCTATAACACATAAATGCATATTTAATGTAGAGAATTTTCAAAAACAGTAAAGTAAGAAAAATGCTCTTGTTCATCTTCTAGACACAGCCAGGCATCACCGTTGGTTCAAGGTATTCAAACTGAAACTGTGTTATACACGGGGAACTCAGAGATGCAGAAGACCACCCTAGACAGTGGCCAACAAGCAGCTTCATTCCACTGATGGAAAGGCTCCCCGAAGAGCAATGGTGACTCCTGTCCTTCACCAGGCTGCCGAAAGGACCTTGGGTTTCAGGCTAAACAACTGTAAGATGTAGTCAGTGGATTTAAATAGTTAAGTAGAAATATAATTCTACAAAGGCTGTGGTGAAAAATAAAGCACTTAATGATTGGATAAAAGTTCATTTGTCATCTAACAAATGTTTATTTTGATCTACTGGTATAAACACTGTGGACATGTCAAAGAAATGTATGAAATACATTTACATCTATAAACATTATAACCTACTAACATTAGTGTTTTTATATTTTTTTCTATGATTTTTACAGGCATTATTTTTGGAATAAGAAGAGTAACCTGATTAAGTTTCACAGTGCACCTTAAAGGTGAAATCTCTTTGTGACATATCACTTACCTACTGAAAAATTCAAATGTATCTGTATGTACGTATGCATGTATAGACTGTATATGTGTGTATAGATACTTCTCCAAGATGCCAGCTTAAACATTGTGAAATACGTGTGTGTGTGTGTGTGTGTGTGTGTGAGTGTGTGTGTATTCCCACCCAATTCCAAGAAGACAGATGTCCCCTCAAATTTAAAAGAGAGAGAGAGGGAGAAAGAGAGAACTTTTTTTTTTTTGTGGGTACCGGGGGTCGACCTCAGGACCTCACGTACCAGCAGGCGCCCGTGCCGCTGAGCGATATCACCGGCCCTTTTTTCGTATGTGGGTTCCAGGAGTTGAACTCAGGCCCTCGCGCTTGCCAGGCAGGCGCTTACGCCGCTGAGCCATCTCACCGGCCCAAGAGAACAATTCTTAAATGATAAAATCATATTTACACTTTGGCAAATGGAAACTTAACACTAATAATGTTTGTTTGTAGGTAGGTTTGTCTTCAAAAAGATTTTTATTTTAATCCTTATGCATTTCCTACTGGACAATTTGATGTTAAATCCAAAATGCAAATCTCTCAGAGGAAGCCCTGATATTTAATGGGAAAAAACATCGTAGACCTTGCTATCATCTAGTTTGACATTATCTTTCTTTGGACACATTTCCAAAAGGGGATTCTGCTTCTATTCTAGACACAGCTTTGAATACAGTTTCCTATGCTCAGGAAGGGACAGTGAGAGCATCAATGAAATCTGAAGAAGACTCCCTGGCCACATCTCAGAGAGGATCTATTTGTGCAGGGGGAACACAGCATGCAGATTGAATAAAAGATGATAGAACACTGAAAAAAACATTCTACTTCCCCAGAGCTCAGGGTCCTTCCTGGACATCTCACTGCCCCCATTAGAGAAGCAAGAATACAGAAATGGGCCAGGGCCGACGAGATCTGGTAAGACATCTTCATTTCTCTGATGTGGAACAAGGACAGATGGATGTAAAAAAAAAAAAAAAATGTGTCTTGGATGATCTGGAGAGAGCATGCTACCCTTTGGGGAAACATCTGGGCTGTTACATTATTTTGCAGCACAGAGGGTAAAACTTCCAAGCTCCTCCGCAATGCTTAAGATTTCTGTCATTGTTATACTACTGTCACTGCGGAAGGTAAAATTTTACTAAAAAGACTCTGCAATGAAATGCAGATTAAAGGCATTCTGGGTACAGATGTCCAGTTTCCTAGGCTGTATTCAACTTTGCTATGACCAGGACCTATGCCTCACTAATCTGAGCCATAGTAGTTACTAACAATGAGTCAAAGTGGAAACTGTTTAAAAATACCAAGAATAAACTTAACCATAAATGTTTTTCTAACAGTCTGTGGCTGCAAGTGTGATATACACTAATGACAACAAAAATCTGTGGCTAGTCAAGGGCTTTCTTATCCTTTGAAATCAGTTAAACTATGTAAGAGATTTCAGGATCACCAAGATATACTTAACACATATAATTAGCAAAGACTAATTATTTGTCTATATATATATATATATATATATATATATATATATACACACATATATATACATATATACAGTATATATTATTTGTTTACTCCTGTTGGGGATAGATACATTAAGTTGTTAATATAATCATGCCCTTCCTTCCTATCCAAGAAATCCTATTTTCATATACACAAGAGTTTGCCATATTCAGTGTTATGTTCACTCTGCTTCTTTTGACTTGTAATATATAAATGCATCATCTTGATAGATAAAATAACATAAGTGACCAACTGGAGAAGCATGTGAAGTTAAGCCATTTGGGTCGGTAAGAAGGCTGAAAGAGATAATATAGACAATAAAATCAAACTTGCATGTTACTGACCATAAAAGTTGAGCAGGCTAAGGAATTAGAAGACAGCCCAGTACAGTGGTACCTAAATTCACAAATGCTTTTGTGGTGCAAACAGTTTGGTTAACAAACAGAAGTGTTTGGTAAAATTTTGTTTTTGTTTAAGAACTCTGCATCAGGTGATAAACACAACTGCAACCATCTTTTCTGCCTGGACTTGAACATGGCAGTGTTTTCCAGACTTGTGGAATGAATTAAGTTCATGAGCCGAAGTACCACTGTAAAATATTTCAAGTTGACCTTTAATGGACTATATGATTATACACCTTTAAATTCTCCCATTAAGTATAAAATATGATGTTGGTTATTTAATACCAGCCAAGTCTATATTAGAAGATGAAGTTTACTGGGAATTGGTTTGAGGTATGGGAACAGAGAACCACTGAAAGGAAAGGGTGCCAGCCACAGGGAGCAGGGCCATAGAGGGAGTGGACAGAGTACTACAATTTGGTGACGTTGAGGTACAGGCAAACCTACTCTGTGATGGAGACAACCTGTTCAGGTGCCATGGTCATGCTGAAGGTTACTCAGTGACCTTGAGAAGGACTGTTCCTAAGAAGAGACTTTCTGTAGTCAATCATGTGCCTGAGACTAGAATAACACCTGACATGTGGCAAAAACTCAATACATGTGATGGCTTATTATCAGAAGTAAAATGGTATTTATTGTTTAAATTTATCTCAGAAGCAACAATCTTATTTTTTTTGTTGTTACCAAAATTAAACTCGGTAATTTATAAATGTATAAATTTGTACAAATTTATAAGTATATTTGTGTATATGCATATAAAAAAGACAAAGGTTTTTAAAAAGTAAAGATAACTATCCCTTAGTTTTTTTAAACTTTAAATAGATTTTTATTACACAAATGTTGTCACATAAATGGATTTTTTGGTACTCTGTACACAATTATTCTTACTGCCCACAAAAAGTCTGGTTCCGAACTTCTCATCTGTGATGGCAAGCACTAAAATCCCAACTGTAATAGAATAGTAGTAGAAATGCCTCCATGATTTAAGTTGAAAGCAGTATACTGGTACATGGCTCTGGACCCCAGTTTTAAGAAGGTACAAATGAAGAATATAAAATTATCTGTAGGCATCAACAGTGACAGTGGTAAACCATTACACATTGTAAACTGAAACTATCAATGATGGGCACGTGATTTTTTACATCAGCAGCCTTCTCTTTATTTCTTCCATCTGACTTCCCGGAAGTCACTGGTGAGGCCCCTGCCTGGAGCTTCCTGTTTCCTGTCACAGTTCTTCAGTGAGGGCCAAGTTCCCTTAGTTCATTTGAATATGATTTTGTCTCCCTTATGCCACCAAAGAAAATTTAGAAAACATTTGATTAAGGGTGGATCCTAGGAGGAACGAGACTATTAATCTATTACAGTATTTCTGTTATAATTAATAAGTGAGGCTTTATCTCCTTCCCCAATTTAGAAATAATGGTAATGAGCTTAGGACAATGAAAAAAAAAAAAAAAAAAAAAAACAAAGGAACACACTGAAAGAGAAGGCAGCCTGTATTCTTTCTGGAATCTGACTGTTTTGAACTTTAAATGCTACCTACTCAGCACTTTCCCCAGGAGCAGTAATAAGCTATTTCCTTATGCAGATGGAGACGACTAAAGGTGCCTTATTTTCTTCCTCTGTATCATCTCTTCACTTCGCTTTTCATTCAGCCTTGCCAGCGAGAAGAAACGTGAGCTGAATCACCTGTGCTGTTTTCCTAAGGGTGATTCATTCCCCCACATAACAGTGACACCCTGCCTTCCTCCTTTATACCCTCCTTCACTCTCACTGAGCCGGGAGCGCATTTTGACCTCAGGTCATGACCTAACACCTCCCAGCTTGTACAGCCTGACCATCTTTCAGGCCTGCTCTGATAAAGGACACAGAAAAAGCCTTTTAAGTTGTACTCTTATCATTGGCCATTTACTTTAGACTATGTTAAGACTGAAAATAATTTCATTACCCAAACAGAAGGAACTTTATTTGTAATACTTTCTTATCTTCCACAGAATCATTTTTTTGCTTTCATGCAACAGTGAACTGAATTAAAATGGCACTGCGACTGAATGGTGACAGGTTCTTTAAAAATTAAAATTGACTTCAAAATTACTTCAGGGAAAATATAGACTTATAAGAATATCAGCAATGGATTAAGAAAATACTCAAGAGATGGTATTAATTATTTAATAACAATATTCATAACAAACACAACTGCTTTCAAAATCAAAATGACAGGCCCAGGTTACATATGCTGTAATAGATAATTTGAGCTTTCTTTTCATATTAGTTTTAAGTCACATCACTTTATTTTGATTGAAGGTACATAATACCTCACTGATTTCTCTAAAAAGAAAAAAAAATTATCTAATATTCAAAGTCTGTACTGTATCACATCCAATTAAATTTTATTTGACACAATGCTTTACCCCCTTAAAAGTTTCTTAGGACATAGATTTATTGGGTTTTATTTGAATAAAGAGAAGCTATCATCTTTAAGGACCATCCTGTACAGATATTCCCACAGTATGGACAAGACAATTCCTACTCTCAAGGACAAGAAGCCAAAAGATTCACTCCATTTCTGCATACCAAACCATGCTGGTGACAGTTCTGATACCCAAACCTCAGTCGCAACTTGAAGAGCTGTTTTACCAGGTGGGCCTGCAAAGAAATCCCTCTGTCATACTTTAAACTGACAGCTGTGCTAACTTCTGCAGCCCAACTCAGTTTCACTCTCACAGCTCTAATTTACAAGGCCCATGAGAAGTCAGCACTAAAAAAAACCATTATGTCTCTCAAAATACACTTCTAATGTAAATGCACAGCTTCGTAAGGTGTCTCTGCCTCAAGCAGTTAACATTAATTGGCAGAATAGTTTTATTGAAAACCTTTCTGTATCTCCAACAAAGTAATAGCATATTGATTTCATTTCCACTAACCTCAGCTGCACCATTAACAAACATTTCTTAGGGAAAGTCTACATGTAATAAGCAAGCATGAGAGCAGAAAGCCAAGGAAGATGTATATCCCAAACCGATTCAACTTCTCTTCATTGAGGAAGTATGTTTTGCACATGACTCAATCTGCATAAACTTAGAAGTCATTCCTCTGATTTTTATGGATTTTTTGTAGCTTGGACAAATCTGATCATCTCAATACGAAAACTTGTCATCAATACATTTAGACACACTAAGGTATAAAGATAAAATGAATTATAAAAGCCCATGCAAATCAGTGAAAGATAAAATTAACTATTTGTATATAATAAAGTTTAAAATATCATTAATAACAAAGTCAAATGCAAACTGGAGAACGGGAGAAAAAAAGTCTAGTAATGTACACAGGAGTAATTCAGTTACTACTGAATTGGATGACAGTTACTACCGATATAAAAAAGATAGCTATAGATACACACACACATACACACACACAGTTTCAGTACCATAGAGGTTCTTTCATGTTAAGAATCATCAACATGTAATTAAACAAGAGAAAATATGTATACATGAATGTCAAAGATCTGAACAAAGTCATCCAAACAACTACAGTCAGATGACATAGCAATGCAAGAGTGAACATGCTTTTGTAGTTACCTGCCCCCAAAAAATAAACAAAACCTTTCAAAGAAGCGATTTCTCAAATTGATGCACTTATCATGCTGTGTCACTACAAAAAGCATACAGTGTTCTTAAAAACAGGGTTATCTAGTGCCTAGAAAGAAATCTCCACTGATAAACTGATCTGTCTTTTCAGTCTACTGTTGATAGGATGGTGCTTGCTGTGGCAGCACATTTACTAAAGTGTTGATTGCTAAGATGGGTTTAGATGATAAATAAATTCTTGAGGGTTCTTTAGCCCAAGAGCAACAACAAAAAAGACACAAGATATTCTTTCCTTTTACAAGGTACAGTGATCATGATACATGAATTCAAGTTTTTAAAATACATTACTTGAGTGAAGTCTTTAAGAAGGGATACTTGGAGTTTTTTCAGTCTAGGAGCAGTGTTGGCAGTGTTGTAAATGTAAGAATAATAAACAAAATGTCTAAAAATAAATATTTAATTATCTAAATACATCGTGTCTAAAATAGACACTTAGCAAGTACTACTGCTTTAAAGGCCACCCATTTTGAAAAAATACACATCAGATCACCAGAATGTTATTGCTATATCTACTAGAATTGAGACGTTAACAGTTTCTGAAATCTATCATTTAGCACAAAATTATGAATAACATATACCAAAAGGAAACAGGGTTACACGGAAATAAAGGTAATTTACACATTTAAAGCAAGAGAGTGAACACGGAGGTGTACACCCAAATAAGAGACAGTGCTGGACAGATTCTGATTTTCTCATTTTGATTAACAAACAGAATTTCCCTTAGGTGTCTATAAGTAGTTTTGATAAAACAGATCCATAGTGGAATGCCCTCAGAGTTTATCTGAGCTATCAATTCTCATTCAGTTTACTTAGTTTAACAAAATTTTAAATTAAATATACACCCAAATATATATATATATTATATTTTTCTTTGTACTATTTTAAGTTTTAAAAATTATTTTTGAAAAGTTCTCCTGAATCAGTGGCTTCTGTTTTTATTTTCTTAAAAATGTCTTTTTGAGAGACGTTTCTTACATAAAATTTGATGGTATCCAAGTTATCAATATTTTCTTTTAGAAATCATGATTTTGGGGTTATAGTTAAGAAACATTTCCTAATCTAAATCACGAAAATTTTTTTCATGCATTCTTGCACAAGTTTTATTATTTACATTTAGACTGATGAATTAATTTGTGTGTCTGATGGGAGATATGAATCAAAGTTCATTTTTTCATATTGGACACCAACATTTTCTGTTTGTTGAAAAGATAGTGAATGATTTTTAATGTAAACCTGATGTATACATGCAATGGAATACAATTCAGAATTAAAAAGAAATGATATGCCAGGCAGGCATGGTGGGGCATACCTAAAATACCTTCAATCGGGGAAGCTGAAGCAAAAGGATCACGAATTTGAGCCCTTAATTAGAATCTGTCTCAAAATAAAAATTTAAATTTTAAAAAGGGCTGGGGATATAGTTAAATCCAAAGGCCCTGAGTTCAATTCTCTATGAAAAAAAAAAAAAAAAGAAAACAGAATGAACTATGGAACAGAACAATGTATGAGTTTATAAATAAATATGCTGAGTAGGCTTGCCATAAAAGTGTACCTATTACATTTACACAAAATGCTAAAATATAAAAATCATTTATAAAAAATTCTGAAAAAACAAAAAACAGAAACATGGTCAATATTGCCTAGGAAGTATGTTGGGGACCAAGCTGTGATAGAGAGAGCCAATACAGAAGAACCACAACTGTGGTGAGGGATTTTCAAGATGTACATATGTCACACAGATGAAATTTTACATTTTAAATATATGTAGTGTATCATACATCAATTATACTATAATAAAGATACATGCATGTAAACATTCATATTTTATATATAAGAGTATTTTGACAGAATCTTTTTAATTAAAAAGTTCACATTTCAAGTCATGTTACATTGTTTTTGATTAAGCAAGAGTCTAGAAATTTTTATTTATTGAAATGAGCACAGAGCTATGTTTGGTTGGCATGTATTTATTGGATGAATTTAAGTTTTTTTAAACATCTAAATAATCTAAGCAGTATAAATATCTAATGTACAATTAAAACATTCATTTTCCTACTCTAGCCACACTCTAAATACTAAAATTAAACCAGATGATGGGATTAGTAAACTCTAGCAACTAGTTGAATAAAAATCCTAAGCAATATCTGCTTTAAAATTTCAGTTGTTTCTTCACTGAAAAATGCCTACAAATGAAAGTAATTGTGAAGTCACTAACAAAATTTGTCATAAAAATGTAATAAGGGGTTGAGATTAGAATAAGGTAAAGAAATCTGCTCCCACTAGTGGAGTACTGAGTTAATCACAGTGGCTCTGAGCACAAGATATCATGGCAACATACACATGGAAGTTAGAGAAGGGTTAGGGCTGGGACACCTGACAGCTTGCACTGCCAGATAAAACAACATGGCACGAGGAATACTTATCCTGAAGCCTTTCTGTGATCAATGACTATTTTAAATGTGACTTTTCCCTGGAGCAGTTATTTCCTATACTACTGTTTTCATGTGAACCACATTTGGTTGTTTAAGTAATAAGTTAATTACTTATTACCTAAGTAATAAAGTAAGAAGATGATTCATTTTCTTATGAAAAATGAAGTACAGCACCATTGTGTCAGACTTGAAATTTAAATTCCTAAGCATGGGTAGCATTCCAGGAAACACTTTACTATCACTTTTTCTCTTCTTGACATTTTATATCTTAAACCATGGAGAAAATATGAATAGATTTCATTTCTTGAACACTGAATACCTGACATCAATTTTCTATAAAAGAGTACATTAAACTGTTTAATCATCAAGAGAAAGGAGAAAACAAATGAAAAGTACAAGAGAAAATTGAGTTTCTTTCATTAATTACAAATTTAACCTGCTCAAATTTAAAATAAAATATTTCATCTATTTGGTTAATTGTTCACCATGGTATATGCATATCCTAAAGAGCTGGAGTAGGTTACTCTTCAAGGTTTTACCACAAATAGCACATGAGCAGAATTTCACGAAACCATAGTATAGTACAGAAACCGGAAGTGTCAGTTCAGGTGCTGTTTGTATACAGAGAGAAAACAAGATACACTTTATGAGCCTTCCGGAACCTTAGGACTAGTTTTGAAGGAGTATAGATCAAATATGTGAAGGTTGTAAACCAGGAGTCCCAGGTAAGCTGGTATAGAATAAAATCACCAGTGCAATAGGAATTGAAAATATTTCTTGTGAAAAGAAATACACTGAACGTAAAACAAATATAGCAAGTTTCATTTATAGATCAATGTGTTCCCTTTGGCAGGGGCAGTTTTTTATGCTACTGTTAGAAACATAAGCAGAAGAGTGTGTGTAGAACTGGCTGATCTGGTGTTTTGATGTATTTCTACGTGGAGAAGGATCACATTCTTTATTTAGTAGTTTGAATTATAAGATTCATGGTATATCAACAGCTGATAATCAAACCCTACGGTACTAATACCGCCCCCCAACACACACACTGCAAATCTATGCAGTGAAGAACAGACACTGGCCTAATGGTGAGCGGACCCTAGCTACAGCTAACCCCTCAGTAGCATAAGATCTGAAGGAACGCATCTGTTTAAGACCACCAGTAACTCTCACTAGCTGAGGTTTCTTGAGGGCAGAGACTGTCCATTCATCATGGGGCCTCAGTGCCCAGCACAGCACCTGAAACACAGTAGGTATTCAGGATTATTTATCACATGAAAGAGGAGCCAAGCAACCATCCGCACCATTGTGAACTGTCCAAAAACTATAGATTTTAAGAGGGAAAGTGATTCTAAAACACAGTGCCCACCATTTCCTTTTAAAAATTCAAAAGAAGGTATATCAATGCCTACTGTTAATGTTGCTGTTCTCAAAAATAAATAATAAATAAATAAATAAATAAATAAGGCTCCAGCCTTAACACCTTCTTGGTAGAAGGTTCCAGTCATCTCAGTTCTGATTGTTACACCCAATAAAACTTTTGTTCTTGTCTTAGGGCTTATTCATCTCCCAGAATGACCCTTCTCAAGGTATGTACTACTCCTTTCAAAATGACAGTATTTTTTTTTATGAAGAATACTTCACATTAATGCAATGAAAAATTAGCAGTAGGAAAAAAAGGAAACAACACAAACTGGGTTTTATGATGAGTTTTGGGTGGTGCCACCCTTTATCTGGGCTTCAAAACTTTTATTTTTTTGGTCTAGTTTTCTCTCTCTCAAATTGCATCATAGTCTACAATCTTATTCCCCCTCTCTCACACGAATAGCCTTTAAGGAATTATTTTCCCCAAATAAAATCTTCACTGACTCCCTTCTTATTCTGGCTTCCATCCAAGACATGTAGCCTGCCCATGTACTTCTGTAATACCATTTCGACTAAGGAAGCTGCATAAAAGTGATCTGGGAAACTGTGGCTGCCACTGACCCTAGCTCTTTTAGGTAAGATGTGTACTTTTATTCATCATGGTATTTCCAGAACTTCCCAAGCGTTAGTGTCATGGTGGCTGTTCGATGTTTTATGCATGAGTGTATTCTTATTCATGTGTAATCTCCTACACTACAGTGTGAGCTCTGAGGTGAAAAAGAGTTTAATTGCATATGTTAGGTGTACCATACATATTTTAAAATGACTGATCGATGAATGAATCACACAACTTCTAGGGTGCAACTAATGGTAGAAGTTTTAATCAAACACCCATCTTTTACAAATGAGGTCTGTCTGATGACCAAGTAATTAGTTTTGAATACTTATTCATGGAATCAGGGTCCAGTCCTAAGTTTACAGATTCCCAGCAGAAACTTTATTTTAGTAGACTGTTTTATTTATGAAAAAAAATGACTGAATGAACTAATCCTATTGAAATACTAATATATTGAACAGTCATTATTATCTTTTTTATGTAAAACAGCAAAACTTGCTGCCAACTGGTTTTTGTTTTTGATTTTTTTTCATGGATTATTCTAGTATGCACAAGGAGCTCATAGCTATAGACAAACTTTTAAAATAGAATGAAAAACTGCTATGTTCAAAATACTATAACTTGGGCCGGTGAGATGGCTCAGCGGCTTAAGCGCCTGCCCGGCAAGCGCAAGGGCCCGAGTTCGACTCCCGGATCCCACATACGAAAAAGGGGCCGGTGATATCGCTCAGCGACACGGGCGCCTGCTGGCGCGCGAGGTCCTGAGGTCGACCCCCCGGTACCCACCAAAAAAAAAAAAAAATACTATAACTTAATCATCAATAATTTTAACCTTCGACAGGTCTTTGTTTAGTCAACAATTTTTTTTTTAATATTCAAGTGTTCTGTACATCGTGGAAGTGTGAAGTTACAATCATATCATACCATTTATCAACTTTTTTTTTTAATGTGGGTACCAGGATTTAAACTTAGGACCTGGAGCTTGCCAGGCAGGCGCTTATGCCGCTGAGCTATATCACTGGCCCATCAACATTTTAAAGGGTGGTTGGGTCCTGAAATCTCAAAGACATTAAACGCGAATGTCATGAATACTGTAGAGGACACTTCCCTTCCTCCCTCTACACCAACAGTGACTGCAAAACAATGTCACAGCAGCTTGGCATTTTACCTGTTAATAGCAAAGGCTCAGGCTGTGTGTCTCTGAACCTTTCATTCCTACCAGTCCTAAATCACCTATGAAGAAATTAGTAATTAGGCTTCTAGAGACATCTGGGCTAAATGGATTTTGAACCAAGTGGTTTTAAATGGCTGCTTATTAACCTTTTGTTAAAACAACAAATAAGAGAAAAAACCAGACTGATTCTCAGCTTGAGTAGAAGGAGATAAAGGTCAGGGTTATATGTTTCCAGTAGATTTGATTTTCTGCAGCACTACTGAGCAGCCTAGTTTAATTTTACCTTGATCACAATCAGTAATTCTAATGAATTTTATATCAAAACCTAAAGAAAAACCTTTCTTACAAACCTGAGTTTTCCCCTAAGTATTTTCAAGGACTCTATTTGCTATGGAATTTAGAAATATGAATGCTTTAGTAAACTTTTAGAAATGTTAATCTAAACTCTCGGTGTGGCAGCATGGCCTAAAGCAAATACAGTAACACAGTACCCAGCTGCCTCCCCATGAGCTTCTGCGTATCAGTAGCCCAAACCTAACACTTCCGAAGCAAAACAACAAACACTGACATCACTTCTCTTACTACATAAAAATATGCTTCCCAAAGCTTAAATTAAAAGCCATACCTGATCCTCAACAAAACCATTATGTTTTTTAGCAGTGTTTTCCCTTCTGTAACAGATGCTTCCTTTCATATTTCCAAAGGACTCCTCTCCCAAATGAAAGCACCTGTCTTCGGAGAGGTGATCTTAACCCACACAGGTGCAACTCTCTGAAAGTATTTGCTCAAAAGGACTTGCTGACTTCTCTTCCCACTCCTTTGATTCTATCTCTCCGTGCCTTAAAACTTACAGAAGAACAGCTATGTTAGTGCCATCACAGGCAGCAAGACCAATATTTGAGGAAGGAAGTCAGTCCTACCCAATGTCCCTCTACTGTCCCAGATGGGCAGTTACACTACAGCCTCCCTGAAATAATGTAAAATTTCCTGTGGTCTTCTGCTACAGAGAGGCAGAGAACGCACGATCTTGAGTAACTTCTCACTTACAAAATCTTTCTTTTGCTTTACAGAAGAACATCTCTGAGAAGTCCCACAAAAACTAAAAACACAAAAAAGAGCCCTCTAATTATCACTCATCACATCGCCCTTCCCCTCTGCAACTGGGGTGTCTACAGTCTTCTTCATCTGGTGGTGATTTATTTTCAAAGAATGAAAATTAAAAAGAATCACACCTTGCAATTCGGATTGTTCATTCTGTTTTCATTTATCTAAGCTGAGCAGTCATAGAATATCCTTGAGAGAAAAGACTTTAAAACTTTCAATACTTAAAATATTCCCTGAAAAGAAAGATCTTATGCATCTCTTACATCAAAGTTTTCTTCCTATTTTTATTTACAGAAGATATTAATTAGAAAAAGCACTATGGATTAGAAATACTGTAAAATTCACACTTGTGACTGAGTTTATAAAACTTGAACTTACTAAATTCAATATGAAAATTGACTCAGTTATTTTCTCCTATACAATAAAAGTTCCAGATCTGAGATATTGAAATATATTTCCAGTTTTATCATGATTTTTTTAAAGACTGCATTCATTATTATTTAGGGGGAAGGGACTAGGCAGTTCACTCCTTTGCTCTTCCTTAATGCTACCTCTTTCCATTCCCAAACTGCTTATATCTTGAAATTCATCAGTTTCAAGAATTAAAGAAGGCTGTGCCCCCAAAATGAATTTTGATTATAAATACTACATTCCGTTCTTCCCTAGCCAACCAAATCCAGTGAGTACAAAGAGAACAGAACAAGGACATTGTTAAATTGATTGTGTAAAACACCCCTCCCTTTTTCTTACCGCCACACCATGCCTTTTATATTAATATAGTTGTTAAACTTGCTCATGTGATTAAAGGGGAAAAAAAGTCTCATTTTTAAAAGCTGTCATTTAAAAAAATTCCCCCTGGAAACTTATGATATTTTATCCTAAATTTGCTACTGCAAGTAAAAAGTCTTTTAATAAAATATATCAAGAAAGAGGAATAAAAGAAAATTGGTTTGGTGACAAAGGCTCTAGAGACAAGGGTATGCCCATCATGATTTGTTAAGATGGTGTTGTGCACATGCTTAAGGATGTTTAGAAGCCTCGTGCAGCATAAATCATAGGTTAGAGCAAGTTAACAGCCCATACTAAAAGGGAAGGTTTTCAGCAAGTGGCTCTGCGGAGCCCTGGAGAATCTCACAGGTCGCTAGGAGCTGCCATTATAGAACAAGGACTCCCAGCTCGCAAGCCTTGCTCCTTCAATCACGCCCCCCTTATTTTTGCCTATTTTGCACATTAGGTATCCATTTGAACTACAGGTAGTTTTCTACTTTAGTAAAATAAATTTCCATGCAACACACAATTTCCTGCAGCATCCATAAGGACTTCTTCACATCCTTTGGAAAACACAACAGTCACACTGCCTACAGGCCCAATTTTGGTCTGCACGACACTTTATGTGTAATAATTTGAATCTTTTATTACATTTCTCTGTATCAATGTAGAAAAGTAAGCCAAAAGAGTGAAAAATTGTAAAGCCACAGCTTGAAAAACATGCCCTACCCAGATACCCCTGTGTTTGGATGAAGCTATTTCTGAATGGAATGGGTTCTCTGGACCAGAGAAGCAACTCTAAGAGGCTGAACCCCTAGCAGAAAGGGGAGCTGCCCCATGGTGTTAAGTGCTCACACTGGGGACAGAAAATGAACAGAGCCCCAAGTGTCTCGGGCGAAGACTGGGAACCCCTCCCTGTGTACCATGAACAAGAAGTGTAAAACATGTTTCAAAAAAAAAAACTCATTTCCTAACCTCTCAGGACCTGAAATACTCAACCGATCTTAGAGCTCACGGTGGCTCGAACCCACAGCAAGGGAACAGGACTGGAAAGAAACAGGCAAAAACCATACATAGTAAGCAAGGTCACACCTCCAAGACCCAGCCAGACACACCCAGGACTGTGCTTTACTAATCTTCTAGGTGTTTCTTAATCCAGACAAAGTGATATATCCAGATTAATGGTTGCATAGCCTTAACTAAATTTATACAGTATTTTAAATACTTTTGTGCATGAAACCAAGTTTGTTATCATAGCTGAAGAGGTAAGGAGTATCTTTTTTTCCCATGGAGATGCTGAATAAAGTGAATGTTATGCAAAGCCTGCATTTTGACTGAGCTGTCACATGATTTCAGGTATGAAATTTTCAAAAAAGATTTGGATTTGGGGGCATTTTGGATTTTCAGAATAGGGATATTCAACCTATACTAGAATATGCACATTTTGAAGGCAGGTAACCAAGGATCACAGCACACTTGACTCTGTTCTATGTCCCTCACACTCACTTAAGTTTGGGGTTTTGGATGGAGCACATGTAGATAGGTGGCGGGGAGAGAAAATATATATATATATGGAAAAGGTATGGAGGGCTTGATAAAAGACGAAAGGAGTGACAGGGAGGAAGTGATTTGGTTCAAGCCTGAATTTCACCCATGAGTAAACTGAAAGCAGAGAAAGTGGCTTATCGGTGCCTAATGACAGGTCCAGCACCAGAAGGGAAATACTTTATCTTAGAGTCCAGTTTTCATTACACATCTTATCTGTAAACATAGCAAAAGCAATCTAGAAAGTGCAAAAGATACGTTACTAATCAGGACCTTTATGATAATCCCATAAGGAACACAGGGGAGAAGTGTGAGATTGTGAAAATGCAGCAGTCAAGTCCAGAGGATAATCATCAATAAGGACACTCATTCAACGCACTGAAATGCGTCCCGAGTAAAAACAGAGCTGCAATCTTTAAGGCACTTTATGTATAAATGGGAAATAAAATTTGTGTATAAAAGGGAAATAAAATTTGCTATGCACCACAATCCTTAGAGGAGTAACTAGTAATAGTAGGGGAAAATTAAAACATTAGTATTGGTGATTTTTAAGCAATAACAATTTGGTGTAATTATAAAATATACCATAATGCAATATTTGAATGTCAGAAAATAAAACTTTACATTCTGCACTTTTCCATCTCAGAATAAAATAACGTTCTTCTATTGTCATTTCAGAATATTCAAAAATGCATGGGATGCCTGATACATTTTCTCTCAGCAGCAATTCTCTAGCTATGTACTGCACTTCACATATAACAACATTTCAGTATGCAATACAGCAAATTGTTAGAACAGAAAAAAATTAGCTAACGAAGGCCCAGTGGAACTGCAGTCACAATTGCAGGAGGAGATGTCACCCTGTGTCGTGTGCAGCTGGTCATAAGAGACAGAAAGTTCCCCCAGCAGAGACCCGTCTACTCCACTGGCATCCCCGTGTCTGCGAAGGAGTTAGGGCTGCACACCTTCACAGCACGTGAGACTCCAGCATATCAAATAGTGAGACTTTTTATGTATGAATTGGGATTATTAACAGTAAAAGTGATGATAAATACACCAGTCGTAATTCATTACGCTTCAATAACATGGTATGGACCGTAACACAAACATTTTGAAAATCTGAAACAGATGTGCTCAAAACGAAACCGCAAAACAAACTACCACCTACTGTTAAAGAGTAGTTTAGATATTTCAAAAGCAACAATTTAATAAAGATTAAGCAATCTAATAAGCTTTCTGTTTCTTTAACAAAAAAAGCTTTCAAGAGTCAATCAGAGACATTGAGAAAGAAAAAGCAGTGCACTAAAATGTGCTGCGTAAAGTATATAAATACATTTAAGGAAGGCAGATTTTTGTAATAATAAAAAATTTTGTTTTCTTACCAATGCCTGCCCGTAAGGCACATTCTTAAGTCAGCTTTCATGGCTGTGGCTATTTGTCAAAACTTGCTTCATCATTTATAGTCTCAGAGTTCTTTTCCTTTTAGTTCAATGTTGTGATGGAATCAATACAAATCTGCTCTCAAAATATCTGTCTCTGACCTGTGTTTGTTTTAAGCTGTATCATTCATAATGGTGATGGATTGGTAATGCTATTCCTCTTTGTCTGCACAAAGCACCATGGCATAAAAAGTGCATATATTTTATGCCCAAGGTCAGGAGAAAATTAATGGATAAAGATCCTGATAAAATGGAGTTCAAACTGAGTGAGTTGAGTGCACTCTACAGGGTACAGACCAGGCAGTAGTATGAAGTCCATTATATTTAAACACTCTTGAAGCATTTCAGAAGTGAAACCATTTCCACAGGCTAACACATAAAAGCACCAAGCTCTCACATGGCTGCTGCAGAGTGCCCACAGGTATGGGCAGAGTGCTCTGGCTCACAAATTCCCATGGCATTTTCCATTTATCAGTTTTTACCAAGAGCAATAAACTCATTTTATGTTTATCACTAAAGTTGAACAAGTTATGCTTTCTTGTCATTAGTAAACTTCTCTCTTAAGGCTTTCCTACTAATGCTATCTCTACCATCCTCTCTAACTGCATCTGATGAATTTTTAAGAGTTTAAGATCTCACTAGAGATGCAGGGTTAGCTGATTACAATATATAGCTTGATAGTTAAAAATCAGTTTACTTTCTATGTGATTCAACCTTAGGCATCTAAATGGCAGCAAACTAAGCATACATTATTACAAAGCACAAAACCAAAAGCAAACAAAAAGTAATAACCGAGAATTCTAAAATCTGGCTTTCAGGATGTCATCAAAATCATCCATGAAGGCTTAGCTTATAATTAGTGTAAATATATGGAAATAAGCTTTTTGGAGAATTAAGCAACTCAAAAAAAAAAAAAATCTTCACAAACATTGCTGAGAAAAGAGGTATTAATATACTGGTGGATAAACAAAAGCTAAGCAAAGATATATTAAAATTCCTTCCTAAAACCTAAATTTTAGATTTAGAAAAACAATTATTTGATGGACAAGGCAAGATTTTTGTTTGTTTTGTTTTCAGGGATATCACAATTGTGATTCATCCCTCTAGTAGAGACTTGGCTCTGTGAAACCCTAAATAAAGAGTTTCTGGAAGCTGTGGAAATTGTCCATTAGCTGCAAGGGCATGCTCTGACAAAAGTCAATCAACATGGAGACGAAACTAAATCAACATGAAGACAAAACTCATCCAGGGCATCAAGAGAGGAAAGTCCCTTGTGACAGTTTTGGTCATGGTTTCTTTCCAGCTGATTACATGGCAAAGGAGGAATAAAATTAGGAAAGAACTAACATTGGTGGAACCAAAAATAAACAATCATTATATTGAGATTAAAAAATAAAATTTGTCAAATATAAATTTTGACACTTGAATGCAAAGTGCTTTTTTCACACAATGTATAAACAGATATGGGTAACAGTCAAAAGGTCACCTATTAAGCTTAATAAGCAGACTCTGAATGTTAGCAAAGCCAGATCGAACCCTTGAGCTTACCACAAACTAAGTGTGGATTTGACCAAAAACGAAAGTCTTTAAGATTTTTATTTGTAAAATTAAAGGTGAGAAGATAGTCATTAAGCAATCTTCTACCCAACAGAAGAGTAAAACCAAAACTCCCCAAACTCTTTTAAGTTATTGAACATAAAATGTCCCAGGTTTATGATTTGAGGATAAAGGCACTTGCCTTATAATAGGACTGTAGAGACAAGACTTTCTGCTCAGAGCCCACAGGTATTGATGAACATAAAACGACTTCAGGGAAACCCTTCATTTAGAGAAAAAAGCAATAAAAAGAAATTTGTAAGGGTTATAAGAATATTTTTAAATGGTAATAGAATGTTGAAATGAAGAGTGATAGTCTGAAGCTTAAAAAGAAAAAAATTAATACTAAACTTCACAAAATACTCTGTGAGGACAACTGGGCACTAGAACAACTGCTCAGAGGGATGGGCCGGTGAGATAGCTCAGCGGTATAAGCACCTGCCTGGCAAGCACAAGGTCCTGAGTTCGACTCCTGGTACTCACATTAAAAAAAATTAGATTGGATTAAAACCGAGTAGGAAGTCTAGAGATCTTTTTAAAATTACAAGTCATTCCCCCTTGAAAAAACATAGAACATTTCTAATAAACAAGTTTTCATCTTTTGCGTATTATTTTCCAGAGTTTTACGCTTTCTATTTTAATTATTATACTGGTTGGCATGATTCTATTTTCACATACATCAAAGCATTTCCAAAGGTTCAACGTAGCTTTATCAGCTCAATATTTTGAAACTGTTAATATTCAAAATTTTGATAACCATAAATTATTATTCAGTTGAGGACACAGATTAATTATAATTAATTTCCTTTATAACAATTTCTATTCTAAATATTTTTCTTCTCTGGATCTTTGGATTGTTTCCTGAACTTAAACTTCTAGGACTATAAATAACAAGTAAAAGAACATGAACATTTTCTGCCTTTTTGTATGCATTGCTACTTCTAAGGCCATAGGTATGAAAGAATGCATGGTAACAAAGAATTGCTATTTTACCATTCTCTGATAATTTGAATTAAAATTAAATATGAAAGAATGCTAGCTTAATGTTACAATATCTTTGCAATTATACAGCAATGCTTCAATAACTTGCATTTCTTTGATCACCAATAAAGATGAGATTTTTTTTTTTTTTTGCATGAGCTGGTTTATTCAAGGCTTAATTCATGGGTGTGCAACCTGTATAGTGACATTCTATCTCTATCTTTAAAAAATTAAGAATTCCTGAATAAGAGGCCCCATATTTTAATTCTGCAGTGTGGCTCAATTGTATAGGCAGTCCTTGATTATTTGTTTTGTTTTGTTTGTGCTCCTGCTGTTACCACTCTTAGCATTTTTAATACTAGGTAAAATACATTCCAAACACTCAAGAGTCATGTACAAAATTCTGTCACTGTTTTAAGTAATGTAGAAAAGTTTTGGTACTACTAAAGATAACATGTAGTTATTTCTAGTGTACATTTAATCTACTTATTCCAGAAATGAAATGATAGGCAAACAGTCTAAAAGTAATCTAGAAACAATAGATAATTTCAACAAAATGAAAAGTGATTCAAGTTCCTAGAGTGTTAGATCCACTTCCCCCAAATCATCACACACAGAGCTGAAGATGACTTCACTCTGGATCCATGGCAGCTGGACCAAGGCTCATATTAAACCTGGCTTACAGCTATACGGAAACAATTTTCTCTCAATTCCAAATGAATAAAAACCATCTCTCTGACTATAAACCATATCTGAACCTTTACAACCCTCTCTGTTTCACTGTATCTGTGGAGCATGAAAGCAATAAAATTATCTCTTCCATTAAAACAAAGTTAATTTGTACCACATAAGTAAAAAGCATGGTAGAAATGTTTATGTAACACTGCTATTAATTCAGTAATTTTTATTGATTTGAACTTTTTATAACTACTGTTCAAAATTATGATTAAATTATTAATGTGAGTAATATTTACATTTTTTTACATTTCAATTCTACAATTTTGGAATTCATTGAAAGAAAACAATGTCTCTAATGAATATTTTAACTTCTATTAGGGCCAAGTATGGTAATAGTAATTGCTCATCCTCATCTTTTTTAGATTTTGACAGAAATGGCTTTTTCCCTTACCCTGTAATATAATACAGCTGTCTTGGTTACTGTTCTCTCATTGCTGGGACAAAATACCCAACACCCAAAATTAACGTAGGAAAGGTTTATTTAGCTCCCAGTTTGTGGAGGTTTCAACTTCTGTAATCAGCTGGCTCCAAGGCAGGGTGGCATGGCAGACAGGCAACAGTTCAAGGCAGCAGAAGATAGGAAAAGCAACAAGAGCAAAAAGGGGGAAGAACAAGTCTCTTTTCCTCCCTTATATTGTATGCAGGCTATCTGCCCTTGGGTGGGTGTAGCACTCACACCATCTCTGTGCCCCCCTCTTGCACAGGCTCAGGATTTTTACAAAGTGAGGACCCTGGCCCCCTGTTGAGTCACTTAGTTAAACTTCTAAACTTCTCAAGTTGACACAGTGAACAACATCCTAGAGATAAGGGCATGTCCTCTACACCCTAGGATGTAGAACTGCTGAGTTGCTTAGTTAAGCTTCTAGACTTCTCAAGTTGACAGAATGTATCAACCATTACAACAACTACTGCCATTTTCTATTAATGTTTCATTTTCCATTCAACTTCTGTGCAAACCAATTAATATCTTTAAATACTGCAGAAGAAATATTTTATCATTCATCTTTCAATCTTTTTTATTGAATCCTTTATCGAATTTATCTCATGAGAAAATTGCAAGAAACTAGTTGCACTTTACGACTACCAAAATCACAATTACATTCAACTATTAATAATTGATAAAAAGCTACAATAAGTATGCTTTATAGAATTTTCAATTAAGAGGACCATCATATGCCAAGAATGTCACCCTTCAGTATTCATTAGGACATCACCTACTACTATAGGTACTAAAATGGTGTCTTCCAATAGAATTATCTAAACATTTTAATTCATGATGACAATATTTAGAAGGCCCTAAAAACTGCCATAATATTAAATAAGGAATAATGAATAGCAAAAGAGGCATTAAACAATAAATTGTCCAGTAAAACACTATAATCTCCGCAGGTTGAGAACACATAGGGAACATTCCATTTATATCAGACATTTTATATAGCAAGATGAAAGTACCCGAAAGAAGAAATGTTTTTCTTGAACTTTTCAGATATGATGTTATTATTTTTAGTGTGGAAGGCACAATTTCCTGTGAGATCTTTCCATTTTTATCCAACTAGTGAAATAAATATCCATGTCCAGCCAGACTTTCATTCCTCCCCCAGAGCTCAATGAACTACTCAGTTAATTGACAATTTCACTTAGATGACTCACCACTGAACTCCAAACAAACTATAAAGTAATATGCTGAGATTTGTAAGTAGTCACAAATTTAAGAATAAATTTAAAAGAGCAAAGAAATGCCCAAGAAGAGTGCTTCCATTAATTAAAAAATGAGTACTGTATAAGTAGAAAAGTAAAACCAAATAAAGTTAAAAGGATAGTGTGGCAATCTTTTAAAGTGTTGCATAGAGATGACACTCCCTCAGAGGGTAGACAGGACTGGCACTGTTCTCTGGTGACACCTGTTCAGTAGGTCAGATTTCAAACAGGTAGGAGATTGCTGACCTTGAATTTCTCAGGATGCACTTTTCAAAGCTGATAGTTCTATGTCTCATTAACCAAGAGTAAGTTAAGTCTTCTCTGAAGGTAATTCAGACAATGTATCAGAATGAGAACAAGATTATAAACAGCTTCGTGGATATTACTGGAAGATTCACTCCAGGTCTCCCCACAATACCAGAGTCCAAGGATGCTCACGTCCCTGATATGACATAGTACTCGCCTATACCCTATGTACATATTCCCATATACAGTACTTTATAAATTAATTTCCTTACAATAACTAATACAGTGTAAGCGCTGTTTGAATAGTTGTCACCATATAGTTTCAAAATAATGACAGGAAAAATGTTTACCTATTTGGTACAGGCATAATCCCCTCCCCCAATTTTTAATCTGCCCTTGGTTAAATCCATGAATGCAGAACACACAGATACAGGAGACCACCTGTATTTACATATTTCCAATGGGAACTAACTAAAGTCAGTTTTTGGAACCAAGACACACCAGGTTTGAAATACTCTTGCATTGTCTCCTCACTTCGTGAACTCTTTGCCCAATTTTCAGAGAAAATATTTGATCTAATTCCAGGAACACAACAAATGTGTTAAATACGACTTTTCGGAGTCATCAGTGTACACGTTCACGTGTACTGGTGAACAATTTCTGTTTACCACACTCTCCCTCCATTCTTTAAGATAAATTAGAGGCAAATAAGCCACTTTTGCTTCTGTCTAATAATGTCACTCTGGTCTACTGTCTCTGTAAAAGCATGGCTGCAGAGGAGTCATATATTTATTTGCAAGCAACAATGGGTGCACAAGTCTGCAAATTTTTCATTAAAATGTCAGAAAAACAAGAAAGCTCACCTTTTCTTAAAAAAAATTCAAAAATGGTAAAAGCAACTGCTCAGTTTTTTTCAAAATTGCTTTACGTTACAAAAACAAGTGGGAAATAGTTGCAACAAATGCTGTGACTCCAAGTTGCAAGTACATTAACTAAAATGTATTAAATATCCTCCAAGCATTGAACATTGCGCTGGGTACTAAGGATGGACAGACTAGCTGGGGAAGGTTTCTTACAAACCGCAGTTCAGGCTCAGCTCTGCTAAACGAGAGATGTATTGCAGTGATTGCAGCAAAGAAATAACTTGGGTCAGTTTACATTTACAAATGAGATTCCCTAACAGCCTTTAAATCCCCACATGTTGTAATGGATGGTATTTAGTATGCATGTAGCTTGGGAGAGGATAATGTTTGTACTGACTGTTTATTTATCCTTATAATGCCAAACCCTGGAGTGTTGGAAGATTACTGAATGCTTTTTTTCTTTCCCCTTAAATATTAATATGCACACTTTTCAACCAATTGTTGGCTCATAATACCTGCAGCAATTTCTGATTCTATCATATTTAGAAAAAATGTCAATATCTATAATAACTATAAACACATGATATTGAGTTTTGTTTTAGTGCCATTTCCAGCTTACTGAAATAATTCTGCATTTGAGGCAGGCTTCCAAGATAGAGCCAAAGATTTTTACTGATATTTGTAGTAAGAAATGATAGCTGCTTTATGGTCATGATTTGCATTTTTATGAAAGATCCATTATAGTTTATGTCTTTTCCAATGTGTTCTGAAATTTCTGATTTTGGTTGTATTTTAAAGTCAAAGTAAACTGAATTTCTGTAGGTTAAAACAATGACAATTAGGGTCATGTGTAGTTCTAGAAAATAATTTTGTGACAGGTATGGAGAGCAAGGCTAAGACAGCAACAAAATAATCCATAATGGCATTAAGTGGTACCTTTATGGCATAAAGTGGTACTCATCATTAATTAGTTCCGGGAGGCACAAGTACCAAAAATAACGTGTGCCAAATTATTATACCTGGAAAGGGTAGCAAGTTGCAAGGCAATTGACACACACAGGTTCTAGCTTGTGCTCTGAGTATCATGCAAATCCCCAATCCTGGCACTGAATTTTCATGTCAAAATGCTTCCAGTACCAAAGATGAGTTTCAAAAGCAGTCAAGTCCTTCAAGTCTTATTTCAACTGTCATTTCTTTTTAAGTCTCCCCTCCCTGATTTAATCAATTGAGGATCTCCTGCCACTGTTCTGGAAGTACCTTTAATACCCCTTTGTTATTCTACTTTCCTGAACTGTAATGGTCATAAAAGATTATCCCAGAGCAGCAGCATCACTATCACCTGAGAATTTACTAAAAATTGAAATTCTTGGTTACATCCCAGACCTAATCAGCCAAACTCCAGGGATGAGACCAGACAATCTGTGTTTCAACAAGCATTCTAGGTCATGATGATATATACTAAGATCTGAGAATTCCTGTTCCACTGAAATCATGTGCTTCCCTATCAGTCTCTACAGGTAATTAAAAGTATCTTCATAGTTTTAATCTTGTTTCTTTTCTTCTGAATTTGTCAGATACATGAACAAACTGATAATTAAATTTTGAATTTTATACTTTACTTGGACTTCATATAAACTTGTAACACATCAAATGATTCTATGAAGTATGATTGCAAAACAGAGTACATGTTTAAATTTTTAAATATTATTAAAGTAGAAGACGCATTACTATTAATCCTAGTCAAAATATTCCCTCTCGCTTAGAACACCCGTATAGCATTGTTCTTGGCAGTTTCCGAAGCAGTTCTGGAAGCCCCCTTTTGTGTCTTTAGTTCTGCTGTCTTGGCTTCTTTGATGTCTTGAATATTTGTACTTTGGGGAAGAGACACCAGTCACATCCAGGGGTTAAGCCCGCCTTTCCATGATGGCACTCAGAAGGAAGGGTCATGCTATTATGTGTATAAGTACATAATAACTCAGTGTGGGAGTTGATATATGTACATCACACATCTCACATCTTTTTACTTCCTCTTTCTCCCATTCTCCCTTTCTTTCTTGGTCCCACTGTCATATGCAAAAGATCTATTTCCCTATATCCCAGTTTCTTTTATTTGATCTTTTATTTATATTTGGGCTTCTCATATAAAAGAAAGCATACAATATTTAAGATTGTGTCTCTGATCTTTTTCACTTAACATTATGGTCTAAAGGTGTATCCATTTTCCTGAAAATGACCCAGAATTATCCTTCCTTGTAGCACAGTAGTACTCCACTGTGTATACATACCACATTTTCTTAATCCATTCATCTGTTATGTTGTCTTGTAAAGACACAAAAGAGCACTTCCAGAACTGCTTCAGAACATGGAAAAGATGATGGGATAAGTGTGTTGAGGGACAGAGGGAGTATTTTGAGGGACTAATGGAAATATGTCTTTTACTGTTATAATTTTTTTAAGTACAAATCACATATTTTGATCACACCTTGAACACAGGATACACAATATCCAGAGATGATTGTGTTAAAGCAATGTTTATATGATACACTGCCAGAAGTTTTCAGATGACACATATTGATCATGAAAAATGAGTAAGATCACAAGAAAATTCATAACATGTTGGTATGAACCAAGGGTCATTTATAAGTTTTTTTTTTTTTCCTGAAAACAACAAGGACACTGTTGATCAAACAGAGCTCCACCAGCAACCACTAAATATAGTGTTTAGTAAATACAGTTATTTGTTCTTAGAACTTTATTACTTATATACTGATATGAAAAGCTATAATAATTATGATTAATTGTATGAGCAACAAATTCAATGATTGCAAGTACTCCAAACAAAAACTCGTAATTTCTGCAGACTGTCCACACAACAAACGCTCTCTCTATTGTTTAAGAGACTGCAGGTCCCTGTTCTATCAGCCAGCTATAATATAGACATGGGAAGGCAGCCATACTATGCCACAGTGATGTTTATCAGAATCTGCCCACAGTACAATATTTAGACATGTATTTCTAGATAGAAAGTCCTTGAAAGAGGATTGGCGGTATTGTGTATTGTGTTTTAATTCTCCATCTTCAAATGTCATTTCAATAACTTTGCATGCAGTAACTGTTTAATAAAGTATTGACTTGAACAGAATGTCATGTAATTCTTCCCTGCTAAATATTTTGAGTACAAGGATGGGAGTTAAACTTCCAAATCAAATGGTCTTATGTGTAGTATACTTAGGAATTCTGTCACTAATTACATTTTACAAATTTATTAAACTGCATTTAAAAATATTTCAGAATTGCTTTAGGATAAAGATGAAAGATCCCTCACCTGTGTATGTCCAGCATTGAGGGTGTTCTTAGAAGCTGCAAATAAATACTTGAAGGAAAAAATAAGGATGGGGAAAAGTAAAAAAACTTCCAATGAATTAGAATTAACCATAATCACTTTGCTGATATTTTCTGAAATACAGATGGACAATATTCTTTCAAATGGACTAAACTAAAAAGAATATTATTACAGGGCAGGATATTTTTTTCTTCTTTTTTATTTGTTGCCTGATAGGATTTAATTCACAGGTAATTTCACTCAAAAGAATAGCATTGATGTGGCTTTCAAGTTTAACTCACTTTTAAAATGAACAGTTTAGATCTTTCTCAAGAACTTTAGAAAGTGGCCACATCATTTGGAGTTTTAAACATTATAGAAATGCAGTTTCTTTTATACTTTTATAGAGTATGAAATTATAGGAAGAAATGATGCACTTATTTGCACTAAGAAAATCAAAACCAAATATGCACAAAGTCAAATCATTGCAAAACACAATTTCAACTTTTTAAAATCTCCTGTCATACAAAATATAGAGAAGCTAGCATGCTATACTGAGACAGCACTTGTTGCAGTAGAGTTTTTAAGTATTTAATGAAGAATACCAGAATTCACAACATAATAACATAGTATGTGCTGCCATTACATGTGATGTCAGAAAGAAAATTACTCTGTAAGTCCTGAGTTGTCATTGAAGAGCTGGTAATTCACACGTGTAGAGTCTATGGTTTATTTGTTCCAAATCTGAGAACTGTTTTCAAATGTTAGTAATTTATTAATAAAGCACAGAAAAGAAACAAGGAGTATAAGGATATTGCTACAGCATAGTATTTTGTAAATTCATTAAGATGACAGAATATATTATTTTTAAATGTGAAAGCATTCCTTAACTAAGTAAGGTCTTTGATCAGTTGTCCATTTTATCTTTTTCATAGCTTATTCTTTATAATACACAGGATTCTTTTCATTTTGAATCTAATTCTTACACTGTACTAGATATAGACTAGGGACTCGATAATCTTAAAAAGAAAGATAATTTCAAAACTGGATCTTTGCTAAATATATTTTCCTTGTTAGTTTGTGTCAAAATATGCATCCAAACCTGATGACTGTTCATTCATATTTTCCCTATTTGTGTCAAAATATGCATCCAAACCTGGTGACTGTTCATTCATTCCACATTCATCAACATTTATTGATTACTTGCTCATAGCAAGCATTTTATTAAGTTCTAGTAAATAAAAGAATAAGAAAGACGGTCCCTGTCATAAAAGAATCACATTCTAGAGGATCAAAAGAAAAATACATAGTTTCAGTCTGAAGTACTTCAGTGGAATATAAGGCATTTTTGTAAAGTATTATCAGATCAAAGCAGTGTACTGACCAGCTCTGCTAAAGGAATCGGGAAAGTCTTCAAAGAGTTAGACTGTGGCAGATGAAACAGGTTTACTAGGTGACAAAAACAGAGACAGGAAACTAAGTAAAAGAAACACAATGAGGACATACATGTTGGGAGGAATGCAGGATGTTCCCTGAGATTACATCCATAGGCTTCATAATGGGAAGAAAGACTGGTGAGGGGTACGGGTGTCCAGAGCCTACATGACAGCATTTGGGTTTTTTTTTTTCCCCACTGGCAACTTGAATCAGAGGTGTGAAATGAAGAGAAACATGACTAGATTTCACTCCTGTGTTGTAGCTATGAATGTCATCAGTGCTTGTGGGAATTATGAAAGGTTTTGAAAGTCATTTAATAAATTAGCGTTAAAAACCTTACAGTAAAGAGTAAATATATTCCATTAACAAATGTGTTCTGAAAAGTCAGGTATTAAGACAGATTATATAAAATTGAACATGGTAAAAATGTTATCAGGAGCTGTAGACATGAGAAGAGACTAACTTGCCTTTGGGAAAAAAATTTAAAACACACAATATGTAAAGAAAGCATTGGAGATGAGATAACTGACAAATCAAGACAGATTCAAAATGATGCTTGACTCTTAAACACAGAAGCTGTAATAAGAAAGTACCCTATAGAATGACAACATAATCACCTGAAGTAACAAACCTAAAAAGTGGAGTGATTTTAGCAATTAAATTTCTCTTGGGCAATAATGACCCAAGATGCTTTCTTCAATTTTAAATATAAGCTATATATGTCACAGGTGGCAGTCCCTGGTAGACTTCTTATTCTTGCAAGTGGAAAGTGCACCTCAGTGTAGATAACAAGCTACAGAGTGATTTGAATCATAAAATTAGGGATGTCTTTGACAGATTAATAATTAATAGCTTTAAACTTCACATGCCCATTATGACAACTTTTTTTAAACCTCTTTTCTAGGCAGTGAGCTATGATTTGCAAAGTTGTCTAATTATGAAAAATAGCTTACTGGTCATGGAACCACTGGCTAATACAACACGAATGGGTGTTAGCTGGACATGAGTGTATATGTGTATTTGTATGTCTGAATATTAGTCTTATGAATTGTAAATCTAATTGCCCTTTAGCAATACAAAATTCATGTTTCTGTAGTGATCCTGCTAAGTAGGAAGCCAAACATCGTAGAAAATATAATCACTGACATCCTGATTCCTAGTAAGGTTGGAGAACAATGAAAAAACAGGTTGCTGGTTGGTTAATTGCTAATTGTTAATTTTGAATTGAATTTTAGAACTTGTATATGTCCATAGTTATCCTGGCAACACTCTGCAAGAAAAAAAATGTTTAGCTCAACTAATCAGGTGGTACTGGTAACGGCTGTATGAATCAACTCTAGGATGGCTACTACATGGAAACTGGATAAAGATGTTAAGTACAAGTGCTTGCAAATAAGATAGTGTGCATACCATTCAAAAACTGTAAATGAAATAAACCAAAAATAAAGTCAATCTTCCAAATTATTAAGTTAGAAAATCACTCTGCAAATCTAAAGAAAACAGAAAGTACTGGTAGGTAAAGAAAAATTAGTGAAATATGAAAATAAAGCAACAACAGAAAACATCATCAAAACTAAAATCTCATTGTCTGGATAGAATAATTAAACCCCTAAACTTCCAATATATCTAAGAAAAAAGGAAATAGGAGTAAACATCATGAAAAATTTTAAAAATTCAAAGAGCTACAGCTAATTTACAGATTAAATATTACTAGAGAAAAAAGAAAAACCTTGTGTCCATAAATTTCAAAAAATATGTCACTAATAATTTTTGAAAAATAATTTTTGTGTGTGTGTGTGGGAACTGGGGGTCGACCTCAGGACCTCACGCACCAGCAGGTGCCCATGCCACTGAGCGATATCACCGGCCCTTTTTTCATATGTGGGTTCCAGAAGTTGAACTCAGGACCTCGCGCTTGCCAGGCAGGTACTTATGCCACTGAGCTATCTCACCGGCCTGAAAAATAAAATTATTGAAAGTGATAAAGATTTCCTTAAATGGTCAGGATAAAGAAATCAGAAAAAGGTTCAAAAATAAGTATGGAAATTTGCTATGTAACAGAGGCAGCATTTCAAATATGGAGAGAAAGGATAAGTAGCAGGAAAATAATGTTGGGATAACTATGTAGACACTTAGTAAAACCAAATTAGATCATCAGTTCATATCGAAGAGAAAAATCAAATTCAGATGAATCAAAGGAAAAAAATGTGAAAAGTAAGTCTACTGAACAGATTTATGAAAGAATTTCTCAAATATAACACAAAAAGCAAATTATCACATAGACTCATATTTGACTAATTTAAAATCAAAATATTGTGTTCTGGTAAAAAATAAACAAGTAAGATATGCTAGTCACAGTCTATAGGAGTTTTCACTGCATGTAATGGATATGGAAAGTGTAAAGAAATTCTTATACATTGATGTGAAAAATGATACAATAGGGGAAAAAACGGATATTAATTGACAATTTTTACAAGATGAGACACAATGAAGAATAAACATATGATGTTTCCCATCCCTAGGAACCAGAAAAATAAACATACTATTTCATTTCCAAAATATTGGCAAAATTTAAGGACGAAACTATCAAATTTTGGCAAGAATATGTAAATAAATTTTACATATTGCTTGTAGAAATATAAATTGGAGATTAGAGACAAATTTAGCAATACCTAAGTATTTTTTAGATGAAGTTTTTTTTCTTTTTTCCCCCCACATTTTGCTCTTCAATTTGACAATCTGAATTTAAGGGAAATCCCTGGAGAGTTTCTATCTTATATAAGTGATATGTATGAGACCATCAGTCAAAGCACTGCAATTAAGAACAATTCGAAGCTATCTAGAAGCTCATTAACTTAGAAAATAGGTTAATAAGTTATGGTTTACTAATTCAAACAAATACTTAAACCAACAAAATTAAATCAATGACCTGGATTACATGTTTAAATATGAATACTTTTTTTTTTTAATTTAATGTTGAGCAAAGAAATTTAAATTGAAGAATCATACCACTGGAGAAATTATATTGCTAATTCATGCAAAGTTTGAAAACATGCAAATTTTTGCTATCCTTAAGGCTCCTGTCTAAATGTCCCCCCAAGGCCTCATGCAGTTATAGGTGGGGTTTTTCAGAGGCACCTGGATCTAGAGTGTGTGATATCGAGATTAAGGGTGTGTGATTATTAAATCACTCCACTGATTGGTTTGGCATAGCTCTGGGTGTGGATAATGGGACACACACACACCCACCCAGTGCTCCCCACCTAAGGGTGTGTAACCTGGATAGAATATAAGGGACAGAAAGAGGTCTGCTTCTACTTTGCTGCTTTGTTCCCTTCTGTCTGTTTCTCCTCTGTGATACCCCTCTGCCATGCCACCCTGCCTTGGAGCCAGCCAACTAAGAACTGAAATCTCTACAAACTGTTAGCTACAACAAACCTTTCCTACTTTAACTTTGGATGTCAAGTATTTTGTCTCAGCAATGAAAAAGTAACTAAGACAGCTATATACTAATTAAGGTATATATATATGAGTTTGTTAATATATGATCCATTTAGGATGCCTCTGTCCTCTGTGGAGGGAGGTGAGAGAACAATAATGAGGAAAAGGATAGAATGGCTGTAGTGTCTTGTTTGGTTTTGTTAAATCTGAAATATGCATAACAAAGTATTAGGATTCAATATATGTTTGTCCACTGTATGTTATTTTCTCTACTTCATTATGTATTTGTAAACAAAATTTCCATTTACTAGTATCTTCATAAAATATAATTTCTACAAATAATTGGAGGATAATTTAAGTACTTTTGCAGTTTTGTCAATGAGAAAAGAAATCTATGTCAAACAAAATTTCTCTTTTGTTAATTCCGCAACCAAGTTCTAGATAGTTTGGGTGGGAAAGCTATATCAACCCTAGATTTTGTTTGATTGCCAACATATGCGTGTACTACATATTAATACTGATACTGCCTGATTCCCTTGTTTATCTACTGTGGCAACAGGACCCTGCATTTTGTTTCAACTATTAGACTTTTACTTACCATGCCATTTCTTAAAAATGTGGTATCTGGTATTAGCCAAAAGTAATTTTGCCTTTTATTATTGCTAAGGGAGAAATTGTTTTCTATCATTCATGCACTTATATTTTCCTACATATTTAACTGATTTTGTATCATTTTCCTAACATTCTAGAAATTTAAGGAATCTGCTTCCAGCCTGTGTTAGTAAACTGGGCACAAATGTAACAAACATCGCTTTTCCTTCTTTTAAAATAAAGGACATATTTTAGTAATTTGGGGTTCAAATGAATATAAAGCTGGCCATGTCAAGTTTAACATCAGTCTTAAAATATAAAATTGAGTTAGTCAACTCCAGGTTACCTAATTGTTTAAGGAGAGAAAAGTAAAGGTAAAGAGTAGATAGCTTATCTTAGGTTTGACTTTATGAAAACAAGGAATTTTTGGACTTCGTGGTAAATAAACTTCATTCTCCCAAGTCAGTTTCTTGCTGCCTTCACTCTGGCAAAGTTCAATGACCTAATTACACCAACAGTAGTTGTTACTTTAGTTTTTTAAGGTGCTTAGAGAAGGTTTTTCCCCAGTGTCAGACGTGAATGCCCAGGCATGAAGACAAATTACATGCCATAAGGATGATTAGGGATTGTTGGGATTGAATTAGAGTCATATTAATGGCCATGTGCATGTGCCATACCAACCATCCTAAAACAACATATTTTACATCTAAATAAAACAATTTTCCTAGTGGTCACTACTCCTTTGGATGAATTGTATTTATGTATTCTGGCGCCCCCCACAAAATTTTTTTTTCTGCTGTTTCAAGAGTTATTTTCATGGGTAAAAATTAGTGTTGCATTGACAAAAAACATGCAATGTATCAGTCATTTCTTTTTTCTTTCCCCATACCATTCCATAATACCTTTCATCAGCCTGTGTGGCAGACATGTCATCATACAGATTAGAGGTGCTACAGATCTAGACATCTCATGAATATCCTTGTCCTTTCTCTCTCTCTGCCATGATTTTTCCATCAGTAAAACTGGTATTAAAATTTTATTATAGGGCTGGGGATATAGCTCAGCAGCACAAGCACCTGCCTGGCAAGCACAAGGTACTGAGTTCAATTCCCGGTGCCCCCCCTGCAAAAAAGGTAAAATTTTATTATAGCCAATTAAACTCACAAACAAGTAGTGTTATATCATTAATAAGCATTATTTTAATATGTTATTATGCCCCGTAGGTTGTAAAGAAAGATTACATAAACAGCACCCATTCTTTGTTGGGACTTATCCTCCAGCCCACGTTTCCTTCCATTTCACTACAGACCACAGTATAATCACTATGCACTGCCCACTTCATACTAGAGTCTAGATTGTCATCAAAGACAATACCAAAACAAAGGAACTTGAAATGGAATGACAACCGGTCAGTCTGTTAAGTATTCAAAAAAAAAAAAAAAGAGAGAGAGAGAGAGAGACCCCAAGATATAGCATGACTTTTTAAAATTATATTTTATTTTCTTCTAGATTATAAATCCTTGATACATGTCAAATTGTAAATATATATGAAAAATCTCACCTTATAAACATATATTACATCCAAATATACAACATATATACATATGTATAATCTCATGTAATACTTGCACAAATCCCATAGATAATTTTTCAGTTTTCACTTTTTATTAGAACAAATTTTCATTACATAATGTTTTCATTTCTTGTTGCAAGCTGTCACACGTATATAACATATCCCAATTTTGTTTTTTATTCCCTTTTTCACTAGTGTCTCCCTCCATCCCTTGATCCCCTGCCCATTTGAGAAAAAAGGAACATCTCTCCACTTCTATTATCTATCTTTTGTTTTGCTCTTCATTTATATCTGGGTTTTTCATGTAAGAGAAACCATGTGTTATTTAAGTTTGTATATCTGATTTGTTTCACTTAATATTGTGGTCTCAAGGTGCATCTATTTTCCTACAAATGACTCCAATATATCCTTATTTATTGCATAATAGTACTTCACTGAGTAAATTACCACATTTTCTTTATCCATTCATCTGTTAATGGACATAAATGCTTCTTCCAAGATTTATTATGGATTATGCTGTTAAAAACATGGGTGTACATGTATCAATGTAATACGATGCCCTTAACTCTTTTGGAAAGACAACTAGAAGGAGAATGAAGATCTGGGTCAAGTGGAATTTCTAGCTTTAGTTTTTTGAGGAATCTCCATATGGATTTCTATAGTGGTTACACCAATTTACATTCCCACCAACAATATAGATGCATTCCACATTTTCCACAGCCTCAGCAATATTTGTTGTTATTTGATTTCTAGACGATAGCCATTCTTGCTGGAGTAAGACAGAATCTCAGTGTTGTTTTAATTTGCATCTCTGTAATTGCGTGATGTTGAACACTTTTTTGTGTATTTATTGCCCATTTGTACTTCTTCTGAAAAATGTCTATTCATTTCAGTTGCCCAATTTTTGATTGGGTCTTTTATTTGTGGGGGTCTTTTTTTTTTTTTTAGTTCTTCATACATTCTAGGTATTAATACTCTGTCTGAGGAATAGTTAACAAAAATGTTTCCCCATTCTGTGGGTTGTCTCTTTACTCTATGGGTTGTTTCATTTGCTGTGCACAAGGCTGTTAATTTGATAGGATCCCACTTGTTGATTTATGGCACTATTTCTTGTCCCCTTGAAGCTCCATTTAGAAAGTCCTTGTCTACACGTACGTCTTCAAAGGTTTTGTCTATTTTCTTAGAAAGAATAAACAAAATCGACAAACCATGAGCCAATTTTACCAAAAAAGGGAACAAAAGACATCGATGCAATTAGAAATGAAAAAGAGGAAATCACAATAGATACTGCCAAAATCCAGATTATTAACAGCTTCTTTGCAGACCTGTATGCCAATAAATTGGAGAATTCAGATGAAATTAAAAGATTCAGAGATATATGAGTTATCAAAACTGAACCAAGTTTTAAAAACCCTGAATAATTCAGTAAGAAGCAATTAAATTGAATACAGTAATTAAAAAAAAAAGAAGAAGAAAACTCCCAACCAAGAAATCCAAGGTTCTGATGGATTTCCTGCTAAATTCTAAAAGAAATTAGAGCATGATCTAAGAACATGAAACTGAAAGCAAAGCAGTACTCTCAAAGTTATTTCTGGAAGCCATCATTATCCTGATTCCCAAACTAGACAAGTATCCAACCAGAAAAGAGAACTACAGGCCAATCTCATTAATGAACACAGATACAAAAATCCTCAATAAGGTACTGGCACACAGAATGGAACAAATCATGAAAAGATCATACATCTTGACCAAATAGGCTTCATCCCAGGGATGCAAGTATAGTTCAACATACGCAAATCAATAAATGTAATGCATAACATAAACAGAAGGAGAAAATCACATGATCATCTTAATAGATATAGAAAAGTCTTTGACAAAATCCAACACTATTTGTGATTTAGAAATAAAAAACCCTGAAAAAAACAGGTATACCTTATCTCAATCCGATAAAAGCCATTTATGACAAACGGGCCAGCATCATATTAAATGAGGAAAAACTAAAAGCTTTCCCCCTAAAATCTAGAACAAGATGAAGATGCCGGCCGGTGAGATGGCTCAGCGGCATAAGTGCTTGCCTGGCAAGCGCGAGGTCCCGAGTTCGACTCCCAGTACCCACATACGAAAAAGGGGCCGGTGATATCGCTCAGCGGCACGGGTGCCTGCTCACGCATGAGGTCCTGAGGTTGACCCCTGGTACCCCACCCAAAAAAAAAAAAAAAAAGATGAAGATGTCTACCAACACCATAAGGAAGAAATTAAATTATCATTATTTGCAGACATGATCCTCTACACAGATGACTCAAAAAATACCACCAAAAGGCTCATAGAATTAATAACAAAATTAAGCACTGTAGCAGGATATAAAATCAACACAAATACCAATAATGAACTCACTGAGGGACAAATTAGAGAAACAATACCATCCACTATAGCATCAAGTAAAATTAAATACTTAGAATTAACCTAGCCAAAGAAGTGAATGATCTCTACAAAGAAAACTACATTACTCTGAAAAAAGAAGACTGAAGAGGACATCAGAAAAAGAAAATATAGCCTATGTTCCTGGCTAGTCAAAATGGGCATACTTCCAAAACTGAAATACAGATTTAATACTTGAATGCCTAAAGATGCATTATTGGAACACCCATAACAATGGAATACAATGAAGTCTGTTTTCCTTAAATTCTTTTTCCTCTTTTTTTTTTTTGGTACCATATATGAATTTCATGCAAAAATTAAAAAATTTATATCTATGGCTCAAATAGGTTAATGCAATCCCAATAAAAATGTCAATAGCATTTTTCACAGAACTAGAGAAAACAATCATAAAATTTATATGAAAATGGAAGAGACCCAGAATAGCAAACCCAATCCCACAAAAAAAGAGAAGATCAGGAACAATGCAACCCTGGTGGTGAATTTACATTGCAAAGCTACAGTGATAAAAACAGCATGGTACTGGTGCAAAAACAGACAAGCGGATCAGTGGAGCAGAACACGGGATGGAGAGACAATCCTAGCCATAGTCAATTATTTGACCTTTGGCAAAGAGGTCAAGAAAACACACTTGGGGGCCGGTGAGATGGCTCAGTGGCGTAAGCGCCTGCCTGGCAAGCGTGAGGGCCCGAGTTCGACTCCCGGAACCCACATACAAAAAAAGGGCCGGTGATATCACTCAGCGGCACGGGCGCCTGCTGGTGCGTGAGGTCCTGAGGTCGAACCCCTGGTACCCACAAAAAAAGAAAGAAAGAAAACACACCTGAGGAAAAATACCCTCTTTAATAAATGGTGTCAGGAAAATGAGACAGCCACAGGAAAATGGGCTATTCACACGCTGAAGATTGACACCAGACCCACCTATCTTAACATGGACAGTACTAAACTAATATCAAAATGTATCAAAGATCCAAATGTTAAAACAAAAACACTTAATCTGCTAGTATGACTTTTCATAGAGCTGTTTGGTTGGGTAAATTCACATGATAATTTATAACTTACAGCTCCATTCACTACAAACAACCCACACCATACCATGGGGGTGGGGAGCACTGTCTACAGCTTCATTTCCTGTTGTCTCACATACATTTTGCCAGCTGCATTGCCGGACCCAATATGTACTCAACATTTTATATTAATACAAGATTTTAAAGTATAGGATGTAAAAATACAAAACCACAGACTGTCAAAGAAATAATATATTGTTCAAATTCATTTAACCAATAAAGATATTAAGGCCCAAAATATTAAGAAACTGTGGTTACACTATTTTTATTTCAGATTGTTTCACTACTTACACATTTTTTAAAAGTCTGCACAGGCATCAGCTACAATACCAGGACACCTTTTTAAAGTCATTTAGATCTTAGTGTTTAGTTGCTTAGGTTTTCACTAATTCTGTTTACGTCTAAGTAGTACAAAAACCAGCAGACTTTATAGTATGGAAGTTTTTGCTGTGGTTGTTCTAATTTTACTGACCTCTTCCCAATACCTCAAGAAGATAGTAAATTTATGTTGGCCTTTGCCACCACTGTACTTATAAATACTTGTGGAATTATAAATAATTAAAAATAATTTCAGCAAAATTAGCAAAATATAGCCATTCTATTATAATATTGTTTAAAATTTCCTAATCATGTAAAATTTAATAGAAATTTCAATGAAGGGGTAAAAATCAATTTAAGTTTAACAGACTAAAAGTTTTCTTACATCCCAAAAGGAAAATAAAGATATACTGAAGTTTCAAATACCTTGACCTCAAACATCCTGGAAAGCTATATGTGGGCTTTACAGCCACGTAACCAAGAAATTTAAACCATGTGTTACAAGAAAAGAACAAACCACTTAGTAGGAAGGGACGAAACTTAAATAAAGATCCATAAATATAAATATCCACTGTAGCATATAATTTTATTCTCTGTATGTTTCTATTGATTAGGTGAAATCCATAAATCCCCACAGATGTCAACAGATCCTTGAAACAATCAAGTCACTGGCATGAAGCCAAAGTAATAGCTCTTTATATCCCGGGCAGGGTCAAAAGCCTTCAACAACCCACACCAGTGATTGTACTGTTCTCCCCAGAACTCATGTGGCTCCCCAGTGACAATTTCAGGTAAACCTGATCTTTGACTATGTGGAATAATTGGCTTTCATTTAAGGATTTTCTTTTACTCTGTGACTTCCACCCCTGAGAGTGAAAGCTAGCAAAGATAGGCTAATTTGCATTCTGAAATTTCATTCGGTGTTTTTATTCTCCTTTGGAGGGCTCTTGTTACAGAAGAGCTTCATTAACTCAATTAGGCATGATCTAGTGAGCCCATACAAATTAGGCTAGCCACAGTATCTTTAGAATGGACAAAAATAAGAAGCCAGCTGTAGTCTTTATATTTTGAAGAAAATCTCACCAGCTGACATTTCCTTGTGTCACAGTAATATTAAGCTCATGCCAACTGCAATAACCAAATATGTTTTGGAAGCCCAGGTCTCCAACACTGTAAGCTATATAAAAGGTACACAAGTGGAAAGGGGATTAACTGGTATTTTTTACTTGTTTTTTCATAGAATTAAATTTCTTTGGTTTATCAAAGAATTCATTATCCTTTGGCAAAAGCATATTAATATATCAATCTATAAACAACTAGTGCTATAACTCAGATTCCATATATAATACATTTGATAGAACTAGGTGAATCAGAATACACCTAGGAGGATGGGTACTCAAATTTTCTTCCTATGACACACATACTAGCCATTTAAGAAATAAAAAAACAAAAAACACTAGATTCTACCTCACCTGTGACCTTAGGAAGTATTGATTTTTGCTCAGTTAATTTATCAACCAGTAGAAATAATGAAAATCTTCATTTTAATTAAGAGGAGTATTAAGCAACTCACCTGTTCAGAGAATTATCTGGGTAAACTTAGTAACTTGCTAAAATAGATTCCTGGGTTGTATTCAGGCCCAAGAATGAAACTTTCTACTGAGGAGCCTAGAATTTGCATTTTTATATGATTTATTCTTACTGGTCGCTTTAAAGTAAAATACAATGAATGTGAAAGCTCTACGGATTCTTACTGGGTTGTTACCACCTCAAATATGAAGAATATGAACACTAGATAGAAAATTCTGGATGGTATATATGTACAGTAAGTCCCCACTTCTGAACGAGTTCCATTCTGGGAGAATGTTCCTAAGTCGGATTCATTTGTAGTCTGACAAAGTGAGTCTTATGCAGTACACCTGTGGATCTTACGCAGCACACCATGAAAGTTCACAACTCGAATGTTTGTAAGCAGGGACTTATTGTACATGAAATCAACATTACTCATAAGAATTTTTAATACAAGGCAACATTTGAGAAAAAAATTTACACAAATTTACTTAGTTAACCTTTACACTGTCAGGGAGAGCTGTGATAAATCAACCAATCCACCAACAAAACAAATGCTTTCAAGAAGCTAAACATACACCTTCTGTCTTTGGGATAAGAACAATCTTTGATAAACACTGAAACTCATATCTCATACAGTAACATATAAAGCAGTAAAATAACCTACATACTCACTCATGAATACCAGGGTGAACTAATAAGGTATAATTTCTGTTACTCTCTGACTTGCCTCCTTGTCATGAGGGTATTCTCAAGAAAGAGAAGACACAGAAGAAAAAAATAGAAAAACCCTGCAACCTAATTCCAATGATCTGAATTATGAATGTTGAAAATAAGATGGTACTTGGAGTAGGGCTTTACTGTCACCATAAGCTATTTGTGACTTAAAAGCTAGAACAGGGAGTTCAGAACACCATCCAATTTCTGTAGATGACAGTGAGTTCCCAGCAGGAGTTGTTCCTCTCCAGAAACCTGCCTTGGATTGCATCCTGGTACTTGGACGCCTTGCCAAGTCTGCCACCTCAGAAATCAACAAAGTCCTACTTCCATTTGAATGAGAAACTTGACACATTCCTCTGATTCCTGAACTGTGCCCACACAACCTGTTACCACGTCTTGTAGACTGCATTGGACACTGTTATGGTGGCCAGCTGAAATTTCAAATGCACATTTGTAAATCTGAGAATTGTCACTTGAGAAGTTTCCTGGAAGGGAATCATGTTGGAAACAACAGAAATTCTTTGCTTTCATCTGGTCCACTAACAATGACTGGTTGCTGGTAAGGAAAGATTATTGAGGTTATGAGCACTGATTTTTGCAAACTGAGTACGGTCATGGTAAAGAATATATAGATTGTGTACAGTCCTAGAGAGCTAAAATTTGTATTATTATGGCTGATAATAGAAACCAGGTGGTCAGCATGTGAGACACATATAGCCTTCCTTAAGCTTGGCTGAAGAATAGTTCAAGAAAGAAAAATTCTTACTATAATAAGAGATCTTCAGGGTTGATAAAAATGTGAAATTATAAGGGTAAGAAAGACTTGTTCTGGGCTAGATCATTATACTTTCCAAGGCATTTTATTAAGAGAATACTTGTACAGTTATGTGCTATATCCTAAAATATAAAGGTGCAACACACTTAATCAGAGCATGGGTAGTTAAGTTGTAGCCAACGACTTTTCATGCTTGAGTCTTTTCCACATGTGCATGTTAGGTTTACTAAGTTTACTATCCTTCTTTATAGAGGTTTCATTTTTACATGTGAAGCCTATGGCAGCTTGCCCACCTTGCAACCTAAACACAGTAAAGACCCTTGGTTTACTGACCAGCACCAGAAATGAAGTCAGGAGCTATTTTCCAACAAATGACTAGAAGAAAATATGAAAACGGTTCTTTGGTGTAGAGCAAGAGTCACAAAGACTTATGGATTATGAATAAGAAAATGCTACTAGAGATTTGCATTGGAACTTGATAAGCTGTAGACCAAATAGGATAATTCTGGAAAAAATTTTAAGGTAAGTAATCAGTTTCCTGTTGCTGCTATAATTAGCAGTCACAAACTCAAGTGATTTAAAACAATATTAAAAACTATTATCTTGCAATTTTGGAGGTCAGAAGTCCCATACACGTCTCACTGGGTTGACAGTGTCAGGAGGGTTGCAGTCCTTTCTAAAGACTTTAGTGGAGAAAGTTTCTCTGCATTTTCCAGCTTCTAGAAGCTCTCTGCCTTTCTTGGCTTGCAGCTGCTTTTAATCTTCAAAGTTAGGCTTTCTCATTTTGCAGCATTCTGACACAAACTCTTCTGCATCCCGTTTAAAGCCTCTTGTGATAACACTGGTTTCATTTGGATAATTGAGACTAACACCCTTAATTTCAAAGTCAGCCGATTAGCAACATCAATTTCATCTGCAACTTCCAATGCCCTATGCCTGGCAAAGCAACATAAAGGTTCCAAGGATTAGGACCTAAGTATTCAGGAGAAGGATTAGGGGCACTATTTGGTCTACTACGACCATGTACAATGAAAATCGTATTTTGCTACTTCTCTGTGGAAGGTCAAAACTTCTTCAAAGAAAGACATCTCTGCTAATCTTCAGTTGGAAGAGTTCATTCAGCCTTATTTTGACTTCAGTGCCTTCTATACCTTGATCCAAGGTGGTTCTTTAATGGCAGGTCTGATTTAATCTTCAAAAGACAACTGCTTGATTGCAATCAAAATCAAATAGAATAATTTATGGAAAATAAAAGCAAAAGGAGAAAGAATGTGAGAGGGTGAATTTCCTCCTGTGCTTTAATTAAAGATTATTTTAAGAATTTCAGAACATCAAATTCATGAGGAAAAGTCTAGTTGACTAAAATATCAAATTTGAGAGTAATGAAAAAGTTGCTATTCCATGAGCCTTGAGAGAAAACTAAACTAAAAATAACAACCTCATTTATATATCACGGAATTTCAGTTTAATTTCAGGACATCAAGCTTTAAATTTGAGCTCTGTATTTACTATGTAAACTTTCCAAATGTACAGCCAGTCTAAGGAGCAGACTGGGCATTAATAAAAATGAGTCTAAATTTGTCCTTCAAAGTTTGGATTTGGCTTAAGAAGCACAAATGTCTGGTCAGAGGAGAAATAAATTTTGGATAACTAGTTGTTGGTTTTACAGGCTTGTAATATCATACCTTCATCAAATAACTTTTAAAGAAACTAACTGGGGTCAAAAAGTATCAAAATATAGTGACTTCAGCATGGAAATTCAAATTTTGAAAGAACTGTTTGAAACAATTGAAAGAGGTATTAATCATACGTACCCTGAGCCAAAGAAATTACACTGATGTTCAGCGCTTCCAGCTAAATTTGATATCCTCCTTCTAGGCTATTCTTATAGTTTAACTCCTCAAAAACCTATTGAAATTTAAAGTTCATCCCCAAATCCAATCCACAAGCACAAAACCTAATCCAGTCAAAGATGATACCCTTCTCCCATGAATTGACTAAACTAAAAAAACCAAACTAAACACCTTGCCTGTGACACTAAACATGGTCCTTACTGTTTAGGAGGAAGCAGAGTTGACTCTCAGGTAAATAAGTGTGAATCACACTGAATGCTTTGAGAATCTCTGAGAATGCACAGATCTATTTATTTGTAAAATACATTACCAAAAATTGCCCATCCTTTGTTATTTTGGCCAACACCCACTGGCTCTCATATTGAGATACCCACTGTCCTGATTTGTAATTCCTTAATGTGCCTCAGCTATATAATCAGCAGATATCCTGAACTCTTTGCTTCATTCACTTGACAGAAATTGAATTGCCTGGTTACTGAGCAGCTGACACTGAGATAATTATTGTATAATTTGATTTCTTGAAGCACATAAAGACTGCTACGCTAAAAGATCTTGGCTTAGTTAATGCCCAAAAGAAAACAAGTAATTATGATATAATGTGCTAAGTGTTAATGAAGCCATTGCATATTATAGACTCAAGAAGGCCACCGATGACTCTACTGATACAAGTCAAAGACAGGTGGAACACTTGAGTTGAACCTGGAGGCATGAATAAAAGTTTTGCAGAGAGAATAAATATAAACTAATACATAAGAAATTTCTAAGAGGCAAAAACAGTGCAGTACATTTGCAAAGCTGAGGATGATTTTCTATGACTGCTGTGAAACAACTGGAGACATAGCAGAAAACAGGACTGACAAACTATAACACCTGATAGAAAAGATGACCGTATCTATGGTCTCCCTGGATCATTTGGTTTTAAATTCTAGAGAACTGGTGTGCAACACCAGGTAGGCAGAGATGGTAAAAGTTCACACTCTGTTTACTAGAAACTTTCATATCTTGATTCTGTTTTCACTTTTAAGTAAGAGGCAATTTTCCCTGACTTGGAGTAAACATAATTACTCTAGCTTCTCAAAATGGTATCCACTGCTTCTTGTAAACTACTAAGTGTTCAAAGTCTTTCAAGAGAAACGTCTTACCAGTGTGGCATAGACAGTATCATCCCAATGGTAGAAATGCCAGTTATAGTTCAATTCTTACTGGTGTGAGACACTATCTTAAAAGCTGTTGAGGTCATATGCTTATGAAGAGTGGAAAGTTTTAAGGAAAGAGCCATATAGCACTTTAGAATCAGCACACTTGTACCGAGAGTGATCATGACCACCACAGGGCATTTGACAAACGGCCTCCAGAGAAATACCCACAGCTGGTGAAATGGGTACCACTTCATTAGAGAGAACATCCATCTTTGCTTTTTCAGTATTTCACTGGACCAGTAATTCTCAAGGATCTGACACTCAGACTGAATGACTTTGTTTCTTCCTCTGCTCCAAAATCTTTTCTCTTTTTTAGATCAAATGAAGACCAAATTAAAAAAAAAAAAATTCTCAGTTTTAAAATAGAAAACTTGTCAATAAATCTTTCCCAAATGGGAAAGTCTCGTCATACATATTGTTAATGATTCCTAAACTATTAAACATGGTGAAAATATCCATCAGAATTCAACTATACAATATAAATCCTGACCAGCACTCCATCAATGTTGAAAAACTCACCTAAGCATTTAAAAATATTTTTCTTGTATTGTAAGCACTGTGGAATATATTTTAATTTAAAATATGTGAAAAGATTGTAGACAATAGAGGTAAGGCAGGGCAGAACACACGATATTCTTACTCTTAAAATTTTAATTAAAAGAAAAGAAAAAGAAGAACGGATGATTCAGCAAATGTTACATTGCGGGAAGTCAATCACAAGTGATGTAAAGATCATAAATTTATGTTTGGAAAGACAGTGCAGTCTATAAGTGCTACACAGGGTCATAGTGGTTGGAGTAAAACAGTAGTACTGGTATGGTATTTAAATATTTGTAATAAAATTTCCATCTGGTATCTTCCAAAAGTAGAGAAAACACAACGAACACATAGAATTTTCACGTGTGTATATATGAATATATGTGTCTGTATATGTATGGGTGTGTAGTCCTACATCTCATATATATGAAATCATACAGGTCTATATCTAGCAAAGTTTTTAGCAACAGTTTAAGGGACCATCAACATGTTTTTGCATTTAGAAAGTCTGGTATTACTTAACACTTACCTGGAGTGTAGTTCAAAGTTAATTCCATAAACACCCCTTTTAAAAATGTTTCCTATGTTTAATGTACCAGCAGCCATGAAGATACGCTTGTCTTCAAAAAGCATACAACTTGATTTATATGCAAAAACTGAAGTTAATTAATATAAGTGTGTTGACTTTTAGAAAATCTCCCTTTAAAGACATAAGTTAAATGCGTACTCAGCAGGACAATCTATCGCAGCCACATCAGATGAAATTCCACGTTGTGTTTAAGTCATTGAAGATCACTACTAATCACTTTGTGAGTATGCTGGAAGGAAATTAGAGACTAATCAAGGTTTTTCTTAAAAGCTCCAAATGCCCTAAAGGCACAAGTATCAGACATTCACAAGTATATAACATTTCCTAAAAGTTATACATTCTATTTGATAAAACTGGATGATATGTTTTAAAAATTTAGGATAATAGGAGACTCATTAAAATTTATAAAAAACAAAACAGTAACATTATATAAAATGAATTATTCTTATTACATTTATTCTACTAATTGTACATTTAAATAGAGTTTACGGTCCTAGTAACTAGAATTATCATCACTAGCATAAAAAGTAAAAGTATTTAATACACCTCTAGAGGAACAGAAAAGATGTGGAAAGTAAAAGTAAAAGTCAAATATATCAATCAGCATTCTTCAGGAAAAACTTGTAGTTTAATCAAGACATTATAATCAATTAAAAGGAAAAACTTAACATGTATAATAGTACCAGGATATTTATACACATAAAATACATTTAATAAAATATAGACTGTAAGTTCTAAAAAATGCTATAATACTTTAATTCCTATTTAAGCTAAGTGGAGCAAGTAAAACAATAACTCATAGAAAAATAACTTCATACCTAAGAGACTGGAAAACCAAGTAAATTTGTGATGGTTTTAGTTTTTAATGTGATTTGGTCAAACTCCATTTGACACATTTATTAAATGATGCAAGCAATTTTTAGCTAAATATCTAACAGGATGTCATCCTAAAACCTCATGTTCCTATAGTACTGTGCTGTTAATAGGAACAGCTTGCAAAAGATTTATGGCTTCTATTAATTACAATAAAAATATGGTAGATTTGCTCAAAGAAATCAATTGTAACAGGGAAAAGCAAGTCTATTTTTAATTACAATCGTACATTTAATATGACTGTCATTATCAAATCTTTCTTTTCATTTATTCCCAAAGTGAAAGGCTAAGAGATTTTTTTTTTGTTTTCCTAGATTTAATCCTGAAAGAAGAGATTTTTGATGAATACTTCACATGGTTTACAGGGATGTTACAATGCCTCTGCTATGCATTACTTTAGCTTTTGTTTACTTGTTTATTTACATATTTCTAATATATCTGTGTTTTTACAGAACGAACTTGGTAATTTTCTGTACTGACAGAAACAATATAAATAATAAAAATTAAAAACAAAATATTGGGAGAACAGAACAAAAATAAAATAAAAATAAGAAAAAATATATAATTTACCAAAAAACTGCACCAAAATGCATTCAAGTTTACATTTTGAACTACATTTCAGATTTTTGAACACTTTTTGTTGGGCATTAAATCAATATCAATTTCATGCTCACTGATGTTCCCAAGCAACTCTGTTTCTTTGTCCCATATGGCCCTAGATACTGTGAACCCTAGTGATAGCTTATATTCCCAAAGCCTTACATGGTTTGGGATAGCTACAAAATCTGAGTTGGTAACAACACTCAGATTATTATTTTCACTCTACATTAAGCTCTTGTGACAAGTGTAATTGATTATCCCACACATTTGTTATTTCAAAGAAAAAAATACCCATTTTTCTTAGGCCAATTTAAAGACGCAATTATTATTCATCATGAAACTACAGATGCATTAATAATGTTTTTTGCCATCCTTTAGCATCTCTCATTTTGGTACTAAGTTTAGAGGTGAGCCTTTTGTCCCCTTAATACTTAGAGAAAGGTTAAAACATACAATTAGGCAGAGAAAAGCCTAGAAGAACTGCACCAATATGCTTACAGTGTTTATTACTTAGTCAAAAAACTCAAGAATAATTTTTTTCTTTAGATGTTCCTAAGCTCTGAAAATTTTCTACAATGAAGCTATCCTGAAAAATATAACTTGTATATTAGAAATGTCATAATATTAAAAAAAATAGTATATGTGATCAACCAACATGAAAGAGTAGTTTGACTGTTAGGAAACTGGATATGGAAAGATCCTTTTATCAGATCATGCACTTTGACTCAAGTGATTCCTCTAAAACCAAATACATGGTCCAGTTGGTTCCTCAGAGTACTCCCTCCACAGCGAACGGGAGAGGACCTCTCATTGAAATAATTCCTGTAAAGGAAACGAAACTGTCTGCCCTCAAAGAAATGCTGCTTTCAGAGAATTTAAAATGCTTGGGTTATCGATCTACGAGCAGAGTTTGTATCATTAATCTCAAGTCTAGCCACTTCAAGACCTGGAGGCAAAGACAGCAATACACAGTTGGGTGTAGAGTTCTGAACCCTTGATGCAAAAAGAGACAAAGGCTGGACTTTAACTGAAAAGAAAACCAAAGGTTCTAAGGGGGCTGAGAAGACCAAAAAGAATAAAAGCGTAAATTACCTATGAAACATTTTTACTTACAAACCAATGCAATTAGTAAGACTGGAAAACTGAGTAATTTCTCTGGGCTATTCTGTTCTCATTTCTAAACTTATAAATTCACAAAATATAAAATGCACACAACACAAAAGATACTGAATTACTTACATTTTCTCAGCTCAGGAACTCTACAATGAAAGATTTAACATCTAAATTTCATTTCAACTGTGAATTAGTAATTAGTGTTCAAATAAGCAACTATAACATAATATATCATGTGGTCATTTAAGAACAAGTCACAATATGCATAACGTATTTTAATGTTATTAAATTAAAAAGAGGGCCGGTGAGATGGCTCAGAAGTGTAAGCGCCTGCCTGGCAAGCGCGAGGGCCCGAGTTCGACTCCCAGAACCCACATACAAAAAAAGGGCCGGTGATATCGCTCAGCGGCAAGGGTGCCTGCTGGTGTGCAAGGTCCTGAGGTCAACCCCCAGTACCTACAAAAAAAAAAAAAAAAAAAAAAAAATTAAAAAGAACCTTGAGATATACGTAACAAAGAAACACTGCTACCACGTTTATATTTTCCTGGACATTCATATTCAATTATTCCTCCATATGAAAGGATCATCCTAACTCCACGCAACTCAGCATGAGTTGTATTCTGTACCTGCCCAAGAAAAACAGTGCAAATTGGATTATTTCCCAGAACTCATTAGTGGTGGTGGGGTTATTCTTTTTGATTAATGGTGTTGCAACAAAGTAAATTCTTAATAGCACAGAATTCAAGTGATCAATGCACATATAATCAGGGTTGAAAAAGAGAACTCATAAAATCATTCTAGTTTAGTCAATCAGTTGAGGAATGTGTATCAATCAATTCTTTTTTTTTTTTTTTTTTTTTTTTTTTGTGGGTACTGGGAGTTGAACTCAGGACCTCGCACACCAGCAGGCGCCCGTGCCGCTGAGCGATATCACCGGCCCTTTTTTCGTATGTGGGTTCCGGGAGTCAAACTCAGGACCTCAGGCTTGCCAGGCAGGCGCTTATGCCGCTGAGCCATCTCACCGGCCCAATCAATTCTGCCAGACATTGTTCTAGGTCTGAGAATCCAGAGAAGAAAAGCATACAGATAGGCTTTTACAAGGTTGCAGTCTAGAAAAAGAATAAAATTAGAGATACTGACAACGACAATACAACTATGCAAGGACAGAGAAACAGAAAAGGAGTAAGAATTCCATTTCTATACCCAGACATGGACACTTAGCCATGGGCCGTGAAACAAAGGACATAAAGCAGCCAAAAATGGAACATGATGGGAATTCCCCTCCACATATGAATGGAATGGCACCATATCCAGCAAATGGATAAAAGGAAAGCCCTAAAGCCAGACACCTTCTGCAAAATTGTCCTTGGCATTCTTCTCTTTCAACTAAATAGTAATTCTAAATATTAACCCAGTGACAAGATTTCACGATTGAGGGGATCTAACATCTAATTGCAAAGACCCTTGGAAATCACCGGCATGCACCTTCCCGACTGCCCAGGACCTCTGCCTCATATTTCCTTGTCAGTGCAGGACCCTGGCAGCGCTTTTTTCTTCAACTGTTTAGACAGCTGGATCAAGACACTTGGGAGGTGAGAAAGGCAGAGAAGCAATTCTTAAATTCAAAACATTCACTGAAAACATTTTACCAGATTAAAAACTGTTCTTGCAAAAAAATATGATGCAAGTGGCTTTCACGCCTGTCTTTTGTTCTCTGCCTATGACTTTTTTCCCCTCACAAGATATAACCTTACTATTAAACTCATCAGGAATAAGTATACCAGAGATCATTCTTTTATAATGTGATAAACTCCTAGAATTCGTACAATATAAAATTATTTATTTTGTTTTTTTCTCCAAAACAGTACAAATCAGTATGTTTTGTCTGATGTAAACACAAAAAGGCCTCCCTTCAACTCTCCTTGTAATTTTTTTTTTTTTTTTTTTTTTTTTTTGTGGGTACCGGGGGGACGACCTCAGGACCTCACGCACCAACAGGCACCCGTGCCGCTGAGTGATATCACCGGCCCCTTTTTCATATGTGGGTTCCGGGAGTCGAACTCGGGCCTTCGTGCTTGCAAGGCAGGCGCTTAAGCCGCTGAGCCGTCTCACCGGCTCTCCTTGTAATTTTTGCATGAGTTCAGATGCTACAGAGAACTCTTAATAGAAAAGACTGTCAAGCTGAATAAGCTCCTTGCAGCAGTATCTTTCCAGAGTCAGCACCATATCCAAACTAAGTAAAATATGTAATTACATAAATAAATGAATACACATGCATGTGTGTATATATATGCATTTAAGTATACACAAAATAGGTACGTGCACTTTCTTCTATATCTGTAGCATAGCTCCAATTCCATCTCTATGTCTGTACTTCTGTATATACTCGTTCAACACATTCCCCTTCGGTAAAAGCTACACTCAATTACTCTTCCATAGATGGCTGCTACTGGAAGATGAAGCGATTCCAGCAACACCACAACAAACTACCGGTATAGCCACTGCACCTGCTCTAATCAATTTTGATCTTTCACAAAAAGGTTTTTAATTGTAAATAGTATTCTATTGCCTGAAAGCTGATTTGCATTCAGGAAAAGTATATTATAATCCTCACCAGAAACTAATAATGATTTTAATGAAATTGCATTGACTCCTGAGGTTTCACCGTTTATAAGTTGCTTAATTCAGTCTTAGTGAAATCATTCATTACACCTTATAAACATCAGCAGGGAATCTACACAGACAATTATTAGATTAAACTGGATTTACAGGTTGTTTTATTGTAATTGCAATAGAAAAGAATAAAATTTGTAAAATCTACCTTTTCTTAAATATGATACTGTTCTCAGTAAACTCTTGGTATGCATAAAAAAGTTGGGTCTATGGCCCTGCAGACAGCTTTTTTGTAGTCATTAGTTCCAAAACTAGTTAATTTGAAAACTGGAACTCTTCCTTTTTATGTATTTGCTTCCTCCCTTATTTGAATAAAAACAGAAGAACCTTAGCACCCCAAGTCCTATTTACTAAATTAAATACTTCATTTATTTGAGAATGAGATGTATTCTATTACAGTCACCAAAGTTCAGCAAGCAATTAGATGATTAATCCACTTAGAACATAAATCCAAGGGTTGCTATCACTTAAAAAGGAACTGACATAAAATGCATGTCATAACTCGTCTACCTACTAATATAATCAATCGACCAATAAATACATATTTATTAGGAATATTCTGGGGATTTAGAAGAAGCAAAAGATTATATGTTGCAAACATTTCAAAATTTAGTTGTACTGAAATCATACTGCAATCCCTTAATAGAAAAAGCGAAACAGATTAGGAGGGTTATACTAACAACACGTGCTTTACATTATAAAGTATCAGACATTAGAAGGTGCTTTCCATTAACCATACAACAAATATCCTACAAGTTGTCCTGGACATATATCTATTCTTACCACTAAGGACATCTAAAGTTACACCCTCTGCTGAGCTTTGCTCATTCACATTTAGCTTCTAGCATACGCATTTGTTAATAAATTTACAGACAAGCTACTATGTGCTGTGCTTTAAGGGAAAGAACTCAAAAATGAGTAAGACATATTCTCCAACACCAGCTTCTTCCCTAGAGAGTGGGTTAGGAACATGTATGAAGTGAAACAACTGCTCCCAAGTAGAAATGAGGAGAGAGCCAAGTGCCACAGTGACACACAGATGGGGCCATTAGATTTCTGAAATAGCCAAGGCAGTAACCTATGAACTAGATCTTTTCCAGAGGAATGGAAGATTTCCCAATAAGCACTCCTGAATGAATCATAGGAAGGGCCGGGAAGGAACAGCATGTGCTGAGGCAAAAATTTGGAAGAACAGAATGATGTTTTTTAGGAATGCAAAGTTTAGTCTCACAAAAGTCTGAAATATGTTACATGAGACAAGGCAGCCCATGATGATGTGAGCAAAAGATCATGGCACACCCTTGAATTTGGGCTTGATCCTATAAGAACTGGGGAATGATCAAATGTTGGCACTAGGTGGACAGACACCAAGAGCCTAATGGCACAGAAGCCAGATAAGATGTCTTACAAAGGTCCTAAAATAAATAATAGGGGCCTAAGATAAGTCTGCCAAAGACAGGAGGAGAAAAGATCATATTTAGATACACTTTTGAAGTAAATCACATAAGCTCCTGCCCATTTAGTTCTATGTAAGAAGGGGGGAAATAAAATCAAGTAAGCTTATGTATTTTCAAGTTTATAAAACCGGAAGTATGATGATGCCAGCACCTGAGATGAAATTATAGAAAATAAGAGGGGAGAAAATCGAGTCAGTTCTTGACATGTTTAGTTTGAGATTATTACAGTTAGGACTAAATATCCAGTTTGCTATGGGAAATTTTGCTCATACCACAGGGAAAAACATAAAAATGAGATTTCTATGGTAAAAAGTGACATCACATATGAAGTAGGAAAAAACACCACAGCACAGATCCCAACAGTGGAACCCTGAAGGACAGTCAAATTAGGAGGAATATGGCAAAGTAAGTATTCAGGAAAAATGGCAAGTGGATTCCTGGGTTCCAAATTTATTTTAATACCAAACCACTATCATTTCCACTTTTATCTGAGTCACTGTATGGAACCTCTGGCCTATCAAACTGTATGATTACCCATGTTCCCAGTTTAAGTTGGAGAAATGAGCTATTCTTTTATCAACTTCTTCAGCCACAGAACACTTCACTTACATAATATGCTTCAGTAGACCTTAAAACAATGAAGTTGAAGGAATGCAGAGTGAGCAAATTTTGAAGTTTATTAGACTTGACATTTTAACATTTATATAAGCTGCAAGTGCTAAGCATAATTGGACTTAACTATTGGCTTAGGTTTAAATGAGTTGTGAATTTAACTTCATTATCATAGTTTTGCCTGCTCCTTGAGCTTATTTGCCCAAACACGGACAAAAATTTGACAGTCACCTTTCACTTGCACTCGTGCACACACACACACACAAAATTGTTGAATTGACCTGAAACTATTAAGCCAAAGAATGTAGATTTGCCTATTTCACAAAAGGGAAGAATTCAAGTGCAGATCAGTGGTTTGAAGTAAAAAAACTTAGGCTGCAATTCTAGATCTGCTAGTAACCCTGAGAATTTGAACAAGTTACTAAGACTTTGCATCATTCATCTTCCTCAAAGAGAGATGTCAGTCAGTGAAGATGGTCAGGATGAAAAGAGAATTCACCTAAATCACCTTGCAGAATGCCTCTGTTCACAACGTCATGTCAGCGCTTGGCTGTCCACAGCAATTAGACCATCATTTTCTGCTTCAACAAACTTTCACCAATTTGAGGCCTGTTTGCTCATCTTCAGGAATGTTGGCAACATAAGTATACTTGCTGAGGCTGATCATCCTAGCTGGTATTATAGCCTGATACAATTGGTTAGTACATAGTAAAGAAGGGAGCCATAGTTCGAATAAGTCCTTTTCCTGTGGAGAGGAGGTATTCAGAGTGTAGTGTATCATCCTCATGAATCTAAAATAAAAGGTTCCCTTTTCCTTCCTTCTCCTTTATTTTATGGCTCTATAAGTATAAGAACAATGAATGGATCTATATATGTGGACAAAGTCTATGAATGTATGTCTCCCGGGATCTCTCTGTGAGATGCATGGATAAGAGAAGGAGGACAGAAATTTGGAAAATAAGAGAGAAGTGTCTGGTTGGGAATGCTTACACACACACACACACACACACACACACACAAAGACTGGGGGAAAAACTGCTAACAAATCAGCATGAGTCAGTAACAAGAGAATGTTAATGCCAGTGGGAACCTGAGAGAGAACATAACGATATAGTCCTCTCATTTTATAGAAAAGGGAGCCAAGGCAAAGAGAGGGAAAAGTCACTTACCTGCAAATAGCATCTTAAATGGGCCTCTCAACCTAACTAGTGAAGAGATGTGACTCATACGTAAGGACACACGTTCCTTATCTGCAGGCACCAAGAATCCAGGTCATGAGAAGAATGAGTTTCCAATTTATTTTCAAGGAATAAATGACTAACTCTTAGAGGAGAGAATATGGACCCAGACACCATTGGTGCACCAAGCATTATTCTTCTATATGTTACCTGATATTCTGAAATCCATCTGCCCCTCTTCCTAAACAATTCTAATTTCTCCTACCCCCAAAGACACACTGACTTTAATTTTATTGTTTACTTTACTTTTATACCCTAGTAGAGTCATTTTTATGTCTATATAATAAATTTTCTTACCTCTTAAGTTGCCACAAGTTAATCTTCAGGAACTTTGCTCAAGATAATTACAAAGCATATAACTCAGATTATGATTGAATCTGGGTTAATAAAATTTGTTTTATAGCTAACCTCCTTCACAGAGCAGTTTTCTCATTAACTTGGTTTGGGCATCCCTCATTGTACAGAGGAGACACTAGTATCCCTGGGAAGGGAAATTCTTATTTGAATCCCTAATTGTAACAGATACACAGTCAGTGCTATGACAGAGTGACATTGATAAAAGAAGTGAGATGTAGCCTTGGCTTATAATGCCATTTGGAAGAAAAATAATCAACCCCTAGTAAAATTTACTTATGTAATCAAACTTCACAAAAAAATGAGAATAACCACTTCAATAGCATCAAACAAATCCTCATTTTAATAGTGAGATGCATATCTATGACCTATAATTTTAAAGCAGCACTAACGACATTAATGGATGTTCCCACATTATAGTGAATTTTATGAGCAACAACTATTATGTTGGTGCCACATGTTATACTATTAAGTATAATTCAATTTGACCTAACATGGAGAGAGTTCCTGTCACACTTGGGCTGCAAATATCAGGGAATACAGGATGTCAGCCTTTAACGTACACTGTAGTGTATTATAATTGTATGATCCTGGACAATGCTTTCCCACTATATATTTCCACATATGGTTCAAAATAGGACACACACTTTCAGCACACAAAACTGTACGATGTGGCTATACAACTGCAAAGTAAAGTGAAGATCTTACTATTATTCTATTAACCTGGGTAATTCAAAGAGTTGAACTAAGTAATTCAAGTCCCAAAGTGAAAGCCAGTGGTTTGAATGATCTAATTTAGCTATATTAATCAGGACTAAAATTTCACATAATTAAATTATTAGCAAAATATTTTCCTTATCATAGAAAGGAATAGTATAAGTAATCTCAAATAAGGAAACTGTCCAGGAGGAGCATGATGTATTTCCAAACCCAGAATGCCTCTTAGCACAGCATCCCCATGAGGGATTTCAGAGTTCCCTCATCACCTAGAAGAACACACACACATCTAAAGTAAAAGGCATATTCGCAAAGTCCCTTAGAACCATTCAGAGAATTCCAACACTCCCCCAAATCTTTTGGCTTGACCCTTCTACCGCCTGGCATTTGGCAATGCAAATTACTTTTGTCCATATTTATCAAATTAGTCATTATATTGGAAAAATCTACCCTGGGCTTAGGGAATTACTAGCAATCCCTACTAGATCAGTGAATGGCAAATGGATGATGTAAATAAAATTTTGAAAATGTGCCTACTGAATAAAAAAGAGGAAAGAAGAGAAATACATCTTTGTTTTTCTTAATTCTGTAGACTGTTATGTGTATATTTCTTTAGGAATCTTAATGAGTTGGACCATATGTTCTTTATATCAACAATTAGGAAGGATAAGTGCCCCAAATGGAAGACAATCAGCACAATCAACATAGCCGAGCTCTTTACGTACCGTGAGACTCCTACATGACTCACAATGAGACAACCAGAACAGGTTTCTCAGTGTTTTCCAAGGGTTCCCCACTAAAATCTGAGGGCCGAGGTCACCAGACGGCCGAGTTCCAGGAAACCTCCACAACATTAAAACTTCTCTGAAATCTTGTCACATATCAACAGTGAATGGCAATTTTACATTCACTTTCTGAATAAATCTGAGTTTATTTATACATTAAAATAATGCCCACCTTTTCTAAGTCTCTAAATAAAGTTGCTGCTCCTAGAGAATGAACCATATTGACTTTAGATCTTAGTATATAATTGGTGAAGTCCCAGGCCCCCGAATGTGCTAATTCTACAGCTCTGTACTAGATGATTCAGAGGCCAATTCAGGAAAGCCAGCAGCACAAAACAGGAAGCCACGGGCTTTGACTTCTGGGTTTCTTTAAGGTCAGGTTCTGCTCCATGTTCTGTGGTTTTGGTTATTTTATCTTAGCTAAACTTCTGCACCTGAAAATTCTGAAAATTATCAACCATCTGGTATAATTATCATATGAATAGGCCAAGTTAATATGTAATAAGCAAAAAACATGGTGTCTGAAACAGACAAGATGTTCATCACAAGGGCGCTCTTGGTACCACGAGAAAGTTTCTGATTATCCATACACAGATAATGCTGGGCACCAGCAACTTAGCAGCCCTCATAAAATGGGGCACTTAAAGTATAAAACATTCAATTAACTGAATTTTGAACATCACTATTTAACTCTATTTTATTTACTAATAGATTTTAAAGGTTGTGGGTACTAAAATAACCTACAATAAATAATTTGTTAATAAGTCATAGAAATGGGAGAGATCTTTATTTTTTTTTATTTTTTTTTTTTTCATTATTTGACATTCTCACTGTTTTTAATGTATCTATTCTTTCCTTATGTAAATAATACAGGGGATAGGGGTTCAGGATATTTCTCAAATCAAAAATTCCTACATACTTATTGAGCTTACATTTACATTAACTTCAGATTATTATCTAAGTTACTATGGCCCACTGTACCTCAGGCTCCTTATGAGAAAAATAGGAGAAATAATTCCCTCTCTCACAGGACTGGTATTGAGATGATATTGGAAGCTAAAATGGCATATGAGAATAGTGTATACTTTTAAGCATTTTGACTTAATGACATAATTTTTATAAGTGATTATTGGCAGTTTAGTAGTAGTTGTGTATACTAATACAATCTCAGTGTACCCATCTATTAAATAGAGATAAGATTCCACAGAAGTGCTATGAACAATAAGAGATTATTTTGGTAAGGCAATAAATTTTGGCTATTATCAATTTTACTCTTTGGAGAAAAAACCCTGAGCCACCAAAAATGGCTGGGGTTTAGCCAATATGAATTTGCTACATAGTATTGATTCTAGGATGCTATTTTAGGTTTCCTGATGCTCAATCCAGATCCCCATCCAACATTTGACCTCCTGCAGCTATGTGAATCCAATCTAAAGACATGGGCAAGTCGTTTCTTCCCCTGTACTCCTTTGTTAGACAAATTGAAATTTTAAATTCTACACATATATTAAATTGGCAATGCATACAAAGCTGTTCAAGTCAAGAAGCCGATAGGCTAAGCATCACAGAATGATTATTTAAAGTATTTATTTCTAAATATTCAGCTTAATAGGCATGGGCTCAGTCATTGTTTGGCACACCACTGTGCCTCTATTCATTATTTTAAGAAATGAGGATATTACTTCATTCACTCAAATTCTGCTGTACTCTTCTATTTAGTTTTTAATCTTCTGTCATTTTTTAATTTTCCATATAATAATTTCATTAAACTATACAACAGGATGTGGCTTGGTTTAGATAAGAATGTAAAAAATAAAAACAAGCCCCAGAAAAATAACTCTATTATCCAATTGTTAACATTCTTAAGTCTAGGTAGTTACATTAAAATTTCCACATCGATAACCATGATGGTTTTCTTTTAAAGTTGAAATATCATGATCCTTTTGATTGAAACTCATGATTTAGCCTTTTAAATACTGGGATACTAAATGTCTGATGAAACTAATACCTGAAACTAATACACATTTCTTATTAATAAACTAGGTTAAATTTTTATACATGTTTCACAAGTGAAAATCTTTTTCTTTATAACACAACCTCTACGGAGAAACAAAGCAAAGCTGATTATTGAATTGCAAAAGAAAAAGCTCAAGGCTAAATTAGCATGACCCTGGCCAGGTCATTGAGAATATTATTTTAATAATCTCAGATATTGGAGGGATTTATCATTCATGTATGACATCTTTATAAAGATATCACTTACTGACAAAGGTGATGGAGAAGACCAAAACTTAAGAAAAGAATGCAAGAAATATAGCAAATGCAGCATGATGCTCTGGCTTTCAAAAAGATGAAACTTAAATCATATTAACTAATCCTTTTGTATCTAAATGTCTTATAAAATATACTGTCATTATATAATTCATCTAGTAAATATATTTCCTAATCTATTGTTTTACCTTTGCATGTTTTATAACTTCATTTCAAAGAACACACACTCATTTTAAAGGCCAAGATTAAGTTATGGATTTCATTGTACAAGCAAGGGATGCATTTGGGAGCAATGAACTGAAAAGGAGCAAAAGTGACCGTAGATAAATTGTTGAGAGGTGAAGGAGAAAATACTGTAATTGGTGCCCAACTGGAAAGGCAGTAATAGTCAAAAGGATCACATTGTCACTTTTGGCATGGTAATGTACCAGTTAGAAAAGGCAAGACAGAGGAACAGGTCAGTGGAGATCTCCAGGCTTCAAACCCGGGCAGCAGTTAGAAGCATGGTGGTGTGTCAGGAATCACAAATTATAAATTGAGTCTAGGGGACATCCAAGGCTGTCCTTGTCCTACGCTTTGAGCCAGATTGGAATGCCAAAACTCCCAGTCTTTTCTGGTCACAGCTGAAAGCCCTAGGGCTAGTGACTGCTGTGGCACTCAAAGGACAAGATAAGACCTGCTGAAGACCATAAGGCATATGGGGAAACTAGTTTCCTTATTGCCTCCTGTCTCCTCCTTGTCCTTGCAAGAATGCTTTGTTCTTCTTACTACCCCATCATAGTCACCATTACTGTTCCCAGAAACACTCACTGCCCTTCACTCATTGTCCTCCACACAGATGTTATCAATAAATACCAAGGTTCTAGCTGCCTTTTGTTCCCCGTGAACAACTGTTCATCCCAGACCCCTGCTACACCGTTATTTTTTCTCTTGCTGTTTCTTCCCGCCATGCGCTGTAACACTTGGCAGGAAACTGGAACCCACTGCAGGGGTCTCCAATAGTACTGCTGCTGACTGAAATGTGCATTCTGGTTCTGGCAGGGAAGCTCAGTGAGGTGGGAAGAGAATGAAAACTGCCGGTTGTACATTGAGGCTGACAGAACCATCAAGTGTAAGTGGGCCTTTCCTTACCCTCTCCCCAGTAGAAAACAATGTGTACTTGCTGGCATGTTCCAGAGCACAATAAGACACACAAGGAACTCTTTCAACATTACAATGAAGTGCATATCTCCAATCCCAGGTCAGCAAACTAGGAATTTCACCATTGAACAAAACAGAACAGAATATGCTCTGCATCCACAATAAAATCTTCTAATGTGCTTAAGCCCTTGATACCAAGCCTTTGATACCAAGAAACAAGTAGTCATAGTCTACAAACATCAGTGATGTGGTCACTCCTATTTGGCAAAAACACCTAAACCAAGAGTTTATACCACAGTTCTGCCAACTGATAGTGGCTGGGATAATGCAGAAATTACTAATAGACAGAGCCACTCTGTACCAAGTGCCTGTCTATCCCAAAAAGTATGGCTGAGTCTCAAATTAGTCAGTATAAGGAAGGTGTTTGTGCTAAAAAGTGATATATCTATGGTGAGAATCAACTGGGATTCTTCACTGAAATCCTTACCTCCACTGAACCAGTGATACTGAGGTAGGTACTACTAGACGGGGTAACAGTCCCAAATATTCAGATCAACTAGACAAGTGACAACAAATCTCACCCCAAATGAAGCAGGTACGTAACTTGTCTTTGCTATTACATTATTTGAACCAAACACTGTAACCTACACACAGTCTCTTTGCATAACTTAATGTGCATAAACCATGTCAGTTAAACTCTGTATGAAGTTATTTATTAATTTTTAAAGATTTAGCATTTGCTGACTCATTACCTGCTAGTTTCTTAACTGTCTACCTAAGTTTCCATGTTCATTACACTCTGTCATTTTTACAGGAATGGTTGACATAAGGTAAACAGTCCTCTGCAGGGACCAGCAGAGCTTAAAAACAGTATTTAATGAGACTAAATGTTTTCTTTACCGACAGTGTCTCTGCTACATTAGGATTCATTATATAAGTCAATTTTAGTTGTATGTGTTTTCCCTCTCTCACTGGTGGCGTCTGAAGCTTTCAGAGAGTGTTTGTACAATGTCTATAAAAATGATTTTCCCAAAATTACTTCAAAAAGGCTTAAATACTAAGATAAAGCAAGTTCTGTTAAAAAGTTATATAAGGCAAAACATCTAAAGTGAATTGAGTAAATGTGAAAATAAATTCCACTTAAAATTTAAATAACACAAATTAATATGCAATGCATATCATGAATAGAGTTTTAAAATATTATACTTCCAATTATTGTGGTGACATTAATTGTTGATTAGCAGTTTTCATATTATAAACTTATATGTATAATTCACCTATAGCCCCAGACTGGTACTACTTCAAATGAAATTAAACCTAATTCTAGCTGACTAACTTAGACTTACCAGCTGCATTCTAAAGACACTGTTAGAGATGTTGCTGGTTTTCTCTGTATCAGTGTTGCCTAAAAGTCTTACATACACCTATACACACACACATATACATACATATTATAAAACAGATCACAATGTAGATTTATGATAGTGGATCTGTATGTGCTGGTATGGAAACATAGGCAAGATATGGTTATTTAACAAGAAAAACTGAAGAACAACCCTTATGATAATATGAATCCAATGGTTAAAGAAAAATCAGTCTTAAACTATAAAATATATGTCTGTATTCCGCAGCTACAAGACTGAAGTACAGTCAAAGGATCTGGGAGGATATATCTTGTAGCAAGCTGCCACCACCTTTGAAGGTCTGAACAGTGTCACTGCTTATTCCTATGATGTTTGAGTATTTTCTTTTTTTTTTTTTTTTTTTTTTGTGGGTACCAGGGGATCGACCTCAGGACCTCGCATGCCAGCAGGCGCCTGTGCCGCTGAGCGATATCACTGGCCCCTTTTTCGTATGTGGGCTCCGGGAGTCGAACTCGGGCCCTCACGCTTGCCGGGCAGGCGCTTAAGCCGCTGAGCCATCTCACTGGCCCTGTTTGAGTATTTTCAAAGGGAATATATTTATGCATCATTTGTGCATGTTTAAAGTTACATATGTATATGTATATATATATATATATATATATATATATATATATTTAAAATGAAAAGCTGAAGAAAGTTTACATTATTTTCAATGAAAGACTATTAATATGGTTTACCAACTGTCTCAAGTGCAATTACTTAGAATTACAACAAATGATTTTAATTATGATGTGTTCTATTATGGTCAGCCATAGAATTGCTATGAACTACTGCATTATTCTTATTAAAGTTCATAAAATGAAAAAGTTTAACATCAATAGATGATGCTTTCATGTGTACATAGTCAACATTCTATGGGTCAATAATAAAACTCTAAAATTTATCTGATTAATAAAGGACTTATTTTACTTTATTTCTTGGGAGTGATAGCTTTTTGTTACCCCAGCACATAATATGTAGCTTTTAGCCAAAAAAATGTAGCTTTTGAACACACTAGCAAATATAAAAATCATGTATACATGAAGATGACAAAGTTACACTGTAAGTGTGTTAGAGAATAAGTTGCATTCTTTCATTTTAATGGTTCTTCCTTTTTTTGGAAAAGAGAGAAGAGCAAGAAGATAGAAGGACAGGCAGAATCCCTGACACAGATTTTACGAGTATAAATATCACCATATATTCCTGTGCTTTCCTCTTAGTGAACAGAACGTGTCAACCACACCTACAAATACGTGAACGGCATTTTTTTTTTTTTAACCAAAAATGAATCCTCGTGGGAACAAAGGCCAGGTTAAATTATCACATCATCACAGAATCTCTGACATCACCATGCCATGTTTTCTACTCAGTATGAATTTCCTGCTTCTCTAGCAACCCGCAAAATGATCACTCACCTTCACCCACTAAAACTTCCCTGGTGATTTTCAGGAAGTTAACACCATTCCAAAATCTGCCACTTTGTGTTCCTCACTTGGCTCTCTGTGTGAACAGAAAATAAATCTAATCCCTCTTCCACAGGATAGTGCGCAGGGGCAACTACCAGTTTCAAAATTGGTTTCGTTATTTTTCTTATGCCCTGAGGGACCAGAAGAATCACATTTCTACATTCTCAGCCTGTCTCTTCCGCAAGAACTTTCTTAAATAAATAGTCTGTCTTCTTCGAAACTGTTCCTATTCAAAGAATATAGTTATTTTTGTACTATTTTCTCTAAAACATAATAAAATTAAGGCTTTTCATAGTTTGATAAATCTGGAAGGGAGTGAGAATATGAGTTTCTCTTATGTTGTGCTGTTATTTGACCTACATTACCTTCAATATTCTGTCCTTCAGACGTGAATATGACATGATTAATCAAATACTGTAAATGTAATTTAAGTTATGCTTTCAGAAGCAGAAGTGGCTTTACAGTGAGCTACCCACAAATTTTGTCCCAGCTTTCTGTACAACATCCATCATTAATCTTGTGGTGTTCCATCAGACTGAATATAAGCAAAGAAGTCTCTTACTAGGAATGAAATTCTACCTGATCATCGAATGATCAAACCTTTGAACTCACTAGTCCTTCCAAGAAATGGATGAACTACTTGTCCTGTTTAACCTCACTTGGGAATGTGTATGTAGGTGAATCAATTTTTTGCCATTCTGTGCAATCAACACAAGTGTTAATTTGGGAGTTGTAAGTAAATTTTATCAAGTAGATGAATTCAATAATTTGGGACCCATGAAGAATGAAGGTTGACTGCAATGGAGAAGAAAGCCACTTACATATTTTTGGGAGTCAATCTGATTTCTCTTTTGTGCACAACTCTACAATGAGTAGTTCTACAATTTTTTAGTCCCTTGCAAAGCTTACTGCTACGAAGGATTTTATGCAAGAAAAAAAGAAGACATGCAGTACACAGGATCTGATAACTTGACCTTAGAGATATTTAGGATGTCACTTCATGCATCCAGTCACAGGGATGAGTACTTCCGGTGACTGCTGGTCAAAGTCTAAGACAAAGGTCCACTATATTCAGCCTTGAGTCATCCTCATACTTCACCAAAACTCCACACAGGGTAAGCAACATTTCCCCCAAAGGAAAGGGCCTTCTTTTTTCCCACTTTCTTAACTAAACCACCTTAAGCCACTTTAAAGGAAATGAGTGCCCATTTTTGAGGCTTCTCTGCTCTTTCTTTTGTTTGGCCTGATAACTTCCTCCCCATTTGGGGGAAAAAAAGACTTTTTTAAAGCTACCTCTTTCACTGCCAGCCTGCTTTGATAATGTTCTGGGGCTTTACCAAGAATGACATTTTAGACCACTCTAACTCAGCTCAGCCACTGAAGCTGAGCACAGCTGAAGAAAGCACTCAATTAGCAACTCTAACTTCAAAGGCTGTATTATTCTCTCCTCAATACACATGTGTAATTCCCATTAGCATTAATAGGATCTGTGGGAAGCCTTGGCTGGGAGAGTAGGCCTCCAATTCCATGTGCTTGATGAGCATGCAATTCAACCTTACGGCCCAAATTTTCGAGGGCTCAGTAAGTACACCAAGTACACATGCAAAACTCAACAGTGCTCACTTTGGGGAAAAGAAAGCTATTGCTTCTGTTTAAAAATAAGGTCATAACTACCTAATTTAGGCTTAATTTAATTTCATTCATCCTCTTACATCAGACAATGCCCTTTTGTAGTGTTTTGAGAAAAGTCACTCCTGTGTTTTAAAAGTTGAGTTTCATGTTTTGATAAGTATCAGTCCACACTGCCTAAAAGACTGGCCTCAGGAGTGAAAATGTCAAATAAGAACAAAGCCATTCTAAGTGAAATTCCTACACCTAAAATCCACATTCACTCAATGGCTTCTCTTATTTTTCTACTTAGTAGCTTTATTCTAGCTTAACATTAGGGAAAAATTAATTTGGTATTACAAATTAGACTTGAGAGAAAAATGTCTCAGTAACAGATTTGTCCTTAACAGGAAGTAACAATTTTCACTCTTTACCCCATCCTAAAGAGACTTGCCCATAGGTTTCAACATGTACTCAATACATATTTCAGCTTTAATAAAATATCGGCTTATCTTAGTATTATGTTTTATATCTAGATGCCTCCCCCCAAAGCCTCCTGCACTCACAGGTGGGGCTTTAGGAAGGTGATTGGATTCTGGGGTCTTATAGCTGACTTGCAGTTAGGAGGCAGGAACTTGTGGAAAGAGGGGGGCCACTGGGGGTGTGGCCTGGATCTCTGTCTTCCCTGCTCAGCCCTTGATCACACTCTGCTTCTACCTGTTACCAACATGCCCTTCTGCTATGTTGACCTGCTTTGGAGCCAACCCACAAAGGACTGAAACCTCTACAAATTGTGAGTCAGAATAAAACTTTTCTTCTTTAAGGTGGGGGTTTCAGGTACTGTGACTCAGCGACAATAAAATAACTAAGACAGTTAGCTGGTGTGTGTTACATCCACAGTCGCGCTCACTCCTTCATGGAGAAAATAATCTTGACTGCTTTAAAACATTTCATTTAAAACAACTTTTCTATTGTTCACATACTTTCCCCAAATTAAAAAAAAGGTTATGAATGATGGTACATATATTTTATAAAAAGGAGTCAAGCACCTTCCAAGGTTTTGTAAGTGAATTATTGAACTAGTAACGGCACATAGTATAATCCTCTTTCGCATCGCACATCAAATCCTGACTTTCCAATTACATGGGAAATGAAGGTTTTTTCAGGCACTAGATCATAAGCACAAATCAATCAAATTGCAATGGGCCAATGAACTTGTCAGAAAGATAACAGCGCCCCACCAACTTTATGGGAGTGTTGAAGTGTCAGAGTCATTTCAAACTGTAACGTGACAGATGTGCGAGTTGAAATTTCTACTTTTAAAATTTCATCTACTACCTGGTCTTCATAACATCATTTTGCACTTAGTATTTAACACCTTGTCTTAAGAGTTTGATAGCTACCATCTATTCATGGAATTATAAAGCCAATGTGTTAAAGAATGGAGCATCTCAGAATTGAACACAATGATACCTCATTCAGATTCTGTGGCAAAGTCAAGAGAGAATGATAATCCTAGATGAGATAATAAACTGTGCTCTGTGGATAGCACAATTTTTAATGAAGATGTGAAGAGAAATTTATGATTCCTTACCAAAAAAGATTTTATATTTTTATATCACATTCACAATCTTATTTACCATGTTGAAAGCTACACACAGACATACCCTATTTTCACAGCATATCTCATATAAAACTTCCTTGCCAGAGAGAAAAAGACTGTTAAGTTATTACAGAGTGTCTAGGCAATGATATTCTTAAGTGTTTGGACTATGAATTACTCTGGCTAAAAATGCTAACAATTTACCTGTGCTAATAATCTTGCTAGAGCAATCTCCTCCTCTATGTTGCTGAGATCTGTTCAACAGCTAATGTGAAACCTATCTAGAGCTTCAGATGGAAGCCAGCACCTATCTGGAAACTTAGCTGATTATGGCCTAGCTAATAGAGTAAAATTTGCACATACATATTCAAATTTTCACCTAAACACAAACACACTATTTCCATTAACTTGTTTTCAAAATACTTGTTTGGAAATCCTTATTATTTTCACCTGGTCCCTCTTTACAAAGAATAGGTATATATTCCCATCTGGAAGAAGCCAAAACACACTGAGATCATAAATCTTAATGGGTCATAAAATGAGGAGTAAACTGATGTCTGTCAATGGTAATTATTTAAAATATTTGCAGAAAGAAGGAAGAGAAAGAACAAAGAAAGCAAAGATGAAGAGCTGAATGAAGATGTCTATTCAGTGACTTGGATAAAGGCTGATCTATGCAGCACCCATGTCATGACCCAGAAAGCAGCTGAGAACGTTATACTTCTCAGGAGAAAGAACTACTCTATCATTTCGGAGAAAGTATAATGAATGCTCATCAAGTAGCTATGTAAAACCTAATATAGAGAGTATATTTCTATTCCGGAGTATTAGGCTACAGTCCATCTCCAGAAATATGATTTGGGCCAAACCAAATTGTGCAATTCATCGACATAAATTATTTCCACAAATACGTGAGTGCCTATTCTCTGGCAACCCGTTTTGGTGGTGAAAATACAAGCATGGATTAGTCAAATTCAACCTCTTCCTTCATGGAATAAGAACTATTCATTACATTCTGCCTAAAAGAACCAACAAGACTTTTTTTTTTTAATTTTTATCCTCTAATTCCACAAATTTAAATGACTTGAATGGAAAAAATAGAATCTTTGAATCACTGAAATAATAAAATTCTGAGTGGACAACCTTTCATAAAAGTAGGCATTTCCACATGTGTACCTATACAGATGCATAAAAGCGTAAATCAGTTTCTTCTCTTTATCTTCACAGAGGCTTTTGCAAAAGTTGCCATTAAAAGGCACATCTGAGGGCTGGTGAGATGGCTCAGTGGCATAAGCGCCTGCCTGGCAAGTGCAAGGTCTTGAGTTCGACTCCCAGAACCCACATACGAAAAAAAAGGGCCAGTGATATCGCTCAGCAGCATGGGCACCTGCTGGCGCGCGAGGTCCTGAGTTGGACCCCCGGTACCCACAAAAAAAGGCACATCTGATAGGGCAATTTTAACACAGAACATACTTAATGGGAAGTAACTAAATAGAGAATTAAAGACACACCTTCTTTGTGTTTTGCTTTTTAAAAATACTGTCTTTGCAACTGGTACTTTGTCCCACCTATAGCCCTTGATTTTAAATTGCTATTTCTTTTTACACTCAATTAAATTGTCAGTGTAATGAAGAATTGTCCAACTGCGTTGAACTGCGAGAATCTTCTCATGGCTGCTTTCTGCAGTCTTAATTTGCAGATGCTTTTGCCTAAAATAAGAAATTAAAGTCACCACCTCAACAATAAGACCTGTAAAGATATATTGCTGCTGTTCAAGACAGATACAAAAAGAAAACTTGCTTCACAAATCAGCCTCTCTGAGCACAGCAAAAGAAATACTTTCCTAGAATAATAAGATATTTGGGCTGTGAAAAAGAGATTACCACACTGAAGATTCTCTGATAACAAATAAAGTCCACAAACATGAAAGACTCACTAACTTTCAGTGAGCTCAACAAATCTAACAAATAATACTCAAAAGGAACACACAACCGACTGCACACTGTTTGAATCCATGGAAATATATTGGGTATAAAGTCCTAAATTTTGACCAAGATTATCTGAACAATTTTCGTTATGAAGGAAGACCAGTTCTTTGTCAGGACTATGTGGTGTGTGGTGAGGACTCTTAATAGCCTCCATTGGAGGTTTCAAAGAGAAAGTCCAAAAGTCATAAAACACTAACATGATTCACTCGTTACACGTCTGAAATGGCCAGCATTATCATTTTAGCTCCCTGTGGTTGCCTCAAACATTTAAGAAGTATTCTTTTTAAACTTATTTTTTTAAATTGACAGATAACTTGCATGTATTTCAGTGTACAGTATGATATTTTGGAGTACATCTACATTGTGGAATAACTAAAGCTGGCCAATTAACATAGATACATTAACTCACATGGTTATAACTGCCCGCTTTCTGAGCACTTTCAAGAATACAACACGTGGGGCCAGTGAGATGGCTCAGAGGCGTAAGCGCCTGCCTGGCAAGCACGAGGTCCTGAGTTGGACTCCCGGTATCCACATATGAAAAAAGGGCCGGTGATATCGCTCAGCAGCACGGGCACCTGCTGGCGCACGAGGTCCTGAGGTCGACCCCTGGTACCCACCAAAAAAAAAAGAATACAACACGTCATTAACTGTAATCATCATATTGTACAGGAGGTCTCCTGAAATTATTTTTTCCAGCTAACTGAAATTTTGTATCCTGTGACCATCTCCTAACCCATCGCACACCCAGCCCCTGGTAACCACAACTGTACATTCTACTTCTGTGGCAAAGATGTTTTTTGATTCTACTTGTGAGTGAGGTCATGTGGTGTTTTGTTTTGTTTTCTGTGCCCAACTTAGTCTACTTAATATAATAAAAGATAATACAGTCATAATGACCAAAATGCATTTTTTTAAAAACACACTTTCAATCAGCCTTTGGATGAATACTTTTTGTTTTCCTAACCCTTATACAACCAATTCAGTGGCCTCTCTTGCTGTGGTTAAGATATTTTCACATACCCTCATCCTTCTACTAGGATCCAAAAGGAAAATCAATCTCTTCTGTATCACATTGTAATCAACTGTACCCTTTGCAACATACCTTGTGAAAACAAATACAGACACTTCAACAAATTTTAGAAAAATCCCTCACTTACTGGATATACTGCTAGGTCCTATGGGGTCTTTGGAAGACACCATCCAAGAGGGGCCTAACTCTAAAGCATTTCTTAGACACAGGGTAAATCCATCTCTCCCTCAGCCCCATACCCGATGATTCCCGTATAGATCATGTGGCACTGGAGTTTATGTGGATCTTTCAACCAAGATTCATCACTGGGAGACAGAAGAAGAAGTGTCTGTTGAGCTTAATCAATGCCGTTAGCATGTAGCTAGCCAGGCTTGATTTTTTTTTTTTTTGGGGGGGTCACTGGAAATCGAACTCAGGACCTCGCACTCACCAGGCAGCCAGTGTGCCACTGAACTATATCCCCAGCACCAGGCTTGTTTAAAACACATCTCATCAGCATTTTCATTGTAATGCTGTACAGTATTTTCATTGTAATGCTGTACAGTATTTTTACTTTAAAACAATTTCTTTGTTTTTAGCTATCACAACCATATTTTAATCATGTTGTTAGAGAATTAAGAAAGATTGACCCAAACTCCAGTCTTATTGGGCAAATCTTCAGCTCTACTGGGTGGCATTTAATGTCCTCAGCTCTTTGGAGTAAGTTTACGGCAATCATTAAGAATAATAATTTAAATCAGAGTGAATGCCTCCTCCCAGATGATGATTTATCTGTTGGTACACTGAGATGAGAGATTTTCATTTGCTGTTGAGCCAGTGAGTGTTAACTTTATTAATGTATCTTCGCAACACAGAATAATGGGGCCCACAGTAAGTCAGCTGTAGCTTAGCATCAGTTTACAACAGGCTTGGCAGTTTCTGGAAATTCAGATTTATCATCATAAGACATAATGACACAAAAAAAGGCAAAAGTGTAAGTAAGAGGCCCCTCAGAGTACAGGGTTCTCCCAAGAGGTTAGGCCTCAAAAGTAGCCTAATGGAATAATGTTCCTTGTTTGGAGAAAAGGCTAATGACTTGTCCCAAAAAGTTAAAAACACTTAAAATCCCATTTTTAAATAAATAAATATTTTATTATGAAAATCAATTGTGCTTAGTGAAATCCTCTGATGGAGAAGATGCTTTAAGATATTTTACTAGTACATTTTAAAACCATTTCATATTTAGGTATGCTTTGTCATCTCCAACTAGAGCAAAAAGGAGTCATAAAAATACAGTAAGTGCAGCAATAAAAACTCCTTTTACTATTAGTTGGGAGAGAAAAAAAATAGGACTATTACTTTAAAGGTAATTACTTAAGTTTTTTATTGCATCATGTTTTTTCAAAACCTTAGCAAACTGATCTCAAACCTTCCTACAAAATGAAATATAATTTTCTCCCAGAACATTTTACTCATCTGAGAAAAAAAGGCGAGTTTAACATTTCTGTCAGTTGAAGCGTCATATGTCAAACATGTCTTTCATGTCAACAAACCTTACTGTTACACTGATGGACTGCTACGGGAGGCATCAGCTCTTACTGCAAATACCAGCTTGAAAATCTGTAAGTTGAATTACTGTGAAAGCACTTTTCTTCATTATCCCCAGTCACAACATATACATATAACTTTTAAAATGAGCTTGTATTTTAACTTAAATCTTTGAACTGCCCATACACTTCTTGTTTGTGTATTTGAACTTTACCCTTGGTTGTTAAACTTTAGCTTTGCATTGAATATATATTATATTCATTTTTTGACATAGTGAACTTAAAACAGATTTTTTTCAGAAGTGTAACATATGCCTCATGATGTCTATCTTCAGGTTTGAAATTTGATCATTCTTTGGATTTTCCTAGAAGAGGTATTACATTTTTAAAAGTATAATACAAAAAGATCTCCTGACAAAATAAAGTTATATATCAAAAATGAGACCAGCAAATCTGTATTAACAGTTTTCAGATATTTTCTATCACAAAAATTGGCATATAATTCTTCACCTTTGCATATTTGATTGCACAGGTAACTGGAGATCTTTTAATTACCAGACAACTAGAAAATTAATATGGCATGAAAGTGCAAACTCATAAAAACTTGACTTTTAGTAGTTATTAATTTCCATATTTATATGTTGTATAATTAAACCAAAAAGTCTGTTAGGGAGATAATATCTGTGTGTGTCTGTGTGTGTATGTGTGGTGTGTGTGTGTGGTGTTTATTTTGCTTTGTAGCAGTTTCCCCTATGTATAGTTATTTACTCTTTATTTCTTAAGATTTTTATTCTGTATACTCTTCGTGTATAAGCTCTATTGCATTTTTCTATGGCCTAGAAAATTTCTCAGCATTCACTGTGCATCCAATAAATTCTTATGCAGTGAATAGAAACGTACATGAAGGATCTATGGATATAGTTATGTAATGTCCTACAATGTGTAAGAAACTCTTTGAGCAGGAATTAAACTTACTTTACATATAATACACGAAGTACTCATGATTACAGTGGCCTCTGCAGAGGGAAGGAGACAATGAAGAGAGAAAGTAAAAGTGAAAAGGAACCACAATGGAAAGAAAATACTCATTTTAAAAGATGAGAGGTATGAAAGTCTTAAAAGTCTTCTTGCTATCATTGATAAAATATTTTTAGAATAGTAGGATGTATGTCATCATTGTTGTGTTTAATGTGGCATTAATTAACAAGTCATTGTGTTTTTAATAGCATAAAATAAGTTACTTACTCTTCTAAGGAGATATGTAATTAGGACTTTGATAATTAAACCCTAGATGAGGCATTTGGTATATCTGTGCCCCAAATCCCAATAAATTATGCATGCACAACTTTTAAAACTATGCCTTAATTAGTAGCTTAAAATAAAACTAATTTTGAAAGCCAAGAAACTGGAGTTTCAAAAATTGTCCAAATTTTCTCTCTGAATGCCAACTAATATCTAGTTTTAATGTGTAAACATCAATCATATATAAATCACTATGAATTACTCGATACCTCATTTTTAGTATTATATTCCTTTGAAAATCTCAGGTCACATAGAGATGGTCAGTGTTAATCAGATGACTTCTCACTTACACTGTTTAATCTCCATAGCCAGTGAGGTATGTCCCAACCTCATTTTCATACTTCATTGCTCTTTTACTTCTGATCCAATCTGAATATATATATCTACCTGTGATGCAATATATCTACCTGTGATGGTTACCTGTGCTGTGCTCACTTGATTGGGCCATGGAACGCGCAGACATTTTGGGTGTTATCTTAAGTGTTTTGCCATGAGGGTAACATATAATTCAGGACACCAAGTAAAGCAGATTGCCCTTCCTTTTACGGGTGGCACTAGAATAAAAAGGCCGAGTCTCTCCAAAGTAATGGAGAATTCTTTCTCTCACTCATCAGATGGGGCATTGGCTTTTTCCTGCTGTCACACTCAGCTGGAAACATCCACATTTGGAATAGAACTATGCCATCAGCTCTCCCAGATCTCCAGATTGCTCATTCACCTGCAAGACCTTGGGATTTACCAGCCTTGTTAATCATGTGAGCCAATTCCTTATAATAAATAATTATGTAAATACATAAATATATTTATATGTATACATAAACTATATAAATAAGTGAAGAAATCTATGTACACATATATACTCCTATCCTCTTTCTCTGGAGAACATTGATATACCACCAATATTTACCTATATAATTTTGTTCATGAAGCTTCTCTATTTCTATGACTCTCTGTCTGATCGAATCCCACCTGTTCTTCAAGCTTCCATGAAGAGGTCTCCTCCCGCCCAGGATAGACAAGCCAGGTAGTATTTTCCACCTTGCATAGCCAAAGCACTTTAGCACTATTTTCATTCATATCATCCCTGTCTGTGGACTTGTCATTTGGAAGATTACTGTCTTCATGATAATGTCTTAAACATCAGAAATAAAAATCTAAAGAATTGAAGTACACTGCCACAAATAATACAGCCAAGATCACTTTGCGATGTAGTAAAACACAAAGACAATCACAGCATTATGACCAAGAACAAACGATTTCAAACTCTCTAGGTCTTGGTTTCCTACATCAAGAATAAAAAACTGAGAGATAAATGCCAAATTCCTTTCTAGCTCAGTATTTTCATATTTCAAGTAACTCAAACAGCAGCAAAGACTTGCATGACTTTACATTCATTTCAAAATCATTAAAAGTAATATTTGAATATGAGGTGAAAGGAAGAAAACTGTTCTTACTTAAATGCAATGATTTATAAGTACATCCATCCTCTGAGTCCTTGTCGAGACATAATCTCAGTGCAGAAAATAAGGGGAAATGGTTCCAAAGAAGGTGCATGAAGATGGATGACAAAGAAACATGAAGAGCCCCTGCTCACATGCAAGCTTTCTCCCAAACGTTATCAAGCCTCTCTCCTAAGTAGAGAGTTCCTTGAACTATCCACATTGGGTTCCTGCTTTTGTAAAGCTGATAGGTAAAGAGCTCTTTTTAAGTCCTAAGGATGACCCTATCAAAAGCAACAGTCAGAAGTTTCTGTTTAAAAAGGTGGCTCTGCCCACCCCCACCTATTTCCAGCATGAAAATGCAATATACCTGGGAAGGCTTTATCACGTTGGCATCAATTTATTCCAAACACTCAACTACTTTATGAGGCTTTCAAGTAATCTTCACTCAGCACCATAATTGTCAGCAAGTTTGTTCTGTGTTGCCCACCCTTCCTTTTGTTTCAGTCTTTCATAAAAATCCTTTTGTGTGACAGTCAAGCAGCTGTGCTTTGTTCTTTAATGTTCCTAGCCTGGATCACCAGCCGCGACCACTTTATAACATAAACGGCAAAGTACCATTTTCACAGCGGGGACAACTGTGTTCATCTTCAAAAAGAGGCATTAATAAAATGAGACTGTAATGAACATGCTAATTCTGATCACAGGGTACTGCACAATGGCAGAGATAGGTGCCTGCCGTCTCCCTGAAAGACTGTGAAAGTTGTGTGGTACTTCATTTTTTATCTTTTTAACAACTGCTATAATAGCTTACATTTTTTGAAACAGACATATTATGCAAACATTCCTCTCTATTTCCTAATCCAATGCCTTTTTTGTCTCTTCCAACTGCTCACTGTGTGTTTTACTATCTTGGTAATAGTCACCTTCAGGGAGCGTATTTCTTTCCATCTTGCGAGAACTGACTTACTAAAATAGGCACGTCACCGAATCGTAGAAAGTTAGAAGTGCTCTGACTGATCTGATCTCCAACTAAGGCTTCTCTGTGCAAATGAGGTTAAAAAAGAGAAAGAAGGGGGCAGATTTGCATAAAGTATCACAGCTCTCTTGTCACAAAGCTAGAGCTGAAACTCAAATTACATAGACCTGGACTAAAGTACACTGTGTACTGTCATAATGGAGATCATCACAAAGGGTATATTTATACATGGAGTAGATATGCACATACAAGTATCATTTATTGAAATACATCTGCTAAACTAAGTAAATAAAAAATCTCATATTTGGTCAGCTCGCATTTTTAGACAGTAACTGCACTTTGTATGTGTTCTATGAAGAAGCTAGTCTTCTCTAGGCAGGTAAAGGTAGCAATGCCATATGTCACACCCTACTCAGTTGTGGCAGTGGTGGTGGTAGTTTAGAGGAAAATGCTACCTGAGAATTGGCAAGTCTCTGGAGATAATTTACTAAACTTTAAAAAAAAATAATCTATTACATGATGGTTTGAGTGAAAAATAAAATGTATTTTTCACTCTTATTTTGTACCCTAAAAAATTAAGTAAAAGAAAACTAAGCAAGAAATGTGACATTTAGGCCAGGCATAGTGGCATCAGCACCCTGTAATCCCAGCCCTCTGGGAGGTTGAGGCAGGAATATCACAAATTCAAGCCCAGCTTTGGTAACTTAGCAACTTAGTGAGACCTCGTCTCCAAATAAAAAGGGGTTGGGCATGTAGCTCCATGCAAAGGCCCTAGACTCAACCCCTAGTGTCAAAGGAGAAGAGAAGAGAAGAGGAGAGGAGAGGAGAGGAGAGGAGAGGAGAGGAGAGGAGAGGAGGGGAGGGGAGGGGAGGGGAGGGGAGGGGAGGGGAGGGGAGGGGGGAGGGGAGGGGAGGGAGGAAAATATATTTTATCAGATGTTTGAAGACAAAATTGATTCAATTTTCAAGAACTTTCTTTTAGAGAAAAGGAATTATGTGAGCAAGAAAAACAATTCTTGCCTTTCCTCTAGCCCCAAACAAACAGGTGGTTCTGGATTTTTAGTCAGAAGAAAGTCTACAGATGGTGATATTGCATTTCCCCTGCCTTGAAGCTGATAACATATATCAGAGAGAACATTTTCATCCCCAGTTATCCTTACATGAATTTGTATTGCACATTTTCCTGCAGATATCTTTGGTTGGGGAGAAACTGTGGTCTATAAACTAAGGATCCAGGTACAGCCAATTTCATTTGAATGAAAATCCTTCATCTTAAAACACCCTATCTGGTCTTTTGCTGAGCCCTACCTGGAGGTCTGTGTTAAATCTGTTGTTCTTACCAAAATTCTACTATTAGCCAAGCCTTAGCCCTCAACAACCTCTCAGTGAGTCCCGCCACCTTCACTTTCAGTTCTGCTGTGAGGGAACTCATGTGTATACCAAATATGCTCATCCTCCTCATGTGCTGTGTACCTAGGAAGCCAGGATTTTCTTGCATTTCCCCTGTCAAGACAACTAAAAAATTTAAAAAGTCCAGAAGACATAAGTGTCACGTTAATTTTCCCCTTCTCCCACTTCTTCCTCCATGAACTCTCTACAGTGTGGTTAGTTAATTACCCAATATCTCATTCCAGGACAAGTTTGGCCCTGAGTTTGTAGTTATCCTTCGTTATGAAAACAGTTGTTGAGAGCCACGGTAATTTGAAACAAGCTACGGAGGGAAACTTTTCCCTGAAATGCTCCTCTCTATGTGCATGGGTGGTCAGGGTATTATTTCAACGTCCTCTGTATTAGCCACACAGGTCAGATGTTTCAATCTCCAATTAATTAGGTTCTCCAGTAGCCTGTGTGGAATAAATGAGTGATCTGCATCCGGCCCACTTAGATAATAGCCATCGCAACACTTGGCACATTCTTGGCATTTGTTAGCAAAGTGAGGGAAAAATAAATGACCCATGGGGACGTAATGGGCATCTGATGAGGGCCACTGTACAGAAAATGTAAAATGTCCTCCATCTATCCTAGAACCAAGTGCCTGGGTGCCTGCCAGCATGATTCATAAGAGAAAGCAAACTTAGGATGGACACAAAGCTCATCAACTATGCTATGAATCTAACTGTTCACAGCGTTCAAAGTCTAAAGGCCAGTTTACCATGGAATATTGCTAATACTATTGTTAGTGGAATTATTAACATCTAGAAATTTTCAACGAAGAAGTATCTCTAGGAAACAAAGTAATTCTGTTCTAATTTACTTTACACTACAAGAATATATGCAAGTACTCTGCATTAAGGTTATGTTAGGCTACTTTTCCATTATCTAAAGTTACATTTCAATTTTTCTCACAAAACATCCCCAAAGCCACCAAATACAATCTTTAAAAAATGGTAGGGTTCATTATTCAAATCATAAATTTTCAAGCAAATGTATGTGTATATAACAGATATTCACATAAAAATCAAGGTCATATTAAATTGTTCAAATGTGTTTTTTTATGTGTGGACTAACTGTAAAACACATTAGATGGGGGAACTCCAGCCACCTGGGATGCAGCAAAACATAAATCCATGAGAATTTCTAAGTAAAATGATATTTTTGCCAATTTTTTGTTACAGTCTTCGTCAAACAGATATGGATTAAGTCAAGCAAATGACTACTATTATTTCCTTTGAAGGAATTCTAGGGCTTTAGGCTGCAAAAAAAAAGTTTCTGATAAATTTCATTTTACTTTTGGAGTACACTTTCTGTCTACTTCTAAACTGGGTGAATCAATAGAGTGCCTGTTAATACCAATTATCAATTTGACTGGATTATAAGATTTCTGGAAAAGTGATTGGACTGTGAGGGCATTAATCTCATCAACAGGGTAAGAAGTTTGTAGCTGAATGGGCAATTAGGAGGTGGGCCTAGTAAGAGGACGTAGGTCACGGGGACATGAGCTTGGGGACTATATCTAGTCCCTGGGTCCTTCCTCTTGGTGCTCTTCCCTTGTTCTCTGCTCTCTGGGCACCATGAAGTAAGCAGCTGTACCTTATTCCACACTTCTGCTAAGAGCCTCACTGCAGATGCTCAGTAATGGGGTCAGCTGGCCCTAGACCTCTAAAACTACGAGCCAAATAAACCTTCTCCTTTAAGTTGATTTGTCAGGCATTTTGTTCTAGCAACAGAAAAGCTGACCAGTAGAAATAGGATTCAAAATTTTCAAAGATCAACAAATGAGTCTGATTCTATTTCAGATATGAATACATAAGAAATAATTCTGCATAGTATATAATATAGCATGAATAGTAAGTTTCTAAGATTCCTTCCAATTCTAAACACAGATTATTACTCTTATCTACTCTTTCCCCAATACATATCTTGCAACTCTCTGAGAGATTTTCTTCCTTCTTTTAATTTTGCATATGATTTAAACACATTTATTTTAAACCCATTCATACAGCTTAATTGTCAAGTCACTGACTATGACTTATAACCTCAATTTTTTTTTTTTTCTTTACCTCCCCTCATGTATTAGAACTAGCTCATTGAGCGGCTTTCACATCTTTCAGGATGGTGTGCCCTGGCCTGTGGGGTTGCCTCTGTTGGGTGGGTGCTTTCACAGCTCCCTCGTCCATACTATGTGATTCAATGTTTCTGACCAGCTTTTATGTTAAGTTTCCAGGCTCTGCATATTGCCCTATTAGGAATATTTTTTCCTTATCTCAAATCTACCACGTGAATTTTATCTGCATTACAGAGACCTGCCCTCATCCAAATAAACAGTCTCTTAACAATATTAACAAAGTGTTCCCTCTTGGGAAGGACCAAGATGTAGAACCAAGTGTTTGGGAAGCAAAAAAAAAAAAAAAATTATAAAAGATACAAAATAATACATCACTCAATGCAGAAAAAAGTGGAATAGAAGACAAATATTGCTAAACCACATATGTTCATCAGTAAACTGCAATCCCATCTTTCCAATTCCTTTCATCTTTAAATCCATTCTCCTAAATTCTAGAATTAAGTAAAAACAAAGGTCAACACAAAACAAACACAAATGAAAGAGAAAGAAAGAGATAGTTATAGAATTGTTAGGTGTGGAAATGTCAACTGCTAGGTGTCTAATCAGGCAGTGTTCTTAACTCTATGCAAAAGACTTAGTTAAGAGACACACAGCAGAGGACTAACCCTGACCATCCTTTATTCTCTAGCACTGTCATGGTAAAGGAAGTCTAAAAATTGATCACACTGCAAATCATCTGAGGCTTTGGTCAAATTGTAAAAGCAACACAGAGACACGAAACCAAGTGCTATTGATTCAAGATAGATTAAAGACTAAAATGAAAAGATTATTTTTGACATAAAAAGATGTCTTTCTTATTCTTGGTTTTGACCAACTGCTTGCTTAAGAGGATTATGTCTTTCAATTGAGATTGTTCCTTTAATTTTGAAACATCAATGTTAGCTTCAGAAGTTTATAAAATCCAGCTGTCTAAACAAAGTATGGGGGGAAAACCCAAAGTAATGCTAACAAACAAAAGAATAGCATGAAGCCTTTCTAGATGCTCTAGCCAAAATCAAAATGACATATGGCATTTGAAACCAACACTTCCTTTCATTTTCCTTTCTCTTCCTGATTAGTGATTATAAAAAGCCTGTAACAAGAAAAGGCATGCATTGTCTAATTAAAATTTGACCCTTATAAACATTTTACTTAATGCCATTTTCTATTTAAGTATCATAGCAATGCTAGTCCTTTTAATGATCCTGCAAAAGAACACCTGCAATGCAAAACTGCAACAATGACACAATCAACAACCTTGTACTTGAGAACTTACCACGTAAAACTGTGAGTCTGGTGGATACGCTGATTTCTCCTACGTTGTTGGAAGCCACACACTCATAAATGGCTTCATCCCGTGGAGTCCGCAAGGGTTGTATTCTGAGAACTGATCCAGATCCATCATCAAACTCTATCACCTATTAGAGGAAGTGACAGCTGTCACAGGTGTTGTTACAATTGTCTACCTCTCAGCTAAACCTCTCAGCGCAGTGGTCAACCAGCCATTAGGCTCAGAATGACTCAACATCATTCCAAGACTAAATTTTGATATAGTGGCAAAGCATAATATCTGGTCTAATTTAATGAAATCTAAACAAAGAGCAAGACATAAAACTACATATGCAAAAATGTAGATTTCTAATCTCCTCTAAAGACTACTCAGGATTTACTCATGAAAACATTCCAGTTAGTGTTTCTAGGGCAATTTAAGCCTATTAATTTTGCAAAAGACTTGAAGTTATAATGGAGAAACTTCTCAAATTATTCTGTCTTTGACAGCACATATACACATGTGGATCCATTTACTAACTGGACTGTAAGGTGAAGAATTAATGCATGTCACCACAAATACTACTGCTCTTTAAAGTGTCTCATCCTGAGCAGTATAGATGAGTGAACCATGAAGAGAAAACTGCATAAATCTAGTACTTAGCCAATGAGACGGCTTTCACAACCCGAAAGCCTGATGGCATGCATCAATTTTGCCATAAATCATTGCAGTATTTGTTCTAGTTTGGCATTTTCTGCATTTTTAAGGCATTCTTGCTATAAAATGGAGGCTTGCTTCACCAGGCAGAAAATTAATGTCCTAAACACCAAGCCTGAATTCACTATCATTATGAACTCTACTGTGAAACAATTTAGTAACACCAGTAATTCCAAGCACAAGCAGCTAATTCAAGTATTATCTTTTTTAATCCAAAAAGATGATGATGGTGGTAAATAGATATATACAACTATAGAGTCCTTTACCTGTCGTTATATAACTGTGCTGTGTTCTACCAGCTGCTCACTGAAATGCTGTGCTTTATTTTTCACATTCCCTATGAATAATATTTCCATGTGCCTAAGTATGAATAAATTGAGAATGTCTTATAAATACAGTTATGGGGTGCTTATTCCCAGATTTTGTATGTGTTGATGTTCACCCCAAGAGGAAGGACAATATTTTAAAAATATGTCTGCTTTAAATCCTTCCTGCACTCCATTTTCATTCACAAAGATATCCAAAATGTTCCATTTCTCAATGTGCCACAATTTATCTTCAACTCTATTAAGCAAGTGTTTTTAAATGAACCTACTATGCATCTTAGAAGATAAAACCTTCATAGTTATTAGTTTTTGTTAAACATTCCATGTCTTCAAAAAAATTATAAATACCCTGTGGTTCAAAGTAGAAAAAGGATCAATAACCTCTAATATCAATTTAAACTTAAATAACTTTTCTATTATTATAGTTGTTTTGTTTTTCTCAGACAATGTTGGGCTATGTAGCCCAAGATAGCCTCAAATTAGAGATCCACCTGCCTCAGCCTTCCAGTTCCTGTAATTAAAGGCATATGCCATCATAATGGGCAACTAAAATTTGATTAATTTAAAGCTGAATGTCATTATATGCTTACATTACTGAACTATTCCCTACATTGAGACCAGACTTACAAGAAACAAATATACCACACATTACGAGCTGGAGCTGCAACTTCCAATTTGAAAATATTACCCAACATCCAGTATTGACTGCATGCATACCATGGTCAGAGACAGTATTTGACACTGATAGAAGGAATATTAAAATCGGTCTCATATATAGCTATTATAGGCTTTACAGACAGATATTAAGGACTTTCAAGACTTGATACTGGGGCCGGTGAGATGGCTCAGCAGCATAAGCACCTGCCTGGCAAGCGTGAGGTCCTGAGTTTGACTCCCGGTACCCACATTAAAAAAAAAAAAAAAAAAAAAAAAGACTTGATACTGTTTCACTTAGGTGCACTGTGTAAAAGCAATTTTCCCTGGATGTGTCTATATGACTCACACTAGCATTAGCAGAACTCATGTTTTGAATGTTTAATGTTGTAACTTAATCTTATTTATAAGACTTTGTCACTAGCAAGCATTTAAAGAAGTATTTGTCACTGACAAAAGAAATAATTTAATCTAAACTAAAAAAAGAAAAGAGTATACCAAAGATATATACACACATATGGTGTAGGAAATATTTCCTAAAGATTTAAGGTTTTCTTTTCATGTTTAACTAAAGTAACTGATTTTCAAATAAATAGAATTTATAATTTATTATCTATAAACCACAGTCCATATTTCATATTTTGCCATTGTAATTAATGAAGTTCTTTTACACATTTAAACCATATATCACTCTAGGATAGTCTGTGAAAGATGAGTACAAACAAACAGCTCTTGATTTTGTAGTTGCTATTTTTTTTAACTAGACATTGCCTTTAATCTGCCAAACTGTGAATGAGGCCATGAAGCTGATGAGAAACTCAGGCAAAAATAAAGTGAGCTTCAACTGGGAGCATGCTAGTGTTTGGGGTATCCTGCAAAATCAAACTATCCTCCTCATGTCTTAAACTATAGGTGAGATACTGTGCTTCTTCCATGCCTTCTCTGTGTAAATTACTGCCCATTTTTTCTCTTCTAGAATGAGCAAACCTCTAATTCATAAGGCTCCTCACAAGGCTCAAAGAATATTTGAAGTATGTTCATTCTTCAATGCACTGAGCTTTCCCAAATAAAGAAAGGTAATTCCTTCAATAAGTTTACCTGCAGTGTCAACCTGTTTGGGTGTGGGTCCTTCAGAGTAGTATTTTACCCTAAGACACTGGAGCAAACTTTTCTTCCTACTTCACGGGCTTTTAAACACAGGTGTGAAGTGTAGTGGACACTTGCTGATAGCACTCATTCCTCTTGTAGCACGCATTCTGCTCGCTTTTTTTTTTTTTTTTTAATGTGGGTACTGGGAGTCGAACTCAGGACTTTGCGCTTGCCAGGCAGGCGCTTATGCCGCTGAGCTATCTCACCGGCCCTCCGATTGCTTCTTGTCAGAAGCTTGAAATCCCTTCTGAGAAAACACCACTCCCCCTTTCAAACCATGGGATTGAAGGGAATTGACCCCATTCCAGGCAACAGAGGCATATTCTGATTGGTTTGAATTAATTAGCCTAAACTATCCACCTGTCCACATACCTCGGTTCAGGGCTGAATATGTAACCCCATGGGAGACAGTGGCATTGGAAGCCTTAGGAAGAGACAAGTTTTCCTGCATCCTCTGGACTTGGTAACAGCCTGAGGATGACACTGACAGATGGGTCCTGGGAACACTGAGCCCCAGCACAAGCGGAGACACTTCAATCCCTAAATTCTCCTTTCTAAAAAGTCATTTAAAGTTACATTTTCCATCACATGCAACATAAAGAATGTCATATCTCAGAGATTTGGACATCTTTTATCAGAGTGAAGCAAATAAGTAATATACCAACCAAAGATAGAAAAGACACATTCTTCCCCCAGAGAAACAGAACAATGGACCTAATACCTCAAATCTCTGATTGCTGACTTTCTTTCCTTTTTTGTTCCAGACAATTTTAGGTCTTGGGTCTCCTGTAGCTTGACAAATGAAAGACGCAACTCCACCAGAGACCCCTGTCTGGTCAACGGGAGTTCTTGTAAATCTTGGAGGTGCTGAAATAAGAAGAAAAAAATACCACAATTAAATGAAAAATTGAAATACAGACTATTGCCCTACTGTCCCTGCTCTCCCTACAGCCCACATCTCACACACACATACATGAATGTACTAGGGTTACAAAATTAGAAAAGCACCTTTTACTTTACATGGGAAGGAGGTAGCTTTCTGGTCAAGTCATTTGTTAGTGCTTTCATTGCTGAATTCTGTATTAAGGTAGAGATCCAATAACATCCGAAAAGCAACATCACACATTAATTTTTATTACCAGTATTTAAAAAAATCCAATTTGTCTTCTGTAACAAAATGAGCTCATCAATCAAAGTGAGTAAAATTTTAGTTCTGTGTTTTGATGTCACTATCAGGACCCTGCCAGAAAGCAGCATTGCCACTGCTGAGCTATTAAAATTAGTGACATTTAAGAGAAATTCCAGGAAATTTTAATGAGACAAGAATTATGCCCCTGAATTAGAAGTTTGGCAAGAAATAGAAATAGGGAAAAACGGTGAAGTGACTTTCTAACCCAGATACTGCGGACTGCCTTACTTGAAACTTAAGTCCACAATTTGTAAAAATAAAGATGAATCAAGAAGATCACAAAGTCATGGCAAAGAAGGATTTATTTAAATAAAGGTGAAGACTTAAAGATTACTAAGTCAGAAACACTAGAAGCCGGAACCTGCGCACCTTTGGAAAGCTCAGCTGGGCAAGCGGAGGACTACAGAAGTTGGAAACTTTTTAAAAGCTGTACATCTTTTTCAATATTTCTAATATTCACTTTCTGTCCCTTAAAAATTTATTTTCCAACTCATATTTCAAAATCTTTAGAAATCTATCATACAACAATGACGTAAATGTAGATAACTATTTATGCACAAAGATATTCATCATATCATTAAGCAAAAGATTATAAGTGGCCTACATATTAAATACTATAGAAAATGAATGTTTAAATAAACTTTGTCATAACGATGGAACACTATACAGGTGGCAAATGTTATATTTATAAAGATCTTATCAGGTGTGAGAAATATGTATGATTCACTGATAAGCCACAAAAACATAAAGCAAAATTACATCTAAGATATATCTGAAAATGAAGAAAAATACACACACACACACAAAGTGGACAAACCATACTAAAACAATGATGTTGCACAATATGTTATTTTAATTACTTTTCCTATTCCTTTACATCTTTCTTAGATCCTTGACTTTTTATATTTATCTTATATTAGAGACTTTTAACTCAGGAACATTTTATTTCCTTTTTTTTTTTTTTGTTCCTTTCAGAGATTTTCTTTTCTCTCCTCCTGTGTTTTAGGTATATCTCACTGGAAAATGGTTTTGAGTAACTACAGCTAATATTATTATGAAAGTAATCCTTAGATTCTCAGAAAGGAGAAAATAATAATGTTCATGTTACCATTTTCCCTGCATTCCTTCATGCTTCCCACATGATGCCCACTGTCCTGCACTCAGGGAAAACAATCAGCTCTACTATCTATTATCTTACGTTTTTGGATATATAGATTTGGATAGTTTTGAAAGAAAATAAAATTATCTAACTTCACTCTTTCTTAACTGTAAAAATGAAATATGAAATAAACTACTTTGCAGAAATCCCTTACAGTTAGAAAGTTTCTGTGCATGAACAGTGAAGGGTAGAAGAGAGGAGAGAGGAATCTCTACAACAAGGGTCCTAGGAAAGATGTCTGTACTCCATCAGCAAATTCAAATTCTTGGTAGAAAAGGGGGTCTGAGGCTGTTTACATTGAGACAGATGAGGAAGGAAAACACTCTATCGGCCCTGCTAGATATCACATCCTACACCAGATCTGGTTAGCAGTGCAAACTAGACCATCACCAGAAGCTGCAGAGAGTACATAAAACGATTTGAAACTGATTAACAACAATTAAATAAAACATATTATATTGATGTCACTTTTCTGGAAACAAAAGAGATAACACTAGTTTTAATGCTCCTCTTCCTGCTATTGCAAACAATGCAAATTGATAATAACCACCCACTTGTCAGTGTCTAATATTGAAATTATAATTACAAAATTTAAATTCTTAGGAGATTTCCATGAGAAAACAAAGCACATTTCATTGCTGTATTAAGTATTATGATATTGTCAATATTAGTAACTGTCTTCTCTTGTCCATATTCTAAAAACAGTCAACCCTGAAGAAAAAATTTATTTTCACAACCTAGGTTCCCATTTAAGTACTGTTTTGAAATTTCCTGCAAGAGCCCATGGAAGGAGCGAAGAGCTGTTTCATGGAATGATTGTGTTCTGGTAGAAGTTAAATAAACTTAAAGGAAGGATGTCAATTGCTGTGAACTGGCATTTTACTTTAAAGGATGGTATTCTATTTCTCATCCCAAAGAATAAAGGAAATTTGGAGATTTGTTCTATTCACAAAAAGGAATAGCTACTTGGGCAAGTGTTTCCTCTGTCCTGCTGGAATATACCAAATAAGTCAAACTAGTATTCAATACTGAAATCTTCTTTCTAACTGGAAAGCAAAGGAGACAGGCTCACACATATACAGGGAAAGGTTGTAATGATCCAATGTTGTCTGGCATGTTTTTCAATTAGCTTCATTTTCGGGATACTTGGAAGTTTTGATGCTAATTTTGCTAAGTATGGGAAGCCACATACAAGACCACTGGAAGCTACTATAAAGGTTTTATTTCTGAAAACCCGAGTCAGACAATGGAATTAACTTACTGAAGTATGGAAAATTTATTAAAATAACCAGTTAGAATCTGTTTCAAGATCTGAGACTTTTTTTTTTAATAAACCCTTATAACTACACTGTAGTTATTGTACTGACTTGGTATTCCAAAAAACAATCTTGAAAAGGGTCCTTGGGAGGGGGTGAGGGGACTTCAGGTGCTTGTTCACAGAGCTCCCTACCTGGTTTTGTTTTTTATCAAAATTTTTAATGAAAGACATTATCCTTCATAGACAAGTAAATGATTTTCTTATGGGATCTGATGCCCATTTTTCTACATTTGCCTACAAAATCCAAACCAGAGAAATGATAAATGTCATCATTCTATGATACAAAGTAAAAGTCTAGATAATACAGTAGAATCCTTTTGGTAAGCTTGTGTGTTGCATAAATAATCATTTTGGCTGGTCAAATTTTCAGACTGATACTGTCGATGCTAGGCAGCCAGCCAAAGAAAAGATCTGAGACAGAGAGAGAACTAAAGTTAATAACTCCAACAAATGCTCCAGGCAAGTAAAAGTCGTTATTCTCAGAGGGGTGTAAGAATACACAGCACCCACTTCTCCTCCTGTATCTCAGCTTAATAAAAGGAACTAGAGGAAACCTCTGCCTTCTTTTGTCAAGGTTAATGCCCACATTTAAGTCATGTTTAGAAGAAGGGAAGAAAAAGAAACCAAGCAAAGCATAAAACAAGTATGTCTACTAAAAAGTCACAAAACAGGCGAGCTTCAAATCTGAATAATGAAAACCTCTAATTTTATTCCATGAGATACAATCATAAATGTTACATTTGATCTAAGAAAAAAAAATACCAAGAATATAAAGATGAGGAGAAAGGCATTACAAGTTTCAAGTCATGACTATTATTACTCTACTATTGTCTTAGCTAAGTGCCACCCCCCTCCCCATGACTGTGTTTGCTAACTGCCACTGCTACCCACCTGAAACCAGCAACACTGTGCTTTGCAAAGTACATTTCTGCTCAAGCTGATTTTGACAAGTGTGAAGTATGATCTTTTATTAAACTAATGCCAGGCACTATAGAGGTCAAATTACTATTCAAGCCAGAAAGTCTATTTTCTAAATGGAAAGCAGAGAAGCTAAACATGCATATGAGTCAGAACACAGGCATGGCTGACATTCTAGAATGCATCTGCCATGGTCGCTGGCTGTTTTCAAAGACCATACATTCTCTGGATGCAATCACAGCATAAATGGTAGCTCCAGGAATATAGCAAAATTATTTTCTAAATAGATAAAGAGGAGCCACTGGCTGCCAAATGAGTTTTCCTTTTAAGAAGGTGGATCGTTTCATAAAGCATAAACATTGCACATTACTTTTGCATGTAATGGTGGAAACATTTTGATGCCATACGATGTTTCAAGTTGCTAGGCTTTCTGAAGGCAAGATGCTTTCTGGCACCTCAGGGTGCACTTATGGCAATTAAATTTAGGGGAGAGAACCAACCATGAGCACCAAACTGTTTTTGACCATCCTTACAGAATGTCTACTGGGGACAATATCATCTCTCTTGTATAACACATTAAGTACAGCTAGATATTAATGAGAAAGAATCATTGATAAATATTAGCAACATTCATGGAAGAGTGGAATTTTTGAGAAATTCTTAAAGGTTAAGAAGACAACTCAGGCTTGAAGTAACTTCATTGGCCAACTGAGAATCACTTAAAATAGATTCATAAAAAGGATCACATGTTACAAAGTGAAGGGAAGAAATGAGGGTGCCATTTGCCTAATTATATTTTTAATAAATAAGCTGCTTCTGTGGACATCAAGCAAATATGTCACATAGGGAACAAATCTAACAGCATGCAACTAATTGGCTGTTTCTTTTAGCTGATTAACATTTCCTTAAATAGAGAGCTTTGTTTTAAAGGGGTACTTGTCATAATGTACTTAAAATCTGGAAAGGGGAAGGTTAATCATGTTATTAAATGATACTGAAGGAGAGGCGGAAGGAATGTTCAGTAAAAATATGCAGGCAATCCTGTCTTTAGGAATCTGCTTCCTCCCTAAAAGGTTCCTCCAGAATTTATAAGACAGTCAACTGAAACCATCTGGGATCTTTCTTTTTCTGTGTATGTCATGGTGAGGGCTCCAAAGGAAAGCTCAGGAACTGGGCCCTGCGGTGATCAGGTGGGAAACACAACAGGAGGCAAGCTAGGAGCAGTTCAAAGGGTTTTAAGGCTGTCTGAAGGTTAGGAAGGAAGAGCTGTCAGAGAGCTGACACCACCCACTCCCCGACCCCCATCTGAGCACATCCTATTGCTGCTGACCCACACATGGTGAGTGGCCAGGGGTTGTGTGAATACTGGGTATTTTGCTATTATTAGCTTGATTTTCACTAGGTAAGTTTGTCAGGGGATGACGGCCTGAAAAACAACACCACTACCAGAATTCTTGGTGGAAGAGAGAGCCCCCCGCCAAGTGGGTGTGTAATTGTTATGGAGGATCAACATCATGGCACAGATAATCTGAGGTGATCATCGTAGTAGATATTCTATATATTCTACGGCAACCATAGCCATGTGGGGGCACATAATCTATCATATGGGATCTATACATGGTAACCTCTTGATACTCATGACCAGGATAGATTGTCAAAGTCAAACGACTGTTTCTGAATTATTTATAGTATTTTCTTTTCAGTACAACTTTCCAAACAGCTTTTTAGCTTTAAAATTTGGTTTAAGTGGCAACATACTTCAGGATGAAGTAAAGAAACAACTACACTTTCCTGAGTTCCATGCACTACACTAAACGCTTTCTAAAGTTTATACACATGTTTTCCAAGAGTCCTTCAGGGTGTAATCCTTCACCTTTTCTTTTTTTTTTTTTTTTTTTTTTTTTTTAGATTTACAGAAAAATGTAATGGATGGAAGAAAAAAACAAAAGAAGGAAAAGAGGGAGAAAGGGGAAAGGGAGGGAAGAAATGTGTAAAGAAAGCAAGTAAAGAAAGCTCACTGAGTTGAACAGTAAGTCACAGACTTTTGATCTAATTGCGAAATCCTGATATTTTCACTGTGTCAAATTAGAAGATGGAAATTTACAAAGACGATACAGAGGAAACATGGCATATCTCCATTTATTGTGTTTTTTGAAGTTTATTTTATTTAACTGAAAAATGTGTACTAATTGTTTTCTAAAGGCTTTGGTGAGGACTCTGCTGTATTACAGCTATCACTTTTCACTAGTGAGGAAGTTCACCTGGAAAGGGCAGCCTAGAAAAGTTCTCCTAATCCAGGAGCCAACAACAATCAGGGGTAACAGCAGATTTTCACACCTGCCAAACAGAAAAACTAATGCCACGAAATTCATACACAGAACGTCTATTTTCCAAGTTTAGTGTGGGAGACTACTGTAGCATTATTCTACATACACATTCAATTTGCTCAAGAAGGAAAACACATATACCCACTTAAAGGTCTGGAGTGTGATTTACCTTCTTTTTCAAGATGCCTCAGTGACATTTCTACACATGTATCCACCACTGACTTTGTTTAGGTCTGCACTTTCAACTCTCAAGAACACTAAGTATGCTCCCATTGGAGAGACAGAACTGTCTGCCTTTGTGTCCCTATTGCTACTTACATTGACATGTACATCGAAAGACAGGAAGAACAAAAAGGAGAAAAGGGGAATGGAAAGAAAGGAAGACAAAACAGAGAGTTGACTTAATTAAATATAGCTCCTACCTTTTTTCTTAATGTTCAGTCCTCAGTTCTGATTGAAAAAAATATCGTCTAGTCTGTCAAAATTGTTACACTGAAAATAGATCATCTCATCTGCTTCCCAGCCTTCTCTTCTCACTGTCTGTTCTTCTTGTGGAACTCTTACTTGCCCAAACACCCAGCCTTGCAGACTCAACCCATCTTCTCACTTCTTTGCCCCGTGACCGATCAATTCTTGATGGAAGACCCTCTTGATCTAGCTCTAATAGTGCCCAGCCCTCTATTTTCATAGCCAATAACAATGATTGTTTGTATTTGGACCCCAGGCAGGCCAATGGAAATAGAAAATCCTAGATGAAGCTGGGTAAATAACTTCTGGATGGTTTCAATGTTCACATAGGATGAAGAATCACTGAATGATGTCATGGTATCTGGATTCTCCTATCCAGTCTCCCTCACCTCAGGTTTTTATCCCTACAGTCAATACTACACTTCTTTTCTTCTCCCTTTCACACTTTCAGATATTTTTAATGCACCTATGACTATAGATCTCTTTCACTCAAAAAATTAACCAATCTTTAACGTTTAAAGCTGCATAATAAACCCCAAAATTCTGTTTGCTTTTTAAGATCTTTCTGAGCTGCTTCCAATCTATTTTCCCAAATAGGTTTCCACTGTTACCCACTGAGGACGTAGATTATCTATCTCTATGCCTTGTTGCACACTGTTCCCCTACATAAATGCCTTCTCCTCCACTTCTGAATTTATGGAATTCACTCATTTTTTCAATCCAAAGTTAAATCCCTTGAAGCCTTCTTTGATCCTCCATCTGGATGAAATCTACCATTCTCATAAATCCCTTATCACACTGTAACTCTTACGAGTCACAAGTCTATACTTCACCATAGTTATTTTATGCACATGTGTTTTCTCCTGTCCCACATTAACAAAACCTTGAGAACACATGGAAAACCCAGTCATCTCAAAGTCCTGTAACTCTTACTCAAACCTTAGCACCCAAGCTTGATAAAGGCTCTCCAAAGGGCTATCCTCTAATCTTCAGCTGTACATTTTTGAGTATTCAGGATGAATAATAATATTGTAAACATGACTATTGTGCCTCTATTTAAATTACATTTGCTTATAGCTTAATAACCACAGAATACAAATTCTATGTAACACTTGCTGACATTACAAAACACTAGTATGACAAAATGGGAGACCCGTGAATGCATACCAGATTGAATTGAACAACTGCAGGAACTCGTCAAAGCACGTGCGTTCAGATAGAGTATTATATAATGCAATGAATTTCATGTCTTTTTCTTTTAGTGTTTTATTCACTCCCTCAACAAACTATTAAATCATTTATATTTGCACATAAATTTTCTTATGTAATTAATTTGCATAAATGCATTATATAAATATAAAAATACTAATAATCTGTAAATATTAATAATTAAAAATAGTTTTTAAGTGTAACTGAACTTCTTTTTCTATTTTAATTGAATGGTGTTCAGCGACTATCCATTAGAAATTTAGTTCAGTTCTGTTAACATTTACTGGGAGGTCTGATGGGCCTCATATACAGTGGATTTATGAGGTGTGATCAAAAACTATGGTGAATGCTGCCATCCAATGGAAAGGCAGGGATCTTCAATACAAGAAATGTCACAAAAGACCTTAGTAACAGTGTGTGAGAACTTTCAGCTATTATTCCATTCAAAGTATTTTAATAACAGATTTGAACATGAGGCAAGTGAGCACAAAATTCGTTCTATGCATTTTGATTGTTGAAAAAAAGCAATAGTGTTTGTCAGTTTTACTGCCGTTGTGTAATCACCTGCTACTTCGTATTCCAGCTTTTTAAGAAATGTCACTGCAGGAGATGAAACTTGGGTCTGTGGTTAATATCCTCAGACCAAGGGTCAAAGTTCTCAATGGAAATTACCTAGTTCTTGTGCAGAAAAAGCCTGTCCATCAAGATCCAATATCAAGGTGATGTTAATTGTGTTTTTTGACCTTGATAAAATTGTGTAAGATGAGTTTGTACCCAGAAACAGTACAGTGAAATCTGAATGTTATAAGAGTTCAGGAGAGTTTTTAAGAATACATAGAAAACAGCTTGAGCAACTGACAAACAGTTCCATCCTTCATCATGGTAACGCTCCTTGTTGTATGTCACACATCAGTGGTATTAATGGTATGGCAACTGCTGTCAAATAAAACACTATGGTGTATCTTCATTTGCCTTATTCATCAGATCTGGTGCTATGCATTTTCTGACTCTCCCCCAAAGTCAAAAGGACCATGGAAGATAAACATTTTGAATTTATTTAGGACATCGAGACAGCCACAACACGGCACAAAAAAGGACTTCCAGAATTGCTTCAGAAAGTGAAAAAATGGGGATGTTAATATATCTATATGCTTGAAATGAGAAGTATTTGGAGGGCTATTAATGACAGTAAATTTTTCTTTTATTTAATCATTCGCAATATATATATATATTTTTTTTTGCCACGTCTTGTATATATAGGTCTGTCCCTCTTTAAAAGATCTAACTTTATAAAATGGTGGACAAAAAACTTAAGATTAGGTCATTTTTCTTAGTATATTTAGAAATAGGAATAGTTTAGAATAGCATATATAAATATGTTGAGAAATAAAATATACAATGATCTAGAATGAGTTAAGTATATTGGAGTCCTTATCGGTTATCTGCTATTTATTTTGTCTATAAGAGTGAACAGAATATAGTTGCCCATTTATAATTTCAAGCTAATAACAACATCTGTCTTATAGTCTTATTATTAAACGACATAATGAATCCAAAACAATATTAGCAAAATTTCTAGCATATACCATGCAAGCAGTAAAAGTTGCTGTATCACCATAGCTGAGCAACCTCTCAACTCCAGCGTCAACCTCATGCCTCCATCCCAACTGCTAGCATGGGAATTCCCTGCCAGTTGCCTTCAATACTTCTGAGCTCATCTGGGTGGACTTCACATTCCAGAACACCACACAATGCTAGATTCTGCTATGCAAAACACGCCAGCACATTATGATCGGGCCATTCACATGCACACACACAGTGGTGCAGAGCAGCACAGGAAAGATGGTACACTCCATATTTTCTGGCAATTTGTCTTACTTCCAGATATATTAAAACCTGGGACATAAGCACTTGTCTTACATCAGCAAATACTGTATGGTCTCAACACTATAACTTTTCATTTAACAAACCCATGAGATATTATGATCAAAACAAACCAACCCCTACATTCGATGTGCTTGGCCAATAAAACTTCTCTGAACCACTGGCATGCTTAGTAAGACTGACCATCTGTTTTGGGGTAAGAGACTCACAGAAACCACTGGTTTGGTGACATAAATTTCAGGAAGGCATGAAAGTAGTCTTAAATCACTCAGACACAATCCATGAAGCCATTCTTACCACGCCTTATGCCAGAGTCATACATTCTGAATGAAAACGTAGCATTGGCAGCACCATTTAGACATTCACTCAACATTTTCTACTTTAAGCCTTCCGGTTTGCTTACCACCTATCTGTACATTCAACCTACACTGACTTTGCATCATTTCCATTTAATAGAGTGATAACAGCTTTTATACTGAAACAGATGAAAGCCATGCATTGTATGCAATCTCCCAGGCTCATTCAGTAGACATGTAGGCAAATCACACAGTATTTATTGAGCTTTTTTTCATATTTCCTCTAAATGGCAATATACTCACAAGGCTATTTAACACACACACTGCGTTTGACAAAAATGAAGCTCTATGGACCCTTTAGTGTCTTTTTGGTAGAATTAGTTTACAAAGCAGATTTGTTTATATCATTCACTGCTAATTTACTCATTAATCATAATTTATCACATCAGATGTGCAGATCATCATTAAAAGTTATCATTTATTCTTCGTGCTAACCTGCTGCTTATCATGTACCTGCGAATTGAATCACATAGGAAAGGTAATTGGCTTATATGAAAAGGAACATTACAGTAGATATAATCAAAGAGGCAAAGAAAGAAAAATAAAAAGAAATAAAAGAAAAACAATGCATCTTTCTCCAGTTTAATGTTACCAAAGTAGGCAATATCAATTCTGTTACATTTTCCTGTAAGAAACTTCCAGTGTTCTATTATTTTTAAGCTTTGCTTTATTATTTTTTAAAAAGAACTCAGGTGATGTCCAGTAGTGGATTCACTTTTTTTTTTTTTGTGGGTACCGGGGGTCGGCCTCAGGACCTCGCCTGCCAGCCGGCGCCCATGCCGCTGAGTGATATCACTGGCCCTTTTTTCGTATGTGGGTTCCAGGAGTTGAACTCGGGCCCTCGTGCCTGCCAGGTAGGCGCCTATGCCGCTGAGCCATCTCACCGGCCCTGTGGCTTCACTTTTAACATGAGCAGCAAATCAGTTCCATGAAGAAAAGATCTCCTACTGTTATTTTACGACCTGAAAGGCTGTGAGCCCAAAGTAAACTGCTGTCACTCTCTCTTTCAGCCAAACTGAGAAGTCCCCATTACTGGCAAGAGTTTGGATCATTTCCTGTAATATCCATTTCTACGAATGAAATAACCACAATTTTTAATCTATCAATTTCACACTGATTAAGCTGGCAAGGTAGTTTGGGAAATAAAAATAGCTAAAATACGCTCAAGTAGCTATAATACAAAAGAGGTGTTCTTCATTATTGTAAAACATTTCCTCGGTACTCAATGTTTTACTTTAAAGGATACAGTGTTATCAGTTATTAATATTTAAGTGGATATATATAATGAATAAATAATGGAAATAATGAAATGCAAACTAAAAAAAAATGGACTTGCTTATACACCAGTGTTGCTTTAGAATGAAATGATTATTTTAAAACTATGCTTGAAAATTTCCATATTAACCAGTACTCTACTAGGAAACATAATATTCTACATTTATAGGGTTTATATCATAGTTTTGTTCTGTGTAATACCTAGCATAATGTAGGTATTCAATACCTTTTAAAGCAAGAACAATATTTTCACCTTAGGAAATTTTAAGTGTGCATATATGTCCCTTCCAGATATTCCCCTTTCAGATATTTCCCACTAAATTTAGATGTTTTTAAAATTCATTTCTCCTAGACCCAAAGGCAAAAAGTATTCACCAATGATTTGCAGTCTTCCAAATATTCAATATTAGGTAAGCATTAGAACCAATAACAATTTGTAAAATATCAAAAATTTTTAATCTCTGGTATTCTTCCAACTGAACACATTCAGCAAGCAATCAAGTGCTATTTTACATGTTAAATCCAAGTTTTCTAAAATAAAACCCAAATTCTTTTTTAGAATCAAGAGAATATACATTCATTCATGCAAGCTGGAACTGATGAAAGTGTTTCATAGATGACTCCCTGGGGTTAATCTTGCTAACAATGATTGATCTCTGCATTCTCAAGCAGTGACCCCACCTATTTGAAAACTCTTAGTGAGCTATTTGGAGATACAAAAGATGGAAAGTATGACAACTGGTTCTATGCCCGGGCTGGGAAGTCATGTACAAGCAAGAAATGATAATAATAGATGATCACCCAGGGCCATGGACTAGCCCTGTCCACACAGAAAACTCAAATTGACAGTAATTGGTAATTAGAGCCTGGCACAGAGAGAGAGACTAGGGTACAATTCCTTGGTTTGTAGATGAAAATAAATCTTTAATAGAACTTTAGTAAAATGAACTCTGGATGGACCAAAGTATAATGCAATAATGTAACTGCTGGGCTTTTCAAAAAAAAATTATATCCAGTAAAATAACCCTATCGGCATTTCTATACCAGTATGTTAAACCTGAGGAGGAAAATGTTCTGTGCTTGCCTTCTGTGAATTGAACTCATGCACACAACAAATTTAGAAAATCTACACTAGGAGGAGGAACAGCCCTGCCCCCTTTCCCTCCCTGAAATCTGTGATGCTTTGCCCAGTCCTTTTGTTTCCATTTTACACAGGGCATCAGATTTATGCACATGAATATGCATCTCACCTCTCCTGGTAAGAGAACAAGGATAATTCCAGAACCCACAGACACAAGGTAACACTGTTCGAATATTCTGGAAGTATTTTTCAGTGGATTCATTTTTTAAAAAATATTAACTCCCTAATTTGTATCCCTGGGCAGTTCAAACCCTGGAACCAGTTCATTTTAGTGTAGATTATGCATGCTTTTCAAGAGGAACACATTATCTGAGCCCCAGGAATATGGGAGGCATTCCAAAGACGCACAGACAGTGAGGACCTTTATTCGCCAACTAAGTATTTTTCCCCTATTCTCTAGTTTATAGCTCAGGGTATTAAGTAAGAAAACAAAGGGTTTTCCCACACAGAAATAACCTTTTAGAAAAACCTGCAAACGAGGTTTTAATTACACTATTTACCAATAGGAAATGCAAACTGAAATATTTCTTGCTGTGACTTTCTTTCTTTTTTCCTAATTTAACTGTTGCAGGCAACATCATAGCAATTTAAATTGGTTTTCTGACAAATTATTAGGACACTTATTTTAGAAGGAAAATCAACCAATAATTACTGCCCTAGCACATGGCTATTGTTCACGGCGCAAACAGAAGCTGGGGCTGACAGCTGATGGGCCCAGCCCCCTGCTATCCTTAGAACACATTTGCAGGATCCCAGAGCCTCCTGCCAGCCTGAAGCATGCCGTAGCCACCCTCTCCTTCCAACAGGGCTGCACTGACCATGGTTAGGACCTCCTGCCTAGTTGGCCCTTGTTTTAGATGCTAAAAATACCGCTTTAAACATTCACAATTCCAATTGTAAAATAACACAAGCCTTTTTGTACCACTTTAAAATACGCACATGGTACTCCAAGCACTTTGAATTTTAGACACAAGAATCAAAGTGTTTTTAGCAGCCACAAATCATTAGGAAAGAAAATGTTTTCTTGTATTTGAATAATGGGAACACTTGTGACTATGCGCCAGGCCACACATGTGACACTCTGGATGAAGGTAATCTTTCAGAATTAGAAAGAAGATCTGTGGGTTACCCAGGGATAAGTGTTTGTTCATGACCATGTGAAGGATAGAGACTCCAGGATCGCAAAGGGAAAGAAGGGATATATGTGAATCCTGTCCCTGAATCTTTCTGCAAGCTAATTATATTCACTAATTTAATGCAAGAAAATACTGCTTTAAAGCTCACTTTAGAACCTTGGTCAAACTTTACTATCTAAACTTCTGGTAACCTAAACAAAGTAAAAGCTCTTTTCTTTTTTCTTTTTTTTTTTTTTAATATGCAGGTACCAGGAGTCAAACTCAGGACCTCACGCTTGCCAGGCAGGAGCTTATGCCGCTGAGCCATCTCACTGGCCCTAAAAGCTCTTTTCTGAGGTGGATCTAGGAGGAAGGAAAGGAAGAAAGGAGAAAAAAGGTGAATCATGACATATCATGTTGAGGCACAAATTCTATATGATGAATATAATCATTACAAATATCTAAAATGTACCAATAAAATTAATTAATTTTTAAAAATAAAAATGCTACAGAACTGGGTGTGGTGGCACATGCCTGCAATCCTAGCACTCTGGAGGCTGAAGCCGGAGGCTCGCCTGGCATTTGAGGCCAGCCTGAGATAGTGTAGTAAATTCAAGGCCAAGGTGAATTGCAAAGTGAGAGCCTGTCTCAGGGAAAAAAAAAAAAAAAAAGTGTAATTAAAAATGCTACAAAATATCTCTGTTCAGAGCTGTTGCTTCGAAGGGAAAAAGACAAGAGGAATCTAAAGACACAGCTGCAATTAGTAGTTAAATATCTATGTTTCTCCAATTTCCTAAATACTGTAGGTGGTCTTTGGGATTATCAGATCATAAAAGTCAAAATAATCCATAGAGAAAGAAAAACACCAGTGTTTATAATCTGAAAAGCAAAGCAGTCACAACACATATTTTAGAGAATGAACTAATTGAAAGACATTTGGGAAGACAGTCATTTGTTTGAGGGGTCAATATAAAGGTTCTACCATCCTTCACTGCACAGCCTGGGATGCTAACAGTTAAACTGCTTTCGTTACTGCCCTGAATACTTGGAGATACCAACCCTGGCCCTTGCCTCAAGGGTCTCCAATCCGTCTGTAGAATGTCCTACTCCCTTGCAATGCTGAAGGCTTGAGCCTTGCCTGAGAAAACTGCATGACAGTAAGAGGTGGCACCCTTGCAAACTCAGCCTTATGGGACCCCTGTAGCACCTATCAATCAACCTCCCACCCTTCCCCAGCCTCCTGTGTCTGCCCGGATCTACCTCTCACCTCCAGGAGATTGATGCTCTTGCCTCCTGCTTCAATAGATAAAATAACCTCACCAAGCACGAACTTGATGGAAATTATGTCCTTTTCACTGTAGAAGAAATCATTCTTCTCTTTAGTTTATCCTGTTGAAGACCACTGTTGAATCTGCGTTCTTCATTTCTCCCTCGCCATCCACTGATCACCTTGGTGCATCAACCGACTCATCTCGACACAGTACCCGCACTGTCTGCCTCTGTGATAGCTATTTCCCTGCACAACTCTCTACAGAGCACACACTACAGACATTTCTGACCACAATGTTCTTTTGGGCAGGGGCTGCCCTGTGCAGCATAGGAGGTTCACAGGACCGCTGGCCTCTAGCCAATAGACATTAGTAACACACTTTCTGCCAGCTGGGACAACCAGACATTGCAAAACATCCCCTGGGAGAATATTTTATGTTTTAGCATCAAAAGAAACAACTATATCCTGGGAAATCCCAGGACAGTTGGTCACCCTGGCTCAGATCCTCCAAATAAAATCACTTTCCATCGCTGCACTTTCAACCTGATTATAATTGCTTCTTCATTATTCTCTCTCTCCTGCCAGACTGTGAGCCCACAAAAGTAACAATATGTACCAGACATTCCTCCAATATTATAACCCTTACCAAGGATTAGGCCTCAACTAAAATGACTGAATTACTAGTGATTTCATAACAAGCCAATATCTTTTATACATAAACATATTTTGGTTAAGTCCAAAATGCAAGAAAAAGAGGTATTTATGAATAAGGGACCAACTTAGCTTTTATTGAAAGTTATCTAATCATTATACTTTAGGACTATAAGGAACTCTAGTAAAAAAGATATATACAAGGACAATATTCCTCCTATCAAATTCATACACTGCCAGAAATTTAAATATACTTTCAATTCTTCATATATAAGCACTAAAGTTTATCATGAAGAAAACTGTCTTACTGAAGTAGCCAAAAATCACTTTTGATAAAAAAAAATTATAATCTGAATATATTACTAAAATAATTGGTTCCCCTTCTTATGTACTTCCACTCATCCTTGGGTTTCACCCATTAGGCAGGTAGTATTATTCAGTTCCATTAACCTGGCTTCTCAAGTTGATCCCAACATGTGGTCTTTTTAGTTCTTTCTTTCTCTTTGTTAGATTTTCCTAATACAAACCTTTTTGTCCCCCAAGAAAAACAGTTTCTACCTATTAACAAACAAGACAACATGGATTTTTTTTCAAGATTCCTAAGCACAATCTGGAAATGTAATTAGGTTAGTAATAACTAAACAACAAGAACAAAATGTAATAGTTAAACAACTGGTAAGAAAAGATGAGAAAATTTTCCTCACAAAATGGCAACGCAGCCTAGTGGATGCAGCGTTCATGCTCTGGTTATCCAAAACTATGTGGGAGGTTTTAGACAGGCACTTTCACATGTTAAGTTTCACTCAAGCACCCAAATAATACACAAATGTAATCTCTTTTCCTCCTGTCTCATTGGGAAGATTTATAACTCTGAGTATAATAACTACTTTACGAAGGAAAGAAAAGGCTGATGTTGCTTTTCTTTTTGCCAGATTTTATTGACATTTAGGAGTAAAAATAAAAAAGCAACATGATTTATTTTTGAGTACACAGTAAGCCTTCACCCTCAAATGATAAGAAAAAAGAAAATCCAGTGGTAGTATGTTCTGCTTTATTCATTTTACATACTGAACTTCTGAACTTTAAATTTTAAACAGCAATAATATAAGCATGAATGTGTACAGTATAAAGGAGACTTAAAAGCTTTCAAAAATTTTAGTGATGAACGAAAAATATATTTCAATCACTATCACTGGCCCTGGCAATGTCATATACATGCACTTTTTCACAATCTCTGCATTCTTACACTACTGGACCATGACAACTTGAACACTTCCACATCTTTGCAATCTTTGTTCTTTTTTTTTTTTTTTTTTTTTCTTAATTTCCTCCACCTTTTATTTTGTATTATCAAATCTTTTGCAAGATTTTCTCTTCTTTAATTGTAGACTTCTTACTTCTGGTCTTTCCAAAATCATTCCACCTTTTTCTCAGACAGTGCTACCCAATAAAATGCAGCTATACTCAAGTCATGACTCTGCTCAAGAATTTTCAGTGGGTCCTTACTATTACCCACTTAGTACAAGGCAGGAAAATATGTTGAAAAAAACTAAACCTAGTAGATAAGGCCTTGTAAATTACATCCTTGCATTTACCAGGTATAATTTCAACCCTCAGGACTCACAGGTCAGACTCACAGCCTTTTCTAAAATATTATAATTTCAAAATGTATTTTAAAACATTCCCCTCACCTACCATCAAGTGAATCACCTTTGGTTATTGTCAAAAATTTATATTCTGTTTCCTAATGCAGACCCTGAATCAGAATGTCAGAATAAGACCCGAGAATACGTGTCACTAATGTTTCCCCCAGAAGATCAATGAGCATACTAAAATTTTATAACTATTTACTCAATTCTTTGTTAAGGCTACTCCATTCTTCCCAAATATCTTTACCAAAACACCTGCTTCATGAAAGCTTATTCTTCCTTCAAAACCATCTCAAATGCCTTCTACTGGAGAAGGCTCTTTAAGTATAGTTTCTAAGTGGTACAACCTCCTGTATCACTGTTTGACCTCTCTTATGGCCAAAATAGATTCACAGTGACCTTAAGAAGATTCTGATTTATGGTCTTTTCCTTGCATAAGTCCCACTTGTCATGGTGGCCTGGTCAATTGCTTTGTAAACTTTGCAACAGTAAGCTATTTCATTCCCAACCGCTATACCACTCACATTTTCCTTCATGCAAGGTGGTGTTGAGGGGTCTACAAACAATCTTGTGGGATCCAACTAAAGAAGCTAAATTGGGACACATTTATTTTGAATTTAGTTGACTATATGAATATGACTCACAGTTAAATTATTGCAGGTGTGTGCAATAGGAATGGTTTCTAGGATTAGTCCTACTGCAAACTTTACCAAACTCACTTTACTCTCCAGCTTCTGAGATAAAGTCAGCAATGACGTATTTGATATGCAGCATAAATTCAAAGACAATTATGAGCTGTCCCTGCATAAGAAACTTGAATATCCTGAAGTCACGTAGCTCTACGTCAGAGATTATCACATAACCGTTAATAACTTAGGTGGTTCACTAGAATTTTCTGATCAATTTAAAAAATATAAACTTCTATAGACATGGCAGTAAGGGAAATAAAATATTTTTCTATTTCTCAATGGAAAATCATGTTATGAAATTGCCATGTGAAAAAGCATTGAAAGATTATAACTGAAAATCTAAAAGAAGAACTTTAGAAGCATGCCAGGAAGTTAATAAAATATAATTACTTATTTTTATAGATTTGTAAGGTGTCAACTTTCTAAAAATTCATAATTTATGATTTGTCTTATTATTCTAAATGACTATTAATTGTTTGACCTAATTGTGTGTTCATAATTTTAACTTCTTTGGAAGAGCACCCACCAAGTTGTGTAAGCTTAGGATTTCTAAACTCTGCATCTAATTTTGATCTTGAGTCTTCAAATAATCTGTATGTCATCAAGGGAGATATTCTTAACACATCTTTCCTTAAAATTTATGAACTGCAGAAGAACAGCACGCTTCTTACCAAGCTTTATACACCCAGAAGAAATTATCACATGGGATATTTTTTTAAACATATACAGTACCACCTTAACAGTTTATTGATGTGACCTTATTGTCATAATCATGTCAATTTACAGATTCCATTTCAAATTATTCCTCTTAGTGTTTGTTACTCTCTTGTAAAATTTGGTAACAAATTCTCGTACTCTTTTTCTAAGTTTAATAGATTTATTTTCCCTCAGCTAAAAACCTCAGTAGCAAAATATTATGAGATTTTAGTTAAATATGTGTAGGGAATGTATTTTATTTTATTTCTCGTCTAAGTATGCAGAAATGTGAACATTAAACTGACTTTTTTTCAGCTTATTTTGGACCCTAGAATGCTGCTTAATTTCGATGTAAGCGAATAACCATAAGCAGTATGTGCATTACTACAGATTAAAGGAACAAAATTAATTTGCATAAAGGACTGGTGTTTTTCTTATGCCTGCTATATGAATCTGTTTTTAATGCTTACTGTTCATTACAATATTATCCAATATTTGGTGAATCTGCAAGTTCTATGTGATCCCATCAACAGACTCACATGGGGCCCTATTATATTGTTCTAAACCTTCCCATTAAGTAAATTTTTTTCTCAGAAAATGTACCAAGGGCTTTAATAAGTAGTTCTGAATAAATTAATTATTAAGGAAAATATTTTTTCTATTAGTATTACTAGCTAATAGGTCTATTTTAAAAAACAATAATTCTAGCATTTCCCTGAAGTGAACTAGATTCTCTCATATGCACCTTGCAAGTTCCACAAAATTATGTGAAATTGCCTAATTATTTTTGATATTTTCCTTAGCATCTACGTAAGAGGATATTTAAAGAAAAGAGCTGATGAACAAGTCACAAACTCCCCTCTTTTGTGTCTAAATGGAAACCCTCACCTAGTTACCAAGGAAATGAGTCCTTCAAGAATATTCAAATGTGTAAGTATTTCCTTCATACTGACTTCCTGATACCCACAATGACAAACAGAAATTAACTTGCAACAGATATCCAGAAAATTAACTAAAATGTTCTTTACACTCCAAATATCCAGCTTTATTGCCAAATTTTACATGGTGACTGCTCCTGTTAATCATGAACTGATTATTTGCACTGCAGGTCTTTTGCTTCTTTCATCCTTAGGAAGTTGTACATTTACTCTTGTTTTTCAGCTGTTTCAAAAGAGGTCAATGAAAAGAGAGAAAAGTGACAAAAACCTGTAATTCTATCTCTGATTAGTCTTTTTTTGTTTTTTTTTAACGAAAGACTGAGAAAGATGGTCAACCACATAGCTAACATGACACTGAGGAAGCTATCTAGAGACCTGGCTGATACACCAGGATGAGTCTCAGAACTGGATTCTCCTGCTCAAATACTATGGGCTTGAGGGATCCCTGGCCCTGATGGCCTTCTCAGCTCTCAGCCTGTGCCGCATTAGCGGTCTCATCCACTCTGTACACCTGGTGCTCAATGACCCCAGTGTTAATGAAGTTCACAGTAAGAGATGTGGATTTGACCAGATGTTCTGAGATCCAGGAGACTATGAGAAGCTAAGGGACCAACCTTCAGTCTCTGTTTCGTCATTACCATATTTTAATTTATCTTTCATTCTTATTTAAATAACCATATAACTGGTTTAGTACTTCTCATAGGTTTCTTGTCGTCTTTTTTTATTTAGCTGGTTCCCAAGGTTTCTAAAATATACACATATGGGGCCGGTGAGATGGCTCAGAGGCATAAGCGCCTGGCTGGCAAGCACGAGGTCCTGAGTTCGACTCCCGGAACCCACATACGAAAAAAGGGCCGGTGATATCGCTCAGCAGCACCGGCGCCTGCTGGCGCGAGGCGTCCTAAGGTCGACCCCCGGTACCCACAAAAAATAATAATAATAAAATAAGATATACACATATAATCTTTTACCCTGTGCCAGGAGTCTGCAATGCCTGAGCCAGTTCCTGGCCTGTAAGGAACCAGGTCACACAGCAGGAGGTGAGTAGGAAACAAGTGACCACAGCTTCGCTTGTATTTATAGCTTCTTTCCATCGCTCGCATTACTGTCTGAGCTCCGCTTTCTGTCAGATCAGAGGCATTAGATTCTCACAGGAGTAAAAACCCTAGTGTGAACTGCACATGTAAGGGAGCTAGCTTGTGAGACTCTTTACAAGACTTCTGAGAATTTAATGCCAACAAAAATAAAGCATTAAAGAAAAAAGGAACCTGTCCCTCGCAAGCTGGTCCCTGAAACAATCATCTTCAATACAACCAATCTCTGTTGTCAAGAAGGGTGGGGACCTGTGCTCTAGGCTTATCTGCAGATTATGCATATTTTTCTGTCTACTTTTTTTTAAATCTTATGTCTCATTGTTTTAATGATTTAAAATCAGTTGAGAGGGCTAGGATTTTTCTTGTTCCAAATTATTTTCGATCTTTGGAGCTTCAGAGTACTAATCATAATCAGTTTACATAATTTGTTTTCAGTTTTTTAAGTATAATTGTTTTGAAGGTGTTGTTATGTTTTGTCTTGTTTTGCTTTTTAGAGGCAGGGTCTCTCACTATGTATTCCATGCTGACCTTGAAGTCACTTTGTAGCCCAGGCTGGACTCCAACTTGCAGGGATCCTCCTGCCTCAGCTTCCTGAGTGCTGGGATTATAGCACCACCACACCGGTCAGCATGACTTTAAGGTTATCATATCAAAAGCTTCTACATGAGATTTATCACTATGCAAACATATAGATTAACCTTTAAATAACAAAAATGAAGGAGAAGAAAAAGGAAGCAAAGGGTTAACATTTATCAAGTAGAGAAACTTATGAAATGTAGCAAATTCAGTTCTCGCTGAAGTCCTATATGGTATGTGAGTTAACTAAAGTATGTGTAAATACGGTCTCCATGAGATTCATTCCTAGTTTATTGTTTGAATCAACCAAGTAGTTATCACTGCACTTAGTTTTCACCCCCAAAATTAAGAGTTTCCTGTGGTAGCACTAGACAACAAATGTCACTGACTGTATGGTGAAAATCAGTGAAATTCTCCTGATTCTCACGGGGAAGACCTCCGATACTGGGACCTTACTGGCTTAATAACAAAGTAAATTTAAAAATATGGAGTGTTTCTATAAAAGGATATTCTGCAAAATAAAATATTGACTCTGCTCAGTAGTCGGCTATACTGCCTTTTCTCAATCATTGATAAAAAGGGTCTATACCTTTTTAGCTCACTTATATACAGTGAAGACATGGGGGCTCCGGTTACAAGATGATAATGATGTCAAAGTCCCTATTGCACCTTCATGGGTAGGACCTCTGTGACAGCTCTCAGAGAGCACATGCTTTCACAGTAACCATCAAGACAAATCATCTGAGTATTAGGCTTACTAATATTTAACATCTACTATCACATCAATTACACCTGAGAAATGCTGCTATAATTAGAACTGTCAGTTCCTGCTTTTCTAAAGAAGAAAATGACAACTAAGATTTTTTTCTTGAATTAAAATGTCATCTATTTGAACTAGATCTTCATGACTATAAAAAAATCATACTGCAGTCTATATTTTTAGAACTTATGACAAATAAGAAAATTACTCGAGAAATAAGCATAATAATGTCTGACAAAATCAAAGCAAATAAGTATGTAATTTCAAGCCTCCATGGTTTTATTCATGCCACCCTTCCATTGTACAGATGTGCCTCAATTTATGGTGGGGTACAACCAAATAATCCCATCACAAGTTAAAAATACTAGAGGTCAGAAATGCACTGAAGACACCTCACCTGCCAAACACATAGCAACACAACATACCATAGAGTGTTGATTGTTGCTATGTTGTGTTTGCATGGCTGACCTGGAGGTGTGGCCCACTGCCCCAGCCCAGGGTCATAAGAAAGTCTCATGCCATTTATTGCCAGCTAGGCTGGGACATTCAGATTTCAAAATATGGTTTCTACTAAATGAGTATTGCTTTCATCCCATCATCAAGTAAAAAAAAAAAAAATCGTAAGTGAAACCATCATAAATCAAGGAGCATCTATATTTACTTATCTGTTTTATTTATTGAAACCTAAATTCATATATGAGGTGTGGCACCTGCCTATAATCTCAGCACTCTAGAAGCCTGAGGCAGGAGGATTGCAATTTTGAGCCCCTTCTGTGCCACTTAGACACATAGCAAGACCCTGTCTCAAAATAAAAAATAGAAAGGGTTGGGATTTCACCTCAGTGCAAAATCCCCAGGTCAACCCCCAGTACCACAAAAATAAAATCAGTGAATTTAAATAGAATAAAACGAAGGAAGAAGATGGGAGGGGATCTTTTAATCAGAGCAATGGCAATAGAGTCAAAATGCATGGTTTTGAAGAAAATGGCAAGGAGACCTAACTGGTTAGAGCAGGAGATGGAAACACATGGTTGAGGGAGCAATGCAAGAAGAGCTGAGGAGAACGGCTGAGAGCACTGCTCTCCTAACTCTTCACCTCTCCAAGGAGTTTGCGAAGGGTATAATTAGGTGTAACGTGATGCAGTCATTTCAAAGCAATGGTTTTCTGGTCCAAATAATAGAAACTCTATTCAAAGTATGTAATGGTTCAGACATTTTTTGCTAGTACACTGTAAGTTACCAAGAAACCGAGGCACTAATCGTATGCATGGTTTTAGGACTGTTGTAAACTGAAAGCTTTTCAAAGGAGAGAAGACAGAGGAAGGACAAAAAAGCAGTGGCAAGGGGCAAGGGGCAGTGTCCCATCCTTTGCAAGCAGACTTTTCCTGAACAGGTAAGACAGGGTCCTTAGAACTCTAAACACTCAGCTCCCTATTTTTTGAAACTTACAGCCCTTTGAGGCTTTCAGAGATTTGAAAAATCAATTTCTTCAAGTGGATACTAGACATTTTGGCTACAAGAATTGTAGGAGATTCTGTTAGCCAGATGGTGGCTACCATGCCAGAGAAGTCATGACATGTTCCAACTCAAAACTGATTTAAGACAGAAAAACATTCATATATATTTTAGAAGCCAAAATATTACAGTATTCCAATGAGTTTTCCAAATTCCTTCCTTTTACTATCACTATGACAATCAGCATTTAAAAATAATACTAAAGAAAAACCAACTCAGAGGAAAGGTTTCTAACCCTTTCCATCCAATATATTCCTGTTTCTTTCACTTCTAACTTACTGTACACAAAGTTCTGAAAAAGTCGCCAAAGTTGCCAAAAGTTGCCAAAGTTTTAAATATGAGAAAAATACATTTCTACCCATGGGATCTTGTACCAAGAAGAGTACACAGGAGTTACTAGTTAAGGCAAGCCGGAAAAGGAAATAAATACTTAAAGCAAATACAGAGCTGTTCATAACCACACTTCGTTATAAAGGAATTTATCTGAGATCAAAGGAGGACTTCAAATTTGAGAATTTTCTACCTATACTATTAGATAAGTTACTTTTATCGAGGAATAAAATTACTTTTCAATGATTATATTTCAGTTTAGGAAGAGTATTCTGATGGTATTATAAAGGAAGTATTCACCAAAAGAGAATGAATACAGGAAGATACCACTTGGAAGACTAATGCAATAATACTCCAACATAAAAAAAAGTTCAATGTGGCCGGTGAGATGGCTCAGCGGCTTAAGCGCCTGCCCGGCAAGCGCGAGGGCCCGAGTTCGACTCCCGGAACCCACATACAAAAAAGGGGGCCGGTGATATCGCTCAGCGGCACGAGCGCCTGCTGGCGCGCGAGGTCCTGAGGTCGTTCCCCCGGTACCCACCAAAAAAAAAAAAAAAGTTCAATGTGATTTCATTTAAACCGTTGGAGATAACCCACTGCTTCAAGTATTCAAATGGCTAATATGGTCATTATCATTTACTCATAAATTGAGGATACGTTTTTCAGAAATGATTTCCCCATCAAGCAAACATACCCATCTCTGTTTCCGCAAATCAAATAAATTTGATTAAAATCTTTCTAAAATGTGACATGCACATGCTTTTGCCCTACACAGAGGATACCAAAATGAAGAACTTAACAGACTTTTCAATTTAAGATAATAATTTTGAACTTTTACCACACATAAAGTAAAATAAGCTAGGTCTGTTTCTACTTTTTAAATTTTCTATCACACATTAAATGACAGCCTTTCACTTGTGTTGGGCAGACTAGGTCCCCTCTCCCTGACTTCTAGCTTCAAACTGGTGATTTCTAAGATGTGTTAGGCAGGGTAGGGAGGTAATAAAAAGGAGAAATGTATCCTAATAGAAATCAACAATCTAACCAAGGCAAACCATACAACTAAAGGGATCTTATTTTTACCATTGCAAGTATTTAAAGGTTGCAGGATTTATATGTATTACTTGTTTCTTTTTCTGCTTTTATTTGCTTATAGTTCATTCACAGCAGTGATTCTGAGGGTTAAGTCCACTGGTGGCAAATGCTTGGGTCAGGTGCATTAAGAAAAGATAACATGAATCCAGATTAGCTGGATTCCATAAAAACAACTTGCCCACGTTCCTGGCTTCTGTCACGGAGTCTGCTTTCTTGGTTAATGATCCTTGGCTCCCACTTTCAGGTATGACCCCAGCACCCTCTCCCAGCTGGCTCCCGGCCCCTCAGTGAACTTTTGATTTTGACCCTGCAGTCTGTCATGATTCTACCTTTGACACCACAAACTGGACCTTTTTTTTTTTTTTCAACAACGGCCTCACACAACCTGACTTTGGTCTTGCTAAGCCCTATGCTGTGTAAAGCAGAACAGTTAAAAAACAAGCCTACAGGGCCGGTGAGATGGCTCAGCGGCTTAAGCGCCTGCCCGGCAAGCGCAAGGGCCCGAGTTCGACTCCCGGAACCCACATACGAAAAAGGGGCCGGTGATATCGCTCAGCGGCACGGGCGCCTGCTGGCGCGCGAGGTCCTGAGGTCGACCCCCCGGTACCCACAAAAAAAAAAAAAACAATCCTACAAAGACGTGACATATTATATAGAGAAATTCCTGACTTTCAACCTCCTTATTTACTCACTGCATCATCTTACAGGACCTTCCCTACCTCAAGGGTCATCCTAGACAGTGGTAGCAGTGAGCAATAGAACTTCCTAAAGTTAATCTTCATGTAGCATTTGACTTCAGAGAATCATAATTTGTTCAACACTTAACTGATACACACCTGCAGTCATTGGTTGTGAAAGATGTTATATTATTTCCCTGTGCAGGTAATGAATCTGAGATTCATTGTTCTCAAAGCCACACAGTTTTGTAGTTAAAAAAGCAATCCCTAGTTCAGACAGACTCTCTATGGGTCTTGTGCCATTTATACTAAACCGGACTCCTATAAGTTAAGGAGATGAAGACATCCTAGACCAGGGATGGCAAACCTGTTAGAGACTGAGTGCCCAAACTGCAACTCCAAACCCACTTTTTTATCACAAAGTGCCAACATTGCAATTAAACCTGAATATCCGATGCTCGACTGCTGGGGAGAGTTAGCTCGCGTGCCAACAGAGAGGGCTCTGCATGCCTGCTGGAGCACGCATACCGTGGGTTTGCCACCACTGTGCTAGACAAAGACCTGCCTAGCTATGAAGCATTTGAAGACACTGAGGAGAATCATACCTCATTACAACTCCCGACATACTAGAGGTACCACTGCTCATCCTAAACCCACTCAGTCACTGGCCTTTTCAGCTCTTCTGCCTCAGCTTGTCTGCAATTTGTGGCATGGTCTGGGTATGGTATGGAGCAGATGACGTGCCATTGTAAATGACAGTCTTTCTGTGGTTTACAACTGCGAATGTATGATATGCCTTGCAGAAAGGATACATTTCCTTCCGGCTTTGTTCTGCCCCAACCTAATCCTCACGAGGAGTCTACCTCCTGCTCCCTCATGCCAGTAGCGAGCACGCTCCAGTTCACCATGGGACCCCATCCCCACTGTCTTGTCCCCAAGCCAGTGCCCTTCTTTTACTTTTGCTTGGACTCTATAAGCATTTGGGTTTGTGATTCGCAGATCTAAAGTCACATTCCAATCTATGATGGAAATAAATACTTCCTTTACATTGTATAAATTTCTTTATTGAAAACAAATGGTTTAAATTTTGGTTCTAAATCCATATTTAGCCTCTTCTGATGATCAGCTTAAAAGTAATAGTTTTCTATAAATGTTTTCTACATATGTTTCTGTAATAGTTTTTCATAGACAATACTGCATGTTAAGTACACTACTTAAAGTCAGTAGAGACAAAATGGGGAAGGAATTCCTGGCATTTGAAATACATGAATATTAAAAGGTTATGTGTATTCTCATTAAACTTCTCAGAAAATTTGCATTCTTTTTTTTTTTTTTTTTTTGTGGGTACTGGGGGTCGACCTCAGGACCTCGCGCGCCAGCAGGTGCCCGTGCTGCTGAGCGATATCACCGGCCCCTTTTCTCGTATGTGGGTTCCGGGAGTCGAACTCAGGCCCTCGCACTTGCCAGGCAGGCGCTTATGCCGCTGAGCCATCTCACCGGCCCAAGATTTGCATTTTAGAATGAAAAATCAGGGGTAAGAATTCAAATTTTACTAAGTAAAAGCATTTAGAATTGAGCTTTTGGAAGTGTTTGATGATTCAGACCCACATTTTAACTGAAGAAGAACTTTTAAAATGATAGAAATTCTGCATTGATGGGAGTATTTTGCAAACATAATCAAGTAGTGGAGCAAATAATAATTTTTTTCTCTCTAAAACAAAATTAATGCCCAAGATTATAAGTTAATATTTATCGTTAGTTCTGGCCTGCAAAAGTTAAAAGAAAATCTCATGGTGCAAAAGTAAATATTAAGAAAATTAGAAAGTTGAGTGGTTTTTTTTTCTCATAAATCAGGACAATAACACTGCCCGTGAATGTCAGAGGCCAAAAAATTCTATTCAAAATGTACATGTGAAAGAACAGTGTGGTGGGGATTTTAATAGTATATCAAACATTATGGTAGTATATTGGATTAAATTAAATCACCAAAAGGATTAAAACGTATGGATATTCCCACTTTAATCTCCAAACTGTAAAAGAGAAAACAAACACTTAACGGAGAATTTTTTTAAACCTCTGCATCTTCCCAAGGACACAATAGAGCCTCCTGTGCATCAGTCACCTGGTGGCTAACATTTCGCAGTGTTTGCAAATCTTCCCAGAAAATACAGAAAATTGATATTTCTTCTAATATTTTGTTTTCTCTATTATATCATGAGAACGTTAACTTTTAGTATGTATCTAGAAAATGAACCCAAGAACACTGGACAAAATCAGTCTGTTTTAATGCTTTCCAAACTTTCTCCAAAAAACACGGAAAGATGCAAAGGTTTGTAATCATCATCAAAGAAACCCATTCAAGATTCACTTGCATTTCTGAAACTTCTATTAATAATCCTTTTTCAAAAAATGAACAAGCATCATATTGCTTCCTATGTTCAGGTACCGTAACATATATCTACATCTTCTATTACCTTCACAGACTTTATTACCAATGATTATCCAAGCTCAAGATGTTCTTGGGGAACACGGGCATTTTCACATACAGAATACAATTTATCAGTGCCGCTGTCCTTTCTTCAGTGAAAGCAAACAGGAGTACAAATACAGTGTAGGAACCATCCCCGATGCCAAATCCCTCACCAAGAGGCATGGCAAAACTAATCTGTACAGAGTACTTGCCCCTATGTACAGGAGCAGTTAAGCAGCATGAAAGCTGTATCTGCCAATCAATGTGTGCGTCCCTGGTTGGCAGAGACCACCAGGTCAAATACATCAGATTAGCTCTGGTGTTTATAGTACGTAATCCTCTAAATGGATGTTTTCCAAAACAGCTATGACTTGTGTTGTATGTAGACCACACTGCACACCCCGTGTACAGCCACAAACTGCTTTGAAGTACGTGCCTAGTCATAAATACATTTTTCATAGTTTTTCAGCAAATTCAAAATGAAATGGCTTGTGTCCCATGTTATATCACAAAGAGGTGCATTTTTTTGCTTAAGGAAGAGAGAATAAATTGCACAAACTTCTAACAATAACACAATACTGAAGATATAATTCAACAGGCACAGCTTGGGAAATTTCAACGGGCCCCATACAACTGAATGCCTGAGTAGAATACTTACATGCCTGCTTATCACAATACTAAAGTCTAGCAGGGAATGTACCTTAATTTTATCAAAGTGACAAAAGAAAAAAAGAAAGCAGCAAAATTTTTTTTTGTTTGCTTATCCTCAAAAACTGAGTTTGGATTTGTTCGTTTTGCAGGCTATGTTATTTCCTGAGCTTTTTTAAAATGAAATCTAAATTTTTGATTATTTGTTAAAATGTGTCACAATGCTCTCAAGAACAAAAAAACAAGAATATTAAGCCAGCCACTGTATCCCCACCAAAATGCTCCAGGCTTGAATCCCTCCTACCCAGGGTTTGGAAGACTGATTTATGAAGCCCTCCCCCTCCATGAATTTGGCTGCCTCTCACAGGTGAGTTAAGGACATTCTCGGGACACTGTATAATCTGGAGCTGCCTTTTAATAAAACTGCTTTCAAAGGAAGAAAAAAATAAAAGGCAGCTTTATTTTTTTCATGAGCTTATCCTCAGGATAGTTTACCTGAAATAGAAAATAAAGCCAAATTCTTAAAGTCACTTATCCTAATTAAAGATCAACATAGACATTAGTAGACATTTACTCTAGCCACCTAATACAGTCTAGTGAACATAGTTATGATGTTACCTTTCATGATGTCTGATATACTTACCTCTAAATCTGTTTGCAGGCTTTTCTTATTGTCTATTCCTGTCTTCTTCTTCCCCTGCTTTTATTTCTTTTCACAGAAATGCCTGCCTAACATTACACACAGTAATGAAAGTGACAGCCCCTTTGCAAGAAGGAAGCAGCTGAATTTTAGCAATTGTTCTTCTTTTAAGATCTCAGCATCCAAAGAAACATGTATTATAATAGTGTCACTGCTACTCCTTAAACTCGTTATTCTGTTTGTGAAACTTAATTATCTGATAAGATACACTGTGGTTATTACTGTCACAAAAAAATGTATGGGTGTGTTTCTTAATTCAAAATGTTCCATCAAAATAAAGTATGTTAACTAAAGAACTGAACAATTGTATATGCCTAATTATTATTGCACAATCATTTGGGCATTTTATAACTGCTTATTTTTTCCCAGAATGAATTGAACTTTATATTTAAAACTATTAGCATTTATAGAATATGCTACTTTTCCATATTTTTATACTAAAGCCATAGTTGAAAATCCAATGTTTTAAAGTGAAGTCCTTTTTTCTCTGCAGTGGTAAAGTGTCAACATTTGAGCAAATCATTAAACATCCTAGCACAAGAACCTACAACGCAAATGCTGATTATGATTCACTTCAAATATTTTAAGTGTTAGGTCAACATTCAATGCAGGATGAAATTAAATGGTTTATTCAGAAAAAAAAGATCAAAACGGATTTTTTTTAACTCTTTTCCATTTCTACTGTTTTCCTGGGATAAACTATACAAGGAAAAACAGAAATGACATTTTTAAAATGAAGGCCATAATCTTAATGGAGTTAATATTGCTACCTATCATAAAGTCTCTACAGTTGTCACTGTCTCATAAAATTCTAGCAATAAAATGGAAGTCAAACATTCTTTTACAGAAACTGCCTCCCTCAGAATACCTATCAATTTGTGTCCTAAGACAAGTGCAAGGGAAAAGACTTCCACTCCCTTAAGGCAATAGATCTGCAAATTTCTAGGCAACTCATTTATGATAAAAAGAAACAAAATTGTATAGCACACTAAATTTTGTTATTTCTAAATCCCAGTAGTTTTCAGCATGATGAATCCCCCGTCTCGTTCCCCAATACACTGTACATCCTCCCTCTGCATGAACGCGGCCACCAGACTCTACAAAGCATGTCACCCAGGCTCCCCGTGTCCTCCAACTTCTCAGCCTGCTTTTACGAGAAGCTCTGATTTTGCCCCCCACCCAAACACAAACAATGGGTCTTGTGTACACAATTATCTATAACAACGTTACTTACTATCATTCTAAACAAAAATAAATGGAATATGGAGGGCTGCTTTTAAACAAAACTGAAAAATTCATTTTTTTCCATGTTTCTCAAGTCCACTACACTAAACCAACACTCACATGCATCATGAGAATCCCCTTTCTACTGGTAATGAATGTAGATTCAATATACAAATCAAGAAAATACAACATTCACAAACATCAGCCTAGAAATTTTAGGATTAAGTTGGTAGCTTTTATGTAATGCTTTGCATGTAACAATATACCCAATGAACATTATCTACTGTGTTGCTAATGTCAAAATTTAATACATGATCTTCGAAAGAAATGGCTGTTGGGTCTTTTAACATTATTTTACTCAGTGTAAACAAGAGCTGACTCATCCTAACTCATGAAGAACTAGTTCTGAAGAAAGCCATGTTAGTTTATTGTCTGTGGTGAAAAGTATTATCTAAGATCAAATCTACCCCTGCAACAGGAGGGGCTTAATAGAAACTCAAACACAGACCTAGTCATATTGAGCACTCAATTTGCAAACTTTGCCAAGCTAAACAGATTTCATTCTGATTACATACAGATAAATACATGGAGACACATATATTCACCATGGTTTTCCATGTGCTTCCTTTTTTAGGTAACTGCACAATTAAACCAAACTGTCTTAGAATACATTTCAAAGTTATCATTTTACATAGAATGAAATAATTTCTGGCTTTCAATCTTCACTAAAATACCAGATCCGAGACTGTACCAAAACACAGACTCTGGCTTCACATATTTAAAAGATCAGTTACATACATAAAGAAATTGTGAAACTATTACTAAATGAAAAAATACAGGCAGTAAACAATAACAATAACAAAAATATTTGGTAACTTGCCACGTATAAATGTTGCATTGTGATTCACATCAACTATCTTTTAATTAACACACATACATTTACAGTATTAGAATCCCAGGTGGGATTTCCTTAGTCTCGAAATTGTATCTGTCATCTGAAACTGAGAAGAAAAGATTCAAAGAATCCCAGCTGTTAGAAACAGCTGGCAGTGGGTGAGCAAGCCGGTATCATGTGGGGACAACCACCTGTAACACCAAAATACGCGAGAGCTGGTCCCACTACCACCACCAACCCTATCCTGCCAGCCCCTCCCCCAGCTGCCACAGAAGAAACTCTGGAGAAAAGGACTGATGGGCTTTGTGGCGGTCAGCACTGACAGGGAGAGGCCATGCTCTCTTCTGTCTGGGAAAGAGGAAGTAGGGCTGCCCCTTCCACCCCCAGAGTGATGACATTGCAAACCAGCACTCCGAAGATTAGGTGCACGTACAAGCAGATCCTGGCCTTTTAATCCTTAGTTGGCTCCATACAATCCGCTCTGGTGCTGCCACTAGCAGACAGTGGGTGAAATTCAGGGAGAGAATCTAAGCAGCCCAGTAGTATGGCACCTTGTATATTTTATTCACCCCCACATTACCGAAAAGATAAGTTTCTTAGCATGAAGCCCCTGGAGGCTGGAATGGATCTGATCTTGGAGACTGCTGCTCACTTCTGCTATAGAGACTTTGGAGAGTGCAAGACCTCCCGGGACGTCCACACCCTCAACAAAGACATTGTGGTACACTGTGCCTGGGAAACAGAGGTGGTAAATCTCACCCTCAGAGTTCACAGGGTGTGGAAGAATCCTCTAGTATTTCCCATCCTCCCATGTGAAGAGGCACGAAGGTCTGTGGAAGGCCATAGGCGTTGGGCTGCACAAATCACCTCAGGGACAGAGGGGTAAATGCAAGTTCGGAAGCACATACAAGTCGAAGGGTCAGAGACCAGGGTCTTCGAGGATTCCTCACGTGTGAAAGCACGTGGGTAGAGCAACAAGTATGGTCAAGAGACAAGTGAGTGACAAGCCAGGAAACGTGACTGGGAGTCAGAATGCCAGACTAATTACGCCAAAGGCCAGATGGATTAAGTAATAAAAGAAGAATGTGTCACCCATGGAGGAGCACTGCAGTGGAGTGGAGAAGAGAAGCAATCATACCTCGAACACTGTACAAGCTCTGCAAGCCCATGGGAGGTCGTCCCTTCTCCTCCCTTTCTTACCTGTGCCAAATAAATTCACATTGCTACAAATAGGGATCGTAAAGACAGGTGTTTTGATATTTTTCAAATTATCAAATAATACTCAATGAAAATTACCTAAAACCATCTGGCTAACAAAGAGATGGGTCATTCTTTGAATCCATAATTTCCTCTAAACCCCTGATTTGGGCAGAAAGAGAAGGTGACAGAAAAAGATAGGAGTCAGTGTGGTGAGAGTGGGAAGGCAATAGGTCACCTGCTAAGGCACTGAAAGGGAGATGATGGTTGGAAGGACCGGTCAGTATGTGAAATGCCATGGAAGGGCTACAGAAGAGGAGACCTGGGAAAAGGTCCTTGCCGTTAGTAGTAAGAGGATCAGTGCTGAATTGTGAGCACAACTTCAGCTGAGTTTCTCTGGAGGAAGACAGATTGAAGGGAAGTGGGTGGTGAGGAACGGAGGCAAAAATTTCTGGCAAGTGTGAGGACAAACACAGCCTGTGTGTGCATGCCTGTGTGTGTGTGGAGCGGGGTGGGGGGTGCCCTTCATTTAACACTGTGCCAATGCAGACAGTCTTATGTATTCCAATTCTACCTGTATAGAAGTGCTTAGACAGTATCTGACTGAAAGAAAAATAAATATGCAGAAAATTCAAGAAGGACAAAATAGAAAATAAATACATTCTAAATAAATGACCCTATATCTGACCTATTTAATTTGGAGAGAAATGATACACTATTTCTAATTTAATTTTTTCTTTCTTTTTTTTTTTTTTTTTTTTTTTTTTTGTGGGTACCGGGGGGTCGACCTCAGGACCTCGTGCGCCAGCAGGCGCCCGTGCCGCTGAGCGATATCACCGGCCCCTTTTTTGTATGTGGGTTCCGGGAGTCGAACTCGGGCCCTCGCGCTTGCAAGGCAGGCGCTTAAACCGCTGAGCCATCTCACCGGCCCTCTAATTTAATTTTTAAAATATATGTGCATGAAAACACCCACAAAATAAAATTCACTAAGTTAATTAAAAATGCAACAAAAGAGAGAGGTAAATATACAAATTAGCAAATCATGAATAGGTATTTCTGAAAAGATGAAGGACAATAATGATAGCAAAGTGTATCTTTTAAATTAAAGGAAGCAAAAGGAATGATATTTTGCCCAACACTTAGAATATATTAAGCTACAAAACTGTTTAGAAAATGTGTCCAGGAAAATTATAGCAGTAAGTTTTAAAGTTCACCATTTAAAATATTGTTTAAAATATTGTTTAAAATATTCATACCAAAATATTGTTTCTATATAAGTGACAGAAATTTCTACACTGAATATGGAAATGGACTCCCTTCTACTCATCTAAAATGGTACATTTAATTTAAAGGAGCATAAACCTAAAAAGTAACTAAATTCTGGCAAACATGCATTACTCAAATCAATACTCAAACAGTCAGGAAAGACAAATACCTCACAAGTCCATAAACATTCACAGGGACAAAATGTCAGAAATTTTCACCCAAACTAGATTACCATGAAAACTATTATCTCCTCATATTTGTAAATATCATTTCTGTTGTAGCATCTTTTTACCTGCTTAATATTTCTGTTTGTGACAATTAAAGCCAACCTAACACTAATAAAACCTTTCGTGTAACCTTTTTTATTTAACTTGCGGCTACATCTTTTTGTTTATACCCATTTATTCACTGAGACATAAAAATATTTTAATGTAAAATCTCTCTAAATAGAATGAAGTTTAAGGAGTTTATGGAAATGTCCTTGCATCACAGGATACAAAATGCAAAAATTAAAGAGAAAAGTTCACCTAAGTCAAACACTGATTTCCCCCAAGGAATTTGACACTGTACATTTACGAAATATATTGACTAAAATTTTCATTTCAAGTCTTCATCTTTGTTTAATCATGACTGCTCTTGCTTTATTAGGGTTTGACAGGATCTTACACACTGACAGTGGCATAACAGGGTGCATGGTTATACAAACTGAACTCTAGCTTCTTACAATTCTAAATTTGCTGTTTTGCCCCTTAAAAAATTGAAAAAGTATATAAACTTAGAAATTCAGTAATTACTCTCTAATGAACAAGATTTCAATTATAAAATAGTCTCAGTAAAGCACTGTCTCAACCAGAAAGTCGGACCCCATTCCCAAAACAGAGTCCTTTCAGAGGAGAGTATTAAAATGCTAACTGATAATAGCAATGTTCAGTATTTAAATATGTCTAAATATGATATCCATAGTTAGCAAGATGAATGTTACATACCCTCACTTTCCAACGTTTTAATTTTGGAATTCTCTGTGTGTGTTTGTGTGTGTGTGTGTGTTTGTATATTCACAGTCCTAAATCTGACATTGATATGGAAAAGAATCAGAAATCTCCCATCTTTTCTTATGAGTTTATCAAACATGCAAAACTTAGGCATTTTATAAATTACTTGATATTTACTCCCTGTTAATATTTCTTTACACATATTAGCTTATATCTTTATATTGTTCTCTTTAGTGGTATCAAATGACTTCTCAAAGTATTTCTCTGTGTTACAAAGTGGTTGCCTCCATTAAAACACACACACAATTAAAGATTAACTGAAATGTAACTAAAAATTGCATGAAATAAGGCTTGGAGCTGTTGTGACCTCCTTTTCATGTTGTCACCTACTTTTTCCATTCTAAGCCCGAGTCTGCTCCATCTGCCTAATTATAAGCTCAAACCCTCTGGGTAGTGATTGAGTCTATATTCTGCACTTCACTTAACACATTTTTCATGCTCTACAAATTATTAATAATAACAGCAGTAATAACCTATACTTTTCTTAATATAAAAGAAAATATAGACCTCACAAGTGCCACTTAATCACACTCCCTTAAATCTTCTGGATGACACCTGGAGTAATGGTTACTACTTCTTCCTTCTATTCCATTTTTAATTTTCCTTCATGTATCTCATTTTTCTTTTTCTCCTCCCATATTTTTATTTTTCCCTCTACTTTGCTTACTTTGTGTATCTATTATCTCATCCTGAATGCCACGCTATGCAGGTATTTTATAGTTAGTTGCTATTTAATAGCAATACTTGCACCACACTTAACCTCAGCACTACTGATATTTGGGGCTGTCTGTTTTTCTGCAGTGAGAGCCTGTTTTGTGCATAGTAGGATATTAAGCAGCATCCCTGGATCTATCTACGAGATTCCTGTATCACCTCCCACTTCTAACTGTGACAACAAAAAATATCTCCAAGCATTGCCAAATATCCCTGGAAAACAACTTCCCCTCCGAGTGGAGGTCCAGTGTGATAGCTAAGACTATTCCTTTCAACACATCACACCCCTAGAACTGATACAGAGTAAAAAATGAAAAACATGAAATGGGAATAACATTAAATCACACACATCCTCAAAATATTCTGAATGTGTAGTTTAAGCATTTAAAGAACCTGAAGTAATATAAGCAAAAATAAGTAAAACTCCATTACTGAGGATTATTTGATGACCAAAAAAAAAAAAAAAAAAAAAAAAAATTAGTTCTGCTACTTTACTTGGGAAAGCTAACCTGAAACAGAGCTCTAAGTAAAGCACTAGCTATGATTTAAGATCAGTATGTCTTAACGTCCAATTAAAATAAATCCTTCTACCAGCACTTTTATAAAATCACTTAGCTTGTTAAAACATATGAAATGTTTGGCTCCCCTGGGCTACATTATGATTAAGGTACATTCAGAGATGAAAAACCACTTCTCATTTCACAAGGTCACAGTCCATTTCAAACTAAGCTATACTTCACTATTTTCCAAGATTTCTTTGCTTCCTTCACTAAACTAGCCAAGGTCCCCCTACTTTTGAGCTTTAGAATAAATCTGGATACTGTCAAGTAGCATTTAATCTTCAGTGTTTTTGAAAAACCTTGTAATTACAACCAAAAAAAGCAAGAACAACCTTTATTCTGTTTCTTAAGTCTTCTCTTCTCTGTCCAATAAACACGTATTAACACCAGCCTTCTTTACTTTATGCACGAATACAACTAGCATTAACCGAATGCTCTACGCACTTGGATTTTATTGGAGGTTCTAAGAGGCAGTGTTTACCTGCTTGATCTCTGTAGTTGACCTTGAGCAGGTTCAAATTCCAACTCTCAACCCCTCGCTATCTGCATGGCCTTGAAAATGTTAATCTCTCAGCCTCCCTTTCCTTATATATGAAGATACCTACTTTAGGGAATTGGTTTTAAATGGAAATATAAAGGTTTTAGTATTATAGACTCATTAATCAATGGATGTGTTTCAAAGTCAATATTCCCTTACAGGAAGACAATATTATCCCCCTCTCAAATCTGTGCCTCCCTGTATTTTTTTATGTCACCCCTCTATTCAAGTTTCCAGTCTGAAACTATTGGTGATCCTTGTTGCTTCCTTCAGACCCATTACCTCCAATTCCTGTGCAAGAAACCGTGAAGCACTGTAGCTCCATCAACCGAATCACAGCCTTCCAGGTACCATGCTTTTCATGCAGCAACTCGGGTCATCTTCTTCGTCTTGGACAGTACATCCATCGCCTCATCCCCATCCCACCCCCATCCTTGTCGTCTATGCTCTATGAAACTTCAGAGGATTTTTATTCACTGTAGCATCGCTGCTCCTATTCTTTCTTCACAGTGAAAGCCAAGGTATTTTTTTCTATAGTGCATGTCCTTTCATTGCTTCCCTGTATGACACACTGCAATATGACCCAAGCCTGATGTTCTTCAGGACAAATTCCAACTCTCAAAACCTAACAAACAAAGTTCTCAAGGACCTGAGCCCTTTCTCTATCCCATTTTCCCTAAAGTGCCTCCCACATAAGCCCACACCTCATCCACAGCAAATAATCTCCAAATCCCTGAAGAAACAGCATTCGTCCATATATATATATATATATATATTTTTTTTTTTTTTTTCTTCCCCCTCTGAATTAGGACTGTGGCCTGCCATGTTGATTTCCAGGCAGCTGTTTGTCTAGCTCACTTTCAGGATTTCCTTTAAGCCTCCCCTCCTCTCTAAAGGAGTTTCGGAACCTTCTGGGGCCAACGGACGCTATTTTCTGGATTCTCTTCCCAGCACTCCCCGACCTTCCTTAAAAAGCCACTACTGCATTATAGTTATTGGCTTCTTTATCTGTCACCCCACTTATATTTACCAACGAGCATTAACATAGTTTTTAAATATTTTTAGCTCAAAAGGTCATGGAGTACTTCGCACACAGAAGGTACACAAAATGTATAAAAAAATGACTGAAACAAATGAATAAAGTGAGTATCAGAGACAAGTTGCACAATGGATAAAGACGTAGTTGAATGGCATAATCAAAAAGACATAATCATATGGCACCTTCAAAAAGCCCACCTACCTAATATTAGCCATAAAGGATATTGCCTTTTAATACAAAATTAAAGATTTACAACTTGCAACTAATTTTCACATTCCATCTCATAATTTCACAACTGGAAGTCCAATCAAAATTCATAGCCACACTGCTATCAAAAACCAGAAAGGCACAAAGTGGATGTCAATTATAACTTTTACTCCAAAGTATCTGTTTCCATGACACTTTGTAATACTCCCTAAATTATTAACAGACCCCCCTCAACTGAAGAGGCAGTGAGGATAGCATTTGGGAAGTGAACAACACACTTATTTAGTTCTAAGATTGATGATTCAGTACAGGGGAAGAAGAGGCAGTTATTTTGATCGGTTGGGGGTCTCAGTGCCTTTTGTATCTGAGCCTCTGCTGGTCTCCACGCTCTTTGTGGGTGCAGGCCACATGTGTCTCTCTCTTGCTGTCTCTACTGACGGCTTCTCTGTGTGGCAGTTTAGAATCCCAGCAGTGAAGTGTGAAAATAAAACAGGCAAAAATTTAAATGGGAATTTAAAATTGGAGTTATATGTCTGAAAGTTCTCAATGCATTAAACATTCAGAAAACTGCTTCCTTGGTGAAGCTCATAGACTAAGGAGACACAAAAAAGGACAAATCACATTCAATCATCATTTCACATCAATGCTGTAACCCACCCTGCCAGTCCACAGGGCCTTGGAGATCCTCAACTAGTTGCTCTGAGTCAAAATAATGTCGACTCTTTGATCCTTCCAAAACCACAGCTTCCTAGAAGTTAACATTTAACCCATCAAACTTGTGTTTGTTTGTGTGCTTTGCTCTTCTAAGGAAATTATTTTTTTTAAATTCTTGCCAGGTGTAAGCATGCATGCCTATAATCTGAGCTCCTCTACTCAGGAGGCTAAGGCAAAAGAATTCCAAGTTCAAGACCAGTCTGGGCAATTTAAGGATTATGTTTCAAAAATATGATTTAAAAAGGATGGGATATAGCTCAGCAATAGAGCATTGCCTAGCATGCCTGAGGCCCTGATTCCAATCCTAGTACCAGAAAATACACACACACACACACACACACACACACACACAGATAATACAAGTAGATGTGAAAGGCCATACTCCCTCATTTCTTCATGATTCATTCTCCTTCCCTGTCATCCCTCCCCCTCACTTTCTTTTTTTGGTTTCAGTGTCCAAGTTAAAGAAGTTCAAAAGAAAGCCACCAAGGTTCCTAATCAATACTTTTCAATCATAAATTCTGAACATTATTTGATCTTTCTTTCCTGTCAGATAATATTCCAGAAATATGCCAGAATAAAATTATCAACCAAATCTCCCATCTCCTTTTCCAGTACAAATGGTTTTAGAATTTACTAGGCATTTTCAAGTGATTTAGTGGAACAAATTCCTCTATGTGTACAACTATATGCATGTGGCCATAGATACTTAAAACACACAGTACATTTCTACCATTCCAATAACAAATCAAATTGATGGAATGGTTTGGAACCTATTCTCTAAACTATTTGCTAAAGTGAGGGTGGGTAGTATCAAGGATAATTTATACAACCTAAAATAAAATGCTTTTGGTAAAGAACAAAATGTATGTACTAGCAAGACTGTCCTAATAAAACATACAGCAACTCATGCCAAAAAGGACATCAGAAAAATAATCTCAGGGATGTCTGAGGTAAACTAATGACCTCAGTGGAAGCACCTACAGAGTCAGGATGGAAATTGATACGTAACGAAGAAGAAGATGGTAGCACAGGAAAAGCAAACCTGAGCCTCCACAGCCTTTCTTTTCATAGACATTTAGATTTCATTGTCCAAGGTAGAGGCCATAGTTGTCTCCTACTAAATTTCTGGGAATCCTAAAGCAATGGGTTCTCTTCCTATATTAGCATCATCCCACGACTTCAATGTTAACCTGTGCATTATCATGCAATTTCAGCAAATCACACCGTCTTCACATCATTTCTGATCTGGGAGTTGAGATGTGTAAAGTAGTTCTTAAGGCTGGGTGTGGTGGCGCACACCTGTCCTCCCAGCGCTCTGGGAAGCTGAGGCATGAGATGACAAGTTCTTCCCCAGCCTGGAGAACTTAGTGACTCAGTGAGACCCTGGCTCAAAATAAAATTATAAAGGGCTAGGGGTGTAGCTCGCTGCAAAGGCAGTGGGTTGAGTCCCAAGTAGTGCAAACATATAAAATAAAATACTTCTCCAAAATCCTATATTTAAAATTGTTTCAAAATACATAAACTTTCCCACAGTTAAGAAGAAAATATGGGCAAGATGAATGCCACGTCTCATTCACTGTGGTCATCTTTACTAAAGAAGGGTTTCAGTAAATCCTTCCAACCACCGACATGGGCTACATAAGAAGCTACGATTTTATGTATGAAGCACTGTCTAACACCATATTGTCCCTCAACTCCTGAGCCAATGTTACTTTAAAACTGCAAATTCCATCGCCTCAAAATTACCAAATTTTCTTTTAAAATCGCCACCAATTATGTCTGTAGAAAAACAAGTGTGTTTTAGGAAATAAATATTTATAATCAAGACTGAGAATCAAAGGTGAAAGAACACATAGTGGTTTGATGTTCTCTCCCATGAGACATCTGCACGACGGAGACCTCTGCGGAGAGGGATCCCTGCTCCCGTGCACTGTGCTCCTGCCTGCTGAGCTCGTCATTACCGCAGTCAGCATAGCTTCCTCTGCATACAGGCTTCAGTCAACCGTGCTGAATAAACATAGTATAACGTGTGTTTCTAGCATACAATTTAATAAATGATTCTCAACTTGTAAGTGTACTAATTTGAATTACCAATATCTTATGCTTTACACTTCCTGTTATTAGAGAAAAGATACTCAACTGACCAGGAGCTAAATTAATCTCATTTAAATACTTAATGTAATCTAATGCAGTCAGGAGAGTAACTGTCATGTGAAACATTACTTATAAATCTTATAATATTAAATAATATGACTTTTATTTCTATTGCTTTGTTGGAAATATATCAATTGTCATATGTTATAAAATCAATTTAATTAATCAAAGGCAAAATAAAGGAAAGAGAGGTTAAAAGAAAAATTGTTCTAAAAGCTATACAAAGCATAATGAGCTAACACTGGAAAAGCAGTGCTGAAAAGAATCTACAGTTTTCAACTGTACCACCTGTTCCTCTTGAAAGCTAATTAAAACACACCTTAAGAAATATAATCATCTACAACTTTAATTACATCCCTTTCCTTCCTTTATTCCTCAAACAGAAGGGATGACAACAGCTAGGATAGACTTTCTTACACGGCCACTGGCGTGTCTTCTCTCTGTGGATCCTTCCCTGATGACACCATGAGTGACTGCCCACCTTTCCATATTTGTGCAACCATGAGACTCAAAGCTGATGTAATGTTACCTATTATATTCAATAGCAATTTTATAGTTGACCTTATCTATATCTATATTGACTGTATATACACAGACAAGACATATATACATCTATATACTATATGTAGTGATATTTAAGGGTAATCAAAAATATGATGAATATTGACATTTTAAAATTACAGTAAAAGACACATTGCATTAACATGCCCCCCCAATGAAAATGCTCTTGTTTCAAACACACTCATCTCATTGTTCTTGCCAATATTGGAAGCAGTTCTAGAAGTCCTCCTTCATGAGTGTCTTTATGAGGTGTGACAGTGAATGCTGCCAGTACCATCCAATTAAAAGGCGGGGTTGTGAAACATTATGGCGTGTCCTCATCCGACTTACTCACCACACCTAGCACCGTGTAACATCTGGCTCTTCTCCACATTCAAAATAACCACGAAAGGTAAAGGTCTGAATCAAACAAGCACATGAAGGCAGCCACAACAGAACAACTAAAGATATTCATGAAAAAGAACTTCAGAAATTGGCAAGAATGATGGGATAACTGTGTTCAACATGAAGGGTATATTTTGAATTAATGGCAATATATTTTACTGTAATTTTTTATTTGAACACACCGTTTTTATCAGACCTCATATATAGATTTAGCTATACTTATACAATCTTGCTAAATGTAGATTATATACATACCTCTAAACACAAACATGTACATATTTCTATATCATCCCATTCCCAGAATAAGTTATGATACATATATATGTACAAAAATACATTTTGACATTGAGAACTAATTTTACATGGAAACAATGTTACATGTTCCAGGCTAGCCCTTCATAATCTTTTTTTTTTTTTGTGGGTACCGGGGGGGTCGACCTCAGGACCTCGCATGCCAACAGGCACCTGTGCCGCTGAGCGATATCACCGGCCCCTTTTTCGTATGTGGGATCCGGGAGTCGAACTCAGGCCCTCGCGCTTGCAAGGCAGGCGCTTACGCCGCTGAGCCATCTCACCGGCCCATAATCTTATAACCCTTCATGTAGCTGAATGATTGTCCTCACAGGACTGGCTCGAGTTGTAGGACCCTAAGAGGAGGTCACGTTGTGAAGGAAAGAACAGCCCCACAGAGGGTGGCGAAGGGGAAAATAAAAAGAACAGGCCCTCTTCTGTTTCCTATGTTCAAAACTGAAACGATCACTTTTTGGCATTTCTCTCCTCTCCTTCTTCTACTTAATTTCTGATTTTGCAGGTGCCCTCGACATTCACATAGACCTCTATATGGTACAGCATTCCCACTCATTTCTCATGCCAACATTTCTCTAGTTTTCCTTACCCATCCTCCACAGATCCCAGCCCTCAATATATATGAACTGTCATAGATGTTGGGTGTTAATCTGTGGATAATGGTAAAGCCCTGATAACTAAACACATTAACACAATTTTTCCTTAAAGAACATCTTTACTAATTCATATAAAAAGGTAATTGACAGAAATGCAGCTAGAAAACAAAAAAATCCACCCCTCAAGCATGTACATGAGCCATAAATTGTTTAACAGATACCCCAATGTAAACATTATTTTTAAAATATTTCCTTAAAATCCTTTTTGCTGCATATAAACTCCTCTGTTCATTGTCATTATTGTTTCCAGCAAAATATTGAGGACAAAAAGTGACAACAGCAATAGCAGTTCAGTGATTATCTTCCTTGTTGAAAGTACATAATATCTATTGCTTTAGTTATTATATTCCTGCACTACAGGTTTGAACTCTTAGAAGTGCTGAGTAACTGGCCACTGTAGACAAAACAATACACAATTACTTCTAGAGTTCTGAGAATATTTTCCACAAAACATGCAGAGATATAAAAACAATCTCCTTAACTATAAAAACACCATTTCCTAGCCTATATTTATGAACATAACATGTAACTATCATGTTCAATGCAACAGCAAAACAGCACTAAGGGCACATTTGTCATTTACTACAAGCTGGCCACAACAAGGTGCACAATGTATGTGGCTCATCAAAACACTATAAAAATGTATTATGCATTAGGCAAACAATAGCTACTGCCTTAACACTAGAGAAGCTGATGTGAGAATATGGATTTATTTATTAAACCCCATCAATGAGACTCTGACTCCTGAAGGGACAGACACTTTTAGCAGGACAAACAACACCGAGCCACAGGAGTTCTCAGAGGAGGCTGAACTTGGGCTTTAAATAATTAACACTGTTTTTATCCCCTTAAATTGCACCTGTGGAGATTCCTTTGTCAACAGTTAAGCCACAATGTTGTCCTAGTCATCGTAGTTGATTACAAAGCTCTTCTCTTATTAAAACATTAGAGAGAAATTTACCCTCTTCAAGAAGAGGGTAAAATGGGCTGGATCTGCCTAAGTTGAATCTCACTAAAAGTCAGATATTTCTTAACACTGATTAAGTGTTTTCTTTCTTAATTTCCTCACTTCCTTTAAGTGCAAGGAATAGACATTCATTAATTCTTCTCATTTTTCTCTCTTAGGACTCAAGTGGACTGTTTTGAGCTTTTGGCCCTTTTTATCTAAGGGAGTAGTTGTCATTGCTGCTGTTTTTGATTTCAGCATTTGTTTGCTGTTAGCATTCAGTACTTACAACCTTTAAATAAAAGTAGGTAAGGGTTTTTAAACCTGAATTCTAAAAAGACATGTTTTCATCCTGATTCCAACAGCAACATTTCAAATCATTATCTTAATAGGTCTACAAGATTTCCCACGTTACTTCTCATGAGAGGAATATAAAGAAAGAGCAGTAAGCTTGAAGGACAGGTGGTTCTGGTTCAAGGCAGTGCTCCACTTTAAGTGCCACACAAGAGGCTGTATTTTCCACACGTTATGATGTCTATAATGGAACTGACTTCAGTGCTATTCAAATTTGACTTTATATTTATGATCTGTCAGGTCTAAAACTAAGTTTACAGGTACTAAGGGAAGACTCTGAGACCTTATAAGGTAAGCTTCCATGAGAAACGGTACTTCCTAGCTAGAATAAGCATCTCTGCCACAGAGCCCTTCCTTGCTCAATCAATCCATCAATCTATCAATCAATCAATACGATTATACACACACAGCTACATACAGAAAACTTAAGAGGATTTCCACTGTCTGCAAAACAGCTCACTTTCTTCATCCTGGCATTAATGAGCCTCCAGATCTAGCCCCCAACATAACTCCCAGAAACTTCCACACATGAAAATAGCAGAGGAGGAGGAGGAGGAATAATAATGATCAATAAAATTCTTCTTGATGCAGCTAAACCTCTTAGCAGATAGTGTTTTCCCAGATGTACGTATCCCACCTGTAAGCATTCCACCCACTGGCAGGAGGGAGTCTATCAGTCCTTTCGCATTTTGTGTGGGGGGGTGTGACTTCAGAGACCAAATCATAAAACAGTACAGCTTCTCCTGGCTATCCTTCTGGTAGTCTCACCTCTGCCTTCCTCCCTCCTTTGCACTCAGCAAACTATGTGCTTTATAAATCATGAGTCAAGATGTAAGAAATCTAATTACTGTGACTCTACCATGCTAAAGATGGCTCATAGAGAGGCTAGGGACAGAGAGGAGACCTCACTGTGCCAGCCCCCCGATGTTCAAAACTTCCCAGTATCAACCAGGGGACATATAAATAAATGAGGCTTCCTATGACAAAAGTTTGACCCTTTAAGAGTCTTTCTGCTGAAGCCCAAGACATAGTAGAGGACAGAAAAGTAATTTCCACTGTGCCCCGTCTGAGTTACCGACCTACAGAATCTGGGAAGAGAACATGTTTTACACCACCAAGTTTTCTATAATGTGTTACACACCTATACTGACTGGAACTCTCCCCAGGTACTGTGCTAATTGCTAACATACCCAATTCTTTACAAAACAAAAACATTTGTGAGATGTTAAATCTTGTTTTGCATATTATCATTTCTCTTGACAACCCTTTGGCAAGCAATCCTTACGTTACAGATGAGGACTGTGGGAATCGAAGAAGGTGATAATGTATTCAATGCCACACAGCTGACAGATGAACCAAGATTGGAACCCAGGTCTTTCACCATGCAAAACGGGTGATCTTTCCTATTCTGTCACTGCCTTATCCGGCAAGTCTACACAGCAGAAATCATGAAATTAAATTCCCATCTGTACCACTGGGCTCAGTAGAGCTATCTTCACTCATTTCTCCCTTTTCGACTAACCTCAAAGACCCTGAATCATATGATTTACAGACTAATTCTAAACTACAGTTATTTCTGGCTGTGTTGAAACATAATAATATAAGAATAAGAGAGTTTATGTTAAAATTGATTAATAGAAAACTAGGAGAAAGACACTTATTTGGAACAATATTAAGTGTGCCTGCTGTGTTTTGATTTTAAGGGTTACAAATTGCATTTTGACAAAAATATTCCTATGAATTATAATTACATTCATTTATTTTACAATGAATGTTTTCATTCAAAGAATTTTACTGCTCTCTGTGGATTTATGATTAATATTTATGTCCCTCAGACAATATCCAGAAACTTCACAATCCTAGGGAGAGAGAAGAAAAAAACTGATCGGCCCTCCCTAGTCCAAGCTTGATTTGAGTAAATTTCTGCACCTCTAATGATGTTCTTTCTGGGGATGGGCTCTGTTTGCATCAGGGGTCTGATAGTCAAAATGCTCTTCTTCACAATATTTTCAAGGGCAAAAGCATTACATTGTTATTCCAACGGACCAAGCTTATAAAGAAGCTATCCTTATGTTCTGGAGCTTTCAAGAGAAAGCTTTCCTTTGTCAGTGAATGAAAACAAAGGCAAAAGATGAAAGGAACTGTTTTTAAAAGAAACAAAAAGGCCTTTACAAAAAAGTACGTGAGCAGAAAGCAGGAAAAAAAGGTGCATTATATTTGGAATGAAAATAGGGAATAGGGTGGCCCAATGGACCAATAGTCTTCCATTACTAATGTTGTTATAATTTTGGGGAAAAATGATGTCTGAAGGTAACACAAACAAAACTGACAGCCACGGTCTTAAAATACACACACCACAGGTTTCTCTTTTGTTGGGGTTCCAGAACTCTTGCGAGAAAACTCTGTACAGAAAACAGACTGGGTGTGATGTGTCTCTATCAAGGAAGCAGGCACATCAGGAACAACTGGAAACCAGCCAATATTTTGGTTTACTATAATATCAATCAACTGGCTAGGCTGATTTCTACCATAAATGGCCTACTTTTCAGCTGACTGAATGAAGGATTGTATAAGTAAGGTACTGGCTAACAAGAAAGAACAGTACACAGAATTGGAGGTGCTCCAGGATGTCAACCGATATTGCAGCCACACAGGAGAAACAAGGCAATGCAAGTGAACCTAATCTAATCGCATCTCCATTTTGGACTGAAAATTTCCTGCTAACAGTATCTTAACATAGGGTGCTAAAGAAGCACCACACTCTCCCCTATTATGGCTTTAAAAATAAAAGACGTGGGCTGGTGAGATGGCTCAGCAGCATAAGCGCCTGCCCGTCAAGCGCAAGGTCCTGAGTTCGACTCCCGGAAGCCACATAAAGGAAAAAAAGGGCCGGTGATATCACTCAGCGGCACAAGCGCTTGCTGGCAGGCGCAAGGTCCTGAGGTTGACTCCTGGTACCCATATTAAAAAAAAAAAAAAAAAAAAAAAAAAGACGTGTGCCAGATTAGGCTGTTTTCTTTAAATTCTAGTTTCAGTTGTTTTCAGCAGCTCATTTTGAGAAACATCTGTCCAGTCTGGCTCTTGGGGAGATGTTCAAAAACAAGTGTCCTCATTTGAATGCTAAAGGACTCTCCTAAGGGAAACAGTAGTCCTTTGAAAGCAAGCAAACACTGTCAAAACATCTACGATCCTTGAACTTCTTAATCAAGTTCAGTGCACAGCGCACAATATGACCCAATTTCATCCTTAATCAAAAAAGAGGAAAAAAAAGAAAAAGAAAAGAAACTTGTCTGCTTCACTAACACCCAATTTAAGGCATCATGTTTTTTTTTTTCCCCCCATGGAAAGAATTTAAGAGCGCAGTAACCAATTGGTTTGAGGTAACACTGGCTGACTATATGGTTATGCAAAGAACCACTCATAACTGAACAGAGGTAACCTGGAATCTGAGTTTGTGTACAACACATTTACAAAGGTCACATATTAGATGTGTGTAGTAGATGTGGAGTGAAAATTCTCCAACTTAAGTCCACAATACAAAACCACCTCCTGAAGAATGAAAGAATGTTCTCACCAAATAGAATTCAAGCACATTAATAAACACCTACTATATATCCAAAATCATGTATACATTTTCCCCTGGCTCTTTACAACAATTTCCTAAAGTAGGTAATAACTCTACTATAGAGATGAGTAAAAGGAGAGCCAAACAAGTCAAAAAATGTGCCCATGGTTAGTGTAGCTAATTGTCATTGTCAAAGCTTAGATTGTTACCAAAGTCATTTTGACTAAGAGGCTCAGGAATTCTACCAACTCTAACAAGCAGCCATCCTAATAAAAGAAATAACTCATGGCAAAATGAGAAAAAGCATGTTACCTATGATTTACTCAACTGCATACTAAAAAGAAAACTAAAATTTGATGTATTTAAAAATAACTGTCTAGGAATAGGTTAAATGTTGAAAGCTAGTTCTCCTAAGTTCATACATTTTATCAAGACAAAACAATACAAAACTACTCCAACTTGATCAAACATTTAAAACTCTCTCACTTCTCTACAAAGCTAATGTGTAAGATACACTGTTTCCTCTGGGAAAGAAGAGCCTGTGTTAAGATTGTTTCTTTACTCTCTTCATTGAAAGAAAAATCAATTCAAGTTGTCTTGTGAAGACTTCAATACCATTCCAAGGAACAAAAAGACACTAAGCATGTTTTGAATACAGGAGCTTCCTGCTATGCTCAAAACCTTCCATATGCATTACTTGCTCAGTCAAATTTAGTCCTTTGATTTTACAGGTTTGAGAAGCTATCTGGAATATCTGGCAGAGAACAAGGAAAATAATGTTATGATGCATTTGGTTTTCAAGTGCTTTCTTTCAAGTTTTTCCAACTTTGTATATTAAAATTTGTCATGCCTTGTCTCAAGTTTCTGCCAGAAACTATTGAAGGTTGAAAGAAAAAGATTCCTAATAGATTCAAAAATAAATAAAACTATGGCATTTTAAAAGAAAACCAAGATGAATGCCCTTTAAAGAGAGCCCAGCAAGGACAACACAGATGTGTTTTCCAGGGCTGTGATGAGAAGCACATGGTCCATGAGGCTTCCTGGTCTCGATTTGCTCCTCCTCAGGAGCCAACATCAACACCCAACATTGTTTACTGAGACTGCAGCCACAGCCAAGGCTGGGGCAAGTGTGGACTCTGGGAGTCCGGTCTAATTTTCTAATGTCAACCAAGAAAACTGACATTTAGGGAGTACAATATAGCTATCCAAAGCAAATATGTGGAATGGGAGGAAGGCCAAATATTAAATTGTGAAATAAATAAAATAAATAAAACTAGTGGTCTTTAGATAAAAATAGCAAAGTCCATTTTTTCCACCTACTCTCCTTTACTCATAGTAAGCTTCTCACCCCTCAGAACTTTTTATACATCCATTCCTACATTTGTTAGACAATGAAGTTAGCTCATTTAAGAACTTAGAGACCTACCTGCAAATTCTTTGTTTCCTGACAGCCTACTTGGAATCGCTCCAAAGATCACAAAAACAGGCAATAGACTATATCACTTTTACTGTCCTCAGAAATCCTGGCTGCCTACAAAGTTGTTCCCTATTACAATAAGAAGTTATTATATAATAACAGTATGAGAATTCTCTGGTTTTAAAAGGATCTCATTTGCATAAATAATCACCCTAATCTGCTCACTTGGTCCTGATCATTATATTTATAATGTTGTATAATGTATTAAATTTTCATAATCAAGGGATTTTTATCTTTCCTTTGTCTTCTCATTCCCATAACTCCTTATTCTTTCAACAACTGAATAAGATCAAATGATATATACCCTGAACTATTCAGATATGTGCCTTAAAAAGAAAAACACTACAAAACAATGTGTGAATAGCAATAAATTATGAAAAATACAAATATTTTAAAAGGAAAACTTTTAGTAAAAAGAGAAATCCTGATGTGTAGGCTTTTCTGGGGGAAGTTACAATTTTTTGTTTTGTTTTTATTTTTTTACTTTTTTGTTGAATGAGCAGAAAATACTCCTTGAAAATACACCCAAAATGAATTATCTACCCTTTGGAGTGCTCGGGCAAGCTGAATATTGTGAAGTGGAGCTGCAAGGGCCCTGAACTCAGGTCTATCTTTATCCTTTCTCTAGACTATCTACAGATGTACTCACTAAAAGAATCCACTCCCAAAAGGGGATAAAGCCTCTGAATTTCACAACTCAAATTCTGGCTCTGCCATTTATTTCGCAAGCCTCAATTTTAGCTTCTTACCCAGAGTGAGCCTCAACTGATACTAAACCATACTTTATAGGTTCATTATAGGCTGCCAATTAGCTATGTGTTGATAGATAAATATGTGCTGTTGTCATTTCTGGTACCGATGCTGTTACTATCAGCAAGACATGATAACACATGCCTTTGAGGTGTTCTTATTCATATCACATGATCTATGATGACCCTTACAACTGCTACATTCTTCTTACAGAATGCTGAACTATCCATCCACTGTTAAATGAGGTTATAAGAGATAGATTAAGAAACTAGGGACCAGGGATTTAGCTCAGTGGCACAGCGCCTGCCTGGCAAGTGTGAGGTCCTGAGTTTGATTCCTGGTATCCCCCCCCAAAAAAAAACCCTTAAAATCTATGCATTGAATTACATTCAGTCTTAATTGTCTCATCCATGAACTCAATGTGTTTGTCCAAATAATCTCTAAAGTCCTTTGCAAGACTATTATTTTATTACTTTATACATCTATGCCCATATTCATATTAGTACCATCAACATACATGTGAATACACTTGAAGGATCTTCCAAATTTTATGTCTAAGCATGAGAAACAGAAACACAGGCAGAAAAGACTCTCTCCAAAACGATGGATTAGAAGCAGGTTAGAGTCACTAAGCAGCACATACAACGAAGAAGGAAATGTAGAAGGAAGTTGGGCAGATATCTATGGACCTTGGAATTTACCAAAACTTTTGATATTTTCATTATATGAAAATTCTACTGAATGTGCAGAAACTTGGTCTGAATATACTTTGGTACAATACTGTATTCTGCATTATCCTTTGAGGTTGTATATTTTGAACAAACTCCAAGAAGCTGGATAATTTTTAACTCACCATTTTCAAGCTTACTTAAAATAACTTGGTTATAATTTCCTTTCTCAATTACATTGTGCTATGATCAAATTCTCCTGCAATCTAATACTAACTTTATACCAGAAGCAACTTCACAACACTTGAATCCTGCCTATCATACTTATCTCATGCCAAGAATATACTGGCTTGTATTTTCATAATAAAAGCCTTGAAATTGTTCCATTCAACACATAATCACGTTGCTTTTTCCTTCACATCTCTATCTTTCATTCTATGGCATGAATCTGGCCTCAGAACTAGTTTATTTTATTGTTCTCTTTTTGGAAAATTCAGATATCAAACTAATGGTATCTATGGACTCTTCTCCATCTTCTTGGTCATATCACATTTTTCCTTCCTCTCAAATTCCTCCATACTAATTCATAAATAAAACCTTTCAGTCATACATATGGGTACTATGTGATAACCAAACTAAAATGGACTCCAGAGGAAGAAGACTGGAAGGTGGATTGAAATGGCAACCTGCTGTAATAAACGACTCACCACCTCAGTGGCAGGACACAATAAAATTGATTCTTCACCCATGTGAAAATCTAATGTGAGCCACTGAGAGACCTGGCTTTATGAGTACCTTCGGGAGTCTCAATTTCTTCCTAGGAGTTCATCATTCTCTAATCCCTAGAACCTTCCACTGGATCTTTTCTTTTGGCCAAGAAAATGGGACAGAGAGAGTATACAGAAGGCATCCTCACCCGTAAAACACCTTAGCAGAGAGGTGGAGCAACTCACTCCCACCTCCTTTGTAATCATGTTCCATTACCCAAGACTGCATCCAACTGCAAGGGAAGAGGGGAGTTTGGTCCAGCACTGTGCTAATGATAGGAGAGTGCATTCATAAGCAGTGGCGTCCCCTAGCACAGAAGGCAACTTTTGGCCTTACACTTTGATTTCCAAGAATATGGCATACTGACATTTGCCCAGTCAAAGAGCTGTTGTTAGAATCAAGCAAATAAGGAACATAGGATACTTCTTAAACCGTAAAATTCTGTATAAATATACGACACTTTGGCTTCCAGACATCCATAAAAGATTCTTTTTCTTTGAGAATTTATGAATATTGAAATATTCTTAGTAGTTGCAGGCCTTCTCTTCAACACTACTATCAAAAGTAAGTTTTGTTCTATTCATATTTTCATGCAGCGAATTAACTCTCATCTTAAAAGTTTCCTCTCTTGTTGATAGATGTTCCCCAAAAAAGTTTTTAATACATCAAGAGTTAATATAAACCTAATTAAAACACAAAAGAATAAAGTTAAATCAAGATGTAAAACTTGCATTGTAAATAGGTTCACTGCTCAACTATGGGTCCTGCTAATCTACACCAGGGTTAAAACTAATATAATTCAAATTCAGAAGATAAAAAAAAATACCTACTGCATGTCATCAACTGAGGTAGCTTAAAATTAATCAAAATTTTCAATGGGAATCTATGATTGTGGTATTATATATGATTAAGATATTATATGTAATAAATATTATATTATGTGCTTGGCGTTTTTGAACAACTGGCTCATGTCCTTTGCATCAGAAGTCTGATGCAAAGTTTCACGGCTCTTCCTATTGCCTCCCATTCTGCCACCACAACTCTTACCCACACTTTTTAACCAGTTGTGTAAATCACGTCTATTTCCCGACACCTCATTGCAATGATTAGTGCAACACCTCTACCTTCCCCTTATCTTTGGTAGGCCTGAAAGAAAGCTCCCACTTTAGACCAGTGATTTTCTTTTTACAACAAGCATATCATTTTTATCCACGGTGGCCTTTCTCAGTAATAGCCTGGGATATCAGACAAGTCAAAGAAACTGTATCCCAGTAACATGTGACCACCGAAAAGCACGAGGGTAATTAAATTGTTAGCATTCACTATGTTATTTCATTCACTTTCGTTCTTACTCTCCACAGGCACATTGCCAGAACAGAGGAAATAAATGTGGTTAGGCCTCCTCAAGAAGCTCATTCTATGAGGCACACATCGATCAAATGTCCATATTCTGTTTAAGTGATGGAATAGAAGCCTGAGAAATTCCTCTCTGGCTATGAGGAAATGTAGCATGTTAATGGAGTTAAGTGAGCTGTTTCCATAGAGCAGAGTTATGAAACTGCTTTGCATACGTTTGAATGTTCATTGCTCTCAGAAGTGCTGCAGGAAAAGCAAAACAAAACTGAAAATGCACCACCACCAAAACAGCTGACTGCATAAGGTTATGCTTCTCACCATAGACCTGCTGATAACACCCACGTTCTTCTAAGCACCAGGCTAGAAGTACTGCTCCAGGTGTATGGCGTATGAAAATTCAGGGGAAAAATGATGATGTTTTAATAATTTAAAAGTATTTTTACTCTAAAAGACCTTGAAGATTACATCTTTTAGGCACAATTCACAGTATGCTATTCTAAGTGAAAGTCTATGCCAGCAATAGTATAATGCTTGTACATTTAAGATTTACTCTAAATAATCAGGGAAATCTCTGGATACTTTACCTGTGTGTAAAAAGATAATCTAACAATAGAAAGTAAGGCAATGTATTTGAAATGAGAGAATATACTTACAACACATAGCTAACGAATTTTTTAGTATGAATGAAACAATTTTGTGGAAAACACATGCATTACATAATTTGACTACAGAAGAAATGGGAAATCGGAACAGAAAGTAGCCCTGGGCAAGAAAGAGAGAACTTATGAAATTTTTCTTTAGTAAAAGAAAACAAAACCCATAGAAGTAGACAACTTTGGGAAGCATCTGACCCCAAAGCAAATTTATACCGAAAACATTCATACTAACAGCAACTTCAAAAGAAAAAGTCTGATGGAAAATCTGATTTCTAGTCATTCCCGCTGCAATATAAATAAATGCTCACGGATTTGGTATTTTTTCCTAGAAAAGTTAAATTTACAAGAAAAATACTTTTAGGTAGGATCTAAAGATGCCCATCAGAAAAAGATTAAAATAACGAAGAACAATACATTTTCTTCAGGATTAAAAACACTTGGTGTCTACATGTGCCAAGGAAAACTATGTACAGAGAATGAAGGAAAGTTCACAAATTTAAATCCTGATTTCCTTTTTTTTTTTTTTTTTTTTTTGGTGGGTACCGGGGGGTCGACCTCAGGACCTCGCGCGCCAGCAGGCGCCCGTGCCGCTGAGCGATATCACCGGCCCCTTTTTCGTATGTGGGTTCCGGGAGTCGAACTCAGGCCCTCGCACTTGCCAGGCAGGAGCTTAAGCCACTGAGCCATCTCACCGGCCCCCTGATTTCTTTTTGAGCTATGTGCAATAAATATTTATTATCTGCTGATGTTGGCAGTCCATAGACTAGTTAACTTTTTCTGTGGTTAACATTTATAACTGCTTGTATCTTAAGATGTGAGGCTTTTGGTGTTCCTCTTCACCACGGAGCCTACTAGCTCAAGATTGTAAGCTATGCTGTCTTTTATAGTTGTCTTAATAAAGTCATATCTGTTTTCAGAGCCCCCTAGTAAAATGGTTTAAGTAATTAAGACAGCATTCTCTCACATAAAGACTGGAAGAGAGGGGGCTTACTCAGTGATTCAATGACAACATCAAGTGTTCCATCTCCTCCCATCCATCTGTCCACTCTGCCTTTCTCATTGTGCTCACTTGTCTTTTTAGATTGGTTCCTTGTGGTCCCCAGATGCCTGCAGCAGCTCCCAGCACCACATACTGAGAAAACATTTGGGAACATCTTTGTCTCAGTCCCTTTCCCATGAGTGAACAAGCACTTCTTACAAGTTCTCCAGCAGACTGTCTCTCAATTTCCATTCACCACAATTGAATCGAATGCCTATGGTTAAATATATCACTGAGTAGGACAAGTGAAACCACTACATTTTTTTTAACCAATAAAATAACCCTTTAAGATCTAGCCTGGCCTGACACACACAGCCAATTGGAATGAGCGTAAATAAAATGTGGGTAATGTATTAGCAATCAAGGAAGAGTGTTCACTTTATTCCAGTTAAGCAACCAATAATGTCTGTCAAGAGTCTGCTTATAAGCTACAAGCATGGACACTATTAAATATCAATTTCCAGTATAAGCAGTCATTTTTATTGGAAGGTCAGTTGTATAAATGACTGTACCTAGATTCTGATAAAGTGGGTTGCATTTTATACTACTTTATTATCCATAAATCAAAGTTATTACAACTGAATCATATAGAATCACAAAATTCTAAGGTAGGAGATCCTTGCAAATCGATAAACAGATTTCTGATAAATCAAATTAGGCTTTATTAATTTACTAGTGATGCTCACTATTGAAAACAGTCTTCAGTTGAAGTCTTTTTTTTTTTTTTGAATATTGAGTTTTCTTACATTGGAAATGAATATAGAAAATACAGAAGTGGTTCATGCACACTTATTTACTAGCTGTCTAGTCTCATATTTTCTTGTCGAACTTTTAAATCAACCACCTGCTCCAAAGCTAAGTCTGGAGAAAAACAAATGTTATTGTCTCTTACTGTACATAGGTTTTCTCTTTGATTCCTTAAAACAATACAGCATCTAATATAATACAATGAAAGTCCAGCCCAGAGGCACTCAGCAAGCAGATGAGCAGAGACCTCTCAGAGGCAACAGACCCCCGCTTGGCTGCGCACCAAAATCCATATCCGCTTTGTTTTTCAAGACAGCATCATCACATAGAAGAGCAAAGAAGGCACTGGATGGGAAATGAACAGATCTGGCTCAATTGTCCTTGCATTGCAACAGATTTGCTGTCAAGTCCCTTTTTGCCTTGTCTTACAGACAAGGGGGTTAAATATCTTTAATAAAATCCAGCTCCTTCCCATTAATTCATTGATCCATTCACTTAATTCACAAATATTTACTGAGCACCTATTGTGCCAAGCACTACCTGAAATTCTAGGGTTGTAGAAATACAGACAGATTAATTTCAATGCTGGGGCTAGTAGGAAAGATAAGCAATAATCAAGTAATCAAAATGCGAAATGTTCTTCACGTGCTACACAGGGTGATGGGGCAGAAGAAAGAGAACAGGGAAACTCACTTAGCATGGTCAAGCAAAGCCTCTCACAAGAGGGACAGATGAGAATGTGTAGCTTAAGCAAACAATTCCAAGATTAGGGAAGTCCATGCAGGAAGGTGTCAAAATAATGAAAATGTAGTAAGCAAACAAGATGTGATACAAGATGAAGGAAGCCGGAAGGGAGGCTGGCCATTAAAGTCCGAGTAAGGCAAGGTAAGGAATTTTTACTTTATGTCATTTGAATAAAAGCTTTTAATGATTCTATGGATTCAGACAAATTGTTCATGCTCTAGAAATTTCTGAGAACTGTAAGAATGGTTCCTTTCTTAAGAATCCCTGCCCAAAATATCATCAAATACTGCTGTTACCACCCAAGGCATGCAGAAGAAAGAGGTGCTCACTTGGATTTCCCAACAACTATTTCTTCATTTCAGTTTTTCTGTTTTCTTTTAAAAATCACATCTCAGGGAGACTGAAGCAGAAGGATTCCAAGTTTGAGTGCAGACTTAGCCTCTTTGCAATTTGGCAAGACCTTGTCTCAAAATAAAAAGGGTTAAGGATAAAACTCAGTGTGAAAGACCCAGGATTTAATCCCTGGTATTGTTTAAGAAAAAAGCTACAAAAATACTCTAAAAAGCTTGAGAAAAACATTTTAAGGCCTAGAAGGATTATATTTTCCATCACTCAATAAACATAGGCCCACTACCTATTTGTTTAGCATTCTGGAAAAAAAAGTCGGAACATAAAAAAGAATCATAATCGTGGAATTAGGTTCAAAATTGAACAAAATCATTTGTTGTTGAAAGTATGACACTCACTTCTGAGCACTGAGGACATACAGGGAAGAAAAAATGGAAATAAGGCCCTTAAATTCCCTTCACCATCATCAGCTTCATAAACAGAAATATAGTAGTCCAATGAATGGATCATAGAGCTCTTTAAAGACACACTAAAGAATTGTTAGTGGGGTTTTCGTATTACACACTGGCTATTGTTTATGGATATTCTAAAAGGTTATTGTATATTAGTGGCTCTTGAATGGAGCACACACAATTGTGCAAAACAACACTACAGTTCAGAAGAATAATTAAAACAATTATTCAAAACTTTCTATCAGAAATTACTGTTACATATGGATTACCGCTGCACCTTGAGGAGGAGCCAGTGCCGGGTCAAACCGCCAACTCCTAGCCAGCTCTGCACCTTGGTTCCCCTCAGCACAGGTCCACAAGGGCAACTGCCAAGCAACCAACCCAATAGAGGATGAGGCCAAAGCCACAGGGGAAGAGGTGAGCCCAGAAGAATCAGCTGCATTTGGCAGAAATAAAGGATGGGCCAGCAGTACTAATCCCAAGAAAAGCCCAAAGCTATTGTAAATGGCACAAAACTTCTTCACTGTGTGACAGAGTGGGAGAAGAAATCCAGTGCAGCTCCCACCATATCGCCAGAGTTTAATCAGGCGCCACTTTGGAAAGGGGTTGATTGTAGGAGGCGGAGGCATAGAACACCTACACCTTCACTTCAGCACTTACGAGTTACCCTATAACCGTGACTGAGAGACAGCCAAGGGATACAGATATGCTGAGGGTAAGGGCTAGACACAGATCCTAGGAGAGCCCCTGAGAAGTTCAAACTCGGGTGAGGAGAACATGGGCCCTGCAACCCATGGTGGAAGGCCAGGCTCAGCGGATACGCCTTTCAGAGGTGACTGGCTCTGAAGGTGACGGTACTGAGTCCAGGGGTCTGCCGGAGCCCACTCAGCTGCCTACATCCAGCAGAGCGCCGTGGTCTCATTGCTTCCCTATGTACCAGTGTGAGCTGATAGCAGGACTGGATTTAAACAGTTGCTATGGTCTGGAATTTACAGACAAGGAAACCTTTGAGCTACAGGGTTCACCTTACAAACTCCCAGGCTGTAAAGCGGGGCAGACAGCACTGTGACTTGCTAGTTCCAAGCCTGCAAGTCCTGGAAGGAAAGCGCGCATTGAGAAATACATAGAAAAATTTCGATCCCTTTTTTCTACCTTAATGTTTTTTGTTTCATGTTTTTCTGAAGTTTGGAGGTTTTTATTTTTTTCCTATTTTCCATTTTCCTTCCTGCCTTCCTCTCCCTTCCCCTCCCACTCTCTGTTCTTTCTTTGTGTTTATTTAGGTTCACTCTTTTTTTTTTTTTTCCTTTGGCTCTCTTTGAGTTTGTTACCTTACTATTTTATCTTCTTTTTTTTTCCTTTAGTATATTTTCAGTATTTTTATGTATTTCTATTTCTTGTAGTATTTGTGTTACTTTTATTTAATACTATTAATTTCCTTTTACATCTTTATAGGATGCTTTATTTCAATTTTATCACCTTCTTCTCATATTCCATCACTTAATTTTTCAAAGTTTAGTTTTTCATGCTTCTGTTCCCCAAACCCTCTATCAGTACTAGTAAAAGCATTAAGCTATTTGAATCAATAGTTAACTATGTTATTATTATTCTACTTATAGTGGAAGTAAAGTAGTTCCATTTAGTAGACATTCACTGTAGGTCAATATCTGGTTTGTCTTAATGCTTATATGCTAATCATAGATTTCTATGCTTAAGGGTGGTACATTATTGAGTCTTAGGGTTTATTAATATCCAGTTTAGATTGACGCTACTGTTGTCACTGATATTATTACTATAGCAAAGGCAACATAGTTTTTAGTATCAATTGATTTTCTCTGTATGCCAATATGTGGATTGCCTGGGGGCTCATAAACAATACTGCAGCCCATTCCCAGAGAACTGGGTACCATGCAGAATAAACTGCAATGCCCCCTCCCAAATAAATGGAGGTGCTTGGATCCTGGGACACAGGCAAAGGCCAATAGTTAGCCACACACTGAGGGTATCACTGAAAAGTGACATTAATTAAAGAGGTTTTCATATGAGAAAGAAAGCTTTGCTCTACAACCAAGCTGCAAGCCTCAACAACAAAAACAAGCAAGCAAACAAAATAGATACAAGTCAACAAAATGTCTCCAAAATCTCCCAACTCACAGAATGCTGATCCATGGAACATCAAAGAGAAGGAAACCAAAAGCCACACACTGGAATTGTTCAAAATGATACCAGGGAAGATAGCAAACCAGATCAGCAGGGTAATTGGCAAGTTCACAGAAGATATAAGTAAAATGAAATTGGGCTAAATAAACAAAACCATCAGTGAGTCTAAGGAACACACTAACAAAAACGTAGCACAGCTACACAAAACAATGCAAAACAAGAATGATCATCATAGAAAAAAAAAATAGACTCCATAAAAAGGCTCCAAATAAATTCAAGAGATGACAAACTCTATTGAAAATACAGGTAGCAGAAGTGATCAATTTGAGGACAGAATGTAAGAACTAGAAGACAAGGCTGTTATAGTGATCAATTAATGAGAGATATATTAAAATCAGCAAGAGAAATTGAAAAATGGAACAGCTCCTAGATGATGCAAAGAGGACTAATCTAAAATTAATTGGAATTAGTACAAAACACAAAGCTAGCACAAATGGAATAAAAAGGATGTTTATGGAAATAACAGCAGAAATCTTTCCAAACAAAGGAAAAGAATTTAACATACAGATAGGTGAGCCATATAGAACCTAAATAGCTACAATCAGAAAGAACCTTTCTACACCACATAATCAACATCCCAGAAGTCCAACACAAGAACAGACTCTTAAAAGTGGTTAGAATAAAGGCATAAATCATTTATAAAGGTAAAGCCATTAGAAGTACAGCTGACTTCTCCACACAAACCTGAAATTCCAGCAGAAATTGAAGCAAAGTGTTTCAGTTCCTAAAAGAAAATAATTTCAAATTCAGGCTGATGATATGTCCTACAAAACTATCTTTCAAAATTGATGGATAAATATTTTCACGATAAAGAGCACCTAAATAAATTCATGGCCAACAAACCAGCACTCCAAAAAATTCTAAAGGCTATCCTAGAAAGAGAGGATGATGCCAATACTAAAATGCTGAACGAAAAAAATACATGATATAGGATGAGCAATTAAGCAGGAGGAGGAAAAAAAGCAATTAAAAAAAGGAAAATAATGCTACATCAGGAATAAGTCAGTATCTTTCAGTGATAATTCTCTATGTGAATGGTCTCAAAACACACAGATTGGCAGATGGAATTAAAAAAACAAAGCAAAACAAAAAAAAACTCAATGGTATGCTGTATAAAAGAAAAACATTTAATTCAAAAGCACATGTACAGGGTAAGAATCAAAGGGTGGAAAGCACTATTATATGCAACAAGACCCCAAAAAAAGCAAAGTGGACTTCAAGCCAAAACTGATCAAAAGAGGCAAAGAAGGTCACTACATATTGGTTAAGAGAACAATCTAACAGGAAAAGATAACAATTATTAACATATATGCACTCAACAATGGCATGCTCAAATTCGTAAAACAAGTACTACTAAACATAAAAGACCAGATAAACATAAACATAATTTTTTTTTTTTTGTGGGTACCGGGGGTCAAACTCAGGACCTCGAGCGCCAGCAGGTGCCTGTGCTGCTGAGCGATGTCACCAGCCCTTTTTTCGTATGTGGGTACCGAAAGTCGAACTCAGGACCTTGCGCTTTTGCCAGGCAGGAACTTATGCTGCTGAGCCATCTCACCAGCCCTAAACATAATTATGATGGGGAACCTCAATACCCTATTATCATACATAGATCAACTCGACAAAATAATCAACAAAGTAATATCAGAGTTGAACAAAACTTCAAACAAATGAATTTGATAAATACAGAGTGTTCTGCACAACAACAGAATACACATCTTATCAGCCTCACATGGGGCTGTCTCAAAATAGACCACATATTAACCAATAAAACAAGCTGCATTATGTGTAAAAGAATTGTAATTATACTATGTGTTATCAGATTATAATGCAATAAAACTAGCAATAAATGACAAAATATATAAATTATGCAAATGCATGGAAAACTCAACAAAATACTCTTAAATAAATAATAGGTTACAGAAGAAATCCAGGAAGAAATAAGATAGCTCCTAGAAGTAAATAATAATGCCATACAACATACCATAACGTGTGGGACAAAAATGAAAGCAGTCTTAAGAGGGAAGTTTATACCTATGAATGCCCACATCACAAAAAAACAAAGTAAGCCCAAATAAATAACATAATGATGCATCTCAAAATCCTACAAAAGCAAAGACAATCCAAACTCAAAACTAGTACCAGGGAGGAAATTATAAAGATCACAGCAGAAATCAATTAAATTGAGACCAAAAGAAAGAGTTGGTTCTTTGAATAAATAAACACAATAGACAAATGCTTAGCCAATCAAAGCAAAAAGAAAGAAAAAAAAAAAAAAGACTCAAGTCAATGCAATTACAAATGAAAATGGTGAAATCACAATAGACACTGCCAGAATCAAAAAGATTATTAACATCTACTTTGCAAATCTACGTGCCAGTAAACTGGAGCATTCAGAAGGAATGGATAGATTCCTATACACAAATGAATTCTCAAAACTGAACCAAGTAGATTTTAAAATTCTAAATAATCCAATAACGGGCAATGAAATTGAAGCAGTAATTAAAAAAAAAAGACCTACCAAATTAAAAAAAAGCCCAAGTCTGAATGGATTCATGGCATAACGCTACAAAAACCTCAGGAAAGATCAAAAACCAATAGTTCTCAAGCTTTTTAATGAAATTGAAAGGGAAGGCATATTTCCAAAATCATTCTTGGAAGCAATTATACACTAATTTCACAAGCAGATAAGGATCCAACCAAGAATAAGAACTATAGACCAATCACTTTAATAAATATAGATTTAAAAATCCTCAAGATATTGGAAAACAAAATGCAATAAGGCATCAAAAAGATCATACATCATAATCAAGTTGGCTTCATCCTAGGGATACAAGGATGGTTCAACACATGCAAATCAAAAATGTAATTGATCACATAAACAGAAGCAAAGACAAAAATTACATGATCATCTCAAGAGATGCAGAAAAAGTCCGACAAAATTCAACATCCTTTCATCATAAAAAACACTAAATAGTTACACAATGACCTTATCTCAATCTGATAAAAGCCATTTATGACAAACCTACTGCCAACATCACATTAAGTGAGTAAAAACTGACTGCATTCCCTCTAAAATCAAGTAAAAGACAAGGTTGTCCACTATATCAATCCTATTCAACATACTACTCAATACATTAGCAAGAGAAATGAGGCAAGCAAAAGAAATAAAAGAAATGTATATATAGGAAATGAAGAAATCAAATTGTCATTATTCACAGATGACATGATCCTCTACATAGAAGACTGAAAAAATATCCACTGAAAGACTCTTAGAATTAATAAGCAAATTCAGCAATGTAGTAGGACATGAAATGAACACACAAAAATCAGTAGTGCTCCTGTATGCTCATAATGAACCCATTGACAAATTAGGGTGGAAAATACCATTTAGAGTAGCGCCATCAAAATTAAGTGCACAGGAATTAACCCAATTTAGAAAGACCTCTACAGCAGAAATTACAATACTCTGAAAAAAGAAAGCAAGGACATCAGAAAATGGAAAGATGTCCCCTATTCCTGAGCAGGCAGAACGAATAAAGTAAAAAGTGGCCATACTTCAAAACTGATATACGCTTAACACAATCCCAACCAAAATACCAAAACCATTCTTCACAGAACTGGAGAAAAAAATCCTAAAATTCATATGGAACCAGAAGAGGCCCTGAGTAGAAAAAACAATCCTAAGTAACAACAAAGCAGAAGGCATCACAATCCCAGATTTAAAGTTACATGACAAAGCTACAATGACAAAACAGCATGGTAGTGACACAAAAGCAGACACTAGGATCATGGAACAGAATACAGGATGTGGCAACAACCCCAAGTGCAGTCAACTATTCAATCTTTGACAAAGGAGCCAGAAATATACACTGGAGGAAAGATGGCCTCTTTAATAAATGGTGTTAGGGAAAATGGCTATGTACATACAGAAGACTGAATCTAGACCCGTATCTCTCACCCGTGTACCAAATTAGAATCAAAATGGACCAAAGCACTAAATGTTAAAATAAAAACAACCTACTTGAAGATAAAAAAGGTAAAACTCTTGAACTCACAGGCATAGACAAAGACTTTCTGAACAAAACCCTGTTTGCACAGGAAACAGTACCAAGAATCAACAAATGGGGTCATATCAAATTAAAAATTTTGTGCACCTCAAAAACACAACCTAGTGAAAATATAACATACAGAATGGGAAAAAATTGCCATTTATTCCTCAGACAAAGAAATTATAACTAGAATACATAAAAAAAACTTAAAAAAATAGAGCCCCCCCCACCAAAAGAAAAGACCCATTCAAAACAACAGGCAACTGAAATGAATGGACACATCACAGAAGAAGATGTCCAAATGGCCAAATACATCGAAAAATAGGGGCCGGGGATGTAGCTCAGCAGCACAGTGCTGCTGGCAAGCACAAGGCCCTGAGTTCGATTCCCGGTATCCCCCCCCCCAAAAAAGAAAAGAAAACAAAAAATGTTCAACATCTCTAGCCAATAGATAACTGCAAATTAAAACACTGAGATTCCAACTTGTCCCCAAAATAATGGTCATCATCAAAAAATGAAATAACAACAAATGCTGCCAAGGCTGTAGAAAAAAGGAAGCCTTCTACCTTGTTGGTTGGAATGTACACTACTATAACTGCTATGGAAGTTGGTATGGAGATTCCTCCAAAACCTAAAACTAGAAACTCCATTTAATGACTCAGTTATTCTCCTTCTAGATAACTTCCCAAAAGAGTTAAAAACATATTAGAATGATATATGCATACCCATCCTTATAGCACCACTATTCATAGTAGCTAAATCTTAAAAGCTGCCTACATGTCCATAAAGAAAATGTGGTATTTACACACAAAGGAGTACTACTCTGCCATAAAGAAAGATAAACTTGAGTCATCTGTAAAAAAGTGGACACATCTGGAGACTATAATGTCAATTGAAGTAAACCAGACACACAAGCTTAAATATCATGTGGTTTCTCTTATATGAGAAACTCAAATTACAAATAAAGAGCCTAATAAAAGACATACTAGGAAGCAGGGAGATAGAACTTTCTCGTATGGGAAGGGACTTTCTTGTATGGGAAAAAGAGGGAAGGGGTAGGGAAGGGAAGGAAAAGGAGATGAAAAAAGGAATTAAGATGTGTATGTCCACGTACCAACTTCATAAAAAAAATACAAATTTTATGTAGCGCAAAGATGTACTAAAATTTAAAAATGAAAACAAAAAAATGAATTACCATTTAGATAATTTTATCTCTTAACTTTCCATCCATTACCATAAAACACATAAACTCATTAAATAATAAGTGACCACGCATGGCTGTCAATTTCTGAGGTCATGGACAATGTGGTTCACATTGCCCTATAGTCTCTGCTACAGGTAAATTATCCCCATGTCCACAATAAACACTCAGTATAAATTTATAACACTTTGTTATCTAAGGTTTTATAGAAACAGGCTTTACCCAGTTTTTCACTTATGGGAAGGAGTTTTAAACTTGCATAAAACACATAAGGATCCAAGCTGACCACTTAGATACTATAAAGATCGTAGTAATGACATATTTAACACTCCCTATCTGTTGCACACCTACTCTGTGTTGGCAGTGTTAATCAGTGCTTACTTACATCACTTCTGTGGGAGTAACTGTGTAGCTTCTAAGAATGCATCAATTTGGAGAAGTATAGGTAAGTCAAGGACCAAAGACAGGAAGGGTAGGTGCTCACAGGGAAACCATAAGACATGATTGCTGTAGGCATATTTTAAACGCTTTAGAAAGGACCAGTGTGCCTGTTCAAATATAAGTACAACTCATATGACTGGTGATCCTATGTGAAACTTGTGTACATTTACCAACAAATAGCTGTATCTCATTATACCTCAATCATTTTCTGTTAAAAGTTTTATCTACATTTATACTTTACCAAAGCTATGTTTAGTTTCCTGTAAAGCCACAAATTGAATTGATTGCAAGAGCTTACTTTCAATTGCATCCTAAGGGCATTCTACTCTCATGACCTTATGTTGAATCTTCCTGAAAACTGTCCCCAGGCAGAACATGCAGAAACACTGCCTTTTTTGAAATAAATTAGGTAGCTTGGTACCAGCCATTTTGGTTTGGGATTGTGGAAAGCAGTCTGACCCTCCGTTTTCACTGCTCCTAATGTGCCCAATAAATATCTTCTCACTGCTCAATAGCCAAAATAACCTTGTTCAAAGTCATAAAAGATAGTAAATTATAAAATCCCAAAAGGAAAATGAAGCAGGCCCTGGAATTCTCAGAATGTTCAGGATGGAAAAAGATAAACCATAATTCTCAGCTACTAAATGTGGAGATACAAGGGTTGCCATCATATGTAGGAACCATTTGTGGAAAATTGTTTCCAAATCTTTGCTGTCTTCCTATTACAATGGTGTATCCACTGCTGCTTGTGACTGGGTAAACTGATAATGTCTCCTCACGTACAGAGCTTACCTCCCTCTCATAAACTTGGCCATATGACTTGTTTTGGCCAACAGAATCTAGCAGATATGATACACAATGGGAATAAACAGAGGATTTCAATGTGACTGAGTGGTTGATTCCATTTTCCTTCTTTTCCTGCTGCTGTAAGAATGGTTTGTGGCACACAAGCACTGTTTCTTTGACTTCAGACTCAAAATAAGAAAACTAACACAGATTCACAATAGCCAACCCACGGCTGCCACATGTAATACAAAGATTAAATAAAAGTGATTGGAAGCCTTTGAGATTTAGAGGTTGGGTGTCACAATAGGAAAGCTTATTGCTAAAATACTGTAATATTTGATTCATGAATATGGGACTTAAATGAAGAATCATGTCACTTACATTTGGGGTAGGGGCAGAAAAGGCCTCTGTGCTAGAATCATAGGTAGAAGGTTTAAATCAAGGGTGATTTGTGAATATACACATTTCCCAAAACTGCTGAACCTAATATTAAATTTGAGGGACACTGATCCATCTTAATAGTTGGACTATAAGAATTTATAAGAAAAATCATTGCTTTCTTTTTGGTCTGGTACAATGAACACTATTAAAGTTTAGAAGTACAAAAAAAGGCTATATTTGTCAAAACTTTGATATAAGGAGAATTCACACTTAATTGGAAAACTTTCCTTAATTGGAAAGCAAGGTGATTGTGTGGGAAATCCCAAACTCAAATCTGAAAAGAAATACTGCAGCGCCAATAAGCATCATCTCAATACTCTCCACCCAAAATAAGAGCACTTCTGGCCACCGGGCAGATCCTTCATGAGGAAACAGCATCCACTTGAAAGTGTGAATCCCTTTTTGTTCTTTGATTAAAGGATACATTTCTAATGCTCTATTTGAATTTTCGTTATCACAAAATACATAACCTTTTCTCCTAACTCCTGAATAATGAGAAAATACAGAATTTATGATGCTGTGAGTGAATTTCTAACAAGTAATGAAATTCAGATGAACTGTATAATGATTCCTCATTTTCTTTATGAAACCTATCAGTTCAACTCTTTGCCTTGAGGACAGATGCTAAACAGTTGCTCTGGCAAGTCATTAAATCAAGTTTCTGGTTTTATGCAGGGCCTTTCGACATATCCCCCACAGAAAGAAGGGGCAGACAAAGAAACTCTATCAATACACTGAACATAATTATAAGGAAAAAGATTAATTCCCGAAATCATCTAAGTAGATAGTGCTCTCAACCAGTATTGTTCACTATATTAGAAGACATTTTCCTCCCATATCCCTTAACAATCAGAATTAAATCCCAATACAACAGGTCATTTAGAGTACAGCCAATTAACAAAGGAAAAGGGAAAGTAAACTCATTCCACGGGGCATTTTAAAAATCAGAAAAAAATCACTGATATTAAACTCAAGCATTTCTGATTTTCAATTCTGCTTAGTTAAACCAGGGAAATTCATGAATACAATTTCACGTACTGATGTGAATATTTAATGTACTAGATAACCAAGTTGTAAGAAGTCTTTTCTGAAATGTTATCCACGACAATGGTATAATACAATCCTTACTGCAAAGAAAGGCCAAGGCAATGGTAATAAAAGATCCATATTGTGTATAACATTTTACATGATTAGGTGGCACATTTTTCATTAAATGCCACAGAAAACACAGCAGGAGTTCCCTGATGTGAACAGGGCAAAAACCCAAAAATGACCATTTAATAGATACTGATTAAGTTATCCACGTTAAAAAGTCTATCAATAAGGTCTTCTGTATACTTCATGTTTTTGATAGTGCACATTTTTCAAATAACAGAGATCTTGAGAATTCAATTCTAACATGTATGCTGGCTATATTCTTAAAATATAGGGCATGCGATAATATAAAAGCAATTTCTGACCAGTAATAGAACTGCCAGTGATTAATGTTTTTTCTAAATAAATCTTATTACCCATGTACCAGTTAAAATAGTTTATATTTTCTAGATTTCAGTCACATTTTAAAAGCACTATATGTGACATTTTACTATTGTATATCTCAATGGAAATTATATGACTATCTTTATACTACATTGTTACTTCCATTTAAGAAACTGGGCTGTCATCCATAAAAATGCATATAAACTGTAATTTATTACATTGTAGTAAACCCTCAATTTTGCTTAAAATGTTGACAGCCAAGAAAATATCAAAAGCAACTTTTCCATTTCAGAAATTTCACAAATGTTAAACAACTGCTTTAGCATCACGATGTACTTAAATTCATTTCTACTGTTGAATATCTTCCTCGATGAAAAGTGTGATTCAATTACATGGCTCCACAGCAAGCCAGAGGTCAGCTGTTAATAGCAAAGATGTATTATGATGTGCTGTTATTTCTAAAGAGTGAAAAAATACTACACTGTACCAAAGAACTTTGGTCACAATCAATGTTTCGTTCATTTGTTAAAACAGGCAATTGAAGTATATAGTGTAGGAAAGTAAATCTCTGATGGAAAGTAATTAGAGAACCCCCTTGATTTTAACATCCCTAAACTGTGAACAGACACCAAAAACAAAAACAAAACAAAAATCTGAGGTTGCACTGAAGTTGCATTAACTCTGACTTAGCACTTTCAAATAACCTTCAGCCAGTGTCTGAGTTGATAAAACACTAATTACGTTTATTTGAGGTATCTCTATCCTATAAATACCATTGCCTTTTTGCTCACAATTTAATCTAGATTCAAAAGGAAAAACAAAAAGGCTAGAGAATTTTGATGAAAGTAAAATTTTTATCTCAGTGCCGTAATGTAGTGGGGAAGTGAAGATGTTTTGAATTGCCTTGGGAAAAAACGAAGTTTTCATCCTTCAAAAGTAAAATAATACATTTAATATTTCAAATCAATTATTATAATGATAGAAAATTTGTCTATCTCAGTGGATAATGATTTCCCAAAGATCTCCCAGTTTGCTCTTCCTTTCCCACACTGGAATGCCTATTTTCTTATTCTGTGCCTTCTTCTTCATGCCGAAATCATTTTTCCCATTTTGTTTCTGTTTTGTTTTCTTTTTGTTTTTGTTGTGTTTTCTATGATCTACCTGAATGCTCTAACATGTTCTATACAATACTGTATAAATAACTGCCATCATTAGAAACATAATAATCTAAATAGAAGTGGATTTTTTTCCAATAGACTTTCCATTTTGGTGGGTTTCTTTGTTTGTTTGTTTGTTTTTCTGGGTTTTTTTTTTTGTTTTTTTTTTTTGCTTTTTGAGACAGGGTCTCACTATGTAGTCCAGGCTGGCCTTGAACTCACTATGTAGCCCAGGCTGGCCTCGAACTTGTGGTGATCCTCCTGGCTTAGCCTCCCAAGTGCTGGGATTACAGGTGTTCGCCACCACACCCAGCCTAAACTTCCCATTTCTACACTTGAATCTTAAAGGATGACTTTTTTTTCCTCCCTTTTTGAAAAGAATAAAACACAGCCAAATCATTTCCTAATAAGACAGCGTTCACCTAAGCCCAGATTTAATAAATACAGTTATACTTTTGGCTTTAGACCTGATAGAAGACTTAGCAGACAATTTCTGTTTGTTTTTGAGTCCACTCAGTTACTTAGCATAAGGTTAGCTTATTATACATTTTGTACCTTTTGTTCTCATCTAGTTTTTACAGCTTTTGATTTCCCTGTCAGCTACTTGTTTTATTCGTAGGATCTTTCAGAGGGTCAGGGTTTCATCCAAGCTTATACAGGCCTGTGTGGCTTTCCGATTAATGAGCATTTCAGTGTTGCATATGCAGTGAAAGCCTAGGCTCTGACTGAGGCTGAGAGGCTCTTCTGTTGCCCTCTATCCTCTGGTTTGTCAGCAATCATTTCTTTTTCCTTGTTTGTCACTTGCATTAGCCTAGTTGAGGTTCACTAATTCATGCAACAAACATTTAGTGACTATTACCACGTTAGGTAATTAGAATAACTAAAAATTATCCCTGTTTCCAGAAAATTCCAGCTTAGGTGAGATAGATGGGCATGAAAAGGAATAAAAACAAGTAGAAGTTTTATTATAGAAATCTGTAGAAACACCCAGAAGGTTCTGCCTGGATCTTTAAAGGAAGACATAATACAAGAGAGATAATTCAGCTCAGCCTAAAAGCAAGAGAGAAGAGGATATTTCAGACAGAAATAGCACTATTAAATCAATTCAAGTGGCATGAAAACTTTTTAAATTTATAAATATAACCTCAAATGATTTGGAGAAAGTAGTTCAAAGTTAATGAGTTTAATCTACCCATAAGAAAGCCAAAGAACAGATGATGAAAAAGTGCTGGGGGAAGGGGGGGGTCACAGCAAATGTGAACTTGCAAACCTACTTAGACTTCCTTCCCAGACCAAACATGCAGGAGAGCACTGCACAGATACGCTTTGAAGAGATCAGCAAAAAAGAGAAGATTATAATGTCTAGACACACAGTAGCTTAAAGTTTTCTTTTTGGTTAAATAAGTACTTATGATATTACATCAAAAACATTTTACTTTTAGTTATGTGTGCTGAGGATAAATGAAATGAACCCTTCCAGATTCAGAGTTTGCTGTATCATACTTTTGCTTTGAACAGTTATTCCACCCCACCACTTCATGTCCATACTCTGCCTGCCTGGTACTCACAAGGGCATCACTACCTCCAATATTACCAAATCCAGTGGGTACTTTTCAGACGCCTCAGTAGCACCTGAGAGCAGTTTTCCTGTGACTTGGATCTCCAGAGCAAAATCTACCAGACTTTCCACTTCATCTATGGCTTTTCTTCCTCTTTTTTCCCTGACTTCTCCTACTCTCATCCTCTATAAACTGGGAATCCTCAAAGATTGAATCTTGAACCCTAGGTGTTTCTGTCCTTAGGTGACATTGTTTTTTCCACTGCTCTGTTACCAGTTACATGTCAGTGACTACTGAGAGGATCATCTGCAGCCCCAGCCTCTCCTGAGGTCTAGATCCGCGCACTGAGTGGTAGTTTTATGGGCATTTCCAGTAGCTCAAATACCCAAATCAAGCTCATGATTCTCCTCTACTCAACACCAAAATCCCACTCTTCCTCAGTGTTGCCAGTTTCATATATACTGTAATAACCCAGCCAGTTGCTCAGGCTACAAACATAGGAGTTACCCTTAACACTTCCTTCTCTCTCGCCCTCCACGTCTGAGGAATCAACTTACTCATTTATTCTACCTTTCTGCATATTTCTGAAATCCTTTTCAGCATTGCATTAGCCTCACTGAGGTTCATTCACACACATACGCGGGCACACACACACACACACACACACACTCACAAACACACCCATAAGTACTGGGGATCAAACCCAAGGGCTTCACACTGAGCTATATCCACAGCCCTTTTTAAAAATTTTTAAGATAGGGTTCAAACTTTTGATCCTCCTGCCTCAGCCTTCCACAGTGCTAGGGTTACAGGCTCCACCCACTATTTAACTCCACAACTATCACCATCAGGACAGTAAAAGCCATCATCTCCCCTCTTCCGATCAACTGCAATCTCCCTGATGAACAGTGAGTTCATAACAGCCCAAAGTAACACTCTGTAAGGCCAGCAAATGCCCTGCAGGCCAGCTGCTCTCCTGCTGCCCCAAGCTCTGTACTTCCCCACATATTCCACAACTCTAGCCTCGCTGGTCTTCTTCCAGAAATGGTAATCTCAGCCCTCTGGGAGGCTGAGACAGGAGGATCACAAATTGGAGCCCAGCCTGAGCAACATAGCCACTTAGCAAGACTGCATCAAAATAAAAAATGCTAAGGATGTAGCTCAGTGGAAGGCCCTGAGTTCAATTAGAGAGAGAGAGAGAGAGAAAGAGAGAGAGAGTGAGGAAGAAGGGAGGAATTTTAAAGGATTCATATGCATATCTAGATAGAAAATGTTTTTATTATATACTACTTATCATTTTATTTTAGATAAAATAATTGCCAGAATAATAAAGTAAAAATAAAAGGTCTTTATTATATATTACATTTTAAAATTTTATTTTAGGTAAATAGTAGCCAAAATAAACTATCAATGATTTAGTAACCACAATTCCCCAGGAGATTCTTTCAATGATAGTACCTAGGATTTATTTGTTCACTGTACTTTTCCATGAGCAGAGTTGACAAAGCTATGTCAATAATAATAAAATGGCTAACTCTGAGGCAGCATTATAGCCACATGTGTAAATTCCAAGCCAGGTATTCATTTCAACCTCATTTGCTGCCTTACTACTGCTATTCTGTCGACCAGAAAAGCACAGGACTCAAATTCTTCCAAGGAACTGCCAGGCTCAGTCCAAGCAAAAGAGAAAAAAAAAAAACAATTATGAATTTCATTACTTCTACAATTCTCTTCTACAGGAACATATAAGAAACAACATGGAATTAAAAAGAATAAACCTCAGCCTATCTAAGGGATCTTTATCAAATCAAGCTTACTATATAAGTTCTTTTGAAATTAGGATTTTCAGGGACGCTTGATATTTATCCCAATTTAAAACAACTTCTTACTGCTTTACTTCCCCTTTGGGTAGTCTGATTTAAATATTACTGTAATTGTTGCAGTAGTGATTTGGTTTTAAAACAACTTTTCAGATGTGAAATAACTTGGTGAAAACAGCTCACATTTCACCACTTGAAGACAGGCATTCAAGGTTTGCCAGCTCATGAGGAGCCTAAGTCTGCACCTTCCCTCCCTTTTTCCCAGCACCAGAGGAGACTTTGAAGTTTTAAGAGATCTTCATCTATTTAGGAAACAGAGTGATTATCCCAAGGCTCTGAACTTCAGAAAGAAAATAAAGCCCATGTCTCAGGAGTAAAAATATGTGGGCACATGCCAAGCAGCAACTGGCACCAGGGTCCTTTGATGGAAATCCAGGCTAAGGAACATACTCGAGATGAGCAATGGAAGGGTGCCGCTAGGGTCCAGATTGTCTTTGCACTGGCTGGCATTTGCCTGGCTTAGCATCTACTGTTAATTAATCATGGACATGTTGGGACCACTTTCTGATTTCACTGGAGTGTGTGTCAGAAGCAGCGCTTATGTCACAGGTTAGGGTTTTCCTCTTTGCCACTGTCCAGGCTGAGTGGGGAGAGTAAAGCCAGCACTCCTCAACAGCACGGAATATCACAAATAAAGAGATGCATGAAAAACTGAAATGGCAGTTCTTAAGGGATCAAGCAGAAAAGCACCGAGTTTTACTGTTGTTTAGCAAGGGATCAGCTCCAATCAATTAATGATTTAATTGCCTACACTAATTAAGATAATGAACAACAGCAAGCCTACAATCAATTAGCTTTATCTAAACGTTCTATTTTGAGGATAGGGCCGTAAGGACTACATACTTTCTTAGTTGCTGTAGTAAAATAGGTGGGTACACTACAGAACAAAAAATCCAGGGGAGTTGATCCCACCCTACCTTAAGCAAACCTAAAATGTCATTCAAATGATTCACTGGCAACAGGAAATTATGAAAAGGTGTCACTCAAATAGGCAGTAGATATTTAACTTTCCTCCAGAATCTCAGATTTTAAATCAAATTATGTCTGACTATATCAGAAAAGATAGGAATGTATCCCTTTTGGCACCTGGCTTCTGTGAAGTTATTTCAAAGTAAGCATGTAAGAATATAAAACCTCTTTCGAAATCCAACAGAAAGTAGCAGTGTTTCTTGATTCCATTACTCTTGAAGTAAAACACTTCTTGAATTACTTACAAGAGGATAATTCACATGGCATAAAAATGTGGTACAGATGACCAAGCAGTAATGCCAGAGGCCAACCTTGAAGACAAATTGACCATCTTCCACATCTACTTAGGAAGTGAGGGTCTCATGGTCTGATGTCATGATTATAGTGGGTGTTCCTTACAAGACAAAGATAGCGAATGCACAGCACACTGTTCAAATCTGTCACGTCCCATCTGCCCCATGCTTGGTATACCTGCACTGGTTTTATTCGTTCTCTGTGTCAGATTTCTGTTACTATGACCAAAGTCTCAAAGCAAACAACTTAAAAGGAAGAAAGGTTTATTTTAGTTTCACAAGTTTCAGCAGTTTCAGTGTAGGCTCAGTTGGCTTTGTTGTTTTTGGGCTTGTGGCAAAAGAGCATATCACAGAGAGAAGTGCACAGTGGGGTAAAGCTGCTCACTTCATGGGCACCAGGAAGCAAAGAGAGAGACAAATGCACCTGGCCCTAATATCCCCCTCAAAGTCATGCCCCCTATGACCTAACTTTCTTCCACTAGGTACCATTGGTGGATACTTCAGATCCACAGTATAGCACTCTCTTAGGAAAAAAAAAAAATTAATTACAGTGCAGGTTTCCTTGTATAGCACCAGCAATACTGAGCTATGGTTACAAAGGAAGTTCAAACTGCTCATGGGTGAAAGGTGCTAATATTTTACAGCTTAAAGACTAAGCCACTCTGCGTCAGGCAAAAGAACTGGTTCAGCTTCTAAAAGCCTTCTCAAGCACCTCTGAAATGAAAAGTCGATCTCAAGCCAAGAAAATAGATGGCTTATATGAAATTTAAACCTCTTCCTCAGTCAACTAATCAATCATTGATACCCTGCTGTGTGCCAGGCAATGTGCAAATGCACCTGGAACACTGAAGTCTTGTGGTATCATCTCCACCTGTTGGAATAGCTATTATCAAAAGGATAAAAGATAACAAATGTTGACAAGGATGTGAATTAAAGGGAATGCAAATTAGTACAGCCATCAGGGAAAACCACATGGGGTTCCTCAAACAATAAAAATAGAATTACCTTATGATCTAGCAGTTTCACTACTGGTTATATATCCAAAGGAAAGGAAATCAGTATGTTGAAGAAGTATCTGCACTTCTATGTTTATTTCAGTATTATTTATAATAACCACGATATGTAATCAACCTAAATGTCCATCAGCAGGTGAATGGATAAAAAAATGTGCTGTGCACACAGGAATAATATTCACTCATTAAAAGAATGAAAAACCATCTTTGCAATGACATGGATAAACCCGAAAGACATTATACTAAGTGAAATGACCCAGGCACTAAAAGATAAATTCATGTGGTCTCACTCATTATATACAATCCAAAAATGCTAACCTCATAGAAATAAAGAGTAAAATGCCAGTTACCTAGGGCTGGCATTTACCTAGGGCTGAGACGGTTGGAAGGAGGAAGGGTTGAGGAGATGTTGGTCAAAGAATGCAAAATTTCAGCTGGACGGGAGTAAGTTAAAGAGACTTACTGTACCACGCAGTGACTGCAGTTAATAATATGTCTTCTTAAAAAACGTTGAGGGTAAATGTAAAATTCTCAACACAAAAATGGAAACTGTGTGACATAGTACATATGTTAATTAACCCAATTTAGTTACACACACACATCTCAAAATATCATGTTGCATACAGCAATACATGCGATTTTACCTGTCAACATAACATAAAGAATGAAGTCATGTAGGCCATAAAAGAAGGATGTGTCTTTATGCAAATACAGGAATTAGTTTAAAAATTAGAGTTCTAAAATTTGGCCCACTAAAGGAGCACTGAATATGGTACCCCTCAATTCAGGGACAAATGATGCTAACCATGTGTGGCACAAGAATTGAGCATGTGGACCCTAAAATCAGACTACTTAGGAATGAATCATAGCTCCATCACGTATTATAGAGGAACAGGAAATAACTAAGGATATGGTACTTACACCTTTATGGTATAAGTTACCCTACCTTATATTCTAGGATAAAATGAGGATATCTAAAGTGCAAGCTCATTATTAATGAACTGAGATAATCCTCATGCAGCACAGGGCATGTGCATATTAAGTGCTGAATAAACGTTAGCTCTTTCTAGTACTATACCAGAGAGTTTTTTTCTTTTTTCTTTCTTTGGTGATAGTGGAGAACATGTGCGCTCCTGGTAGTGAGCTACAGGCCTTTGGAGGAAAATAAAACTCTGAAAGTCCTTGGCTTTCCCAAATGACCCCAGGAAAATATGCAATTAGGTCATGTTCATTGGCAATTAAGGATTTCCATTAAATGAATAAAATCAGCTATAGGGTTAAGACAAAACTAAAAATTCCTATTGGTAAGCATTTTGATCATTAAACCATACAGCTTTCAAAACATTTCCAGTTGGTTCAGGGAAATTTTAAAACTGTATGTTATGTAATTAATCGTGATATAAAAATCTTACTTCATTTTAATATCAAACATAAATATGCCCAATTTATAATGCTACTAATGCCACTTCATACTTTAACTCAATGTAATTGATTAGTTAACCATCACTATAAAACAGTTAAACTCGCTACCAATATATACATAAGGTAATAACATTTCATCAACAATATAAAGTAATTGTCTTGGTAATTAAGGAAGCTCATTTGGTTCTAGTGATAGTTTATTCAAACATACAATTTTACTATATAACTAACAAGTACTCCTTTTAATCAAATATGTAATTATTAAAATATTTCTAAGGGATCTAATTGGCATATTACAAATATATTTCTATCATAACTACTTAAATCTCGATAAATGCATCTTAAAAAGGCTTCGGCTTAATTAGCACACAGTAACTCTCTCTTTGAAATGAAATTAAATACTGAAACAAAACAACTAATTTGAAGCATAATCTTATATATATAATTTCAATATAATTACTAAAACTTGGCAAGTAAAAATAATTTTTAAAAACTGAAAGCTTATGCTTGCACAAGAGGCCCACCTGGGGAGCTGTCACAAAACCACTGCCAGCGCCATCTACAGACACTGGTCCACCTGGCTGGGAGTGGGGTCCCTGGCATTGTGTTTTTGCATTTTTGAAATCTCCAGGACCATACCACAGCCCCTGAGATGGATAAAATATATTTTTCTCAGTCCATAAATATTTAATACTCATAACTGCCAAATATTCTAAACAACCAAAACGGATAAACAAAATGTAATATATATATCCAGTTCAATGCTATTCAAGCAAGACGCTACTGATTCATGCAACGACATGGATGAATCTTAAATGCATTTTGTTAAATGATAGAAGCTGGATTCAGGCTATATATTGGAGCAGCATGAGCAAATTACTGGAGTGAAAGAACTGCTGTATGTAATTGTAACGGTGGATACATAACTCTATGCATCTGTTAAATCCCACAGAACTTTACAACACAAAGAGTGGACTCTACAGTGTATACATTTTAAAAAAATCAACTACGAAGTGGAGGAGGAGGAGGATGGAATGCAGACTGTGACAAATGAATCTGTCTTACAAATCTATCCCCTAACAATGGTACAGCTGTGAGAAAGGAGCTGTCCTAAGTGATTTGCGTAAATGGTGTTTGGGCTGGATACTACAGGGCTGCAGATAGCCTACAGGGATGGCATTCTCTTGCCCTGAATGAAAAACAAATGTGTTTTTCTCTTTATCGAGTGTGTGACTATATTTAATATGAACAATAATACACTAAAAATTAAAAATTTTGATTAAAATTCTTTACTGATACTATTTTACCATTTTTGCTTTTTAGCTTCTGTTCTTTAGTTTTGTTTTTGATTTTGTTCTTGTTTTTGTTTTTATTTTTGCTTTTTTGAAGGAAGCTATGTAGTATGAGAATGTACAGGCTCCCTTAGAGTGTGAAAGGGGACAGAAATTGCTTCATGGACCCCAAATAATGTTCATCAAAAGACCAAGGACAAAGTGAATTGAAACGGCAGCAGTTTAGGAGGTAGACCCAGGAGGAAACAATAAACTTTGTTTAACCAAATAGTTGATCTTCTAGATAATATGCATTTTAGTCTACTCTTTTTGTGTTAATAAATTTGAATATTCAAAAATAATTTTTAGTAGTCAAAAATGTCAAAACGTTGCATTCTTAGAAACCTAGTGGTGGGTATGGGTGTATACTTTTCATCTCTGAAACAAAACAATAATAAAAAGTAAAGACAAAACAAAAACAAGGACAAAAGAAAATTAACAAGTCCTGTATTAACTAATTGTCCATTGCCAGTGCTCCAGGTTCAAACAAATAATTTCATCTGAACTTTGGTATCTATCTGTCTATTACTGAACTGAGTCGTCATCTTACCCCAAATTCTTTACTGCCACACAACTGAGGTATGACCTATCTGGTGCACAGTGTCTGGATTACAGACTTTGTATCAGTTAATCCTAGTACAATACCTGAAGCCAGAGTTTCCTGATGAGAAATTCACTATTGGTCATGATAATGAATGTTTTGCCCTATATTTAGAGCCTAAGGAAATAGGGGTGGGTCAGAGAATGGACCATAAACAAAGAGATGGCCTACACAACCAACTTGTTTTTTCTCATCATTTTGCAATGAATGAGTGGAAATCCATCTCTGTGGGAGAAGATTTCTGTGTCTGAATTATCACTGCCATCAAAAAAAAATAATAGATGGGCCGGTAAGATGGCTCAGTGGTGTACGCGCCTGCCTGGCAAGCACGAGGGCCCGAGTTCGACTCCCGGAACCCACATACAAGAAAAGGGCCGGTGATATCGCTCAGCGGCACGGGCCACCCGCTGGCGTGCGAGGTCCTGAGGTCGATCCCCGGTACCCACAGAAAAAAAAAAAAAAGAAACAGTGACAGAGTCCCCATACTGTAAACAAAGCAGTCCTGACCAAACAGAAGCATCATACCCTCTCCCTTTAATAGCTTTCCTTTTCTTTTGCCATAGTTCCCCTCACTCTATCCTTGCCTGACTTGAGTCATACTCACTTGGGCAACAGCTTCTTGGCATAAGCTGGGTTTTTTCTACCTGTAGGCTCTAAAATCCCAACACCACCATTTAACTCCAAAATATTCCTTAGGCTCTTGTGCCATTGCTATTTCCCAGAAGTCTGACCTACCAACTAGGTTGGTCCTCTCCAATAGGTGCTGTGTACCAGGTTCCTCTCCTTCTCACACTGCATTTGCTGGATCCATTCCCCTTGCTATCTCGGGAACATGTGAGGAAAGTCCTGTCCTAGGGTCTTAGAGTAGTCTCTTCTCCCTACCTGAAATATTCCTCCTCCCACGGCTAACTTCTCTCTTTCAACCTTTGCTTAAATGTCACCTTCTCAATGAACCCTACCCTGAATTGACCACCCAATTTGAAATCACATTTGAGTCCCACTACACACACACACACACACACACACACACTCTCTCTCTCTCTCTCTCTCTCTCTCTCATGATTCCTCCACTCTTGTCTTTCCCTACCATAAAATGTAACACCATGGAAAACAAAATATACTTTCCCATTTACAACTTGTGTTGTGTACTGTATTTATTGCTTTATGTCTTAATTTCAAGCCCAACAGAAGGTGACCTTCACATGTGGGTTTCTGTTTTGCTTTTGTTCTGTCAGCCACTGATGTATTCCAAAAGCTTGGAATAGGAACTGTCTTTCAAATGAATGAATTACTTAAGAAAAATGTACGGCAAAGTATTTGGAAGAAACAAATAAAAGGAGCTCAGACTTTCAGAACCAGAACATCTGAATTGGAGTCTGAGTGCAGAAAAAAATCTCTAGAAGAAAACAGCTTTGTGTCATTTTAAGGTAAGTGATCAGAAGGCCTAAAGCAACTAAGCACAGGCCAGAAGCAAATCCTGCAGGTAAATCTACCAATTATGAGCTCCCAGTCATTACCAAGTACCTGGCATACATCATTATAGGTAATTCTCAAGGAAAAAAAAAAAAAAAAAAAAAAAAAAAAAAACCTGCAGGATGTTCTTAATGTCCATTTCACAGAAAAGCAAACTAAGGTTAGACTAGAAGCTAGAGAAGCGCAGAGACCCTCTCTTCCTCTTCTTCACTCTCACATCACCAGCATCCAGCAATAAGCTATTAAGCAGTAGGTTCAGAATATAAATGAACTACATAAAATTATTATGCTCAGAGAGGTTAATAAACTTGCCCAAGATCTCCCAACTACTAAATAGCAAAAGACATAAGTTGAACTTGCATACTTTCATTCAAAAGCTAATGGTTTTCTACTATGTCACATGACTTCTAACTAAAATGATAAAATGTATGTGGACCTACAATAATGCAGCAGTCAGAATAAATATATATCACAGTACTTCTTCAGGGCATCTCAATATTAAAAAGGAAAATATAAACTAATGTTCCTAATGAATGTCACCCCAGTGTTCAAGCAACAATTATGCTTCGTTTAACTTTCTAATATTGAGAAGTGCAAGGTAAATTCTAGAGAAAATTTCATCAGAATGAATGCAGCTGAAAGTTTTAGCACCAAATCTTTAGCCCTCAGACAACTCAAAAGCCCTTTTCACAGATATATCTTATTACTAGACATTAATGTGTGAGTAAATTTATCTATCTCCACCCAACTGTTCACTTGGGCAGCGTCCTTCGGAGCACTGGCCTTTGAAATGCTAATTTGCTGGTTGAACAACTGTTCTATTGCTCTTTAGCCTTTAAAGTACTGAGGGTTCACACTGGGTTGCCAGAGTGGTCCCTGAGAGAAAACCAGCTCCAGCAAAGAGGCTGACTGGACTCCAGGGGACAAATCAAACCAGGAGGAAGGAGAGGGACCCTCTGCCCCAGCCTAGGGTTAGCAGGAGTCACTTGAGGTCTTTAAACCTGGCATCATTAGATTCAGCAAGGATTTGAATGAATAATTCATTGCCCCAATTCAATTCACCAGAACCATCTACGTAATTGCAGTTAAGGTACTTTGAATTTGTCCTGCTTTGTATCTAAGTATAAGAGACTAGGTAATGAAATCCATTCCCTAATTCATTTTTCACAAAAAGATTTATGCCAAATGTTTGCTGCTAGTATTTTGTTACATTTTCTGCTATTGTTAACCACAGAAAGGGCTGGAAACTGCTGGAATTGGGAAATTGTATTCATTTCAATTCCACAAATTTTGACAGAGAACCTACATAGAAAATTGAAAACTTGTGGTTTGAGATGTGATTCATCCCAAAGATGTACTTTTTTTGGGGGGGGTTCATATTATTGTTATTTAATGATTTTTAATTTGAGACCACATGAAAAAATTAGGGATGGTTTACATATAAATCTGGATTTCAAGCTTTGGTAGGAAAATCAGAAGATCCAGAACCTGGAACCCCAAATGTCAAGAAAAGGCTGGATGGGAGCTCCCCTCCTGAGGTCCAGCACTCGCTTTCCAACCAGCCAGCTCCAATAATAAATTTTACTTGCCTGGTGGCTGTGGGCGTCTGAGTTTGCTAGCCCTAATTGCATTCAAGACCCAAGACCTCCCATCTAACAAATGGAGATGGAAAGTGAGCATGGAAGCAGAATCTAAGAAGAATAAACTTTCACTGAGCATGGGAAATGAACATTTTATAGACAACTACATGTAAAAGTACCACATAAGAACAACAGTAACTTCTAGGACAGACAAAAAAGCCATATGAATGCTCATCATGTATGATAGTGCGGAAAGGAAGGAGTAGAAGAGAAATACAAACAGAAGTTTGTTCTCCCCTAGTTAGTTTTTATCCTCTCTGGTTGTCCCTCCTGACTCACCAAGTTCAATTTATCATAAAATCCTTCAGACTCCACCTCCTGAACAAGTTCTGTGTATGGCCCTTCCTCATTCTAATGCCACAATCCCAGTTCAGACTTTCATGACCCTGATTCTATTTGATTTTACAGTAGTCTCCAAACTGGTCTCCTACCCACAAATGTACCTCTCTACACAGCTCTCAGTGATCTACTCAAAATGCAAGTTACCCCACGTCACTCCCCAGTTTAAAGGTTTTCACTGGCTTTCCCTAGTAGTCAATAATGCTAGACTGCACTTGAGAATGAAATCAGACGCACTTTAAAAATAAACTTCACATATTTTGATTCAATTGGTCGCTGTGGTACCCAGGTATCTATGTTTTATCCTCAACTGATTCCAGTGATCTATCAGGCAAGTGTCAAGGTGCTTAGTTTTGCTATGATGCACTCCACGATCTCTTGTCTCCATCACACCTATTAGCATTTTCTCAAAATTATAACATGGACCCACTTCCGGCAATACCTTGTACATATGTTTATTACGTACTTAATTCTTTACGTTGTACCTTTCTCTTTACTGCCTTCATCATGATTCTGGAGCAGTGATTTGGCTCTATCTTCCTCATGCTCCAAATGCCTGGGACATAGTCAACACCCAATAAGAATGGATGAAGGCAGCAGAAAAAGACAAACATAGAATAATAGTAAAACTTGGAAAGACAAAGTTGATAAGTGCCAAAAGGAGGTTGAGAATACTAGCAAGGCTGAAAAACCAGAATACACTTTCTGAGCTAAAGAAAATATGTTGGTGACCATGAGAAATTTGTGAAAACTTCTTTCAGGCTACAGAGGAGTCTGGTGGCCTGAGTAAACAGACCACAGAGAAGTGGGACAACTTACTCCCTGCCCAGTGCTGGTGTCAGATTCATTTGTTAAACTGTGAACTCTCTAAAAAAAATAGATCCCAGAATACAAGTGATTGTTTTATGATAATTATCATAGTACCTCGCCTGTTTCCATCTCGCACTTCAAATCAGAACAATGAAAATGAAAAAAGAATTCCATGTTTTGCAATTGCTAAATGATCTTTTCATATCCCTTCGCTCATGTAGTTTTATTTCAGAAACAGTAGTTCTCTATAGCGGCTGCCGCTGCTTGCCGCAAATGATTCCCGCGGTGGGACGCACACTCTTTCCCTTGAGATTTTACTCCATAGTTGAATAGACTTAACCATTAGTCATTCACCTTCATTTTCAGCCAAGATTTTTGTTTAATCTAATTAGTCCTCTTTCTTCACACAATTCCAAACAACCTCAATCCCTACCAGAACACAGTTATGCCCTTCATACGTCTGCAGAAACTTGTGCCTTCTACCAGCTGCCAGGACAAGCTGACAATAGTTGGTATTTTAAATTTTCCCAAGTGAGTCAAGGATGCCAACTGCAATAAACTACAAACCACATCACCCTCAACCCATGTCCCACAAATGCTTTTCCACTTGCTGACAGGATGGTGTCTAAGTGTTATTTCTGAGCAGTCGCTGTGAGATCAGTGGCGCTTTCTCATTAGAGTTCGATTTTGCTTTTGATTTATGAGTACTGAAATAATGCAGAGTACATCGATAGGAAAAGTCCCCATAATATGATCAAATTCACCATGATATTTCCGCTTTTGCTTGCCTTTATGAAACCAGTATCAGGCTTTGATACCCATGATTACTGTTTCTTTACAGGCCCCTTACAATACTCCCAGCAAATGCAACACTTTCCAACACTTTCTTCCCTCTGTATTTAAGGTGTTCATATCTTTAAATGTCAGGCTCACGGTATAATGAAAATTGTCCCACAGCTGATAAATTATTCATTTTATTCAGGAGTTTGCAACTTGAGGTGGTACTACCAGCCAAATACCTGAAGTACCCCCAAAAGACATAAAATGCAGTAACATTCAAAGCTTTGTCTGTATAAGCTCTAAAGGTTAAGTGCTATTAAATATCTTTACCAAGAGACGTGCTCCTTGAACTTATTTTTTCTAATTAGTCTGCTTCAAATAAACATTACTAGGAAAGCAAAGTGCTAAAAGAGGTGAATCAACCCCATCTGTTTCCTTTAACTAATCTTGAATTTTAAAAGGCCCTGTGCTTATACCTGCCACTTCCCCCTGCCTGGCGAGAAGATGTAGGTAGGTATGGCCCAAACCAGGGGTCATTTAAACCATGATGCTCAGACAAAATCTGGCTCCCTGAACATTTTTTTTTCAAATAAAAATTTACTGGACATAGTCACACATTTATTTATGCATTATATGGTGTTTGCTTTCTAGAGTTGAATAGTTGGCACAAAGTCCCTATGGCCCAAAAGCTTGAAATATTTATCATAGAGCCCTTTTCAGAAAAGGCTGGCTGACTTCTGGTCAAAAGGTATGTAACATGTAAGGTTTTCATAATATCAGCACTCACTAGGGCTTTCCCTGCTATTCATCAGTATGTCCTTTAATCAGAGAAGGACCGCATTGAAATGTGACTTCAGAACATCTTCGTACCACAGTTCAGAGGAGAAGGAAGACTCAAACTCTCATAAATCCAACACTGCTGGGTGCTCTAGATGGTACTGAAATCATCTGATGCCAATAACCACCATGTGCTTAAATTATTTCTAGGGCCAAAGCATGTGATGTATCATTTGTGCACCATTCTATGATTGATCAAAATCAGTCAAGAGACTTATTTTCATTTTCGAGGGAAGGGGAATCTAATGAGAGGAACTAGGACATATTTGGCTATGATTTCCAATCTACCACACCAGGATGATGAGAATGGTGACATCACAATAATGATAAAAATCTCGAAAACAGGTCTTACTACTGACAATTGAGAGTCAAACTGACAGATAACAGTTTGAACAAGGAAGCCTAATGAAAAATGAAAATTGCTTTTATGATAAAGCACTAGTTGACAGAACTCAATATTTGCAAAATTGATAGGTTTCTTTTGCCTTTTTTAATTGAAACTAGCCAGAAGGCATTCAATACTTCTCTGATTCTTACATAGCACATAGATCATGCATATGATGTAACATTTCTTCCAGGACTCCGAGTTCTCATTATAACTACCAGTGAGTGTATTAGTCAGCTTTCTAGTGGCTGGGACAAAACACTTAGCAACCACAACCTAAACAAACAGAGGTTTAATTAGCTCGTGGTTTTAGGGGATTCAGTCCATGGTCTACGGCTGGAAGTGGACCGTGGACTGATTATGCCCAAAGCTGGAAGGGCATAATGGAGGAGAGCTGCTCATCTCAGAGCAGCCAGGAAGCAGAGAAAGAGGGAGGATCTGAGGAGGAAGATATATCCAAAAGGATGTCTGCTGTGACACACCTCTTCCAGCCAGCCCTCCCCTTAATAGCACATTTAGCTATGAATTCATCAATAGAGCTATCAATTAATGAGTATAGTGCCCTCAAAACCCAATCACCTTTAATTGCTGTGGTATAATATTGATTTTGTTAAAATAATGTTCAGAAAAATAAATTAATATACTATAGAATGCATAACTAATGTAATAACAATAGGTAAGATTTATTTAGGGCTACGTGTAAGAAACGGTCTTAAACAATTTATTTTGGCAAACTTATTAAATCTTCACATCAAACCAACTCTCCAGACAACAGCTGAGACATGAGAGATAAGACAACCCTCCTCTGGTTAAAGAGAAACTGAACTGTAAGTTCTCTTTCCTAATAGGCATAGTTGATTTCAAGAACTCGTAAAAAACCTACCATGTTTCTGACCAACCTTCTCTCTTCTGAACCTCATAGTCAGAATGGCAGTATCTATCCTTCCTAACCTCTGCCCTCACATTCTGTTTCAAAGCTTCTGCAAGTGACATTAGTGGTTCTCGATGAGGGGACGTTTAGCAACTTCTAAACATAATTTTGTTATGACAGCTGGGAAGCAAGGCGCTATGGGGCAGAAACTCGAATGCTGCTACACATGACAATATTTAGGACAGTCTCGCACAACAAACAACTTGTCAGATCTCTAAATGCCGATAGTAGCAAGTTTGAGGAACCTTGGGATAGCCTGATGGCATAAACATATCATGGAGTTATTTCTCCAGAAGCTCAGCACATAATTATAATATAAATCTATGATATGGTTGCACTTTGTTTATTTGTTGCTTCTCTTAAGTATCTATTGCTTAATTTCTTGATCTGAAAATCATCTGAATAGTTGAAAATACAAGAAAGCTGACTTCTGCTTTTGTCGAGTATTATCACATAGATGCAGCATGGGATAGAAATTAACCTTTATTAAATAACTGCAACATCCGGCAAGCACAGTAATCCTCAATCAAGATCTCATTTCAACCTCACAGGAACATCTTAGAGCTATGAGCATCCCCAAAGGGTTAGAAAATTGAGGAAATTGCTCTAGGTAGAGAAAGGAACTTAAATGTAGCCAAATTTGGTTGCTAGGACCATGTACTGTTTTAGAGAAAACATTTAAATTATGGTTTCATAATCATTTTATGTATTACCCTACATTCCTATTGGCCCTAAAACTAAATCTAAATATATTTAATTACATAAATAATAAAGCTCCCCCCGATGGAAGAGGTTACCAGGAAACATTTTACTTAAAAGCTTCATCTATATAGGGAATACAACCTATGTAGCACTTAGAAATCCTATTGCTATAATTTTAACTAAATGGAAGCATACAAAAAAAAGACCCTGTTAAAATTCCTTTCTTCCCTGCAATTCTGTGTTGGCCATCACTCTCCAATTACAGCCTTGCTTTACAAATGTACCTCCCTTTGTCCCCTCCACCAATGGATATTGTTTTGGTTACTTTTCTCTCATTGCTGAGACAAAATACCCAATGCCCAAATTAAAGAAGGAAAGCTTTATTTAGCTCACAGTTTGTGGAGGTTTCAGTCCATAATCAGCTGGCTCCAAGGTAGGGTGGTGTGGCAGAGCAGCAACAGTTCATGGTGGTGGAAGACAGCAAAAGCAACAAGAGCAAAAAGGGAGGAACACAGAGAGCAAGCCTCTTTCCCTCCCTTACACTGTATGCAGGCTACCCGCCCCAGGACAGGTGTAGCACTTGCACCCATAATCCCAGCATTGGACCATGAATCAATCACGAACTCTAGAAGCCCGCCCCCATGACTGCATGAGGCTTTGGGGGGGACATCTAGACACAAACCATAACAGATATTGATGAAGGAAAGTATAAACTTAATTACATGTTTCCAATGTAAAGCTATCATCTTCTTTAAAAGAAAAATAAAACTGGCCAGAGATAAAGAGCTAAAAGCAGACATTCATGCTTTTGTTAAATAAAAGCTTTAGGGTTCCAAGTCTGTATTGGCTAATACAAAGAGCTAAGCTGTTTAGACTCTAGGTTTATAACTTCATCAGGAGATTGTACCAAACTTTCAATGCACTACTGTGAAAATATTTATCTTCCTCCAGAAGACAGTACCCAACTCAAGATTCACAAAATAGATATCTCAAGAATGTTTCTCCCTAGAAACTTGCCTGATACCTGGCACAGCAATACAACAAACTCCCTACAAGGCCTCCAGTGCCATGTGATCTAGCCCCTCCCTGCCTCTCCCACCAGTAGGTCCTGCTTCAGTACCTTGGGCCTCCTCGTGTCCTTTGAACACACTAGGCTCTTTCTTGGCTTAGGGCCTTTTTCATAGCCTGCCTCTTCCCATCATTTTGAGAGTATGGTATAAAACCCACCCACATACTCCTGTTTACTCTCCTAAAACACCCTGTTTTGTGATCTTTACAGCTTTTACAACCTTCAAAGTAGCACTGTTCATTGACTTTTTGCCTATAACCAGGTCTTGCTGTGCCTCCCCTCCTCCCCAACACTCCAATGAAAATACGAACCCTGCTTTAATAGGAACCTGGATCAAGCTTCCACTTTCTGAGTGAAATAGTATCATATCTAAGTTAAATGTTCTGATTAAAATTTATTTTAAAATATAAACACAGACATTAGAGAGATTTTCCTGTGTCAACCTGAAATCACTATAGCTTAAAGGATTGAATGGAAGTTATTGATGATAAACAATACCATTTTATTTTTCACTACTTTATATGCATCTTAAACATTTATTTAATAAGAACAAAAAAAAGAAAGAAAGAAAAGAAAAACTACTGGAATGTATGTAGTTTAATAGAATTATTATAGCTTCTGTACTTCCAGCTCCAAAGTAATATCTGTTATTTAGTAAATTGAAGGTAGAAGTACAGTACTTAGTATATTTCAATGTCAGATTTAATAACTAAATATTGTAAATGACTATCACTACCCTATGTTGTGATTTTATTCAAAGTCTATTTCAAATTATAGTGTGAATTTACTGAACTTCATTCACAATTTTAGTATGATTCTGGATTCCACATTTTTAACAAACAGCATAAAAGTAAGTTTAAATCAAACTTCTAAAATTAACCATCAAAAACTGAACAAGAATGGATAGAAGGATATTTAGGGGTGCATTAAAAGCAAAGGTCCCAAGTAATGTTTGAAATGAGGATTACTTGTAAGGTGTTATCTATATGCTCTGTCCCTTCTTAATTTTGGCCCCTTCTCAGTTTGGTTTTCTCTTGCACTCCGAATTATCACAATCTGTTAGTGGTTCAAGTTTTAGAAAAAGGCATCTTCACAAATGTCAACTTAAATTATTGTTTACATGTCAGAGCAGTCTCACCTCTCTAACTTGTACTACCCTGGTCCCTTGGAACCCCACTTCTCCATAACTTCTGGTTAGCCTCTTAAGAGATCTCAGAATCACTCTCAACTAGTCCATGGAAAGCATTTCCATGATCAGCCTCATTGATCTTTTAAAATGCAAATGATCTCTTCTTACTGTTGCTTAAAAATAAGTCAATGATCTATAGAGTTTCTAGAATAAAACCCAGAGTCCTGAAGCAGGACTCTGATGCTTTGCATTAGCAAGTTTCACCAATCTATGCAGACTTAATTGAACTCTTTCCTCAATTGTTGAGACCCAGCTACATCCTTTCTCTTCAGCCACAGAATATACTAGACCGGTGTTGGCAAACCTACGGCACGTGTGCCACAGTGGGCTGTTTGCATCATTGAAAACTCTAAAAGGTTCGCCATCTCTGCACTAGACTGTCCTTCTCATATGCGAGCGTGCTCTTCCGTCAGTTCTAAGAGCTCTCCTTGGTCAGCCATAGTTCTATTAATTTCTATTCATCCATCAAACAATTAACTCAAAAGTCATTCCCTCAAAGCTATGTGTGTTACCAAGTTTAATGAATTATATATCTTAAAACATCAAAATCTAGTAAAATCTGAATAATATCTATAGATTAGTCAATAGTATTCTGCCAGTGTTGACTTCCTGGTTTTGATCACGTATATGATCGTGTAATATACAGGTGAAGAGTACAAGGGAAATTCCTGTACAATTTTTAAAACTTCTTTTAAGTCTATAATTATTTCAAAATAAAAAATTAATCTCTCCCACAGGAAAGCTTTTTACTATTACTCAGTACAGATCAGGCATTTAGCAGCCTACTCTCTTCCCTTATAAGACTTGTTACAGCTAAAAAAATTAGAATTAATGTTAAATGTTTGTGTATCCCACCACAGTTTATGCTTATTAGGGCCAAGGATCATATTGCTTTTTATCACCACTGTATCACCAGCAGTCAACTTAGTGTTTCAAACAGGAAATGTGCCCAATAAACATTTATTAGAGTGGCTATGAAATACAAGAATGATCCAATCAGTCAATGTCTTTTGGAATCATAAATGTAGATAAAGACACATATTTACATTTTTGAATGATTTTATTCAAATTATGAGGTTAACGGGATAATAAATGCTATAGAGATCTAAACATAACTGCTTCAGATTTTGAAATAATACACACTAATGAGAAAAAAAGCATAATAGCAAATAACATTTAGTGAATATTTAATCCTATTATTCAAAATGTATTAGAAAGAGTTCTTTATTTAATCTTTATGATAAGCATATCAAGTGTGTGGTATTTTTATCTTCATCTTACAGATGACAGACCCATGGAGATCGGTAACTTGCCCATGGTTATAGTTACTCTAAGGCAAAGGTGAGATCTAAACAAAAGCACATTCATGGTCCATATTCTCACGTACTCCTCCCTCCCTGAACATAGTTTGAGAATACTGCTGGAGAGCATCCTAAAACGGGAGCTATGGATTCTGAAGATCTACTACAAGCTGGTGTGGGACCACACCTCAGAAGCTTTATATCCCCACCAATTTGCCCAAAGCTTCCCACACAGCAAATACATACACACACATACATACACCAACATGCATGCACACATGCACGCAAGCATGTGCCTACATCCTGGTTTGGTGAAGGAAAACACCAAGCCAAAGCAAACTGAAAAAAAGAAAAAATACAGAAGTGTAGATGAGAAAATTGGTTTTAAAGTGGCTTTTCCACCCAATTCCCACTAATTTTCTCTGTGATTCTTCATTTCACGATAGACACTGGCTTGGAGATTGTGAATTAACTAAACATATCCACATAGGTAGTACGGGAGGAACTCCCAAACAAATGAAGAATCAGTAATTTCAAATGGATCAGGTAAATAATAGCTAAGTGAAGGAAATTAAACTAAGAATGAGAAAGGAAAGAAATTAGAAGATCATACCACAGTAGAAGCAACTATCACCAGGCTACTACAAATAATACATAGCTCACAAATACTTTAGATTTTGTTCCATCCTTCAAGCTTAGGGCTTTATCATAAATACAGATCAGAGATTTTTAAAAAGTCATTCTTTGGATTTTTTAAGCAAGTCTTACTATACTCAATAAAATGCTTTGAAGTGTACACACATGTTGATTTTGTGACATATTCTTAACCTTACTAGGTAGCTACAGCTCTATGGGAAGCAATTAATTCAGAAAGCCACAGAAACTTTGCAATGGAGCTAAAGGATCAGCAAAATAACTGGAATATTTTCCTTGGTGCAGACAGCTGGATGTTACTAATTTAGCTACTTTCAAAAGATGGGAGGAGGAAGAAGAAAAAAACAACATTTTTATTTTGCCACACCTCTGTCAATTCAAAGAAAATGAAAACGAGGAAGGCACTGATAAACATAGTAAATGGCCAGCTTCCTCCTTATCTTCTAGATGAGAACATGCTACTCTAACTGACCTGTGGAAATCACCAAATATTACCTTCATGCTGCATGTAGCAAAAGGACTCTAACAAAATAACTGGAGTATTTACATTTTACTCTTTTAATACCTTAATTAAAATGTAATTTACACACTATATAGTTCACTAATATAAAGTGTACGGTTCAGTAGTAGTTAGTAAGTTTAATATCACGCCAATCTAACTTTGAAACATTTTTATCATCCCAAACAATTTACTTTTTAAAGAATAGTTTCATGGCTGGGGGTGGGGGTGGGGTGGGAGTGGGAAAGAGAACATTCATATTGAAAATAAAAAAAAAAAAAGATTTTTCATGAGATATGAATATTCTCAGTATGAACTGAAACTGTCTGCTGGAAGGTATGCATTTTAATGACATAAGAAAGATCCCTTCTATTCTTAACTTCATTTGGAAGCTATCTCACTGTCTTCTGAAAAATGCAAAAGAAATAATTTGCTCTTTCAACCACATCATTTTCCTCTTACTGTAAAAACAATGTGTTTTTCTTACACAACATTTCCTAGGCATATCAGTGGCCACTCACTTTCTTCGTTACCTCCCCATTCAGCTTTTTGGAACACTGTCCACATGTTACTGTATTTGCTTACATTAAATATCTCCAGTTCCTTGCTCTGAGAGCTCAGCAAAATTCATTACAAGTAACAGGACAGTTGAAACACCTCCCATTACCCATTCTCCTCTAACTAAATTAATTTTAAATTGGTAACTCTAAGATGAACTTTTGTTAAAGATTCACTAAAGCAGATATGCTTCCTGTTTCTCTTCCTGATCAGTTCAATTTATGGTTGCAGAGGTATATAAGAAGCATCCATGTGTAGGTCTTTATACAGAAACAAGCTCGTAACATGCGGCAAGAAAACCTGGCTTAAAACCAACCAAATTTTGATCATCCCTAGGTCAAGTAAAAGAACTTCAGCATTATACCTAATAAAATGCTTGCTGAATATTTTTGAGTAATAATATAACACTGGACACTTACTGAACATCTAACTTGTATCATCTGCTGACCTATGTGTTTTACCTTAACTCGTTTAATACTCAACAAAACCCAAGAGTAGGTCTTATACACTCCCATTTTTATTGTTTTCATTATCTCCATCATCCATATTCTAAAAATAGGAGACCTGAGGTAAACAATACAATTTACCAAAATGACAGCCAGAATTCAAAACCGCAGTTTGGTTTCAGAGCTCACAAACTACTCTATCATGACATACTAACATTTCACAGCATAGGTGCCGGTCTATTTTCTAGTTCGAAGAAATAAGCCCGTTCCATGGGTTATAGTGAGATGCTATCTAGATGAGGAGGCTCACTGCTTTTCTAAGAGTTAGCGACAGTGTGTGTATACAGTGAATACGGCAAGGTGATTTAACGACAGGGAAGGAAAAAGAGGGAGTATAGTATTTACGATCTAAGTTGGAAGCATTACAAAAAGCAACAGAAAATGGATAAACCATTTGAGGAGTTAAACTATGAAGACTTTTGGTTCAAACAGAGATATCTAGTAAATACAGAAGTATAATTATAGTGGCCAAAGTGTAAACTCAGTTTAAAAGTGAAACAGTAAGCCATAAGTTATCCCATTCGAGTGAAACTGGTCTCACAAAGAAGATGCCAATAGCAGGTTCTTAGCCTGCATCTGATGTTGACAGGGTGGTGTGAGGGGGATGGCAGTGGTGGTGGAACGGCAGTAGTTTTGGGGGTGCTGGTTGATGTGGTGGGGGGTGGGAAGGAAGAGAATGAAGAGGAACAAGAGGAGGAAGTGAATAATAAATAGAAAACTACAGGTATATATGAAATAAAATTACCAAAAGCTATTATAAAAACATGGTCAAAAGGAAAATGATTCTCCCTGGAATTGTACTAATATAGCCTAAATTTGTCTGAAATGTACATGTATGTTAAAGCAAACAACTGGCCCAGCACGAGCCAGAGCTACTCAAGGTGATTCAACGCAAGTCACACTTGATTCTTCCCTTATACCACAGCTCTGGCGTGCAAACACGCACTCAACAAGTAACATGGAAAACCGTCTCAACCACTCCAGACGTAGGAATAGAAAGAAACAACATCCACACACACCTTGCCTTCTCAAATAATAGTGGAGACCTGCAGGGGATTTTCAACTGGCAATGGTAAAGACTATAATTTTCTGCTAACTGGATATTATCACAATTCTTGAATCTAGGTTTGAAGCAAGGCTCACAGAAGCTCTTCTATTTAATTTGACATCACATCCAACACTTTTCAATTGTCTTCTACACAGTAGGTTACAAACCTGCCTCCTGGGTTCTTTGGAGTTAATTATTTCAAAAGGATGTGTTGGATACATTTAATTAACATGGTAAAAAGTGGTTTCTTGCCATTCCTAACCCAAAGAGAGTTTTCATTTTCAAAGGAGAAAAAATTCTTAAAAATTATTTCAGAGTTCTCAAATGGATTTGACAAATTACTACTAAAGTTTGAAATATAAGTCATGATCTTTTGGATCAATACAAAACCCAGCTAAAAGACAAAAATTGATATGCCTGGTATGCTAATGAAAGCATAAAGAAACAAACTCGTATCTCAGGCAATGAAAGCCTGAAAGATATTATCTTTACATGATGACAAAAGAATCAATTTTTTTGTGCTACTTATATCTTTTTTCAGTTTTAAGAAAAGGTGATGACACAACTTAATAGATTATAATCTGCATTCTATTTTACCATTTGTTCTTTAAGCATTTTTTTGGTACCAGGAATCAAACCCAGGGCCTCGCACTTGCCAGGCAGGCACTGTGCCACTGAGCTACATCCCCAGCCTTAAGCATTCTTAAAGTTACAATTTTTAACATGTGCTCTTTCTACCACAAATATTCCCCACTATATTACTAATAGATGTACCTTCTTCTTTTAAAATGTACCTAAAAGTATGGCTAAATTTTTCTTTTTGCCAGGAACTTTCATCATACACGTGCTATTCAACATTGCCAAATGAAACTGTTAAATAGAAAACACATCACACCAAGGCTGAGTGGACAACAACAAAACTAATTAAAATTGATACGGTGCCGGGGGTATAGCTCAGCGGCATGGCACCTGCCTGGCAAGTGCGAAGTCCTGAGTTCAATTCCCAGTTCCAAAAAAAAATTTTTTTGATATGGCAAAGTAGAAGCACCTCTCCCCACTTTTTAGCTGCAATAGGAGGGGAGTGAAAATGGATTCTTTCTCAAGTGAACATCTTGAGGTTGAAAGCCAGCATCACACAAATATATAGCATGGAAAATATCCCAACTAAGCATTGCTAAACCAGTGTCTTCATGATTTCTTATGTAGGAATACCATTCAAGATGTAAGATGGAGGAGAGGGAGAAGGGAAGGATCAGGGAGATTAGACAATAGTCATCTGCAGCACAGACTGCTTTTTAATAATAATTTTAACAATACTTGTCCCTAATCTCTTGATATCAGTCTGGTACTTTCCACCAGAGATTTAATCAAAAGCCAAGCTGCACAGTGGAAGAGCACTCTTAATGGAAGAATAATTTCATGGATATGGAATAATTACGACTAGTAACTTCAAGAAAATCTCTAGCTGTGATCTCAGAGCGGGTTCCCAGGGTCTTCACAGTGTTTTGCCAAAATTTAACAACAATGAAACAACTTAGTTTTGCACTGTAGCCAAAACATAATAAATAAATAAAGCCACATGCCCAATTTCTCTCTAATAAACTAAATTTAGATTTCAACTTTAAAATAAGTTTTGACATAAATGGCTTTAAAATAACAACAGCATCTTACATTTGGGTCTTTTCCCAGTTAATTATTTCCTGGCATTGTACTAGAAATTCCTTGGCTTCACCTTAAGCCAACAGTCCCAAGTGCTAATTAGGAGACCATATACATTACTAACTGGAGAATGTTGTGCTTAAAAACATGCGTGTTCCATATGTATCCAATTAATAATGTTATTTCTTTCACTCCTTGAAAGATCTCTTTAGAAAATAAAGCCCCTGTTTTAATGAAATGTGAAAGTGCAATTAATAAAATGAGGCAAACATGATACAGGATCTTTGTCTTCAAACTATCCTTAACATGAATCAAATTTAACCTTCCTGGAATAGTCAGTAGAGGGAAAAGTTAATGACTGCAGATGTTATACATTTTAATTGTACCAGAGGACTCCCAAAGAGAATGGCCAACTCACAGATGAACTAAATCACTACTGAGAAAGCAGCCATAGCATCAGTGAATATGCACTGGAAACATGCCCTTTTCCACCACTCTCTTCCCAAAAGCCACCAGACAGATGGGAAAAGAAGCACATGTAAACAAGGCAGACCTAATGATTGCCTAATTACATAGGAGATATGATATTCCCATTAATTAGCAAGCTAATTCACCTCAATCTCAGTTTCAAAAATACGAGTCCAGAAATCCAAACTTTGGTGTCTACACTGTATGGAATTCTCTGTGCACTTCCAGACCCTCCACCAAGCCACAAAGTTGTCAGTTCTGCTTGATTTGTTTGAATATTGTATTCGACGACAGCTGTCGGAAACAGTACATTAGAACAGCTGCTGTGACAGCTATGAGGGGCTTGGAAGTTTAATTGGGCTCAATGTGACATTGTGCATTTTTCTAAACTTAGAAATATCCACGCAACTGAAGAAATTTCTAATGGGTCTGAACAATGTTTACTTATTGGCACCACCAACTGGTTAGCCTCAGCTTGAGTTATATCATTGGGCTCATAACATCTTTGCCACCAGGCTGCTAAGAGGTATAAAAAAATAAAAATAAACAGTAGGAGCAGTTAGATGCCCAAGAAAAGGGGCATTAAACAGGAGAGGAAATGGTAAGGAAGTCACATCAATAATCCCTTTCAAAGGCTGGCTGGTAGCCAAGGAGGATCCCATAGTGTCGCAAGATTTACTTCTAAAGGAAATATATTCAGAGGCCCTGAGCCTGGTGCCAACTGCAGACAAAACCACTCATTATGGTCACAGCCCCCTGCAGAAGGGGAGAAGGGCTTACTCTCAGCATTGGCCCGGAGGAAGAAGGCGAGGAACAGCAACAGCGGCCTGGCTACGTGCACCATCCTGCAGCTTGGCAGCAGCATGCGCTGGCAGCTTGGATTCACTGCCTCGGAAGCCGCAGCAAGTCTGTCCGGTCTGAAATTTCAGCTGGAACCCTTTCAGAGCCTGGGCAAGGAGAGGAAGAGAAAAGAGGGAGAAGAAAACACAAAGATGCTTAGATTTGTCACTTCCCGCCCAACACACACACTCCATCATAACCACCAAGAGATACAATCCTTTGTAAACACACTAAAAATTATAACTGCCATGCCTGTATATTAGGAAAGAAATTGGTCTGTAAAATGTAGGATCCTTAGCATTGCCATTTCCAGGCCATCCTAGAGAGAATCACTTTGAATTTCTCTCTTGCTTACGCCTTCTTTTGGGCAACACACTCTAAGAAGAACTGTCCCTTCACATGAAATACTACACAAATCCATCAATGGAAGAAAGTTCACCAGAGCTATAAAGAAGAATTTAAGAGAAGCTCCTCCACGTAGGATAAAAGTCTATTAATGACAGAATAATGGGAGCTGTTTTCTTAGCGTCAGGTGAAATGACAGGGCTAATTCACCTTCTCTATCTAAATAGCAGGCATTAGAATCTTTATACCGGCACATTTGGCTTCTTCCTTGAAGACACATCAATGTTCAAGTCTGGTTTGACTTCCATAAGTCAAAACAATGGTTAGCACAAGCCTCTTCAATTTAAAAAGACTTCTATTTGCCTCCTGGGCAAGGGATTCATTTTCCCAACTTTCTCCATAAAAGCAATACACCACAAACTATTTTTAGAGCGCTACTGTGTAAGACCATCAGAAAGTCACACCTGACATAAGGTATCTTGAAGTACAAAGATGATCAGATTCCATCCTTTCTGTGTTTTCAAATTAGCAGGGAAAACAAGATAGGTACATCAGATGACTAGTATGAGTTAATAAACAATTAGTGCCAGGAAAGAAAACCAAACAATGCCACGAAAGATAAGATCAGAAATGGCACCATGGAAAAGCAGTGTCTCAGACCAGGCCAGGGAGGATAAAGGAAGATTTTAACAAGAGGAGGGCAGGGCATTCCCTGAATTCTATGCAAATGCAGGGCAACAGGAAGGAACTATAAAAACGGTGAGTTGCCAGGTTTGTTTGGAGTAGGGCTTCCCAAATACCATCATGATTCCTATGACCTGGAAAACTTGTTAAAGTAGATAGCTGGGCACCATCCCCAGGTTTGTGATTCAGTAGGTCCATGGTGGGTCCGAGAATTTGTATTTCTTAACACTTTTCTGGGTGATGGTATGCTGTCAGCCCAGGGGCCACGCTTTGAGAATTGATGGGTTAGAATGAGGCATCTATTAGGAAAACAGAAGACAAGGCAAAAGAAACTTGTTCAAGCTTAAAAACAGGTCACAGCCTTGGATGCCAATCTAAGTTCGACAGTCATTATTCAGTAAACCAGAAAAAACTATTTAATATTTTGGGGCCAAGAAACAATATGGAACTAGATTATGGGATGACTAATTGACAGGCAAATGAGGGACAATTTAGAGAATACTATTAAGCCATAGCAAGAGTCCCAGATGAAAAGCAATCCTAGACATAAGAGTGACAGTAGTCCTGGTAGGAGTGGAAAAGAAGGGGAGCAATGACTGGCTCCACAAAATAATTGGAAGTATGACTGTTCAGGTGGTAATCGTTCTTACAGAACCCTCAGTAAATTTAGCACACCCTCTTATACACAGTAGACACATAATAAAAAAGTGGAAAAACTGTATCAGACATTAGTGCCTCTTCTGTCATCATGATAAGAATTTGAGAACAACTATCAGACTTTTTTTGCAAAATGAAACCACATACCTTTAATGTTTGTAAACTAAAATTCTTGAGATACATACAAAATTCCTGACAAGAAATAGTAGAGAGAGATCCAAAAATAACCTAATCCACTAAAATAACTTGTACTTTAAAAAGAATTGCAATGCAGATATTACAGTATGTCTGACACCAAACTTGAACATGAGAACAAAATACTTTTTAAAAAGATATTATCTTTTTTCATTACTATGCATGAGTGATTTGAATGCAGGAAAGATAAGATTAAAGGAAAAAGGGGAATCATCTAATTACCACTCCAGTAGAGAGCCTCTTTTTCCTTTTTAACAGATATGTGGGTGTCATGAAGTAGGTTATAGACCGAAACACATCTTCTTGACTCCACAAGCTAGCCTGCTGTTTCAAAACAGCTATTGTTATCATTCTCTTCTGAAAAACAACAATACCAAGCAGCCCATAGCTATCAAATGTTAAAAATCTCAAAACTTCATAGGAAAACCGCAAAAGGAATCAGCTCTCCTTTCCCTTCTCGTCCTCCCCCATTCACTGCTCCCTGCTTCACACCCACACTTCAAATGACAGCAAAGTCCAGGAGACATCAGTCCTGTCAGACTCAATTTGTGTCTGTGCAAGCGTATCAGAGCCAACTGCTACATAATGATTCCTTGCAATCACAGAGATGGGGACCCACGAAATGTTGACTCAGGAGAGGGGTGATGACGTTTTCCTCCTACTCAGCTGAAGTGTACAAGATCAAATTCTTCAAAAGGAACCAAATGTTACCTCTGGAGTTGGAACAGTGACAGGATCTAGAGATGAACATACATATTTATACTTAAACAGACTCTGCCCTTGGCCAAGATATGACAAAGAGAGCAAGCAGAGGTATGATGATAAAGCCTGTTCTAGATGTTGTCAATCTCCACTCTTTAGCTTGTTTATTACATAAACAGTCCCAAAAAGAAAATGCTAACTGCATGTCAGTACAGATGAGTTTATATTTTACATCAAAAATGGGAAAGGGATTTTTAAGGACACATTTAAAGCAAAAGTAATGAGAATGAATGATGTGCTAAAACATGTACAAAAAAAGGAAGAGGATCAAGAGAATCGAGATGGATGGAGTGGGAGGGAGGGAAGGGAAAGGGGATGAAAAGAAATAAAGATATATTATGTACATGTACCAATTCCCCCAAGGAATGTAATGGATCATTTTTTAAAAATAGAGTAGTTTCCATTGGCCTATCTACATGTTGCTAAAGCATACTACAAAGAAAAAAGAGGAACTGGGGATTGAAGATATTTACAGTACCATGCTTTAGCTTGATCATAAACTGTTCTGCATTTGCCCTACACCCTTTTGCAGAGGTTAACTCTGATTTTTGTGTTTCACCCTTTATGTCGTTCATCAACAGGGACATACAAATAAAGCTAAATCATCTGTGAGTTTAAAATTTAAAACTTTCCAATTCATTATTTTTCATACCACAAAAAGCCTATGAAAATACTTTTATTTCAGTATTTATGTACCTTGGTGATTAGAGAAACTATCAGTTCAGAGGGCTATACAATGCACATACTATAATTTGAAATGGAACAACAAATTCTACACATGCCTAAAAACCTTAACAAATCATGATTTTGGGTGATTTCACAAGCTGACACCTATCCAATTCTAAAAGTATAACACTTTTCTGTAATACGTATATTCATATTCAAACTAACATGAACACTGATTTTTCTTCAGCTTTCTGTACTGCTGATATGTATTTCTAAAGATTGTGTTAACATAAGAACAAAAGGCAAAATGGAACTTTTCTTATTTTAAAAATATCCGGAGTCCCTTCAAGAAATGGCTGATTTTAGGTTTTGTGTAGGAAAGGCAGAATATGAGTCTGGGACATCTTGTCATATCAGGAAGCAAAAAAATCTTTCAGGAACTACTAATTTATTTCCAAAAAAAGAATCCAACCTGATGAAGTGTCCATTAGTTGCTAAACATAAGACTGTCTGACTGGCAAAAGGCATAATAACTGGAGTAAACTGAGACACATCATTTTAAAATCTGTAAGTTCATAACTTTATTTTTTTTTCCCAAATTACATTAGTCACTCTAGGAAAAAGTTGAAGAAATGCTATAGCTTGGATAAAGACCCCCACCCCACCCCAAGCCCATCTGTTAAGAGCTTGGTCTCCACATTGTTGCTCTACTGGGAGATGGTGAGGCCTCCTAGGAGGACTTCTGCTCTCAGGGGTTGTAACCGGAAGGAAACATCAAGCCCTACCTCCTCCTCTACCTTTTTTTGTGGGTACTGGGGGTCGACCTCAGGACCTCGCGCGCCAGCAGGCGCCCATGCCGCTGAGCGATGTCACTGGCCCTTTTTTCGTATGTGGGTTCCAGGAGTCGAACTCGGGCCCTCACGCTTGCCAGGCAGGCGCTTACGCCACTGAGCCATCTCACTGGCCCCTCTCTGCCTCTCTTTTATGTCTCACTTATGGGGTGAACAGTCCACCTCTGCCACACGTTACTGCCATGATATGCCCAGAGAAAGAGGGCACAATGATCATGGCCTGAAACTTTCAAAGCTGTAAGCCAAAACAAACCTTTCTTTTTTTAAGCTGACTTCTCTTAGCTACAGCAATAGAAAGCTGACTACACAAGAACTAAATAATTATTCTCAAAACAAGGCAAGAAAGGGAGAAAGGAAAAACAGTAAGCATTAAAAAGAAAAATTATTTGTAAGAATGTTTTTAAAAGGCACTATCACTGTTACAAGGAAAGTGGGTATCACTGTTTATCTCTAAAACCTTCGCTTCTTACCCAGAGGATGGCACACACCTGTAACCCCAGCTCTCAGGAGGCTGAGGGAGGAGGACTGTCACAAGTTCGAGGCCAGGCAGTATACACAGTGAGTTCAAGGCCAGCCTGAACTGCACAGCAAGACCCTGTCTCAAAAAGCAAACAAACAAACAAAAAAACAGTGCTTCTTTTTGTCTTTTAACAAACTGGTCCTATTAAGCCTAGACACCTAAAAGAAGTAACATCCTAATGATATTTAACCTAGGCATACCTCCCTATGGTTACCTACTATGCTAAGGGGATGTTATAGAGAGGAAGTTCTGTCCCCACATGCTGAGACTCTTTATCAACCTCCCAAAAAAGGCCTCTATAAATCAGTTAGAACTGGTTTCCGATTATTTAGGAGAAGGAACCATCTGTACAAAAGATGTGCTACCAGGAAGCTCCAATTTGTCAAAGAGATGAACACAGGGCTGCTTGGGCTGAAAGCAGAAGGTGAAGAGGAACCTGAAGCCTACAGCAAGCTCAGCCGAGGCTTCTGAGGGCACCCCATGAATTCCCCACATTCTCAGCAGCCATGTCTCTTATTTTGTTGAAAAATTTTTTTATTTGTTTCATAGAATGTAAAAGGATGATCAGTAAGTGCTCAAGTATGTAACTGAAATTTTTCCAAATAGAAGTATTGTTGTTGAAGAGAAAACTGTGCTAAAGATGAGTTTCAACATGCAAAAGAAAGAAACTACAATTCTCTCAACATATACAGAAATCAACTTGAAATGAAAGACTCAAATGTAAGACACAGGGCATGAGATACAGCTCAGTAGCAGAGGACTTGCTTAGAATGCACAAGGCCCTGGGTTCAGTCCCAAGTTCTATTAAAAAAAATAATAAATAAATAAATTTTTAAAGAGCTAAGACCCTAAAGCTTTGAAATTACCTAAAGAAAAAAGAGGAAACATTTCAGGGCCCTGGTATCAACAAAGATATTTTTAGATAAGGCCCACAAAGCATAGAAAACAAAACAAAACAAAAAATGGAATTATATCAAACAAGAAAGCAAAGGAAACAATAGAGTGAAGAGACAACCTGGATAATGGAAAAAATATTTGCAAACTATTCATTCGACAAGGGATTAATACCCAGAATATACAAAACTCTAATAATTCCAAAGTAGGAAAGCAAATAAGTCCATTAAAAATGGGCCAATTATCTAGATAGACATTTCCCAAAAGAAAATATTTGAATGGCTAGTAAGTATATGAAAAAATGTTCAGTATCACTATCAACAACCAGAAAATACAATTCAAAACAAAAATGGAATACCATTTACAATAATGTAGCAAAAAAGTAAAAATTAACAAGAGCTGCCAAGGATGCAGAAAAAGGGGAACTCCTCTACACTGTCAGTGACAATATAAAAGTGTAAATTAGGGAAAACAGTATGGAAAGACCTCAGTAAACAACAGAACTACACCACTCAGTGTATATCCAAGGAAAAGGAAATTCGTATGTCAAAGAGATATCTGCACCTCCATGTTTACTGCAGCACTGTTCATTTTAGCACAGATATAGTTCAACTGAGGTGCCAATTCATAGAAGAAGTGATAAAAAATGTGGGATGCTATTCAGTCATTAAAAAAAAAAGAATGAAATTCTGTCATTTGTGGCAACAGAAATGAGCCTAAAGGACCTTATGTTAAGCAAACTAAGCCAGATACAAATAAATACTACCTGGTCTCCAATATACATAGAAGCCAAAGTACAGCATATAATACAGTCAGGGGACCACAGAGAACAATGATCTATTGTTTATTTCCAAAATAGAAGAATTTGAATATTCCCAGGACAATTAAAACAATGATAAATGTTTGAGGTGATACAAATACTAATGAGTCTCATTTGATCACTACGTATTCCATACATGTATAAAAATATCACACTGTACCTACCCTACTACACTAGATATATGTAAAATTATTTTGTGTTGGTTAAAAAAGAGGATGAGGTTCCATATTTTATTTCTCACTACTGAGAAGCCCTATTTGGGATAAAATAGAAATGGGAACTTCAAGAGGCTAAGACATGCCACATTCCACAGATATAAATGACAAGGCTACTTACACACATCTGTGTGAAATAATTTATATAGTTGTGTAGTTTTTATGAAAAGACTACACTCGGTACCAGTGAGGGGTATAGAAAATGCACCCTTAAAGACGCAGTGCCAAAAGCCTGTTAATTATGAAAAATATTGCTGAGAAAGAGTAATAGGTTATTAAATAAAAAGAAAAAACTGCACACCATATACATCTCTGAATAAAATATTCAAACCTAAAGAATACAAGTAATTGTTTCATGAGAAAAGCCTTTCTTTAAATGATGTAAAATGGTATTATTTCACGTAACAGCATATCAAATCAAAAACTCTGATTTTTCCTCTATTTTGCCCTAAATATGTTTTTATGACAATTAGAAAAAAACAAGAAAGATGTTTATGAGTTCTCAAATATAAATTTAAAGTAATAACTCATTCATCTCATTTTGGCTTAGGCTATGCCTTAATATGACAATACCAGGTGGCTGTAAGCACACAGTGATTCTTTGAAGGAATTTTATTATAAGCCTACTAAAGATCAAAATAATAACTGTCGATACAGACACTTAAATGATTCTTATATGTTTAAATCGAATTCATAGAGAGAAAAGCCAATAACTATTAGTCTGAGCTTGATATAGTAGAATAATTTTTATATTGGTTCACTTGTAAATATTAGTTACTTTCAGAAGTGACAAGTGACATTATTGACTTTGATTGTTTCTGTCTCCTTTGGGAAGTAAAAATGAAATATGCCATGAGATTTGAACAAAGAGAAGAGGGAAAAAAACTTCATTGTCTGGCCGTTTTTCTCCTACAAATTATAATGAAATACAGCTTTAGGAAAAAAATCTATTGTGTATGTGGGATGGGGGGAGTTTTACTGGGGATTGAACCCAAGAGTCTTCCTACTGAGCTACATCACCAGCCCTATCTATCCATCTATTTACCCATTTAAATTTTTTTTTTTTAAAGAGAAGAAAAAACAAAACAAATCAAAAGAAGAACAAATTTTCAAACCAACATAATAGGAGGGTAACAATGGTTAATACATTACGTATTACTATCTTTAAGTTAGTTATTCAGGACACCAGACATTAGCATTCAATTGTCCAAACATTATTGGCACAAACCTTACTCTTCAATGAACTAAGTAAAAATGGTAGTGTATCTATCTTAACCATCTTATATATATATATATATATATATATATATATATATATACAATTTTTTTTTCCCTTTCCCTTCTTTCTTTTCCCTATTCCAGTCTCTCTTTCCTTTTGACCAGTTTCTTTTTGATTCACCATGTCTATTGTACATTTTGGATCTTATTTACTCTGCAACATCACTAGTCATTCGAGAGATGCAAATTAAAACAACACTGAGATACCATCTCACCCCAGAAAGAATGGCTACTATTAAGAAATCAACTAATAACAAATGCTGGAGGGGCTGTGGGGAAAAAGGAACCCTTCTTCACTGTTGGTGGGAGTGTCGACTGGTACAGCCACTGTGGAAGTCAGTGTGGAGATTCCTCAGAAAACTAGGGTTGGAGGTCCCATTTGACCCAGCTATTCCCCTTCTGGGCATCTTCCCAGAAGAATTAAAAACATCGTACCACAGCGATATATGTGCACCCATGTTTATAGCAGCACAATTTGTAATAGCCAGATCTTGGAAACAACCCAAATGCCCATCAACTGAGGAATGGATAAGAAAGATGTGGTATTTTTATACAATGGAGTACTATTCAGCCATAAAGAAGGATAAACTGGAGACTTTTATAGGTAAATGGATGCAACTCGAGAAAATACTCATAAGTGAAATAAACCAGAAGCACATGTGTAAGCATCGTATTATCTCTCTAGTATGAGATACCCATTTAAAATTTGAAACAGGGTTTTGCTAAGTCACTAATTTGCTCAGGCTGAGCTCCAACTTGAGATCCTCCTGCCTCAGTTTGCCAGAGTATTGGGATTACAGGCATGGGCCACCACAACAGGCTAGCATGTAACTTCTTTAGGTGACTACTGCATGTCATAATTTCTTCCTAGTTTTTAGTAGTGCTAGTGGAATCTGGCAATGGAAAAGTTAGAATATGTCTCCTCAACCTGCTATGGGGAATCTATTATTTGTAAAAAGACATTGTAAAGAGAGAAGCAGATCTTTCTCAAAAAATATATAGAGAGATGCAATTCATTCACTTCCCACCCAAACAAGAGAAAATGGGTTCCATTATTTTAATTGTTAGACATTTCTAAGTGATTTTAAAACTATCATTTCTAACTCATTATACCTTAATTTTCTTAAAAATCAAAAAGGGGTTTTTATTTTAATGCATGCAAAATTTATTACGTTTAAAATATAGTCATCTTTTAAAATACATTATGAACAATTTGTTTTAATCCTCATTGACACAGAGTGGAAAAACAATCTGTCAATACACAATATATTTTATTTAACTTCTTTACTATAAAAAAAAATCTTATCCGGGAAAAATATGGTGGATCTGTAAGAAGCAGGCAGTGAACCTCTCCAAAAGTTGCCATCCGGACACTGGAATATAGTGACTGGAGGAGGACAAGAAAGAGGGAAGTGGCTCCCATGGACCCAGGAAAGATCTGAAGCGCAGTTTGGGGCCCACACAGAAAGTGAAGAGAGAAACTCCAACAAAGAAGAAGGAGGTGGCCGCCGGCGCCATTTCCCAGTGTCGGGAATCCTGACGCGACAGAAGTGGTTCAAATCTGCGAACACGCAGTGACTGCCGGCGCCCCCGGGGGCCTCCATGGAGGAACGCGAGAAGCAGCGGTGCAGAGAAGCAGCGGCCATGAAGGACACACTGACTGGCGGTGAGTGCTGACGCCCAGCCGTCCCGCTCGAGAGAGCGACTGGCCGGGCGCCATTGTTGGGGGGGGCAGCAGCTGAGCTCAGAACTCAGGGTGGGTGCCACTCCATCCACGGCTCCAGCGGGTACCTCTGCAGAGGAACACGAAACACCATAGTACAGAGAAGCGGCAGCTATGAAGGACACACTCACTGGTGGTGAGTGCTGACACCCAGCCGTCAGGCGCCCAAGAGAGCCACTAGCCGGGCGCCATTGTGGGGGGGGCAGCAGCTGAGCTCAGAACTCAGGGCAGCCGCCACTCCATCCACGGCTCCAGGGGGAACCTCCACGGAGCAACGCGAGACGCCGTGGTACAGAGAAGCACCAGCCCAGAGGGACACACTGACTGGTGCTTTTCTTCCTGGTATTCCAAGACTGAGATTGTCTAAGGATCACAAAAAATACTGTGGCACAGAACCAAAGAACCAAGGACTGGGCCAAACAGGCAGCAACTTCTTATCTCCAACAAATTGAAGAGGTAGGATATTGCAGCAGGCTCAAAGCCCAAAAATAAGCTACACCTAGAATATACCTCAGAGAGGTAGCCATCTCTTAAGTGTTTGAAATACTAGCAATAAAGCAACCTACCATAGGCAATTTACAAAGAGCAACCCAGGAATTAGCTAAAGAAAGAAAAGAAAATGAGATGACACTTAAACAAGATGCAACCCCACACATCCAGTTCACTAAAGGCAAACCCAGGGGGCAGTGAGGTGGGACAAACCGAAAGCCACCCACCTGACATCTCTGAAGTGGTAACAACAAAGCAGTTGAATGAGGCTCTGGAAAAATTTAAATCAGAAATAATATCTCAGATAACTGCAGAGACAATGTCCACAATGAAGACCATGCTTAAGGACGCCAGAGCAGACACAGACAAAAAATAGATGAGCTTAAGAAAATGATGGAAGCCATGAATGCTCAGCATGGGAAAGAAATGGACTCCATAAAGCAGATTCAAGCAGATATCCAGGAGAACAAAAATTCCATTGAAAGTATTTGTAGCAGATTAAGCCAATGTGAGGACAGGATCTAGAAGACAGATCTAGAAGACAGATATAGAAGACAGGCTTGCAATTAGTGATCATGAAAAGAAAGAATTCTTTAAAATAGCAAGGGACAATGAAAAATCAATCCAGCAGCTGCTAGATGATGCAAAGAAGAATAACTTAAGATTGATTGGAGTCAATGAAAAAGCAGGAGATAGCATAAATGACATCAGAACACTGTTCACAGACATTATCACAGAAAATTTCCCTGGTAGAGAAAAAGAATTTGACGTTCAGATAAGTGAGGCTTATAGAACTCCAATTAGCCACAATCAAAAAAAATCTTCAGCCAGGCATATCATAGTCAAGATTCCAGAAATTCAACATAAGAGTAGAATCTTAAAAGATGTTAGAGTAAAGAAAAAAACCACCTATAAAGGAAAGCCCATCAGAATCACAGTGGACTTTTCAGCACAAACCCTCAAGTCAAGAAGAGCTTGGAATGATGTATTTCAAGTTCTAAAGGAAAATAATCTTCAACCAAGATTGATGTACCCCGCAAAACTATCTATCAAAACTGATGGAGAAATAAAATACTTCCATGACAAAGAACATCTGAGAAAATTTATAACCACCAAACCAGCACTCCAAAATGTTTTGAAGGACATCCTAGAAAGGGATAACAAGGACTACAACTCCAGAAACCCCAACAGAAGGAATCTACCAGGCAGAGCAAATGATTAAAGAGAGGGAGGGAAAAATAAAAATTAAAAGAGGGGGAGCCAACAACAAGAAAATAACATGACAAGGATAAGTCAATACATATCAGTTTTAACCATTAATGTTAATGGTCTCAATTCACCAATCAAAAGGCACAGACTGGCAAATTGGATCAAGAAGCAAGATCCAACAATATGCTGCTTACAAGAAACAAATTTAATTAAAAAAGAAATTCATAGACTGAAAGTCAAAGGATTGAAAACAATACTCCATGCGACAGGAACCCAGAAAAAAGCAGGGGTAGCTATTCTTTTTGCAGACAAAGTGAATTTCAAGCCAAGAATGATTCAGAGAGATAAAGAAGGTCACTACATCCCTGTAAAGGGAACAATCCATGAGGAAGAGATAACAGTCATAAATATATATGCAACAAATACCAGTGCACCCAACTATATAAAACAAATATTAATGGACATGAAAAATCAAATAACCACTAATACAATTGTATTGGGGGATCTCAATACTCCACTGTCACAAAAAGACAGATCAACTAGACAAAAAATCAACAATGAAATATTAGAACTGAACCAAACTTTGTTCATTGACTTAATAGATGTCTACAGAGTGTTCCACCCCACAACATCAAAATACACATATTTCTCAGCTACACATGGGACGTTCTCCAACATAGACCACATACTAGCTCATAGAACCTGCTTAAGTAAATGCGAAGGAATTGAAATTATCCCATGTATATTATCAGACCATAGTGCAATGAAATTGGAAATCAATGGCAAAAGAAACCACAAGAATTTGCTAAACACATGGAAATTAAATAGCACCCTACTGAACAACCAATGGGTCACAGACGAAATTAAAGAAGAAATTAGACAGTTTCTGCAACTGAATGATAATGACAGTACAACATACCAGAACTTATGGGATACAATGAAAGCAGTCCTAAGAGGGAAATTTATAGCATTAAATTTCTATATCAGGAAAACAGAGCAAGCACAAATAAACAACCTAATGGTGAACCTCAAACTTCTAGAAAAAGAAGAGCAGGCTAAGCCAAAAGCTCGTACAAGGGAGGAAATTATAAATATCAGAGCAGAAATCAACGTATTGGAGACTAAAAAAAAATGCAAAGAATCAACGAATCAAAGAGTTGGTTCTTTGAAAGATTAAATAAAATTGACAAACCCTTATCCAACCTTATTAAAAAAAAGGAAAGAAAGTACTCAAATCCACGAAATTAAGAATGAAAAGGGTGATATCACGACAGACCCCGCAGAAATCCAGATCATCTATACCTACTTTGAAAACTTGTATTCTAATAAGATGGAAAATTCAGAAGAAATGGACAGATTCCTAGATACATATGAATTACCAAAGCTCAACCAAGAAGATATAAAAATCCTAAATAAACCAATAACAATCAGTGAAATTGAAGATGTAATTAAAAACCTCCCAACAAAGAAAAGCCCAGGCCCTGATGGATTCACTGCCGAATTCTACAAGAAATTTAGAGAAGAACTAACACCACTACTTCTCAAACTCTTTAATGAAATTGAAAGGAAAGCAATACTCCCAAATTCATTCCTGGAAGCAAGCATTACCCTGATACTAAAACCAGAGAAGGACCCAACTAAGAAAGAGAACTACAGACCAATCTCCCTAATGAACATAGATGCAAAAATCCTCAATAAGATACTGGCAAACAGAATGCAGCAAATCATAAAGAAGATTATACACCATGACCAAGCTGGATTCATCCCAGGGATGCAGGGATGGTTCAACATAAGTAAATCAATAAATGTAATACACCATATTAACAGAACCAAGGACAAAAATCATATGATCATCTCAATAGATGCAGAAAAAGCTTTTGACAAAGTCCAGCACCCATTCATGATAAAAACCCTACAGAAAATTGGAATAGATGGTCTTTATCTCAATCTGATAAAAGCTATCTATGACAAACCAACAGCCAATATCATACTAAATGGACAAAAACCGAAAGCCTTCTTTCTAAAATCAGGAACAAGACAAGGATGTCCACTGTCCCCACTCTTATTCAACATAGTCCTGGAAACTTTAGCCAGAGCAATTAGACAAGAGAAAGAAATAAAAGGAATTATGATTGGAAAGGAAGAAGTTAAATTATCATTATTTGCAGACAACATGATACTCTACATAGAAGACCCCAAAATCTCCACTAAAAAATTGCTAGATTTAATAAGCAAATTCAGTAGTGTAGCTGGATACAAAGTCAACACTCAAAAATCAACAGCCTTCCTGTATAACAATAACAAACTCACTGAGAGAGAAATTAGGGAAACAACATCTTTCACAATCACATCTAAAAAAATGAAATACCTAGGAATCAATCTCACAAAGGAAGTAAAAGACCTCTACACTGAAAACTACAGTACTCTGAAAAAGGAGATTGAAGAGGATATCAGAAAATGGAAAGATATCCCTTGCTCTTGGGTTGGAAGAACCAATATAGTGAAAATGGCCATACTTCCAAAACTGTTATACAGATTTAATGCAATTCCAATCAAAATTCCAACAGCATATCTCACAGAATTAGAGAAAACAATCCTAAAATTCATCTGGAACCAGAAGAGACCTAGAATAGCAAAGGCAATTCTGGGCAACAAAAGCAAGGCAGGGGGCATCACAATCCCTGATTTGAAATTATACAATAAAGCTACTGTGATAAAAACAGCGTGGTATTGGCAAAAAAACAGACCTGAAGATCAATGGAATAGATTAGAAGATGCAGAAACAACTCCAGACATACTAAGCCACCTTATCTTTGACAAAGGTGCCAAACACATTCACTGGAAGAAAGATAGCCTCTTTAATAAATGGTGCTGGAAAAATTGGCTCTACACATGCCGAAGATTAAAATTAGACCCATATCTTTCACCGTGCACTAAACTAAATTCAAAATGGATCAAAGAATATTAAAACAGAAACATTAAATCTCCTGGAAAGTAGAATAGGTAAAACTCTTGAAGACATTGGTATAGGAAAAGACTTTATGAATAAAACCCCCATCGCACAGGAAGTATCACAAAGAATCAACAACTGGGATTTCATCTTATTAAAAAGCTTTTGCACAGCAAGAGAAACCACCAACAGAGTGAAGAGACAACCCACAATGTGGGAAAAAATGTTTGCCAGCTGTTCCTCAGACAAAGGATTACTATCGAGAACATACAAAGAACTCAAAAAAATCAGACCTCCCAAATTTAAAGACCCAATCCAAAAATGGGCATCTGAGATGAATAAACACTTCTCAGATGAAGAAATACAAATGGCAAATAAATATATGAAAAAATGTTCAACATCACTAGTCATTCAAGGGATGCAAATTAAAACAACACTGAGATTCCATCTCACCCCAGAAAGAATGGCTATTATCAAGAAGTCAACTACTAACAAATGCTGGAGGGGCTGTGGGGAAAAAGGAACCCTTCTCCACTGTTGGTGGGAGTGTCGACTCGTGCAGCCACTGTGGAAATCCGTGTGGAGACTCCTCAAAAAACTAGGATTGGAGGTCCCATTTGACCCAGCTATTCCCCTTCTGGGTATCTTCCCAGAAGAATTAAAAACATCGTACCACAGCGATATATGTACATCCATGTTTATAGCAACACAATTTGTAATAGCTAGATCGTGGAAACAACCCAAATGCCCATTAACCGAGGAATGGATAAAAAAGATGTGGTATTTCCATACAATGTAGTACTAGTCAGCCATAAAGAAAGATAAACTGGAAACTTTTATAGGTAAATAGATGCAACTCGAGAAAATACTCACAAGCGAAATAAACCAGATGCACACTTGTAAACATCGTATTGTCTCCCTAGTATGAAAATGCAATTTCACTGTGACTATTCCATTCCTTAGTCTTCTATTTTTACCTAGCTTTTACATGGCTTAATCTTATACTGAGTAATATTTTTCTCCAAAAGGTATTTGTACATTCTCTAATGCTTGAGTTTGTTAATACATGAGAATGTTTACTTGTTGTCTTAAAAAAAAATAAAGTTTAAAAAAAAATCTTTTTAAAATTCACTTTGTGGAGCATTTACCACTCCCTAGAGGGAGTAACCTGGCATTGGTTACTTTTTCCTTAATATTATTTCAAGAACAAAATAAAAGGTCTTTTAATAATTGTTAAATACTTCATTACTGGAGTTAAAAAAAAAATGCACCTATCCATGGGTAACAGATCCATGGCTCTGTCCTCAGTCATCAACCACTGGCCAGTGGCTGTCAACCAAGAGTGATGTCCCCTTTCCAGGGCACATGGGCAGTGTCTGCAGGCTTCTGCTTTTTCTTTGTTCTGTTATGACATAATGGGTAGGGGGTGCTCATGACATTTAATGGACAGAGACCAGCAATGTTCCTTAATACCCTTCCATGCACAGGATAACCCCATATAACAAAGATTCCTCCAACCCAAAGAATCAACAGGGCCCAGGGTAGGAAACGCTGTCCTAGAACAATTCATTAACATTGAGAAAATACTCAAAATTTAAAAGAAAAGAAAGTGTGAATGTTTAAAGTGTAATACTAGAAAGGTGTTATCTAACCCACCAATTTTAGATGGTTTTAGTGAAATTTTAATACATGATCTCAAAAAAGATTTAAATTTCTGGCGGAATTATGGCTAACACTCAAACTTCCCTTTTTGGTCCTAAAGTACAACTAAAGCTAGTTTGCATTATGGAAAGTTTAAAGGTTTAGGTGACATAAATATTGTCACCAATTAAAAGAACGAAACTATTAATTAGAGCAGACATTTCCTGGACATCTATCAGCAAATAGACTAGGTTCCCATGTCTAACATTTAGCTCTTCTCTAAGGAAACAGTCAAGGAAGAAATATTCAGTTCCAAGGAATGAGCTTTCAAATCATTTCCAGAGAAATAGAGACAGACTATCAGGCATGGCTGGGGAAAGTGAAATCAAAGAACATGCTGCTTATTTCCCTAATGTTGTCCCCCTGACGAATCCTATGTCTCTCTGAAATTCTATGAAACACACACACACACAGGAGTGGAGTTAGCTTCTGTGTGGTCAAACCAAATAAATAGTTACAGACCCAACCCGAAATATGACCTAAAGAAGGGTGGAGAGGACAAATATTAAACACAGATACTCAAAATGCATTGTTCTGCTCGCACCCTGCACACTTATTTTACTGAGTTACATTATACTCATCTTTACTTTTAGTACCTCTGCACATCTATTTCTCTCCTTCAATGAAATCATAAATTGACAGAACTCAGAAAACAGTTGCACATCATGTGTTACATCTTATATCTAGAGGTCCACCCAAAGCCTCATGCGCTCACAGGTGGGGCTTTTCAGAGCTGGCTGAATCTAGGGTATATTCTGGGATTAAGGGTGTGTTGTGTGATACTAAATTAGTCCCCTGATTGGAATTAGCATAGTTCTGGGTGTGGATAATGGGAAGGCCCACCTGGATGTGGGTGGCACCACCCAAAAGGTTTGTAGCCTAGACGGAGTAAAAGGGGAAGAGGAGGCTTTCTCTTTGCTGCTTGTTGCTTGCTGCCTTCTGCTTCCCTCACCATGAACTGTTCCTCTTCTCCAATGTCCCTCTGCCACACTGCCCTGCCTTGGCGCCCACTGACTATAGGCTGAAACTGCTACCAACTATGAGCTGAAATAAACCTTTCCTCCTTTAACTTCGGATGTCAGGGTATTTTTGTCCCAGCAATGAGGAAAGTAACTAATACATCATGTTAGGCAAAACTTCCATTAACAGATAAGAATGAAGTCAAAGGACACAGTATGAAGACAAGGAATGAAGACAAAGGCTCATGAAACAGAAATGGCTAATCTTAGGGGAGGGTTAGAACTGTTTTCTTTCCTTTAGAGCACTGTACCTGCTTTGATCATCTCTGACTTATTAAAACACAGGCAGCTAGCTCAGGTGAGGTTAAATTCATCCTAAAATGAGCAACATGGGGAAAGACTTCTCCTTTAACTGGTGGACAGACAATATTAACAGTGGCACAAGTGAAGGGAGAAGCAATTTTAAAGATGGGGTATGTATGGGAAGAAAGGAAAAAGAATCTCACTGGATAAAGGTGCTTTCAGTCTTTTGTTTTGCTTTGTTCTGTTTCATTGTGTGGGGCTGACAATTGAACCCACGGTCTCCCCCATGCTAGGCAATTTTGCTGCTACCGAACACTGGATGAAGGTTTTTAAGGCTCTTTGTCTTAGACTAATAAATAATTCACAAGTAGAAGTTTACCCCAGAGTCAAAAATTCTCCAAAGGATCAATCTTTAACTTGATAACCCTTTATTATGTGCTTGTATGTCTTAGAGTCAAGGAATTTATAGACGTGCTCAGAAGAAATGATTAACAGGAAAAAGATTTTTTAAATTCTCACATGTTACTACTTCAATAGCTTGTTTCTACCACCTTAAGGCATATTTATATTACATATTACCATAAAGGCCTTTCTAAGATGTTTTTCTCTTTAAATTTTAGCATTCACATTGACTAATTGTGAAGATGTAGGAATATGTTAGATCCTGGTTTCACAGAGTTAAACAGGACAGTTATCCAGGTGGAAAGATGCCAGCCCAAGTGCACTTCATTGTAAAGCTGCTGAGGGCAATGTGGCCATATTGAAAGAAAAACTGAAGACACACAATAGTTATTTCTCAAAAGCAGTTGGCATTATAAAGTTATTTGATGATAAAGTACAAAAATTTCCTGCAGGAATAAAAGCACTATGCATTTCCCATACCAAGATGTGTCAGACTAGCAATGTAATTTCCCATAGTTGCTCTTTTAAAAAATATATTCAAGACCTAAAGAAAATGGCTTTATAAAATATTGTCAGTAAAGACAGTAAAATACTGTCAGTAAAGATATCAGAAAGGAGTCTGAAGTCATTAAAAGCCTACCAGTAAAGTAAATACAGTAACTTTTCAATATCAAACTTTTTACACCTTAGAGCTAGGCATAACTTTAAATGAATGGCCCACGTGATAAAAGGAAATGCCAAATGAAAACATTAGCCAAACTTCCCTGCTGGATTCATGCCTCACATAGCCACTCAAAACACAGACTCTTCCATGCTGAAGAAGAGGAGGTGCTGGTATAACCAGAGCAGGTGGAAGCCCAGCACGCTAGCTAGGAATGGTGCTGGCAGGCAGCCATGGAAGAGTGAGGCGGAAGGGAAGGCCTAACTTTTATTTGCTAGAGGACCAAGGCCCCCATTAAAATGCCATCATTGAGGTTTACATCACGAGCTTAGTAGACTTTTTCCTTTATTGTGATTCCTTTAGTATTTTTTAATCATAGATATTAACGATGACATGTTATCATCTACCTTAGGAAAGAAATTTGAAAAGCTACACTTCAGAAAATATGATTACTTCTTCCAATAGCAACTATCACTAAGGTCAAAAGTACTCATTGCATAAACTTTCACCATAGACTATAGCCTGTTTAGATTGACATATATATCCTATAGGCAAATATGATGCATATACTTCATCTAAAATGCATGTTTATTAATATATAGCCGAGAAATTAAAAGCGGCATAGTAAAGACCAGCAGCAAACTATAGCCTCTCCAGGATGTGGAATCGAGACACCTGGAAAACAAATTGGTGAACAAGAAATGCAGCTATGTCAGAGAATAAATGAGGAAGGAGTTAACAGGAAAATTATAAACTACACAAAGCTAGAAAAACTGAGCACAACACAGCTGAAAGAATGAAGCAGTCTGCAAAGAGACTCCAGCTCCCAGAGAGGGAGACTTGTCTCTAAAACAAGGTAAGCCCAGGGAGGTGCAGCAGCTCCGGGGAGAAACAACAGACCCAAGCAGCAGCGCTGGTCCCAAGAAAAGTCCATGGTTATTGTAAACTGTAAAAACAGTGTGGGGTTTTACTTTGAAAGTAACTCATTCCACATGGCAGGCAAGAGCTAGAGAAGAAATCCAGTGCAGTGCCCAACATATTTGAGAATGCTTAATTAGGAGCTATTCTGGGAAAGGGTTAATTGATTGAGACTGAACTACAGAACAAAAACAGAATAGCTACACTTCAGGGTTTCTGGGGTCACCCTACCACACTGACTTAGTGGGAGATATCCACAAGACACAGTTGTAGACAGTTAGTGGCCTAAACATAGACTCCTTGAGAAGTTTAAGCTCAGGCTAGGAAAGGCACAGAGGTCCCCACTATCCATGCTAAATGCCAGGCTAGTTGTGTGTCAATTTCAGAAGGGGCTAGGTGTGAAAGTACTGGCATTACTTTCAGCTGACTACTTGACACACATCACCCACCTCCACCCCACTGCTAGGCTTCACTGCCTACAACCAACACAGAGCTCAGTGTTAGGCTTGCTTTCCAGATCTGCCAACGCGATCAGGCATATGCCTCACTGTGGCCAGTTGCTACACTCTAGGGCAGTGATGGCGAACCTATGGCACATTTTTTATTATGGTTTTCTTTGAAAACAAAAGGTGTTAATATATGAGTTTTTTCTAAACTGAAACCTCAGTATTTGGGTTTAATTGCAATGTTGGCACTCTGTGATAAATATGTGGGTTCTAGGTCCCAGTTTGAGTCTCTGGAGGTGGGGAGGGGCAACTCAAATACCCACAGGCCATAAAGCTAGAAAAAGCTGGGACTTAGGGTACACAGAAGGACACAGAAACTGCAAGAAGCTGGAGTGAATACTGCCACAGGGCAGAAAGGATTTACCAGCCATGCCCAGCACAAAAGATGGGGCAGGATTCAGCATTCACATGTAAAGCGAATGTGGAAACAAAATAGGTCTTAGTACTGATTAGTGGCTGTCCCGTATCTGCTGGATTCCAATACTGCAGACCCTGGAAAGAAACTACTCATTCAAAAACATGGATGACTATTTTTTTGGACTTTTTTCTTTCCTCATTGTTTTTGGGGGTTGGAGTTTTTTGCTTTTTCTTTTTTTCTTTATTTTGCTCTCTGTTCTTTTTTCATATTTATCTTGTTTGTTCTTCTCTGTTATTTTTATCTAATTCTATTAAGTTACTACTTAATAAGATCCTTTATCTCACTTTTCTTATTTTTTAAATTTTATTTCTTTTTTCCCCTTCCCCACCCTATCTTTATTAGTGTTAAGCTTTATTAATCTTTAGAAAATTATTTCACCCTATACTATTATTGTTGAATTCTATTGATATTGGAGGTGTCGTTGTTACATTTAATAGATATTTACTGTATGTCAGTATCTGATTTGATACTGGCAAACAGAATGCAAAAATCATTCAAAAGATCATACATCATGATCAAATGAACTTCATCCCAAGGATGCAAGAATGGTCCAACATACGCATATCAGTAAATATAACACATCACATCAAGAAAAGCAAGGACGAAAATCATATGACCATCTAAGTAGATGCAGAAAAAGCCAAAAAATTCCAACAACCACTGATTATTAAAAAAACTCCTGAAGAAAATGAGAAGGACGTTGTCATAATTTGATACAAGCTACTTACGGCAAACCTTACTGACACCATCATATTAAAAGGGGAAAACTGAAAACTTTTCTTCTATGATCACAAACAAGGCAAGGATAGCCATTATCACCATCATCCCTATTCAACAGAGTACTCAAAACTGTAGCCAGAGCAATCAGGCAAGAGATAGAAATAGGGATATGTATAGGAAAGGAAGAATTCAAATTATTTGCATATTACATGATCCTTTACATACAAGACCCAGAAAATTCCCCCAAAAGACCCCTAGAATAAACAAATTAAGCAGTGTAGCAGGATACAAAATCACACAAAACAATAGCATTTTTGTGTTCTATAAATGAACTCACCAAAAATGAAATTAGGAAAATAATACCATTTATAATAGCATCAAGAAATATTAAACACTTGGGATTTAATCTAACAAAAGAAGTTAAAGATTTCTATGAGGAGAATTATAGTATTCTGAAAAAGAATATCAAAGAAGACATTAGAAATTTGAAAGATTACATGCCATTCCTGGATAGGTAGAACCAATATTGTCAAAATGGGCATATTTCCAAAACTGTTACAGAGATTTAATGCAATCCCAATAAAAATAGCATTCCTCACAGAACTAGAGAAAACAATCTTAAAATTTATATGGAATCAGAAGAGATCCAGAATAGCAAAAGCAATCCTGGGTAACAAAAGCAAAGCACCGTGTATCACAATCCCAGATTTGAAGTTATATCCTAAATCTACAGTGATCAAAACAGCATGATATTGGCACAAAAACAGACATGTGGATCAATGGAACAGAACAGAGAAAGCAGAAACAACTGTGGCACATTTAGTCAACTGAGTTTTAACAAAGGGGCCAAACACATCAGCTGAAGGATAAACAGCATCTGTAGCCCTAAGGTCATCATGGCAAATTTTTAGAAAAGGCACATTATGGGGGTGTGCAATGGCCATGTTTATGTTTTAGGGGTATTTCTATTGGTGAATTATTAATTTTAATTTTATGAGTTATATATTAAACAATGTGTACTTAACAGCAAAATAAAATATCAATAAAACATTAAATTTTTAATATGCATTGAGTATGTAGAATAAACACCAACATTTTCAGCATTAACTATTTACCTGCTTACAAGATCTAAAAAACAACAGCAGAAATAAATTCCTATGTGAACTACAATGAAAATACAAACAGAATTCTACCACAGAAATGATCTTTGCTTCAGTTATCACACCTAAGGCCATCTTCATACATGGCAACAGCATGTTCCATACACAAGTCTTGCTTACACTGACAGCACACATGCTTAGCTTTCCCTTCCTGTTTGGCAGGCCATATTTGTCACCTCTTGTCTTCCTCTTTTGTCAGGAGCTTCCTATTATATTATACAATGTCTACTTATCAGGAAAATAAAATATCAAATACATAGTAAGTGCTTAGAATAAACATCAACTGTTTTCCTGCTTATAAGATCTAAAAACAGAAGAAATAAATTCCTATGTGAGCTACAAAGATACTAACAATAAAACTCTACCAGAGAAATAATCTTTGCTTCAGTTACCACACCTAAGGCAGTTTTTACACGAGAACAGCCTGTTCTATACACAAGTATTGCTTACACTGATAGCCCATGTGTTTTGTTTTCCTGTCTTCTTTGGTAGGACATTCTTGACATCTTGCTGGTCTTCCTGTTTTCTTAAGAGGTTCTTACAATGTTTCACTTGTCTGTTCACTAGTCTGGTCCAGAATTCTTTTGAGGAGTTCTTTGGGCAGATACATACTGTTCTTCCTCTGTTGTAATAGATCATTTATCAATTCCAGTTCCAATCCTCCAAGATAATTTCTCTGTGGTATTTTGTGCTTGTTATTTTCTTTGTAAACCATGAAACTATACCTCATATGTTTAAGATCAAGTAAAACACAACCACTGGCCAACACTTAGTGCTCTGAATGACAACATAGTTGCTGCTCCTCAAGGAGGTCTACTCCGCCTTCTATTTTGTTGTAAAATGTGACCATTTCTGGCTTGTGCTGAGGATTCACTGTCATTTTGTTTATTTTTTTATTTTATTTTGTTTTTTTGTGGGTACCGGGGGGTCGACCTCAGGACCTTGTGTGCCAGCAGGCGCCCGTGCCGCTGAGCGATATCACCGGCCCCTTTTTCATATGTGGGTTCCGGGAGTCGAACTCGGGCCCTCGCACTTGCCGGGCAGGCGCTTAAGCCGCTGAGCCATCTCACTGGCCCTGTTTATTTGTTTTGACAGGGTCTCCCTATGTAGTCCACGCTGACCTTGAACTCACAGGATCCTCCTGCCTCAGCCTCCTGAGTGCTGGGATTATAGGCATGCGTCACCACACCCAGCCTCACTATCAATCTCTTCATCATGGTGTAATGTTGACAGTATCAATCCTACTTTGTTTTTCTTCACCATATAGGAGGCCAATGTTATATATTTCTGAAATTCAAAGATTGCCCTATACATTTCTCTATTGTGAAACTGCAAAATTTTTTCAGGGATCTTGGCTTTGTTCTTGCTAAGAGTTCCTGTACTAGTCAACTGATGTTCTTTTAGCAAATGTAACATCAATGGGTAGCTAGTGAACCAACTGTCAAATGTGACATTGGGTTACTTTTTGAAATAGGTGCAAGTCTGTTACAAAGTCATGCAGTTTATTACTGTGCAAAGAAAGACCTGGTGGCTGAGTTCCAGGATGAATTTCTAAATTCCACGTGTAAAATGTCTTCACATCTACCAGGGTATATATTTTTATACCATATTTGGTAAGTTTGCTAGGCATACATTGCCGAAAACTTCAACAACCACAAAATGATGCAAGTTGTTCATCAATTGTCCTTATTCAGATGGTGTATAAATTGCTTTACATTTTGGAACAAAGTTTTCAAAGGAGTGAACAACAGCCAAATTGTCAGATTTTTAAAGTTTCTTTCTTGGTAGGTATTTTCATCATCAAAACATAGGCAATTTTCAAGGAAACCAAATCTCTTGAGTGTCATTATTGTTCTACAAATTTCAACACCACATCTGTCACTTTTCCATATGTCCTTTATATTCTGATGATTAGGATGATAAAGTCCTGCTATGAAGGCTTTTAATGCAGATAGTGAGGTGTCATGATAAATATATTTTGGAGTATTACTACTGATGTATATAGGATGTTTTCTGTAATTCTTTATTAGTGTATTTCAAAACATCTTGTAGCATATCATCAGTTACAAACAACTTCCAACACGGAATCATGGTGTCCAATAGGTTTCACCCCTGGCAAGAATCTAATAACATTTTCTGACCTAGATCTTAACATTAGATCTTTCGGGTATACGTGACTGTTCTGTAACATTTTAACTTGTCAAATATTTATTTACATTATCGTTTTTTTCCTCATCTGAATCAAGGTCGTTATTGTGTACTTCTGTCATATCTCTATGTTATATCTCTATCTGTCATACATTGCTAACTTCTTTGGCTTACATGAGTCAAGTAATCATCAATAGCCGAGTCACCTGATGACTCACTTTCAACTTCCTCCCAAAAGTGGATTTGCATGCAACATTGTACTGAATTGGGCTAATTCTACAAGAAAAATCAAAAGAAAACATTTAATAAAAAATTATAAACAAACAAAAATATAACATGATGCATAATGTGGGTAAAACTCGTCCCTTTATATTTTGACGTACATGTATACACCTTGCCATTTGTTGTCTCAAGTAGGTGAACAAAAAGATTGCTTCCTATAGCCTCCAGTGCAGCTACTGAGATGCACAGCTGGCTGCCATTTTGCTAAAGTACATATTTTCATTAGAAAAGTATGGTATGGTATGGGTGTCTGCAACCCAGTATAAGGAACCAAGGGATCTATTAATAAATGGTGCTGGGAAAACTGACTGTGCACATCCAAAAGACTGTATCTAGAGCCATATCTCTCACCATATACTAAAGTAAAATCAAAATAAATGAAAGATATAAATGTTACAACAGACACAATCTGCTGCAAGATAAAATAGGTAAAACTCTTGAAGACATAGGCATAGGCAAGGACTTTCTGAATGGAATCCTGTTACACAAGAAATAACATCAAGAATAAACAAATGGGATATCAAGTTAAAAAGCATTGGCAAAGTAAAGGAAACAACCAACAGAGTGAAGAGACAACTCACAGAATGAGAAAATAATTTTGCCAGCTATTCTTCAGGTAAGGACTAATATCTGGATTATATAAAAAAACACAGATCCCCAAAACAAATCCAATCAATAAAACAGGAAGCTGAAATATACATTTCTCAGAAGTAGTACAAATGGCCAATAAATACATGAAAAAATATTCAACATTATTGGCCATTACAGAAATTTAAATTAAAACAACACAGAGATTCCATTTTACTCTGGGAAGAATGGCTATCACCAAGAAAACAAATAATGGCAAATACTGGAGAGGATAAGGGGAAAAAAAGAACCCCTCTACATTGTTGGTTCAAATGTAAACTAGTATAACCATGATGGAAATCAGTATGGAGCACAGTGCCTGCCTGGAAAGGGTGAGGTCCTGAATTCAATTCCAAGTACCCCAAAAAATAAATAAATAAAAAATAAAATAAAAAATTTTTAAAAATCAGTATGGAGATTCCTCAATAAACAAAAAAATAGAAATTCTATTTGAGCTAGCTATTCTTTTTATAGATATCTTCCCCAAAGAGTTAAAGACATATTATAGTGATATATGAATAACCATGTTTATAGCAGCACAATTCATAATAGTTAAGCTAAATCTTGGAAGCAGCTTATGTATGTATCAACAGATGAATGGGTAAAGAAAATGTGGTATTTATATACAATGAAGTATTACTTTGCTATAAGGAAATATAAACCTGAGTCACATATAGGAAAATGGATGCACCTGGAAACCACAATTTCATATGCAATAAAGTTAGACACACAACTTTAAATATTGCATGGTTTACTGATATAAGAAACCCAAGGTATAAATAAATTAAAGAGCAAAATAAAAGATATAAAATAGGAATCATTGAGATAGTTCTTTTGAAAGTAGGAAGGAGACCAAGACATGGTGAGAGGAGAGAGGGAGGGGAAGGGAAGGGGATATAGAAAGAATTAAGATACGGTATGTATATGTGCCAACTCCCCAAGATGAATGTAATCATTATGTACTGCAAATGTACAAATAAAAATAAAGAATATACGTGAAAATGTGTAGTAGTACTATTAAGGAACTGAATGTATTGCCAAATGCTCAAAATTTTGAATTTTTTTTTTTTAACATGGAGTAAAAAATAAGCACAAATGGGGTTCCACAATTTTTTCTAGGCACAACAATCATCAAGGGCCTACTGCCCTTGATATTCTGTAGCCTGGATTTTTTCACATATATTTTAGGTGGTCACAGAAAAAATAGGAGCTTGAACTGATTTGTCCACCATTCTCCTTCTCAATTCAAACACTTGTTGTAAAAACCAAAAGGCTCTATGTGTCTATGCAACAAGCACTGCCAACATGATGTAACAGAGAGGGGGAAAGACATTGCTATTGTTTCAGATTTTTATACAATGTCCTCTTTTTAGAATTGTAAACCATGTACACTAAACTAGAAAAACTTCAGGCATGAATTGATTTTTTGTTTTGTTTTAAAACTGAATTCTTCAATTCTTTTGTTTCAAAAATATTTCTGAGTACCAGGCATGGTGACAGATTCAGGAGACATATAAACAATGTGCAAGATGAGGTTCTTCATACTAATGCTTCCATTGTGAAGAGATAGAAGAGTACAATTCATTTTTAAAGGTGGCGAGGAGGCTGGGATGATAGCTCAGTGGTAGATCATTTACCTAGCATGCAAGAGGCCCTGGGTTTGATCCCCAGCACTGCAAGAAAGAGAGAAAAGAGGAGAAAAGAAGAGCAGAGAAGAAAAGAGAAGAGAAAGGAAAAGAAGGGAAGGAAGGAGAGAAAGAGGTAAATGCTATAAGAAAAATTAAGCAATAATTGGGGTAAAGAATAACTGGTCTGTGAGTTATGAGAAGGCATAGAGGAAGGAAGCTTTAGATTGGGGTGACAGGGAAGGACACTGAAGAGATGAGCCTGAACCTGGATGACAAGACAAGCTTAGAACTTTACAAACTAAGAGACAAACAGCCCAAGGCAGAGGCTCAGAGATAACAAGGAGGTTGGTGTGACTGGAGCTCACATAGGCTGGCAGAGAAAGATAAAAGTAGGCTGGGAAAACAGGGTGGGTCCAGACTGCACAGGGCCTGTTGGGCCACAGCAGAGAGATTGCATTTCATTTGAAATGCAGTGGGAAGACACTGCAGGGCTTTATGCTATGGAGTGATGAAGTCTGATTTATATTTAGATGGCCTCTCTGATAGCCAGGTGCCGATGGTTTTTAGGTGCAATTCCCCCACACCACCATCCGGCCCCCAAGTCTCTTGTAGCGACTTCCAATCCACTTGTTTGCACACAACCATTATATCTACCATGAAGTCTTCTGTCCCTTTATGAAAGTCTCCCCAGTTTCACTATTCATTGTTTTATGGCAGCCTCCTCTTCCCATTTCTCTAAACTAATCACAAACAGTGTGCTAGTTTTAAAGGGTTTGAACTGCAGTCCTTTCTTCCCACAGAGCAACATGCCCTAGAAAACCCAATGATGTCTCTTCCTCTCAGTATTCTCCCGTGGAGAAGTTTAACACACTTTGGACTTTTTACTTGAAAGCAAAATACCTGAGGATCGTTCTCATTTGTGTTCCTGAACAACGTAAATAGTAAAAAAAAAAAAAAAAAAAAAAATCTGCTTTCATGTACAGAGAACTGGTGGGCACACCAGACTTCTACAGTCATACTTTTAAATCTGTGAGTGACTCCACAAAGGCTTTCTACACTAACCTAAAAATTTTTTTTTTAACTTTCTTAAGTTTAGTAGATCAAAGTCTTTTTTTTATACCCTTTTAAACCTTGTAATATTAACAATGATACTAATACCCAATAGTACACTGGAATTCAGACTAGAGAAAAACAAGGCCTTTCCAATCATTCAAAAATCCTTTCCTTTAGGATTTAGAAGTTGTGTCCTGCTGTGAATCAATTGGTGGCCAGCTTCCCAAATTAGCTTTCCAGGCTCAGTTATCTCTACATTTCATCCCTCAGTCTTCACTCTAGCATTTCCTCAGTTATTGAAATACAGCTTTTAATATCACAACATGAAGCTGTTTAATTCCTTAATTTTTCTTAATAGTTACCAAAATAGACTTGGATTACCAGTATTTAACCTTATGTCTTAAAAAAACACGATGGAACACCATAGCTTGTTATATGAAGACTGTCAAAGGGATACGGAAAAAAAAAAGCTATCTTATTCTCCATACCAAGACAAGGAGTCTCTTCCTCCTCTGGGTTGGTTTTGCCACATGCCTTTCCCAAAAGACAAGGACAGAAGCAACACTGTGTACCTTCTGGTCCTAAAGCGCAATAAGCTCAAGAGCTTCAAGAAGCTTTGCATCGCCCTTTCCACTTACTGATCTGAGGTTCCCTGCTACCAGCACCATACAATCAAGGCCCAGCTCTGCAGGTGGAGGATAAGAGACTCTGTGAAGCACAGATGTGCGACCCTCTTGAGCCATCATAGAACAATCATTCCCCAGAGGCTCTGGCCACTGAATAGAGATTCAGGATCAAGCCCAGTCAAGATTAGCCCAGCTTGGCCAACATGAAAAAGCCTACCTGAACCTAGCTCAAACTACCTATCTATAACATTGTGAGATGAGGACACGGATGCTGGGTCAAGGTGCTGTATTTTAGGATATTTGGTTTACAGAAAAATCTAACACCACTAAAGTCTTAAATATTGATCTTATCCACTACAAAACAAAGACAAGTATGTTTTCTTTAGTGTGTTTATCCCACTTTAAATACTGAGGTATGCAAATTGACTTTTTATGATTAGAGTCAAACCTTGGATTGTGCATAAACTTGTTCTGCAAGTGTTCCGCAAGACGAGCAAACATTTCTAATAATTTTAACTTGATAAACAAGCAATGTCTTGCAATACAAGTGGTATGTGACGCTGAATGTCACATGATCACAACTGAGTCAATGGTCTCTCTCTCTCTCTCTCTCTCTCTCTCTCTCTCTCTCTCTCTCGTGCTATGGATTGTGGGTGATAACCTCCCAACAGCAAGAGGTTATACAGGAGGTCTTGTCTGCAGAGGACCAGAAAAAAAATGGCAGAGGAATCTCTCACTTCAAATGAGATTAGAGAGATGTGTCAAATGTGGGAAACATTACAAAATTTTGTAGAAAAGGAACCACCTGCACAAGGTATAACAGTGCTAGCAATGTACCTGTTTAATGACAAGGCAATGTCACATTTTCCCGAAATCCTCAAAAGGAGGCAAAAGCAATTGTTACTGGATATGTTCCTTGTTAAAATTTGAACAAAAAGAAAAAGATTCCTTCGAGCTGATAGACAGCAGTGATTCCAATATGAGAGTGAAAGTCATCCTACACAATAAACCTCTTTTCTCTTGTCTTCCTCACACCTGCCATGAAGGTTTTCAAAAGTAAGTACGGGTTAATTTATTTTTCTTTTTCTTTTGTATTTTATTATTTTATATTATACGGCAGTATTGTAATAATTTTTATATGAATATTTTTGGGTTGTGGAATGAATCATCTGAGTTTCCATTATTTCATATGAGAAAACTCACTTTGATATGCATGTGCTTTGGATTGCAAGCATGTTTCCTGAATGAATTACGCTGGCAAACCAAGGCTTGACTGTGTATCTAAATTAATTTAGCACTCTTGCAGTAGTAATTTGCTAGCAAAATCACTGTCATTAGCTTTAGAATTTTTAAAGTATGGTACATTATCCTGTGATTTAGAAAAACCAGTAAGTAGAAACTTATTAGTGCCTCTTTACTCTTTTTTCCAATTAGAAATATATTTTGCCCCACATAACACAGAGATAGCAAAATTGTTCTAAAATGTCTTGAACTATTGGCTAAAACCACATAGCATGACGTTCCTTCTCTGTGATATAATTGAAGTGACGTATGTATCTAAGATCTCAATTGATCTTACCAAGTGTGCTGACAGGTAATAGTTAGCATAATTTCAGACACTGTTTTCCTTAAGTGGTTTCTGCCTAGGGATAAATCCAACAATTCAAGTTGGGTTAATAATCTAAAAGCAGGGTAATTTTCACTCAAGCTTTTTGAAGAAATGACATTTTGAACAGCCGCTGTGTGTTCCTTAGGCCAGTTCCTGACAGCGTACTGGATATGTCTGTCCTTGGATAGAACCTAGTCAACTCGACTAGATATTACAATGTGTAAAAAAGTGAGGAGACATGATGATTATGAAATTAATGAATTTAGAAAGATTGCTGAATATAAATGAGTATAAAAAGATCAACTCTACTACATACAACAATTAGAAAACAAATGCTTTTTTCAAAGTATGCTATTTATAACAGAATCAAAAATGTAATTAAGTTAATGTAACAAAAGTTTACTAGACTTCCATGGAGAAAATTATAGTATTAGTAATAAATTAAACATGACTTAAGTAATTAATTATAATATGTTCATGTCATAAAAGACTTGTTATTGTAAAGATGTCAATTTTTCAAAAATTGATCTAAGAATTCAATGTAAACCCAAAATAAATTGTGCCAAGCTTTTCTTTTGAAATACAAAAACTGATTTTATAATTTATAAGGAAATGGAAAGGCTCAAGAATAACCAAGAGAATCTTATGGATGAACAAATGTTGAAGGATTTATACTATCAGTTATGAATACTTATTATAAAGTCAAAGAGAGCAAAGTGTTGGCTTAAGGAAAATAGAACAGAGTAAAACATCTATAGACATATCTACTTGTATTCTACTTGGATCAATTAATTTACAGACAACAGTGCCCCTATAATGCAGTGGGAAAAAAATATCTGCTCAATCACTGGTACTGTGTAAAATGGGTATCTATATAAATAAAAATACATGCTGACCCCTTACCTCACATCATATACAAAAATCAACAGATTTGAGATAAATGGTAAATATAAATAATATGTCTGATGGAAAATAACATAGAAGAATATCTTTGTCCTTGAGATAGCAGAGATTTCTAAAACCAGACCAAGTAATAAGAAATATTGATAAATTTAAATTAAGATTTAAAATATCTGTCATCCAAAGCTATTATTTAAAAATGACAATCCACAGAATGGAAGAAGGTATTTCCATGACATATGTCCACCAAAGGCCTGATACTAGAATTTATTTTTTATTTTTTATTTTTTTTGTCTTATCTATCTTTCTTTTTGGGGAGGGGAAAAGAGACTAAAACTTTCAATAAGCAACTCACAAAGAGATTATCTTAATGAACACAATATATGAAATGCAAATTCATATCATAATGATAAAACATTGCTTGCTTACTTACTTACTTATTGGAATAATTAAAGTCAGAAATTAGAATTAAACACATTTTAGCCAGGTTGCAAAACAAAAATATACTCAGCCACTGCTAGTGAGAATATAAATTATTAAAACCACTATGAGAAAACATTTTGTAGTAGTTGATAAAGCTAAATATATAACTACCATACCAATATAGATGTTGTATTTTCTTTCCTTTTATTGGTGCATGTTTGCTATACATAATGATCACATTCATTATGGGGAATTTATATCTGCATATAATGTGTCTTAATTATTCTTTTCTCCCATTCCCGTCTCCTCCCTTCAACCCTTTAGATGTATTATTTTCTGAAGGTATAAACTAGAAAAATCTAAATAGCCATCAATACTACAATGGATAAAATGCAGCATCTTCATAAAATCAAATACTTGTTTATAGCAATCAAAATTTAAAACTTCTGCTGAGAGAACATTATACAATTTTCCAGAAACTGCTTATCAATTCATGATCTTAGTTACCCTTTAATGATTTTGAAGAAACTGATTACTAAGAATAAGTCAAAATTATGTATGTATTAAAGTGGAACTCAATTTCCCCTGAAAACATTTACAGAAGATAGAGTAGTAAATGATCAGCACAAAGCTAGCCTAATTCCGCCAGAGGCTGCCATCTTATAGCTATCTAATTTCTCAAAATCTTCTTCAGGTAAGATTTATCTTCATGTTCACATGAGAAAGCAGAGGTTCAGAGAAGTAACCAGTATTTGGGCCAAATACACAGTGCTAACAAGTTTCAGACATGGTCCCTCTGACCACAAATCCCATAGGACCTCCCAGGCCACGGCTGAGAAAAAGCAACACAGACCAAAACGCCTGTCACAGGTGAACTGCGTTCTCTGGGAAGTTTCTATGCTGAAGTCCCAATCCCCAGTGTCTCAGAATGGGACATTACTAGATACAGGATCTTCACAGAGTTAACAAAGTTAAAATGAATCATCAGGATGGGCCCTAATACAGTATGACTGGTGATCACATAATAGGAAATTCAGACATACACACATGCAGACAGAAGACAATGCAAAGACATACAGAGATGTCCTTCTACAAGACTCGGGCAGGAGACTACAACAGACCCTTCCTATAGTCCTCTAAAGGGACCAGCTGACAACACGCACTGCCCCCTGAACTGAAACAGCAAACCTCTTGTTTTACCACCTAGTTTGTGGTACTCTGTTGTAGCATCCCTAGTAAGGTAATATAATGACAAATGCTGGCCGAAACAAAATTTAAATTTAAAATTTACCATGTAAAATTCATAAATTAGATAAGGACACAGTAACATTTAAGGTAAGTTTGTAATATTTCTGTTTCAAATCCTTAAGGCCTAAAACTGCATTAGGAGTTTTAGGATGTGTTGTATAATACAATAGATTAAAATTTCAGTAACACTGTGGTGAAAAAACAGATCTATAAAATCTATTGTAGGGTTAAATGTTTTACAGTATTCTTTCTTGATGCTTTTGAGTGACTGCCAATCCACAGGTGTCTACGAAGATATTCTGATTCTTTAAAAATTCTCAATTATAAATCATATGTATACTTACAAATATGTAATAAAAATTAACCTTTTTAATTCTATAAGAATAGTTCTAAAATGAATTTGTATTGTTTTTAATAGTAATAGGTAAGAAAATTGATCATTGTCTGTTATGGTTTGTGTTTGGATGTCCCCCCAAAGCCTCGTGTGATCATGGTAGAGGGGGATGGGCTTTTTGGAGGCAGCTGAATCTAGAGTTTGTGATTAGCTCATTGTCTATCACTGGGAATAAGGGTGTGAGTGCTATACCTGCACTAGGGCAGGTAGCCTGCATACAATATAAGAGATGGAAAAGAGGCTTGCTCCTCCCTTTTGCTCTCTCTCGTTGCTTTTGCTGTCTTCTGCTGCCATGAACTGTTGCCCCTCTGCCATGTGCCACCCTGCCTTGGAGCCAGCCAATTATGGACTGAAACCTCTATAAACTGTGAGCTAAATAAACATTTCCCCCTTCAACTTTGGGTGCTAGGTGTTTTGTCTCAGCAACAAGGGAAAAGTAACTAAGACATCCTTTCCAAGTAACTCTACACCATAAGAAAATATGATCTCTAACCTCATATTCTGTATCCCTATTATAATGTCTTTGAATTAGGAAGACCACAGTATTGGTCTATTGCTACTTTTCAAGGTAAAAATGATGGTGATGATGAATAAGATCGATTTCATTTTATATTTTTGGGGAAGTCTTTCCAAAGGATGGGTAAGGGGAGAGACACATGAAAAAATGCTCCCAAAATGTTAACTAATCAATTGTCATTATTATTAAACCAATTTGTTAACAAAAATTATTTGAAAGCCAATATTAAATGTAAAATGATACTGAGCTGATATTCATTCAGTGGATTATACAGCACTTTATATTGTAATTATAAAATTATATTTTAATAACATTATTAACTTTTTCAATCCAAATGTAAGAAAGAGATATAGATAGAAACATGTCCTAAGAATGAGTCTCTTTAATTTTTCTGCAGAGGTGTTCTCTCTAATGGTATAATCAGGTAGTTTTAAAGCTCACAGTGGAGTTCTTCAGTTAGTATTTTATTAAATTTTAATTTTTATCTCTAGTACTTCTCTGCAGATGGCCTCTAATTATCTGTTTATCTGTTACCAGAAATTTCACCTAGGGCTTTGTACTGAGCTGCATCCCCAGGTCTTTTTCTGTTTTGAGACAAGGACTTGCTAAATTGCCTAGGCTGGGTTAGAGCTTGTGATCCTCCTGCCTCACCCTCCCAGAGTACTGGGATTACACGAGTGCATCACCAGTCTCAGCTAGCCACTAATATAAAGTTGTCTCGCTGTTCTCTGCCCTGCCTTATTTTCCTCTCCCTGGTCTTTTCCAATGTATTATATGGTCTTCTGCATTTCAGAAGACCTGACAATACAATGACTTTACACAGATTTTTAAATGTTTTTGCATTGTCAATCTTACTATGTTCTGATCCAATTACTATTTGAATCTGATGTTGTCATTTTTTATTCTCTCAAATTTTTTCTCATTAAACTCTCTTTTCATTTGTTTCATTGTCTTTCCTTTTCATCCTGCTGCCCACAGCTTTCTGTTCTTTGATAAAAACCAATTTTCTTACATTTTGTTAGGGAAGTAAAGCATCCACTCAGAATTTCTACTGGGTCACTATAATAAGTCCTACTCAAAATATGATTCTTCTCATCTTCTGATGTCTCAGCACAAGCTTCCATTTGCCATAATCTAAAACATTATTCCATGGATTTATGCCATTTATTCATTTTTATACACTGTCCTCTATCTCTGACAGACTTAATGAGACACTGTGTTTTCTCAAAGATACTATGGCAAAGATTATCTGTGTCCTTTTTCTACAGTACACCTGTGAAGAGGCTGCAGTAATACGCTTCTTAGATATGGGCCTCAGAGGTGTGTAAATGCAATTGACCTAAAGTGGCTTTCCTGGACCAATGAAAGATCTTTCTATAATCCCTTTCTATAATACCTGGTTGCCTTAAAAGAGGGACCAAAAGAATATAGGAAGACTAGAGTAGCCTGGGTTATATCAAGCCAAAAGTGGAAGGGTAAATACACTGAGTTTTAAAAAATGGTATAGAAGACAGTTCATCAAGGACTTTCCCAAATAACATATACTCAGGATCTCTCTGTCAAAGGAATCAGGTTGGGACCAAGTGACTTCCTGGTTGTATAGGGAGCCGTTCCCCATCGCTAGAGAAACCAATTTTTCCACTGGCTGTGTGATGATGGAAAGGCTCTTCAGATTTTAATTATAACCATCTGTCACTCTAGTGTCCAGTGTTAGAGACTCTATTTCTCTGAATCCATAGAATGTTTTTATGTTCTTATGATAAAATGGGAGAGCCCATGTAATGAGTAGCCAGCCTAATATCATTTTAAAAGGAAAAGTTTCAGCTGACTTAAAATATGTGTGTGTGTGCATACATACACAAAATTTATATAAATAGATCTATGTTTGCCTATGTGTATATATAATTTTATTCAAATCATTATTGGATTTTCTCTCCTTGACTTTATCACCTTGTATCTAAGAAATAAAAATCAGTGAGATTAACATTTTTGTGTTTGTGGCTTTATTTGTTTATTTTCATTCACTTACTGGTTTTGCTGCTCACCTCTTTGTTTTAAACTTAATTCTATGTTATAAATTGACTATTCTTGTTTAAAGTAGCAAGCACACTATTGCATTCCTACTCTATTAATATCCCCACCTACCTATCTATTTTCTATTTCAACAAATGGTCCTTTTGAATGTTAGTATTCCAAAATGCTGACTTGAAAAGACCCCAGTGTATACACACATTCTCTCTCAATACAGGTGCATGTGTATGTTTTATGGTATCAACAAAGTGGAGTTTTCGCTTCGATTCTTAATGGTATTATGCATCTCTTTGATGCCTGCCTGGATTTGAAGAATGCAAGGGCCTTTCCTGTGACTACCCTTGTGATCTGGCTTCCCACTAAGGAAAAAAAAAAATATTTTATTTGGCATAAGTAAAGTAGAAAGTAAACTGAGGTAGAAAATTGTACTGTTGGTTGGTTCATTTGTTTGTATGTTTATGGCACTGGGAACTGAACCAAAGTCCTTGCTCATGTTAGGAGAGCACTCTACCTGTCCTACGCTTTCTTGACTATGAATTTTGACAGTGTGACTAGGTCCACTTCCATCCTAGTCCCTTCTACTTGATAGGTATACAATGTTTTTACGTTTTACTTTGTGAATGAAACATTTACTCTTTAATCTTTTTTTTTTTACTAAAAGACATAATTTTGTAAAGCAAAAACACAGCAAGTTTTTTAATATTTCTTGTATGCTGATTGTAGGATGAAGATGCAATCAGGAAAATAAAAAAATAAAAGACAGAAGCTGGTTTCTTGCCATTACCTAAAATGAAAGTGACCTAAAAACTAAGCTAAGGGCCGGTGAGATGGCTCAGTGGCTTAAGCGCCTGCCCGGCAAGCGCGAGGGCCCGAGTTCGACTCCCGCAACCCACATACGAAAAAGGGGCCGGTGATATTGCTCAGCGGCACGGGCGCCTGCTGGCGCGCGAGGTCCTGAGGTCGACCCCCCGGTACCCACAAAAAAAAAAAAAAAAAAAAAAAACTAAGCTAAAAACTAAATGGAGGCAAATGTAATTGTCTCTGCGTCCTAATAGAACAAAGAGGAAACAGTCAAGTAATAGGGCACCTGGGGGGTGGGGCATGGACAGTAAATACTTTTAATATGGTGACTATAAAAAGATACCAGGATACTCCAGGAGAATAAATCTAACATGCTAATCAGAAAGTAATGCTTAAATAATCATCTAGAAAAATACACTGTAATGGACAAACTTTAGAAACATTTTCACAATTATAACATTTCTACATGCAACAGACATCGTTGCTGTTTGCAAAGACTACAGATGGAGAGGGTAATCAAACTAAATCAGAACTGAAGGAGAGAAGCTCTCTCATGACATTTTAAAACCCAAGGTTTCAACACAGAAAGCAGTGGGGCAAAGGTTACCTGAAATAACTCAAGTACCTCCTCTAAGACATTATAATTCTAGGAACATACAGCTAACCACTAACTATAAAGCTCATTGATACAGAGAATTTTATAGACATGTAATGATACTGTGAATAATCATCACAGTGCAAGGAAGATAAATGGAAAGATGCGGGTCTATTAAAGAAAAGAAAATGGAAAGAGGAAGAATCCTAAGGAGAAAATCATTAAAGGTCACCAGATTCTGTCACTGTAGTGGAAGAAAGAAGATGAGATTACCGATGTTTTAAGTGTATTTTCAAAGTGGCCTAAGGGTAGAAACACAATTCATTCTCCCTTGCTTCTCTAATGAGCTATAAACCAAGGTCCCTGAAGCACCATTAACATGAATTACAGATGGTCAAACAAACTCAGATGCCCAGTTTAGGTGCATTAAAAATAGCTATCGGTGGACACAGTGAGTAGGAACAATAAGACTGAAGACTAAATCTAACTTTTTTATCGTCTAACCCATAGCAGTCTAGGGGATGTGTATGTGTCTGCATGTGCATACACGTGTGTGTACACAGGAACATATACAAATCATGAAATATATATGAATATATAATATACAGTATTTAGGTACTACATATATACTATATATAAATATATATTACATATGATAGAAAAATATGGTAAAAGATTAAATTATTAAAATGTATTATAATAAAATATACACTGTCATTAATACTTGTCAAAATGCTCCCCCTCACCTCAAACACACTTATGCCATTTGTCACTTTGTGAAGCAGTTCTGGAAGTCCTCTTTCATGAGTGTCTTCAGTTGTGCTGTGTTGGCTGCCTCAGGGTCCTGAATTCAAACATTTCAAATCAAAACACTTACCTTTCATGGTTCTTTTGACTTTTGGGAAGAGCCAAAAGTCTCACAATGCCACATCTGGTGAACAAGGTAGATTAGGACAAACCATGATCTTTCTACCGCCGTGCCATTCTGTTGGATGGCACTAGCAGCAGCATCTACTATACTTCTTATCGCATGTTATAAAGACATTCACAAAAGCAGACCTCCAGAACTGCTTCACGAAGTGGAAAGAACAATGGGATAAGTGTGAAAAAGCAAGGGGGAGTGTCAAAGATATGTTGTCTAATAGTAACGTATCTTTTATGGTAAAATGTTTAAGTTTAAACATTCACCATATAGGGGCCAGGGATATAGCTCAGCGGCACAGTGCCTGCCTGGCAAGCACAAGGTCCTGAGTTTGATTCCTGTTACCAAAAAATAAACATTCACCATATATTTTGATCACACTATGCATATTATACACAAATACACGCACACACATAATCTTCAAAGGAAAGCTTGCCACACTGAATTAAGTTATATCAGTATAACTCTCCATAATCTTCCTTTTGCTTTCAATAGAACTGTATCATATCTAATCTTTATTGAGGCAAGAGAGACTCAAGTGTGAACACTTAAATTAATTTGACTTTTGGGAAATTTTTATGCATAAGCACCGTTCTTGTTGAGATTATCAGTAAACCTGCATATATCACCTTTATGAAGTATCTAAACCCTGGAGAATCCTGCAGTGTTGATGGGACACAGATTTACAACTCACATAAAGATAAATTTCTTAGCATGAATCCTTTATTATTTTTCTAATTTTATCTAATTTCTAGCGTTTTCCTTAGAGATAAAATTAAATAAAAAATGTGCTCTTCAGCAGCCTCTCTCTGGCATGGAGGAGAAAAAGCAACACTAACTAACCTATCATGTCACCAGATGAATGAGCTCCTTCAATAGAAAACCTCTTTCAAAATTAATGGCCTGCTGCACATGATAAGTGCTCAGAAAAGGAAATATTTATGGTTTTTCTCCTAACTTCTGACCCTTGAAATTAAAAGCATTTTCTTCACCTCCTCAGTTCCAGTTAACCCAGAGGAAAAATGTCTTTCTTTATGCCAGGAAGAAATGTTTATGGTGCCCAGAGATACAGCTCTATAGGTAAGTTATCCAATTCAAAGCTTCCCCCCAAAAAGCCTGCCTCCCAGTGGCAAGAAAAAGCACAGAATAACACGGAATAAGGGTCCCTGCAGCTTGCTTTGCCCGCTCATCTCCATGCAAAAAATGGAGGTACCGTTTGGCAAGACCCTAAAATGCCCAGACAGCAGCTCTGGACGCGGCGGCCCTGGTCAGGAACTGACCTGAGGGTTCAGGTGTGCACAGGATTTCTGCCCCATTGTAAACACGCATTTGGCAGCAAACTCCAGTCAGGATTCCAAGAGAGTCTGCCAAAGATGGCTTCAAACTAGGTAAAATGTAGAGAAAAAAGGCTTCTATTTTTCACTTTTAACTTAGGGACAAATAGAACAGACTGTACCACAATCAAATTATTAGGGCGCTGGCAGTAAATGAGAACAGCAATAATTATGTATTGATACAATATTATAATATATACTATATATAACATATATTTATCATATATAATGCTACAATGCTTTGCTGTAAATATTTTTTCTTATGAAAAAGAGGAAAGCCACAGCACACCTGAGTGAAGGAAGTATTTCAGAAGAAAACAATTACCACAATCATTTTTTCAGAATTTTGTTATTTTTGAGGGTAGGCTTCTTCTTTTAGAAGGAGATGATCATAAGTTACCACACTCTCATATCAAAAGAAAAATTAAAAATGAGACCATATGCTCAAAGACAGGTAACCATATGTACTTCATAAAAAGCCACAAATTCATTTTCCATTTTAAAATTCCTTCTCCTTACCTCACTAAATGTGGAAAATTCAAGGCCAAACCACTCTTCCCATGCAATTTATTTTCAGAAAGCTAATGCTTTCTAAATAACACCCCTTCAAGTAATCATTAAAACTTATTGGAAGATTGTTTCTTAATAATGAAACGCAAATATTAAAAGTGAAAAGAGTGTTAATTACTTGAAAATGTGAAACCATTTGCAGTGCTTAAACCAAATTAAGGATGCTCTCTCATTAATTATTTGGGACTAAAGTTGAGCCTTGGTCTCTTATGGTGGCTCCACATATGGCATTGAATTAGATATGACACATGTGTAAAGCATATTTTGCTCTTTCCTACCCTACTTATTTCACTGTGATGGGAGCCGTATGTTTCATTAAGAAGGGTGGTATGCAAAGGCTATTGCTAGATAGGGAAACTCTTGATTCAGATTTCAGCAGTACAGAAAGTCCTCTTCATTAAAAACACATTATTGTTTTGCTTCAAGGCATTTACCTTATGTTCCCAGTAACACCCTGACAGTTTAGAGATTAAAAACATCTGGAATTCAGGCATTAAGATTTTAGGGATCATGAGTCTGACACTGAAAATTCAGACCATTATAGAACACTCAAAATAATGGGCTCTTTGGTGGAGACAGGGATCACGTGAAAAATAAATATATAGTCGTTTAATGATTAGATGCATGTCATGCTTGGGCATGAGGAGACATAGATTAAAATTTTGATGCCAATATCATCTCCTATTTATAAACTAGGCAATCTCTAATTTTAGATTATTTTTGTTACATGTTTTGATAAAATAATTATTTAGTTTACTTTTAGGGCCAGGAAGTGAAATAAAATGATTCTTGAGCTAAAATTATTAATTTTGCCACTACTAAACACTAAATAATATTTAGGAACATGAATGATGGCTTAAGGATACATTCACAAATCATTTGATACTCTTCCAAGAGGTGGAGCATAATTCCACTCCACTTGAGTGAGAACTAGACTTAGCAAGTCTTCTAGCAAACAGGTGGATGCAGGGGTGATAGAATGGCACTTGTAAAAACACAGGTTTATAAAGAGTGTGACTCTGAAGTTGAACGTATGTTCATACTCTCCCCTTCTATCCTCCTCCTTCCAATCTTCTGTCTCCCCCTCCCCTCATTCCTTCCTCCTCATCCTCCTCCTTCCTGTCTGTCTGTCTATTTCCTCAAGCAGGCTGTGAACATTCCACCCCAGGTGATGAGAAGTCAGTGCCTGCTGGAAACCAAGCTTACAAGTGATATGATCAGTCCTACCAGCTGTCATGTGAGTGAGCCTCAGACCTGATATTCCCCAGTCCAACCTTGACGTGACTATAGCTCTGGTCCACATCTTGACTACAACCTCATGATATATCCTAATGCAGAACTAATCTCCTAAGCTATTTCCATATTCCTGATTAACAAAAAACATAAAATAATAAATAGTTTAAGTTGTTAAACCTGGAGGAATTTGTTACACAGCAGTAGCTGGGTAGTACAATTTGTAGTAAGAATATTCAAGGGTAACACAGAAGAAAAGCCAGGGAGTAAGTTATCCCGTTCAAACCCTGGAATATTTTTTTTCCCATTGTATGATATTGATATTTAACAGAGCCACACAGCATCCCCAGCCCTCATCTAAATACAAACATTTTAACCAGTATGATTTTCTAAACTCCTCTGACTATGAAAGGAAGAATTCCAAAGCTATAAAGAGGCAGCGCTAATTTTGATGTTAAAAAAAAAAAAAAAAAGCCACTGGAAGAGCTCAGCCCCCAATCTTGGCCACACACATTAGGTTCACTAGAGAAGATTTTGTTTTTGATTTTGTTTTTAATTCCAACACTGAAGTCACACCCAATGCTAATTAAGTCGGAATATCTGAAGTTTGGATGCAGTCATCAGTATATTTTTAAAGCTTACCAAATCATTCCAACATACAGCCTACATTGAAAGCCACTCATAGTATAGCTTTATTTGAGTTACTGGAAATAAAAGAAAAAGGCCCATTATTGTATATACATTTTCCCATGTATAGGAAAATATCAAAATGAAACACATACAATAAAAGATAGCAATGATGGAAGTCAAGAGGAAATTTTACTCCTTCAGTATTCATACCAGGAATATAAATTGCTACTATAGAATAAAGGTCAAAAGGAAAGAAAATATTTCACAAATTTCTTAAATAGCTATAAGATCTGAAGGAAAAAAAGTTATTACTATATGGCTTCAATTTGTACCTTTAAAAAACTTCAGCTATAACTCGAGAAAATACTCATAAGTGAAATAAACCAGACGCACATGTGTAAGCATCGTATTGTCTCTCTAGTATGAGAAACTGAAAGAGTAAATAAGATCCAAAATGTACAATAGACACGGTGAATCAAAAAGAAACTGGTCAATAAGAAAGAGAGACTGGAATGGGGAAAAGAAAGAAGGGAAAGGGAAAAAAATTGTATATGTATATAAGATGGTTAAGATAGATACACTACCAGTTTTACTTAGTTCATTGAAGAGTAAGGTTTGAGCCAATAATGTTTGGACAATTGAATGCTAATGTCTGGTATCCTGAATAACTAACTTAAAGATAATAATACGTAATGCATTGACCATTGTTACCCTCATATTATGTTGTTTTGAAAATTTCTTTTTTTTGATTTGTTTTTTCTTCTCTTTAAAATAAAAAAAAAACTTCAGCTATAAAATAGCAAACATCAGTTAAAAAAGTAAAATTTAACTACATGATTGTTCAATCAGTATTACAGAAGACTACTGTTATCACCAAGGTTTCCTTATTTTGCCCTAATAATGAACAGATGAAGATATGAACTAAATCTCCTCTTTGCAAGTAAAAGAATTATAACATGAATGAAATTCACGACCTGGAATAATGCTGGAGATTAAATAATCTAGCTCTTCTAAAATATAAGAAAGCTGACACTCAAAAATGAAGTATTTGCCAAATAGATTCCAAAAGACTAATAAATTGACTAATAGTGTAGTGCTCTATCTAGTATATAAAATGTTATATAATAATTCTGCATGCTCATGTTTCAAGGGTGTTTGTGTAAATGGTAGAAGCTGCGAGGAAGTGCTTGTCCAAAATAAATTCATCTAATTCTTAGTGTTAGTATAATGCCAACTTTTATCAATGATTTATGAATCAGCTATAGAAAATTTATTATGTAACAGATAAAACATTGTAAGTCCAACATTGAAGGAAATTAATAAAGGTTACAAATATTTATGTTATAATGTTTACTAGGCATTGTGTTGCAAAACATTTCTGCATTTAGCATTTGTTTGAATTCATTCAGAATTTCTGTACTTACTCATCCACTGTTTATATGCCTTTGTTTAGTTTCCTCCAAATGCTACAGTTTTGTAAACAATACTGAGAACTACATAGAAATTGCAAAAGCATAATCACACCTGGGTGAGAAGGTTAAGACCTCACTCGTGAGTTTTAACCTAACAGTACTTTGGATGTATAATATCATCAATCAATATTTATTGAACATCCACAGGGTACACAATTTGGCTTAGAGGGTAGACAATAAAGACTCCTTTAGTTGTGTGGATGGATTTCCCTTCCATCCCAAAGTGGTGGAAAACTGCCAAAAATCTAATTTGATAGGTAAAAGAAAAATGTGTCTCTCACTCCCCATTTGAATATCAACTGTAATGAAACAGGTTTCCTTCCAGAAATTAGCCTTCATTATGAAAATGAAATGGGTCTCCTAGATGAATACTGATGTTAGAAGAAACAGAATTCCTCCACAATATTCCACCTTTTTATTACTTTCTCTTTAGAAGAATTTTCTTGCCAAATTAATATTTTAATGTTTAATTGTGAAATACACATAAATCCGATCCTGTTCTCCTTCCTCCTGTCCAAGGATGCCAGTATTGGCAAGCAAGTAGGTAGTCCAAGGGTTAAAAAGAAAAAAGTAGATATTCAGACAAACAGAAAACAAGCAATGGTCTGTAAAATATTAATGTGCTAAGATATCTATGATTAAAAACAGTTTGCTTCAAAGTACCTTCTCAATTTGGTATAATACTATAACAAAGGAAAGAAGATCAACTATCTATTCCAACCCAGAAAAATAATCATAAAAATAATGAGAATTTCTTCAAAGAATGAACAGATGTGTGCTATGAGCTTTTGGTATTTTCTATTCAAGGGCAATTCATTTTTCTATCATAAAATATGATCTCTCTGAACTGTATATATGGAAGATTTAATGATTATTAGACATTTGTGCAGTCAATCCTTCATCCTAGGAATTGAGAAGCTTTCATTATATATAAAATCATATACTTTAAACCAAACTCATTAAAATATCCAAAAAGAGATATATCTGCTATTTGCTTTTGTGTGTGTGTGGGTACCGGGGGTCGACCTCAGTACCTTGCGCGCCAGGAGGCGCCCATGCCACTGAGCGATATCACTGGCCCTTTTTTCGTGTGTGGGTTCCGGGAGTCGAACTCAGGCCCTTGCGCTTGCCAGGCAGGCACTTACACCACTGAGCCATCTCACCGGCCCTGCTATTTGGTTTTGTAATGGAACATTTTCCTGAAAATATACATCATAGTCAGCATGGTGGTACACACTTGCAATCCCACACTCGGGAGGCTGAGGCAGGAGGATTGCCAGTAGTTTGAGGTCAGCTTGGGCTACATAGTCAGTTCAAGGCCAGCCTGAACTACAGGGCCACACCCTGTCTCAAAAATAAATAAATAAATTAATTAATTAATTAATTAATTAAATAAAATAAAATACACACACATAGTACCTTTTAAATAATGTATGTTCCATTTGATTATTAACTTTTGTAGTCTTTGCCTACAAAAGTTCTTATACAAATGGGCAAAACTTTAAATATACAAACTTAATTGAAAGAAAAAAAAAAAATACAATAGAAACCCTAAAACTTTAAGATGTAGTCACCACTCATCAATTTGAATAAAAATCCACTGTACACTTCCTTTAATAGGCTTCACTCTTAAAAGTGTTTTCATTTCAATTAAATACATTAATTTGTGTATCTCTGTCATTAATATTTTCCATATTTGCAATTTTTCTTATAGTACAGGAAAACTGAGATGCATAAGTGTGTGTATACATACAATACTAAAGGCCAACACTGAAATTTTTAGAATTTAGAATCAAGACGTTTTTATTCTTTAATATAGCAACAGTAGTAAAACATAAAAACTAGCTTTTTCCCACATGAGAGGTTATAAGTTTAAGTCGGGGTGGTAAGGTGATACATACACTTAAAATAAATATTCAGTAGGACTTAAGACCTTCTGAATTTCTGATTTAAATCTTGACCCTGATTTGTCACTTGGAAATTTGTTGGGTAAGGACAGAGATTGGGTGGGGGTTTGTTTTGTTTTGTTTTTGCTGTGCGAGGGACTGAACCCAAACCTGACACACGCTAGGCAAGGGCTCTACCACTGAGCTACACCCCCAGCCCTTGAATGTGCCTTTTATTCATAAACAAATTAATAAAATTCATTTATTTATGTTTATTCATAAATTTACTCAAAATTCCAAATTCCAAAAGGAAAAATATACATAGAATAATTAATTAGGAGAGAACAGTGTCCTCCAATTGCATGTATACATACACGTACAGGTTCAAGGACAAAAATTTAACCTTTGTTTCACATGATAAAATTAGTAGCCAGAATTGTGATCTGCGTACGGCTGGAAAATGCCATGTCAAACATTAGTCATTTCTTAGCATCAGTTTATAAATCAGCCCAATCAGAGTCCCTCATTCAGAACACCAGGATCTCAGTTTATCAAACCAAGCAAAGTTGGATCATAAACCAAATAAACAGGCTACTCATCAACCAATCAAAATAGAAACGACCAGACTCTAAGAATAAGTAGCCGCTAAAAAAAGTATTATTTATTCCTTCCTGTGGGAAAATAAAACAGAATTTGAGACCAAATTTTCTTTGTATTCTTTTTATAGTTTATTTTTTGGACAACTGATACTGTTATGAGTTCAGGTTCAGTAATCTTTTCTTCTGTACAGCTTGTCAGCTGTTAATCCCACCCAGTCTATTTTTCATCTCAGATATTACTGTTTTCTTAAGAAATCTAATCCAGATCCTTTATCATATTTGCATGTCACTACTTATATAACAGAAAGGGACACAGTTAGTAACTTGTTCTAATATTCTTGTTTGCTAACTTTAATATCTTTCTATTCTGAGTCAGGTTCCAATGACTTTTTTTTTTTCTCAGCATTCTGGGTATAGTTCTCTGTTTCTTTATGCCTCGTAATCTTTCATAGGATGCCAGATATTGTCACATTTACTTTGGGGGTGTTGTATGTTTTTGAGTTCCTACATACAGTATGTATTTTCTTACTTGTTTGTTCTGAGACCCAGTTAAGATTCCAGAAAAACGTTTCATCCTTCCAGATCTTATTTTCAAGGTTTTTTATGTGGAATTTAGTATAGAGCATTTTAAGGTTTTTTTAGTCAGAATTTAGGATAGAGTCAGTTTTCCTCCAGAGGCATACTTTTACTGAGTACTGTACCAGATGTCCCAGGCATTATGGAGCCTTCTCTGGTGGATAGGAACAATCACTATTTCCAGCCCTCTGCAAACTCTATAGATTGTTTCCTTTAATCCTTTTAAGTGGTTCTTGCCCCAGCCTGGGTAGTTTTTCCGTATGCATTTATTTGGCCAGCAATTGCTGAATGCTCAAAGGGGAGGCCCTGGAGGTCTCCAGAGGTCTCTGCACAGCTATCTCATCTCCAGTACTATGCCCTGCACACGCTCCCTGCCTGGGTTTCTACACTCTCAGCCCCACCTCCCCGCTCAGGGTGTCTGCCAGGTTTAAATTCAGCTCTGCCCTACTTGCTACCCTAGAAACACCCTCCAGGCAGGAAGCTGGGTCAACCAGGGAACCCAGTGGCCAGTTTCTTGTCACTCAGGTAGCACTGTCCTTCACTCCCTGATGGCAACTATCTTGAGGACCACTGCTTAGTGTATCCTGTCTGCATTATGGCCTGCTTCAGGTAAGAGAATAAATTGGTCAATTCAAAGTCAGAATTACTTTTTGAAATTCAAATTTGATCATGTAAATCCCTGCTTAAAACACTGCATTGAATTCCTATCATTAAGAAAAAGGTCAAGATTTCTCCACTGATTTAGAAATTGAGTTCATAACTTGAAATTTGACTACTTTTCTAACAAATCTTTTCTTCAGGATACAAAAGTTGCAACTGTATACAAATATACAAAATATTTCCCCTCACATTTGCAGATGCTGTTCCCACTACCTAGAACTCTCTTCCCTCCCTTGACTGTGGCGCGTATCTTATTCACTCATGAATACTCAACACAAATGCAATGAGTCTGTGAAGCCTTTCTTCTGGCCACCTTCTCCCTCCCTCCTTCACTCCTACCCAAAAAGCAGGCGGTCCTCTATCTTTAATGCTCAGGAGAACCTATTACCCCTACTCCTGTTAAGGGACCTGTTACTTTGTACCACAGATTCTATTCCCCCAATTTGGACAAGCTCGTCAGCCACTCAAGTTTTTTCATTTGTAAAATGGAGGTAATAAAGTTGAGGCACACAGGATAAATTTATCTTACCTGTAAATTAGTTACATTTTCAGCTATTATAATCAATTTATTTTTCTTCAATTTCAGGGAATATTTTTTAGACTGTACCTTAAAAGCAATCATGAACATGTGTTAATCTTAAAAAAAAAAAAAGGATATAAACACTACATACAAAATCCCCAAACCTGAAAGACCTCAATGCCTTCAGGATGGCTGAAGATTAGAGACCACAGTGGAGTTAATTCAAGAAATGATGAAACTGAAGAAATAACAGGGAGCCTTAGGGACTACAGGAAAGATCTAATAATTCAACATAAATGCAATATTATACAAGCATAATCAAAATGCATATAAAAATAAATAATACTCTAGAGGTAATAACTCAGCTGTTGATTACAGGGATATTTCATATAAATGGTATATTTTTAATTGGAAATACAGCAGATCTAAAGGGAAAATTAAAGTTCCCACATCCACCCTGTATAAAAGATGAGGAAGAGCAGCAATCTTTGATAGTAGCCAAAACCAAGTCATAATCTACAAATCTTCATTAGTTGCTCAGTGATACTTTAAACAAAGCACTTGGAAATCCTTTGGAAGAAACTTCCTATCAATTGACTATTTTTTGTTTTGTTTTGTTTTGTTTTGTTTTGTGGGTACCAGGGGTCAACCTCAGGACCTCGTGCGCCAGCAGGCACCTGTGCCACTGAGCGATATCACCGGCCCTTTTTTCTTATATGGGATCCGGGAGTCGAACTCAGGCTCTAACGATTGCCAGGCAGGCGCTTACGCTGCTGAGCCATCTCACCGGCCCTATTTTTGTATTTTAAGTACGTAAATGGAAAAAAAAAAAGTCTCTAAAACTTCAGAGCAAACAGTAGAGGGTAAAGAGTAGTTTTTAAAAACAACACTTAGGGCAAGAATCTCTTGATAGGGCCTGTTTAAGCACTGTTTACTTTCTCAGCAAGACTAACAGCCTTGGGCAACATCTAATTAAAATGCTCCTTAAGCTTTCATGTTTCCTGAGGCAGTAAGATTGGGGACACTGAAATAGACTTTTCACTGTAGACTATGAAAAGAACAAGGACAGATATCTTTGAACCCCCAAACAATATGGAGAGGACAGCCACATACTTGGAGAGGCCAGCTATGTGAGATGCCATTGATAACAGGTGTGGAATATATGCATGTTTGGTATCAGGAGGTAAGATGCGAAAGACATCAACTACATGCTGTTCTAAGTTACAAGCCACTAACTTTAAGATCAAAAACTGGTAGAGGTAAAGGATGATTGTAGTGGTATAAACTTATTTGCAGAAATAGCAAGGTGTTTCATTTAGGCTGGGCAATTCCCATGCCATGGCAGTAGGTAAAATACATAGAAGCTGAATTAGAAAAATGCTTAAGGTGCTGAAAATTAAAGAGGTAAAACACAAAGAAATAAAGATTTGGGCTTTTTTTTTTTTTGAGTCATAAAAACAGACAACAACAAATATTCACAGAAACCATTATATAATTTCCATGGCTTATGTGTTAGTCAGCTTTCCTGTTGCTAGAAAAATACTTGACATTCACAATTTAAAGGAAAAGGGGTTAATTTAGCTCACAGTTGGGGGGAATTCGATCCATAGTCAGCTGGCTCCAGGCCAGGAACATCATGACGGTAGAGTGTGGCAGAGCAAAGCTGCTAGGTTCATGGTGACTGGGAAGGAGCGCAGATGGATAGCACCACAGTGGAAGGAATAAGCGACCCTAAATAGAACCCAAGGTCAAGCCTCCTTGATCCACCCAGACATACCCAAAAGCATGCTACACTAACCTGCTAGACATTTCTTAATCCAATGAAGTTGAAATATCACCCATAATTAAGAGTCACAATTTACCCCTGGTGATACCAAAACACATATCCTTAAACCAAACTTAATCTCAAAGACAACAGCAAGTTCATAATTCTGCCTAACATAATACAACTATCCTATGCACAACTGAAAATGCAATAATTTCTTCCCCAAAGTCTCAACAGTCCCAGTCTTTTTCAAAAGACTAAGTCCAAGTCTTTTCTGAGAATCAAGGCAAACTCATAGCTGTGAACTTCTGGAAAAATAAAAAACAAATTACATAATCCCAAGTTACAATGGCACACAGTAAACATTCCCATTCCAAAATAGAAAAAGGAGATAGAAAAGAATCAATCCACACCAAGACCGAGAACCAATAAACATTATGTCCTGTAGCTCCACATCCAATACCTGAGAACAGGGTGGTAAAACATGAGTGCCAAACCCTGGAAGGCCTCATCCCTATGGCCTTGCCAATTGCACCACACAGGTCCTCTCTCTTGAGCTGGTTCCATGCAAGGACTGCAATATTCCACAGCTGGCATATCATATTCCTGGTATCACCAACTTCCTGCAGTCTCCACTGCACCTTCAGCTTCATTCCCAAAGCTTCACATACTGCCCTCTCTGTGCATTCTTGCCTATCTTCTCAAATCTTCTGCTAAATGATGGGTAGAAGCCTACCTGACCCCACAACTCTTACATTCTGAAGGCCAGCAAAACCAAGACTAGGTATAGATGATACCCAGGTCAGTTACTAGCTCAAGTAGTAACTAGGCCCCCTTAGATGCAGCAGCCTCTGAATGTCTACATGGCTGAGCACAGTAAAATGAATTCCAGGGAACCAATAACCTCAGAAGCCTTTCTTGAGCAGGCATCCAAAGGAATCTCTTCTCAAAGTTAAGTTTACATCTTTGTGCCCTTGAGAATGCAGTGGGTGAAGTCTGATTCCTGAGATGCTTTCAGTCTTCTTTTTTCTTATCCCTGTACAAAGTACTTGATTTCTTTTTAATGGTGCTAACCTCTTTAGCAGACATACCTCCTTTGGCCCCAATTTCACACCTGGTTTCTATGAGGCCAAAATTTAAGTTTTTCAAATTATTTTGTTCTCTCTTTTGCCCCTGATTACCATTATAACTCTGGCTAAGAGCAGGCAGCAGTACTTATACTGGGCTATCATGAAATTTTCTCTGCCATATTAGACCATGATCCTTATTCTCAGTCTCCTGCAACCAGACATGGGGAAAATATAGACAATTTTTCTGCCAGAATGTAGCAACATGGCCACTAGTCCAAATGCCAAAGGATTCCTTGCTCCCAACTGAAACTTACTGAGCATAGCCTTTACTTTTCCCATTCCTGCCAGAATCCTGGTCTTATGAGCTCCAAGCAGAATCACCCATCAAGCTCTTTTTACAGCACTCATGGGCTTCTCTGGTGCACATCTCCAAACTTTTCCAAACTCCTCTCACAAATCAGTTCCAAAAGCTTCTAAACTACATGATAGGTCCATTCACAGCAATGATTCCACTTCTAATTTTCTGTATTAATTAGCTTTGCCATTGCTGGAGAAAACACTTGATACACAATTTAAAGGAAAAAAAGGTTTAATTTATCTTGGTTTAATTTTAGTTTTGGAGAATTCAGTCCACAGTCAGCTAGTTCCAAGGTAGAAACTTGGACATGGTGGACATGGCTGAGCAGAACAAAGTTGCTTAGTTCATGGTGGCCACGGAGCAGATCAGGGGAATAACACCAGAGAAAAACAGGCAAAGACTCCATATAGTACCCAAGGCCACCTCCATGACTCAGCCGGACACACCCAGGAGCATGCTCTACTAATCCACTGAGTGTTTCTCAGTCCAATGAAGTTGACATATCAGGATTAATAGTCATAATTTGCTAACTAAAAAGACTTGTAGAATCCAGGATGGAAGACTAGAAGGAAGAACCTTGATTTAAGGGGCAGTGAAATAGTAGGATGGGACCTTGAAGGAGCCATGAACCTAAGGCTCATTTTGCTATGGGTAAAGGCAATGCTGTCAAAATTAAATGAGACACTACAGAAAATAAACATTTAATAGTGATGGTGATGATCCAAGTTGCTTTGTAAGATTTTTCCAGCAGCGGAATATATGATATCCACAAAACACGAGAGATGAGAGGTAGGGGCTCAACTTAGAAATGTGTTTAAATTGTTACTCTAGGCATTCATTTATTAAAGATGTTTTATCCCTTATTATTTAAATTTTCTTGTTAAATTAGAATGCTTAAGAATAAAATTTAACAGAGGCATTGCCCAACATGTGGTCTCCTTTATATTTCCTTCTAAGAGAAAGCAAGCATTAAAGAGAAAGTGACTTCAGGTGAATGATAGTAATTAACAGCAAGATATTTTTTATATAACCTTGCAAATCACTGATACGCTTCTTCATCAAATGTGTGGAGAAAAATAAAATTCATTTTGTTTTCTCTCAAAAGAAATTTCATAATTTGGGAAAGAATTTATAACTAGTGCTTTTGTCTTTTGATATATCTAAATCTATCCTGAGAATGTTTTCCTACTTTAAGCAAGCCATACATTAATTTTTGTAAGTCAGTCTAAACTTGGCAATCTTAGACAAATTACGTATCTATAAACAGCAACAGTATAGTTAGTGGTAAGAAACGATCATATATTAAGTTTTATTAAAATCCTTCTTTTTTCAGTTTTGGATTTGTATATTTTGCCAAAGATATAGTCCTATGGGATCTAATTTTAACCACTAAATTCAAAGAGAACATATAACATTTTTTAATCTGTCATTTCACATTAAATCTTTTCCACAATCTACCATGGAAAATGTCCTTAACACAACAGAAAAAAGAGATCTTGGGCCCGTTCTGAGGCATTGACCAATCTACCAATCTAGAGGGTTTTCCAGATCAATGTTTTAAAATGAAAGATCATGTCTCAGATTTGGTCACTTACTTTCTCAGAAGTAATTCAGATCTGGGATCTCAAATTGAAACCCCTATTGTGTTGCTCTATGGTAATAGATCTCTCCCTGAAAGATTTATGCCACTTTTGATGTTTAAGTGTTTTTGTCTCTGTGCTATACATGTATTTTAATTTTAGGCGAGCATGACAGCCATGGGCAAGACCAGTCTAGCTGATGTGTCATATGCAACATCTTGCCTACCTCAAACCCAAATCAGTAATAAAATCATCCCTTCTTAAAGCTTGAGATAACTGCCACCTTCTTATTTATTCTTAAGACACATTTTCTTCTTTGATTTATCTTAGAACTCAAGTGCCCTGTTTAGTTCAGCCAATATTTCACGTGTTGCTGATAGCTCAGTCACTCCTGCTTTCTGAGATGCTCTCCGCACCTTCTGATAAGGCAATGACAGCATACAGGCCAATCACTGACCAAAACTGTGAAAAACTACTAAAGATCAGTTAAGCAAAATGTAAAGTGAAGCAATTTTAATTCATTCCCCCTTTTCCATAGATACATTTTCTATCTCTTTTCTTTTTGAAAACACTCCAACCATTAACTAAGGCCACCCTGGTTCTTCCTCAACCCTTCCTCATCCCATCTCAGTTATTTTCTCCCCTTCCAACCTCATACTATTTCAGTGCAAATCAGTACGCTGGGGAGGAGGAGGGGGTAAAATGTAGTGTAGATTCCCAGGGTAGAGTTAAAGAGTGGAGTTTCTTCCTCCATTTCATCTGTTGAAATTATTAGGGATAATATTTACCACAAGAGTGTGAAACATTTATCACAGCTACACACAACATTAGGAAAGGCAGCCTGCTTATTTGCACTTTTATCCATTTTCTCTCTCACTTCTCTCTCCAACACACACACACACACACACACACACACACAGAGCCAGACATGTCACTATCTCCTCTGTCATTCCAAGCTTCCCCTTTAATCAGCACAGCAAACCAGCTTCTATGCCTCAGGCTGCTGTTCCACAAACTCAGCCAAATCATGGGGTTTTGTGAATGCTGCAGTCAGCAGGGCCTGAGAAGGCATATTTGCTCACACATTATATTGATGATTCTTTTTTTTTTTTTTTTTTTGGTCCTAGGGACACTTTCTAAAGAGTATTATCAACAAGACACCATTTGTCTACAAAGACTCTAATTTCATTGATTTTTATTAGCTGGATTCATTGGATTTTATTATAGTAACCAGGTAAATTGAATAATTACTATTACTAAACCTATATTCTTTATCTATCTTACCATACAGTACAGCATCAAAAGGCTAATGGGAGGAAAGAAGTAGCAAATATCCAAAGTCATAATCTTCCAGTTCTTGGAATATTTATAAAATATCTCCCTTCTGGGGAAGAACTAAGAATAGCATCTTCCAAATAAATGCAAAAATACTGCTCTAAATTCACCAGATAGATCATAATTATCAACATAAAATTATAAAGTATAATACTTGGTATTCAGTAAAAATTCTAAGCAATTATTTTACCACACAGAATTATACCATGTACTCAAGAGAATATCATTTGGTAACTGCAGGAAATGTTACGAGTTTATCCCTTTCCTTTGGTAAGAAGTACAGAGATGAAAAATACCTTCTACATATCAATGCTGAGCACAATCCAGTACCAGGCAGTGTAGAAAGCATAGCAAACAATTGGAACATTATTGCTATATTTCTGTTTATAATCCAGTAAGCAGCCTTCTGAAGGGGTTTAAACTAATGTCCTCCTGAGACACTGACAGTATTACTCTTTCCAACTGGGGAGGACACTGCTGAAGAAATCCCAAGAAAAGCGTCCAGGCTTTTAATGACTACACGAGGTACCGGAAGCAATCTCAGAGTCACATGGACACCTCAGACTTCCAAGCTTTATGAGTCCCTAGAATAAAATACCAAATTTTGGTCAAGGCCTGATCATACTCCTTAAATGAACATTAATTATCATGCATGATCTTCAAGGCCAAGAATACTGTATCCCCAAGAAGCCTGGAGCAGGAAAATAGAAACGAGTAGAGTATACCCACACCTCAGTTGACAGGTGCCAAGAAAGGAAGGAGGCCACGCCAAAAATAAGCTTGGAAACAGATCCACGTCTGTTGCAGAGGTATGTTTGCTGATGGTATCTCTAGCACTTGCTTCTGCATATCACGGCCTCGTTATTGATCAGCTGTGGTCAGATATTGTATGTATAAATTAACATGCTCCAGTGAAAGATGCCCACGGGAGCCATTAAGCTCTGAAGAAATCTCCTTAGGTTTAACTGTAATTACAAGGAGAAGTCAATTGTAAGATGGGGAATGCTCTGATCTCCCCAATCATTTCTTTGCAGCCTCTGATAGTTTCTTCAGTTTATGACTAGCAAAATGCCTTGCTTTGGTGGGTTTTCAGACAAGGAAAGGCCCGAGAGATCCGATTTATTGTCAGTAGCTGGCAATCAGCTGTCGAGAAGTATATTTTCTATCTAATGAATCTTAGGAGTCAGGGGCTGCTCTTTAATTGACTTTGGGGATTCCGCTAGAAGACCTAGAGATGCTCTGAAGCCTGCAATGTGGTGTCTGTTTTAATCCATATGAGTTAAAATTATCAGTTCCAAAGAAAATGCTCTTAGAAGATAAAGATATTAATTTATTTATTTTTTTATTTTTTTTTTTGTGGGTACCGGGGGGTCGACCTCAGGACCTCGTGCACCAGCAGGCACCCGTGCCACTGAGCGATATCACTGGCCCCTTTTTCGTATGTGGGTTCCGGGAGTCGAACTCGGGCCCTCGCGCTTGCCAGGCAGGCGCTTAAGCCGCTGAGCCATCTCACCGGCCCTAAAGATATTAATTTAAAGAAGAGAGGCATGGTCAGGAGCCCTGCTTCCTTACTGAGGAAAAGACATGTCAAAATATTTACCAGGAGTGGAAGGCAGGTTTTTAAAGTGAGTCTGCAAGTAATTACTATGGGAAAAGAATCACAAAAAAGCAATAAAATAAAGGAACAACAGTCAATCTCCATGTTTTGCTACCATTTTCTGAACTTTTAAAGGTCACATGGAGCACTCTGCTAATATTTTGCAATAATGAACTCCAGGGCAGTGCTTTAATAAATTGCAAAGCACTCTGACTCTTAAGCAGAATGTGCACAGGAATGTGAGAACGGCAGGCGGCTGAACGAACGATGCAAACTCTTCTTACTCATGGCACCAGGCATCCCTCCCAAAAGAGATACAGAATGTGTCCTTCCTCTTGGATACTAGTAACTTCTGTCAGGGTAAAAGGTCTTTACTACTATTCCTAACCAGCCTAGCAAGGGTTAGATCAATGGTCAGCAGGTCAGACATTTCGGTAAACCAGTTAAACACATGGTTTGTGCAGCAAAATTTATTCTTAGTTAACAAAAGTATCTATATTTATGATATACCACATAGTGATTTATATATACATACAGTGGAGTAGCTAACATAATCTAAACTGTCTAGTGTCTCACATATTTTTAAACTATGATACATTGTTATTAACTATTATCACCATGTTGCTGATAGAGCTCGTGAATCTATTACTCCTGAAATTTTGTAATGTGCGTCCTTTTGCTTTCAATAACATGGCTATAACACACTCAATTCATCCTTCTCAAAGATAAATATCAAGGAATCTTCAAACAACACAGAGACATGGAAAACAAAACAAATGAAAACAAACACTTCAGTTTTCTTCGTATGAAATTCAACAGTCTAAATTGTCAGAAAACACAGTAATCTCAAACAGGTAAGCAAATACAGTTTACCTCAAATGAGTTTTCGCCTATAAATCTCAGACATTTTTTTCCATCTAACTAGAACTTACCACCCTCAAGACTCAATCTCAGGGCCGGTGAGATAGCTCAGTGGCATAAGCGCCTGCCTGGCAAGCGCGAGGTCCTGAGTTCGACACCCAGTACCCACAAAAAAAAAAAAAAAAAAGACTCAATCTCAGTCTTAAACTCAACAACCCACTCTAAGAAGATCCAGCAAATTACAGGATATCAACGAGATCAGAATATTAATTCATGAAAACATATGAGTCATAACAACAGCAGAAATGTTCATAAAGGAATAAATTTTAAAATGCGAGCACAAGTACAAAATTAGGTAATTATATATTTACAAAGTACATGTGTGCATTGACATTCAAGGGTGAATAACAAGGGCATAAATAGAGTGTAATTTTATTGAAGTTATAGCTTAAGGTCACTGATATTTTCTACTAATATTCAACTAAGAAGTACTGTATTAATTGTCAGTGTTTATTCTGCTCCATGCTAGGTAGGCAGACTGCTAAAACTTTATGTACACACTTTCATTTTATCTCCAAGTGACTCCACAGGTATAAACTATTACTTAGCTCCACTTTACAGATAAGGCAACTTATCTTGCTGTAGTTATATAAACTGTGTAAGGTGACACTGTGGCAGAGGCAGGACTTTAGCCACGTGGCACCAGCCATTCCAACGCACATCCTCAAGGTGAAGCCCATGGTCGACAGAGTGACCAACGGTTTGGTCTCATACACTGTTAAGATGACAAATCACCCAGTTCCATTTTTAAATTGCTGTATTGGTCTGATGACTAGATTATGTCGTCACAGGATTTTCAACTGTACTTCATTCCTCTAGAAATTCCCAGATAGTGCAGGATAGCAGGTAAAGAAGACATATTACCCCCCAAAAAAAGAAAAATAAAAAGCTTGAGAGTCAATACACTTCAGTATTTATGCTACGCCATCAGTGCTATAGATCTTAATATACCTCAAAGTTTTTATTTCACTCACATATCCTGCTGTCTTGGTAATTCATACAAGGTTTGTGGACCTGACCTCTAATGATAATCCATCATATATCCTAATGCTTTCTTATTGGAGCTGTAAACCAATGAATTAGCAACAAATCCCCCATTCCTTGCCCCTTCAGCCCTTGGAGTTTAACTCCTCTCACATTACAGTATTTATTGAATTTCCCAGCCAAACGGTGTTCTGCTCCATAAAATTCTGACAAGTGGACTCTGCCAAGCTAATAATGGCTTCATTCTGCTGAAATAAACTTATTTCACTGTGGCAAACAAAACTACATGACCTGGAAAGGTTATTTTTAACTGGGTAATGACGCCACCCCGACTAAGTATTTCTCTCAAGGTTCCCCATCTTAACTAAGTTACATTTCCTAAATATAAATGTATGCTACTATGTACGTTCTTGTGTATCAATTTTTCACAGGATAAAAGTAGACACTTCTTTGCTTAAAGTATCTGATTCCATTATTCAATAATTTGGTCAGCTTATCAAACTATCTCCAAGTTTCTGGCATGAAGAAGTGACCCAAAGAACTTGAAAGATAACATCCATAATGAAGCAAAGTCCCTTTTATGCAGAATCTGGTTTTATTACTTTTTTTTTCCTTTTCACTTAATAGCATGAACCCCTTTCCCTTCTGCAAAACTTTTCAGCAGGCCTCTGAGAAACTGTTTTCTTATCTTGCTTTTGAAAGTGGTGAATAAATTTGGCCAAGATTGCTCAGGCGGTTTTACCAAATAAAAGGTGCACCAAGGCAAATGCATCTACATCCATATTAGCTACCATTTTATTCAATGTATTAAACTCTCCATAAATTTCTACTATTATAAAGTTTGAAAAGCAAAAATAACTTGTTTTTCTCCATACTGTTATTTCAGAGTTATCTACATCCTTTATGCTGCACTTCAAGCCCCTCAAAAACAAATGAACAAAGAGAAACAACTGCTATGATAAGGTCGAATTTTTCTTCAAGTTCCAAATGAGCAGGGACTCCAAGAGCACCATTACAGCAGCTGGGATCTTGTACCAACATGCTGCACCCTGCCAGTCCTGCCTTCTGAGACTAATAAAAGAGAAAACCCTTGACAGCGAACAGCTGGGCTCCTTATGAAGCTGTTCAATAGAAGCGATGAGGCCTCCTACAACCCACCAAAAATCAGGGCTTGGTGTATAGACACAAATATGCACAAGAAAAGAAATTTGGTAAGAGGGAGTATATGTTTAAAAGAGATTGAAATGAGATGATGAACAACAGGGGGAAACGGGCTAATCAAAGAGAAACCCCGCCACATGCAAATCTGAAATAGCTACCACAGATGCGAGAGTTTCAGGGCTGACTGTATTGTAACTTTGATTTGTGCAAAAAGAATCACACAGGAGTTTTAATCTGGCTGGGGACACTGATTTATATTACACACTCTGCTACAAACAGAAGAGAATGAGAATCTTTTCAATTAATTCACATAGTCATGGTTCTGCCCCCATCTCAGTAAGAATCCTGAATACCTTCTGATGACCCATGTTTGGATTCACACTTGCAGTAAAAGGAATGAATCTGAATCGCCTCCCCATTGCCTCCTGCCAGCTCCTCTGGCTGCAGAGTAAAGATTTTCATCCGTCGGTTTTGGCTACCAGCAACAGCTCCCCCAGTCAAAGCTGGGCCACAGAATTATTGTCAATTAGCTTAATGGACAAAGGGCAAAACATAAAACCACACTAAAACTGTATAAGAGTGTGGAAGATAAAGAAGGGATGGTTTTGTTGGGCCTGGAGTATAAGGACTTTAAGTGCAAGCACTGCAAGTTTAATAAGTTGAAAAAATGCTTCAAACTAGGTTAGCTGAGATTATAGTTAATATAAGGAATATACAAGCAGAAACCCACAAAAGCATAGGAACACAAATACTCTTCTGTAATGAGTTATAAATTATAAAAAGCAGGGCGTGGTGTTGCACACCTGTAATCCCAGCACTTCAGAGACTGAGGCAGGAGGACTGCAGTGAGTTCAAGGCCAGCCCGGGCCTTATAGTGAGTTCAAGGCCAGCCAGAATTACACAGCGAAACCCTGTCTCAAAACAAAACAAAAATAAGTTATAAAAGTAATTTTAAAAGATGGCCTGTGTGTCTTCTAGTAAAGATACAAAAGATATTAAATCTTTTAACTGCATGTGCACTTTAGACTGCAGAAGAGAATCATTTCTAATTGCTACAGATGGATAACAGCAGACAAGCAGAGCACGAGAAGCCTGTTAATTTCTAGTACGCACGTGTGGTCCTCATATACACTGTTCACCACTAGAGGCAACTGGCATACTGACCCAGAATATGGAAAAAAAGGAGAACAACATATCAGCACTACTATGGCGAAAGATCATTGTATTATTCTTATATGAAGGACTCAGAGACAACTGTACCAGTTCCTGTTTTAAGTATGAGCTTGGTTTTGTTAATCAAAAAAATTTGACACCTACTATTTAAGAGTCAGCCAAAAACCATTTAAAAGTTTATTTACTATAAAGTCACCTAAAACAATTACTGAAGTTTAATATTGAGTCATTTCTCATTTTATAGGCGCTAGGCACTATTTACTTTTGAAATTTGGCCCAGGCAACCGAAATAAAAAAGAGAGGTATTTTCATTAACAATTAGAAAGTGATGCTTAGTTCCTGAACTGATTATTGTTCTTAAATATATCCATAACCAAAATGTTTATTTCAATTGTGATAACAAGGTTTCTACTGTGAGGGCCCAAATCACGGTGAGAACATTGTTTTTTACACATTCCCATAACCAGTATAGGAATGAATAAGAAGCGTACCCTCTACCCTAGTGACCGCGGGGAGCTGGACAATCATGCTGCTTACTCAGGAGTGTTCAACAGTCCAATTCTCACCATCCAGCTTGACCCAGCTTATTTGACAGTAGCAATATGAAGACAAAGCTGCTTTGATTAATAGTTTTGTCAATATCAGAAATGAGTATGCACCTCCTAAACATCCTGCATTTTCATGTCTTACTAAAGATGGTGATAACATGTGCCTCCTTTCATCTTAAAAAGTTTCACCTTCTCATTTTCTCCCAGCTGACGTGTATAATTTGTGTAATTTGTGCCTTTCTCTAGCCTTGTAATGTCTAACAGAGGAGCGTCAGCAATGTACATTGGTTTTTTTTTTAAGTTGATGAAAGTCTTAGATTCATCTGGAAATCTCTCAATCCTCATAGCAAGTTGATGGGATGCAGTATTGTGGAGATGAAGACAGGACAGCACAAGAGGAGGGGAAGGAAGGAGTAGTACCTAGGACGATCTCACAGTCCCCCCATCTCTGCAAATATTTCTGCCCTTTTATGACTTGAATCCCCAAGCGACTCAGGCTGTGCTGCCACGACCTCCAGCTACCTGCCGACCAAATGGCTGGTGACCCTGGGTGAGTTCATCATCTACAAAGTAGTACACCAGCCAGAAATACTAGGATTGAAGCATTTTTATACCTTAGTTACACCTTGTTCCTTGTCTACTCTTCTTTAACCATATCTACAAATGCCACTTAAAAGTTAATTTTCACTAACTTTGAAAAGTTAATCAATCTAGTTCAGTTGCTATCATGAAAATGTTTCATTATGTCAAAAGAGGACAGAATTTTTTTTCTTTCATTTTAATGACAGGTCCTATTGAGGATGTTTTGTGGTTGATCACACCTGTTGTGGCATGTTCGAAATTGAAATTGATTTAGGACAGCTGAATTAACAAAGCAGAGACAGGATATGAGTAGCCATAGCTATGATGGAAAATGAGGCCAAGTATCTTTTAGTTTACATAAAATGACATTCTTGATGTTAGCCTAAAAATATTTTACCTAGCCAGGCATGGTATTACACGTTTATAATCCCAGCACTCTGGAAGGCTGAAGCAGGAGGATCATAAATTGAAACCCAGTCTGGGCAATTTAGCAACTTAGGAAGACCCTGTCTCAAAATTAAAACTGAAAAGAAAAAATACAAAAAAATAGCGCTGTGATGTAGCTCAGAGAAAAGCCTTAGGTTTAATCCCCACCACACACACACATACACACACACACACACACACACACACACACTCTCTAGAATTAACAAAAAAACTTACAATACAGATAGGTCTTAACACCTAAATTGATGACATTTTTTATCATCCAAATGAGTACAATTGTTTCCAAATGCAAAATTTTAAAAATCATGTAAAATAGCCTAAGTAAACCCTGTTGCTTCCAATCTACCCTTGAAGAACTGAATGTATTTAGTGCACATTTACTTAAGGATTGATGTGATGCGCGGTACAATTTTGGAACCTATGAGACTCATTCTAATCCTAGTACAGGTGAAATGTCTCACATTTTATAATGTTCTTTTACCACCAATTTCATGTTTACTGGACGTGATCAATATACGTTACTTTTCATAAAAATAACTAGCTATGTTTGTATCACAGTTCACGCTGAAACAGACGTGGAACTGAGTCACTTCAATTACTATAAGCAGCAGTAGGGTAAGAGGCCCTTTGCAGTGAAGGAAGTCACTCAGGTGCCTCAAGACTGCGTACGAGCAAGCAGCTAAGGTACCACTTCAGGGTGGAACCCTAATCAAAGGTGAAATGGGTTCAGGCAGACAGATGCACGGGCATACTGATGCTTCTTTTGATGAACTGTTTATCTATAAGTCCATTCCAAACCTGTTCTTTTGTCCTCACCAGCCTTACTTGCAGCAGAAGCTGCCATAGTTGACTGGTACTTACTTGCTCCAAAATGTGTCAGTGAAAATTTGGGGCAAAAATGGAAACACCCTGCATTAGGTGGATATATGATATATAAAGCTCAGGAACTGTTAGTCGCCATGATTCCTGTTTATTTTCTCTGTAGAGAAATATACACAGATCACTGTACAGACAGCAATAAAATTCCAGTGTGAAGACTGCATCTATGCCGTGAGGGTCTGCGAGATACATAAGCAGTGTCTTCTTTGTTATTTGTTTTCACTTTACTTGCACTTGATACCGCTGGATTTTAAAAGGTGGTTTAACAACATGAAAGCAATTTTTTAATAATCTTCAAAACTTCAGGAAGACTACTAATAGTGGGACAAAAATAATCCAATGGTTTACATTTTTAAAGAAACAGAAAAGCACAGAATTGGCACTTCATATTGCAGTGGGGGAGAAAGTTCGACCTGTATCTCACAACATACACAATTAACTCCATGGAGACTCAACACCTAAATGTAAAGATCAAAATGATACAGTTTTTAGGAGAGATGATAAAATATCTTTGGAGCTGAGGGGTAAGAATGGATTTCTTAAACAAGATACAAAAAGAATTTACTGCAAAAAAAAAAAAGATGGACAAATTTTACTACATTGAAATTTAAAATATCCTTTATCCAAAGATAACAAGCTATGTGGGGTGAGAATATACATGCAAAACATGTATACCTAAAATATAAAGAATTCCACAAATCAGTGAGAAAATGGAGACAACCAAACAGAAAAACACACAGAATGTGCAAATGGGCACAGGCCAAAAGAAGAAATCCAGTAGCCAATAAACCTGTGAAAGGGTCTAAATTCCATTATCAGGGAAAGCAATACTAAGTAAATCCCAGGAAGACACTATGATACAGCACTCTAGCTGACAACAAATTATAAGTTCAACAATTACAAGTATTCACAGGGTGTAGAGCAAGAGGGATTCTCATACATGAAAACTTGTGACAGTACCCTGGAAAACGGTGTGGCATTAATTAATGAAGTTGAGAATGTGCATATTCTATGATTCATAATTTACATTCTGGATGCATGTAACATTTCATATGTTTGTGTGTACCAGAATACATATACAAGAATATTTGGAGCAGCGGCACTATAAATGCACAAAACTGGACACATCTCACTTTCAATAGAATGCATAAGTATGGAATATTCATACAAATGGAATAGTATATACCAGTGAGCATGAAGAAATTGTAGATAAATACAAAAACATGAATAAATCTAACAAATATTTAGCCAAAAATTTACCAAAAAAGAATTCATGCCACTTACATAATGCTTAAAAAGAAGATTATAATATTTTGGTATGCAAGTTATAGGCACAAGAACAATGGAGAAAAGCAAGAATCAAATTAATACACAGACAAGGACAACTCTCCCTTCTGGGTGAAGGTAGAGGATTTTAATGACCACTAACACATGCCTACAATGGTAGGTACACGAGCGTTCAAGCACTACACAGGTGTACTCACTATTCACACTGTCACAACTCTGCTGAAGACACTATTATCAACTACAGTATGCAGCAAACAGCCACCTATAGATCTCCCTGATCTTACATTTGCTTTCCATCCCTCTCCTTTTCTACTAGTAACACTATTCTAGCTGAGCCTCTTCACCATATTCCCTTTTCATTCAAAAGTTTCCTACCACAAGGAAATAAAAATGGCAAAGAGGTAGGGAACAGTGACTGCAGTAGGATGTACAGTGACTACAGTAGGAAGGGGCAGAGGTAAAGGAAATGCATAGTTAATGTCATTAGGATTTGTCCACCAGGCTTGAAAGTTGAGGGAAAAGTAAAGGATGTAGATAGTCACTAACTCTGGTTTGGTAAGAAGCCATTTTTCATGGATGGAAATGAACCGAGCAGCTCTTTTAATCCAGGTGTTTTGACTCAGAGGACATTTCGAATGGTCAAAGTAAAATGCAAAAAAAAGGTAATGAAAAAGAAATGAATTGGAAAGGGAAAGGAAAGAAAAAAGAAAAGTCAAGGTTCTTAGAGCCAGAGAATGCCTGCAAAGAATACCTGGTTTTCATCTCTTCCCTAACAGCTATCTCAGATATGAGTGAAGGTCAGGGACTGGGTAGGTAATGAAGCAACAAATGTGTGAGAATTATCAGGGTATATGAGAAATTACCTATTGAAGTTATTTCTTGAGAGGGGGGAAAAGGTGCTAGTCCATTTTTAGTCCATTTTTAAACAACCTCAAACTAGCTTCTTCAAATAACACTATTCAACATTGAATATGCATATAAAGGACAGATTGAGGGGATAAGTCACTCAGCTTTCTGCTGCTTTGAAAAAATATCTGAAATGAACAACTATAAAGAGGAGAGAGTGATTTTGGCTCATGGTTTTAGAGGTTTTAGTCCATAGTCATTTGCCTCCATTGGTTTTGGGCCTATGGTGAGGCAGAAGATAATAGAGGGAAGAATGTGGTGGGGTAAAGCTGCTTACTTACCTTAGGGCAGTCACCAAATGAAGAGAGAAAAGGGGCCAAGATCCCAACACAGTATGGCCTTCAAGGGTACATCCCAGTGACATCACTTCCTTCCAATAGGTCCCACCCCCTGAAGCTTCTACCATCTCCCAGTAGCTGCCCAGGTGGGTCATTTACATACGGGTCTTTAGAGCACACTACAGATCCAACTACAGCAGAGGTAACAGAGTTGACTCTGAACAGATGTACGAGAAGCTCTTACACTCCACCTGGTAAGTGATCCCCAGTCACCTGCGGTACTAAGGGAACCGAGGTTGTTACCTTGATTCCAAAAGTAAACAGACATCTCCACAAATGGGATACCACAAAATGAAACTGAAAGTCATCCACAGGGGAAATATGATCCAGAGCACGGGCATTATAAATGCAGTCGCTTTCTAAATTCTAGTTTATACCCAGCCGAGGTCAGTAGCTTACGGAAACACTAACAGCTATCTTATCTGTCCTTTCCTAATGGAGCTTAGCATTCAGTTCCATTTTTGAGGAAGGCAATGAGGGAGTACTGGCGCTAATAATTTAAATCTGGTCTTCTGGCTACTGATTTATATTCATTTGATTTCAATCAAATCTGCTCCAGCTGAGAAAAGGAGCAAATAATGAATAGCTTTTCTTCGTTTAACATATAAGGGGAGGGGGGATGTAATTTGAGGACATGAGCTCGTGTTTTGTTAGCAGTTAAACTCCTGAAAAAGAGAGAGGCCAAAGCAGGGAAAGGCCCCTAGTCCCTGCCCACAAAAAAAGCACTTTCATTTTTGCTCCCTTTTTCTCCACCTCTCTCCACCTCTCTCCACTCTTCGTTCCCCCTGGCTGGCTGGCTGGCTGGCTGGCTGGCTTGCTTACTTGCTTCTTTTTCTAAAAAGAAATATAGTTCCTTCATCAAGCTTCACACGTGGAAGCTACTGCATATTTACAAAATATTTTCACATCTGTTATCTCACGAGATATTTACATTTTGAGAGATCATTCAGAAATCCTAATGTCTCTCCTAGCCAGCTAGGAAATCATAGCTGTCCACTTATGTAAGGTCATATAGTAATCAGAAAGAAGACTGACATTTGTGGCAGCCACCCTTCAAGTTAGCCCTTATTTTTTCTTTCTTTCTTTGAGACAGGGTCTTGCTATGTATTGCAGGCCTGCTTTGAACTCACTACAGAGCCCAGGCTGGCCTTGAACTCACAGTGATCCTTCTGCCTCAGCCTCCCAAATCCTGGGATTATAGGTATGCCCTACCATGCCAACTAAATTGGCCTTTAATTATCTCCACCTTCTGACGTAGTCCACTCCTTGTTCTGACCAGTTTACTCCAATAAAGTACAATAGGGTGATGCTATGTCACCTTCACTGTTAGGTTATAAAAGATACTGCACCCTCCAACTTGAGAACTGCTTCTCTTTAACACTCTGTCTCAGATCACTAACTCTGAAAGAAGCCAGCTACCATGTGAGCAATCCTAGGAAGGGGCCCAAGTGCTGAGGAAATCAGAGTTCCTTATGCCAACAAGAAATTAAAGACTCTTTCAGAACTGGTGTGAATGAACCATCTTAGAGGCAGCCTCTCCAGCCTTCAACTGGCAGATGTTCCCCTAACATCTTTACTACAGCTTCAGGAAAGACCCTAAGCCAGAACTACCCATCTAAATTGCTCCTGGATTCGTGACCCTCAGAAACTGTTTGAAAATAAATGTGTATTGGAGCTGGTGAGATGGCTCAGCGGCATACAGGCCTGCCTGGCAAGCGCGAGGGCCCAAGTTCGACTCCCGGAACCCACGTACGAAAAAAGGGCCGGTGATATCGCTCAGTGGCACGGGCTCCTGCTGGCGCGCGAGGTCCTGAGGTCGACTCCCGGTACTCACAAAAAAAAAAAAAAAAAAAGAAAATAAATGTGTATTATCCAGAGCTGTTCAGTGTGGGATAATGAGTTACACAGCACAGATAACCATGGCACTGTGTAGGCCTTCCCAACTAGCGCTTTTCTTACTCTATTATGTTATATCTGCATTCAGAACACAATTTTGTCTGCAGGGGTTTGCCTAATAGTCACAGTATTCTGTTAGGCATCATGTTTTGGAAAGATAGGCAAGGTAAGAACAATACATATTTGAACATATAATTTACAATAATGCAGGTGTGTTATTTGAATCCTCGAGCAGAAAATAATATACACTGAAAGTATGCTATAAAGACATTATGTGTATGTATATATCTAGATTGGTATTTTTGAGTTTAGTTGTAAACCTGTAAATGTCTAAATGCAGTCCTGAAACAGGACTATCGGGGAAGAGCTGAGCTGAATTTGCTTTTCCCCCAAAGATCCTATGGGGAATTACCAAGAGCTGAAGATGGTCAAGTCCCTGCACACAGCGGCAATACTGCTATGGAGCACTAGGAAACCAAGGAATCCTCTTGCTTGACTGCAGTTGTCACATTATCATGCATTACAGTGCAGCAGCCTGAATCAAAGAGATACACAAAATTCACCAGGGGCAGCAGCAATGCATTTTCCCTCTGTATTTGTGGCAAGGCATCAGGAAAAGGATGGCAAATACAACTGCAAAAACATCTGCTCTCTAAACTCATTTGAAAAATATCCCTGCAAAAATAAATGTGGATCATCTATATTGTACAGCAGATGGAACTGCAATATGTTTAACTGAAGGGGAGGGGGTTGCAATTAAGGAACCACACAGTATGGAAATACAACACTTAGCCCATTTTGCATACTGCTGCCCATTTGGTCACACATGGGTAAGAGGTGTAAAGAATTGCCTTTTATCTGCATCAACTACCCTGAAAGAATTCTAAATAATTACAGAAAACTCTCTAATGCCATTTACAGGCTATAGATTATTTGATAGAAGCCAAATTTGGGGGCAGCAATATTAATTGCCTCTAAAAAGAAACAGATTACATTAAATTTGGTTTCAAAGAGATTTTAACTTCACTCGCCTGCCTTGCAGGGACTTACCAAGAAAGAGCAAATGAAGAAATAAATTATTCAAATAACAGACATCAACAATGCAATGATCAACATGCAATAGCTCCAGATTTGGGGGGAATGATGTGAATTTAGGATTATGCAAAACAATCAAATAGTTCAAATACCTTTGAATAAACTGACCTACACTATACAAAGGAACTTAAGCCAACATTTTGTATTGTAAATAAATTATTTGGGGCCCAACCTTTTAAGGGAAGTTAATTATGGTCTCAGCATGTATTTAAATCTCTTGAATTTGTAATACAGTGGTACCTTGGTTCACGAACTTAATCAAATTTCTCCACAAGGCCAACACTGAATCTACCCATTGAATTTCATTCAATTCTCATCCAATTTGGTTTGCGAACAGAATCATGGAAAGAATTAAGTTCGTGAACTAAGGCACCACTGTATTACTTAGCCTGAAGGTTGGAGCCTCTTTACATTTTCGAAGTCACTTAAAGACTTCATTTGACTTTTTTGGGCACAACCCAAAATGAGAAAATATCACTATTACCCACATCTGTGGGTAATAAAGTATGATGGAAAACTACAATAAAGTATGATGGAAAACTGATTTCACACACTAGATAACACCTCCAATACAATGGGTTTATGAACTGGTAAACACTTTTGGGTTGAATATCAATCAATATAGTATTTATCTTTACCTCAGTAATATTTTAATCAGGACCCACATAAGAATAAATTAAGAGGACCTTTTAGGCTAGTTAAAAATTTCCAAGGTTGAAAAACCTTGACTTGATCTGTTTATTAAAGGGGAAGTCCAAAGTCAAAACAGGTATCTATAGCAGCCTCTGTTATGGGATTTAAATGATGGGTTTTATCTTCTTTTTCCACCTTACTGGATATTAAACCCCAAGCCTATGCCTACTAGGCATGCACTCTACCACTGAGCTGCACCTCTAGTCCTTTTTATGTTTTATTTTGAGAGGAGGTCTCCTGGGCTGACCTTGACCTTCTGATCCTCCTGCCTTCCCCCATAGCTCAGTTTATAAGCATGTGACACATGCCCAGCTATATATTCTTAATGTACGCTTATTTTGGAAAGTAAACTTGAACAAGACATATGGAAATAATTCATGGAGTTCTAAGGAAAAAAAAAACACACAAAAAGGCACTTTCTATCACATATAGTTTCTTAAGGAAGCAAACAAAGGTCCTTTAACATCAATAAATTATCTGATTAATTTAAGAGCCATATGATGAAATGTGATAACAAAGTCAGCCTTCATTTTCTAATAAGAAGTCCAGTTAGGCCTTTTAAAGCAATCTGTGATATTATTGGTAGCCATAGCAGAAAATGTATAGGGCAACAGATGGTCTGTGAACATATGAGCCAGAGATAAGTAGGGATGCACTGCCTTAATTCTTAATTGTCAAGATACAAGTAAGTTTTCATAACATTGGTATAATATCTTGAATTTCCTGGAATGTGGATATTTAAGTGTATAAAATTGAATGGGGGCTGGTGATATAGCTCAGCAGCATAAGCGCCTGCCTGGCAAGCACGAGGTCCTGAGTTCGACTTCCGGTACCTGCATATATAAAAAAAAAAAAAAAAAAAACTGAATGGTATTCCATACTGGGAACTAGTGGATACCAGTGCAACATCTGACCTCTAATTTTAAAAGAAAATATTCTTCAGCAGGCTGACTGTTGTATATAAAATGGCCCCACCAAATTACAATTCTCTTATTTATCAATACCTTAGAGTGGGTATTTCCCAGCCTGTAATATTTATTAGTCATCAGAGTACATGCTATGAAGGAGAAGTATGGGTTTTAACCGTTTTCCCCTTCTCATAATTTACCTTTTCAAAACCTTTGTTTATTTACATAATAGATTGATATAGGAGACTAAAAATCAAAGCTCTAATCTTACAGTTGAAAAATTCTCAAGTATTAATTAATGAAGAATTGGAATAACCAGAAATGCCAAATGGTCATGATTTATTTCTTAGAAAATAAAGAATAAGGCCAGGCCTGGCCTGGTGGTGCACACTTGTAATCCTAGCACTCAGCAGGCTGAAGCAGGAGGATCACCATGAGTTCAAGGCCAGCCTGGGTGATATAGTGAGTTCAAGGCCAGCCTGAAATACATGAGACTCTTTCAAAAAGAAAAAAGAAAAAAAAAAAAAAAAAGAAAAAGCAGATAACTTCTACTGATGCACTAGAACATTACTAGCACCTAAAAGAGATATCCAAATAAATACGAAATTCAATTCTCATTATGTTCAGAATATTTTACATATTAAAAATTATTTTTAGTCTATAGACTTGAATAACCCAAGTGAAATACTGCTGTAATTGTCTCTCTACTATAATGTTGGATTAACTGCAATATTCCATTTTCCAATCATTTGGGATAAACTGAAAATTACTATAATATGATACGCCTTAATATTAGTTCATATGCAAGAGACTTAAAGCACACAAGATTCAATCATGTCATAAAATAAATTCAAGCTACAAATGAAGGCGAATTCTAACATGATTGTGTTACAGCCAAGAGATTTACTCCCAAATCTGCTAACTTTAGCAGTAAGATGCAATAACACCCAAACCTCATTTAGGTATGAATTCCAAACTCTCTCACCATCAATTCATTTTCCAAAGCTATCAAATAAACAGATCACTTAATTTTCATTTATTTATTCTGTGCTAATGCAGGTCTCATAAGCAGTGAGATAGCCAAAAAGAAATCTTGAGCATATGCGAAAAAGGCTGCCTGTGTTATTTCAACGTGGTTGGGAAAGTCCTTTCTGCCCCACCACGCATCATGAAGGACATTTGACACAGGAGCCACGGCCCTGGGATTCAATCATGTCAAGTGTACTACTGTATCACAGGAACTGGGGGCCCTCTCCTTCCCCACCACTGTTGCGAAGCTCTATCTTATCTGCCAACTACATGTGATTTACCTCTCGGTGGTACCACAAGGAGCAGAAGCTGAGCCAAGTATTTCTCCATGTTTTGCATAGATATTGGAGTATTTGTCTTCAACTCTCTGTTACACCGTGAAGTCCTTGGAAAAGGAGAACGTGTCTTCTGAGACATAAATGCATTTATTCACTTTTCTGGGTAGGACAGTACACATTCTCGAAAGTCAATTTAACAGAATCTCTCTTTCAAGAGGAAAGATGGGACCTTCGCAAAGGCTCGGTGCGCATCGCATGCCACCAACAGGCCTGAGAGAAAGGTCAGGTCCCTCAGAGAGGCAGTAAAGGAGGAGTCCAAGAAGGGATCTGCAAAGTTGTCAGCTAAACTTGCTCCTGAAAAGTGAAAGGGAAGGCCAAAAAGGCAGTGGAGCAGGATAAATCTGCAGACAAGAATCCATTAAAAAAAATTAAGGGCCGGTGAGATGGCTCAGTGGTGTAAGTGCCTGCCTGGCAAGTGCGAGGGCCCGAGTTCTACTCCCAGAACCCACATATGAAAAAAGGGCCGGTGATATCACTCAGTGGCACGGGCGCCTGCTGGCGCGCAAGGTCCTGAGGTCGACCCCCGGTACCCACAAAAAAAAAAAAAAAAAAAAAAAAGAAGAAACAAAAGAGGAAGGGCAGTGGGTCTCAGAGCTCTCAAACCAAAGTTACATAAATTATCTCAGGTTTGGCTTCCATGAAATTTCACCCTTTCTACTGTGGTGAATGGAATTCTCTGCTTTTTTTGAAATCACTTTATGATAATTAGAGCACTTTAAATATCCACTAGGTATTCATCTATATGTCAACTTTCCCATTTTTCCCTTTGGTATTTTTTTCCCAGCCAAGTCTTAATAAACTAAACTGTTACATAAAATAACTGAAAAAGTTGATAATATAAGGTAAATCTTAGAATCACTAAGTCTAGGTCTCCATATCTTCCTTTCAAGAGATATCAAAACAACAATCACATTTGTTTGTTTGTTTCTTTTGCAATACTGGGGACTGAACCCAGGTCTCTGCATTGAGCTATATCCCCAGCCATTTTTTGTATTTTTGACACACAGGGTCTTGCTAAATTTCCAGAGTGGGCTCAAACTTGTGATCCTCCCACCTCAGCCTCCCAGTACAAACTTTAAATTTTAAATCATAACAAAGTGTTACCCTACCATATCTTGTGCCAAGAATGCAAATAATACTCATTTCAAAAAAGATTATTTAGAGAATGTAAAAACCAAACAATTCTGGATTTGCTGGTCTAAGCATAATAAATCAGCAGAGAAGTTCTTATATTTACTAACAGGAAACAGATTATAAATGGAAGATCTACTCAAATCATTCTGAATCATCTTTAATAAAGAGTAGCTTCCTGCAGCTTGCTAAAGCTAGCATATCAATCATGTAAAGCTGAGACTTTTTTACTCATCTATTCATTTAACAAATGTTTATTAAGCACCTACTCTATGTTAAGTATTGCTCAGGGGGCCTTAAATTCAGCAGTTAATACAGGAAAGCTGCACCTTCTTGAAGTGTGCAGGTAGTTAAATATATTTAATCTGCAATCCTAGCTCCTACAAGTGCTTCAGTAATCATATATAAATACAGTTATTTTAGTCACAGGCCTCTCATTGATATAAATTTACAATGAGCTATGAGTCAGAGCATCTAGCTTCTAGACTCATTTCTTCAGTTTAAGGGCCTTTGAGAAATCACAGAACAACTCACAGCTTCAGTTTCATGTGGAAAGCTGGCTCGTTTGCATTTTTGTTTTTGTTTTTTTTTTCCTGGTTTGTATGAAAAAGAGTCCCTGAAGTCATCTAAGAATTCATTAAACAGAACTGCTTCAGCGTGACCTCCGAGGTGCTTTAAAGTATGCCAGCTGGAGAAGACCAGGAATTGTCCAGTTTGGAAGACAGAAGCACTAAATACATCAGCCCGATAAAAAAAGCAAAAGGGAAGAAAAGCATTTGGTTGAGAGGCAGTAGGCAAGAGGAAAGAAAAGGTACCTTGCAAACTCCTAATATCTTTTATGTTAGCAAAAATAAATCTCGCTTATATCTCTTCCCAAAAATAAAATTTAACAAGGGAGGAAGTTCAGAGACTGAGCAAACACCAGAAAACTCCAGCTGCCCTATCCGCTATCTCCCTCCTCAATAAATACTGTACAGCAGATGCTGCCAGCTTCAATTAACATTTAGCCTTTATTCTTTTATGTTTAAATGCACTTTGTAATGAATATCTGTCACTCTTACTTACTCTACGAGTTCTCCACAGAGAAATCTTCCTTAATTATGCTCTTAATGTTTGCTGCCCCCCCTACACACACACACACATACACATACTTGCTTTTTCAAGTTGATATGTGACCCCAGTCAATCCAGGCAGGTTTTCCAGACTTGAAACACAAGTTTTTTTGTTCGTTTTCAAGAAAATAATCCCTACTCCCCACCCCAGCAAGTACAGATAGGATTCTGTTGGAAATTTAAATTACAGTACTTCACCATAATTTTTTAGTGAGGTTGGTAAATATTCATATATATATGAGCTTATAAAAACTAAGTATACAAGTATAGGATCGCACTTCCACTATTTTTCCATGACAAAGACACATGATCAAATATCCATCATCATTTTGACCTCTTCTCCAGTTCCACATTTATGTACATTTATATGCACACATCATTGGTTCTAAAGACTGCTCCATGGCAAAAATGTGTAATGACTATTTCTTGGCTGCTTTTTTATAAAAATATGCATGTTTTTAGAAAACTGACTCACGTTATACCCCATATACGCCTCTCAGTTCTTTCTCTTAACTACCCAAACGGTATTTGACAGAAAACTCTGTTAGATTAGTAAGAAATGCACAGAAAATGTTATAAATTTATGAGTTGAGAATTCTGGGTCAAGTGGGATTTGAACATCCATGTTGTGGGGCTACGCCATAAAACTCAATCTCGCTGAGCTTTAGCTTCCTCATTTGTTAACTAGGGACAAGAACTACTAAGCTTATTTTTGCAAGGAATAGACAATAAATTATATATATATATATATATATATATATATTATAATACCTAACTCTCAAGCAAGTATTTGCTGTGTTACCAGTTTCTCTGCTGCTGAGTCAAAGATGATTATGATAACAGTTTAGTCACTGTAGGTACTAATTTTCCCAGGAGTCACAAATGTAAGGATAAATCCAGAAATAAAAATGCACTGGGAGCTATTCTTTATTCAAATAGTGACTACTAGCGCATATATCTTGCTATATGTAATAGACTTCCCTGTGTCTCATACTGATCATTATAGCATTCTCTTGTGAAATCATAACTGGCGCTTAGCCAAGCATAGTGGTGCACACCTGTAATCCTAGCTACTGGGGAGCCTGAGGCAGGAGGATCACAGGTATGAAGCCAGCCTAGGCAACTTACATAGCAAGTACAAGGCCCATGCTTCTATCCCCAGTACCACCACAAACAAAGTGCCTGGATATTTATCAGTGATATTTAGGAAATATTGAGACATTCTGAAAATACATTATTCATCTTAAGGACATGAAGGGTCACTCATTACCTGGCTACCAAGTGAGAGAACATTCATAACCCTCTTTCTTAATGACACTATCTACCCAAAGGCAAATAAAAGCAACACAAAAGAAAAATAAAAGGAAGTGCACAAATTGAGTAATTGCAAAGAGTTTGGGTGCCTAAGGGAAATCTAAATTTGCCTGAAAACTGACCATATTCTGTCTGCAAGATGTTCTCGAGAGTTAACTATTTTCAATTGCAAATTCAAATTCAAATTTTTTGGGGGGTGGATGTATATGTCCTAAGGTCATTTGCTTTTATTCAGAAAAGGCTGGTAAACCAGAGCTGACTTTTGGCAGTTTTATGACCAAGGGAAAACTACTAATATCCTTCAGCCTCAGTTTCCACATACTTAAAGTGGAAATGATGATTATCTATGACAGTGCAAAGGATTAAAGAGGAGAATAAAGGTAATGTAGCTACCATAGTGGCCTCACAGCCAAAGTTTGTTTGTAAGTGACTATACCACCTGCAAAAATGCTTGTGAAATAGTTTCTCCTCTTTGCTCTGATCTGAACAAATGCAGAGCTTAGATGCATGAATAATAATATATACCACAGTTATTAGGCCCACCCTACAATTTACTTACCTGAAAGAATAAACAGCTTATCATGAATACTAAAATCAAGTGGAAATAGTTTTACCAATGAGAAAACCAAATGCAAGTGGAACCTCATGAACAGTCCTTAATAATCTACTCTTTTCAGATCCCGTTAGCAAAACAATTTTTTTTGTGGAACTTCCTTATGCATTTCCAATGGTACATATTAGTAATCCAGAATAATGAGGCTCATTTTGGTATATTCACATATGCACATAACATTCTGATTATTTTCATCCTCATGAAGACACTCTCCCTCCCTTTCACCTCCTTTCTCATCACTAAAAGTCTGTCTTCAGGTTTCCTATCATCTCTCCTTTATATATTCCCCCGCTTTGGAACCAGGAATCGAACTCAGGACCTTGCACCTTTATATTTTACTTATTTTTAAAATTTATTTATTTTTAAATTGTTCATATAAGAGAAAATATGCAATATTTATCTTTCTCAAGCTGGCTTATTAAAATGGTCTCTAGTTCCATCCACTTTCCTGCAAATGACATTTTCTTTATAGCTGCATAATATTCCACTGTGCACATATATCACAATTTCTTTATCCATTCGTCTGTTGATGGGCATCTGGGCTGCTTCCACAACTTATCTATTGTGAGCTGTATCACTATAAATATGGGTGTGCATGTATCACTACAGAATTCTGCTTTTAATTCTTTTAGGAATATACCAAGACATGGTATGGCTGGATCAAATGGTACATTTGTTTTAGGTTTTAGGGGACTCTCCATATTAATTTCCATAGTGAATGTACCAGTTTACATTCCCAACAACAGTATAGGAGGATTCCTTTTCCTCTTTTTTTTTTTTTTTTTTTTTTTTTGTGGGTACCGGGGGTCAAACTCAGGACCTCATGCGCCAGCAGGCGCCCACGCTGCTGAGCAGTATCACCGGCCCTTTTTTCGTATGTGGGTTCCAGGAGTCGAACTCAGGACCTCGTGCTTGCCAGGCAGGTGCTTATGCCGCTGAGCTATCTCACCGGCCCTCCTTTTCCTCTTGCATCCTCACCAGCATTCATAATTTCTTATATTCTTGATAGCCATACAGATTAGGTTAAAATGAAATATCAATGTCGTTTTAATTTGCATTTCTTACCGATTATTATCTTTAACCTGTGAGTTCCTTCCATTCATATTTATCTTATAAAATTTACAAAATCTTCCTTGGTAATCTTACTCTCAACAACAATTTTTTTGTCAGAAAAAGCCTACAGCCAAAAAGACACGTCAAAAACCCATTTATTGCTAAAAATTACCCTAAAACACACACTAAAACTGTTCTTTTAGTATTTATTTGATTTTTTTCTCTTTTGCTTGAAATCCATTATGTCTTTTAATAATAAAAAACTTTAGGCACTTAAAACCAACTATTCTAAATAGAAAAACATGTGTGGCATGAACTTTGCCTTAATTGGAATACTTCACAATCCCTACTTCTTTCTAATTCCAAAGACTTTGAGCGCTGGCCACCTGTTAATGCACGTGAGAAATACCAGTGACTGACGTGACCCGTGTCCCAAGAAGCTGCACGTCTGGTGTAGAAGATGATAAGCAAGCACGTAAAAATAGTTTGTATTGGCTAAAGAGATGTCACAATGCTTCTCAGATCCTGTAATATCTCGGGCCTTCTAAATTTGAAAGTGAATTTGATGGCTCTACACAATTAGAAATTTTTCTGATTGGTTACTTAAGAAAAGACGGGGAAGTTCAGAAGTGATTGTGTCACACTGCTGATAGAAACTTCCATTCTTCTGTTCATTTACAAGACCTGTGCTCATAGATCAAAGTTGTGGATCACAGCCTCTTAGCCACAAATAATTTCTGGAAAAATAAGATCATGTTCCTTCAGGACCTAGCCCCATTTAATTTTATAATCATTTTCTGAGGCCAGTCTGATCCAAATTATAGTAGGAAAACTGAAGTGTAGAAAGATTAAAAGTTCAAGTCCAAAAAAGAAGTTAAAGATGTAATTAGAATTCATTGTTTCCCTGCTTGAAAGTGCAGGCCAGGTGGCCTCTCTCTAAAAACTACAGTACTTGCCTTTGAAGATAGCAACGGTATCACAGGGACACAATCCCAATATGAGAAACGAACATCTTACGCAAGTCATCTCCATAATAATCATGGTTTTAAAAAATCTAATGGTTTGTCAGATTTGGAAAATAACTATAAACCTCAATTGCAACATAAAAAATAGAAAAATGAATAGAGAAAGACAGAGAAAGGAAAATCTTTTGGATATCAATGATGTGATTTATAGCATATACTTTTTGTGGTATTTTAGGAGATAACTGGTCTATCTTAGTGTGCACATAAATATCACATGTTCACATGCAAAGCTTTATAAATGACTGATAACATCAGTAAATTGGTTTCAAAATTCAAACTAAAATCATCTGACTTTTTAAACACAAAACCTATATTCATGTGTAATGAACAGATTCAAAACTACCTCTCATGTAGATCACTTCTAGAGATTTAAACAGTACCTACCACACTCTGAGAAGACCACATTACCATTTTACATTAACTTCTCTGAGTCACGGAGCTTAAAAAGTGCATGCTCTGAAATTAACTGTAAACATTAAGCAAATACCGACAAAGCTTTCCTGAGATAACTATACATGTTTAAGTCAATCCAGTATTATAATTTCACATCTTGGCTGGCTGAAGAGATGGCATGCTCACCGTCCTGTAACTAACAGTATCTATTCAGATGTTTTTATGCATTCCATCTGATTAAAAGGGTCTTTCGATAGGAGAGATATCTGGATTACTATTAAAAACATAATTTAAAAACCACAACTTTTCCCCCTCCATTGGCTGCTGTACTGCAACCTACTATAATGGTGGCAGAAATATATTCACACTGATAAACTTAGATGGAAATAAAAACCTAATTCTGTCACAAAAGTAAGTAGGACAACGAGAATGCAGAAACACCCATGAATTTCCTTTGTTCTAGCACAATTACAGTGACAAAAATATTTATGTTAAGGAAATAGCTGCTGACACTGAGAGAAGTGGGAAGTAAGGTTTTAAAAAGATGAAAATAGAAGCTGTGAGCTTTCAGACTGTAGCTTATTTGAAGATATGAACCACTGCACCTACCGAGTCAGTACTAATGAACACTATAATCACTATAATCAAACTAACAAAGCAACTACACATTAGGAGAGAATTGAACTATTATTTAGAAAGTTTCACTAGGTTTCTGTATGAGTAATTTCATCAGTGAATGGTTAATAAACAGAATAGTTTTTTTTAAAAAAAGGATTGTGCATTTTAAAATATGGATTTGGTCAGTATTCACCTCATATGTTAGTGACCTCCATTTTAAACAAGATAATAAAATAAAACACAAAGTCTTTCATGTCCTTCAGAACTTGATCTCACTAATAAATCCAATGAACTGCTCCTTTGTTCAGTTTTGTTTCGCATCCACAGTCTTTCCATTTTACCTTAGAGGTAAGCCTTCCTAAATAAAGTACCCATGGAAGCAGGCAGGAGTGACGTGGGAAGACAAGGCAAAAGGGATCCAAATAGAACAGGGAGTGTTCAAAATATACTGTGAAAGTTTAAAGTTTTAAAATTTATTATGTTAAAAGACACATTGCCATTAATCCCCCCATCATTTCAAACGCACTTATCCCATTGTTCTTGCCATTTTCTGAAGCAGTTCTGGAAGTCTTCTTTCATGTGTCTTTCATATGTGATAAAAAAAAGCAGTGAATTTTTTTTCAATACTTTATGTGTTCTAGATATAAGTCCTTCATCTGACAGACAACTGGCTAAAACTTTTTTCCACGCTGTGGGTTGTCTTTTCACTCTGTTGGTTATTTCTTTTGCTGTGCAAAAGCTTTTTAATAGGATGAGATCCCAGTTATTGATTCTTTGTATTACTTCCTGTGCAATCAGGGTTTTGTTCATGAAATCTTTGCCTAAAAATCAGAACCCACAAATTTAAGGACCCAATCCAAAAATGAGCATCTTAAATGAACAGACACATCTCAGATAAAGAAGTACAAATGCCAAATAAATACATGAAAAAATCTTCAACATCACTGGATATTAGAGAGATACAAATTAAAACAACACTGAGATTCCATCTCACTCCAAAAAGAATGGCTATCATCAAGAAATCAACCAATAACGAGTGCTGGAGGGACTGTGGAGAAAAAGGAACCCTTCTTCACTGTTGGTGAGAGTGTAGAGTGGCATAACCACTGTGGAAATCAGTGTGGAGATTCCTCAAAAATACTAGGTTTAGAGATCCCCTTCTGGGGATCTTCCTGAAGAATTAAAAACACCATACCACAGCGATATATAGGCACCCATGTTTATAGCAGTACAGTTTTTAATAGCTAAATCTTGGAAACAACCCAAATGTCCATCAACCAAGGAAAGGATAAGGAAGATGTGGGGTTTTTTTATACAATGGAGTACTACTCTACCATAAAAAAGGATAGACTTGAGACATTTCCAGGTAAATGGATGCAACTTGAGACCATACTGTTAAGTGAAATAAATTGGACTCATATGTGTAAATGTCACATTGTCTCCCTGGTGTGAGAAACTGAAAGAGCAAATAAAGACCAAAATGTACAACAGATATTGTGAAATGGGAAGAAATTGTTCGAAAGGAAAGAAGAACGAGGGTGGGGAAAGGGGAAAACAAAGGAAGGGAAAAGGAAATAAAGGATAAAATGGAAACAAAGGTTTGCAAATAGAGGAAGAGGGCTTGAAGGGAGGAGAGGGAATTGGGGAAAAAAAGAGGAATCAAAATAATCATGTACAGCCACAAATTCCCTATGATGAATATGATCATTATGTATATCTAAAATGTACCAATAAACTTAATTTTAAGAAAATACAGTGAATGCAGCTGCTGAGTACTATCCAAACAAAAGGTAAGTTTGTAGATACATTACAGTGTGTCCTCAACCACATTATTCACCAGATCTAGCACCATACAACTTCATGCTCTTCTTCAAAGTCAAAATGACCATGAAGATAAACATTTTGAATTGGTTCATGATATCAAGAGAGCAACTACAGCATAACAAAAGACACGAAAAAGAGGACTTTCAGAACTGCTTCTTAAACTGCCAAGAACGATGGGATAATTGTGTTCAAAAGGTGTGTTAAGTTTTTAAAATGTAAATAATCACTGTATATGTCAATCACACCTGTGTTGTATTCAATCTGGTACACAAAATTCTATACAATTACAAACTTAAATTTCACACACTGTTTGGTGACACACTTGTAGAATATGAAAACTCACAGACATCTACACAAGGCAGTAAGAGTCTCCAGGTGAGATGCCCCCGCTCTTCATCCTGGCCACCACTTCAAACCCAACTATGTCTTCTGGTTTTACCTCTTTATGCCTCAAAAAATCATATGGGCATCCCTCACTGATGTAGGATTTGGAAATATAAATGAATCAAATACCAGGATGCCACCAAACAGCTGCAATGGGGCTTCCCTTATTTAAAGGGGAAAAGTGTGAGAACTAACCAAGAGCAATAACAAGTAAGAACTTGTCATCCCTCCCCGCTCACATTGGCTACCTTCCCCATGATCCTCCTCTGTGAGATGGTATCACCAAGTCCCTTTCCATGGTAGGCACTTCAGGGAAAGCCCTAAGCCAATTCCACATTTACTAACTTTAAAATGACTGAAATGAAATACCAAATGCAAAATGTATATGCCAGTAGAACTTAAAAGCGTATGCTGCTTTCACAGTAAAAACCTAAATATAACTGAATGTACAAACCTGTAGTATCCCACAGTAAACCCCAGAGACACTGAATAATCCTGTTAGCTGGCTGACCCGCCATATTTATGTAAAGTCAGCTTGGGATGGAAGTAAACCCACAGACTCAATTCAAAATACTAAGCAAAATAATATTTGGACTTTATAAATTATTACTGAATTTTCATAAAACATTAAATATATGTATATTTGAGACTAATGTTTTTCTAAAGACCATCTGCATCAGATTCCAATGGAATGCTAATAAAATTTAGACTGACTCACGGAATCTGACTCTCTGGATGTACAGCTTTGGAAATACATTTTCAAAGAGTTCCCCAGATGGTTCATATGCAATTAAGTAGCACTGTCTTAGGCATGAACAGAATGTCTGAACTTCCTGATCAGGGAGAGATGAAGTAACACTGTGTGATGAAAAGAATTACCCGAGCAGAGCAGAAGGAGCCATTAGCCACAGAACAAAAGAATGGAAAGAAAGCCAGAGACCCCAGTTCAGTAAGACTAAAGAAAGTAGAAATAGCTAATTGTACCAGATATCATGACTCTGACTGGTACCCACTCCAGCACCCTAAACTTCATTTGTCCCCCGCAAAAAAAAGAGTAGTTTTAAAACACTAGCTTGTGTGCGTGTGTGTGTGTGTGTGTATTGTTGTTGCTGTTGTTTCAGCTGTATTGGGGATTGAACTCAAGGCCTTCACATTGAACTACATCCCCAATCTTTTTTTTTCCTTTTTTTTTTTTTGAGGCAGGATCTCACTAACTCACTAAATTACCCACACTACACCTGAATTTGTTGTGATCATCCTGCCTCAGCCTCCCAGGGTGCCATGATTACAGGCAAGTGGCACCATGCCTGGCCTAAACGCTAGTTGTTTAAACTTCATATTTTAACTTTTTAACATACTTGTATATCCAAGCTACAGAAACAACGCCACCATTATATGTTTAAGCAGTTCTTTAACCAACCAAAAAAATGTTTTCAAGTTTCTTACAATAATCTATCACAATGGTACAAGGTAACCAAGTGGATAATAACATCTTCATCTTATAGTCAGAAGAAATGAGGTTCCCAGAATATGAGTTCTTCAAGGTCTTCTAGCCCTGAATAGGAGCCAGTAACCCAATACTAATCAATTTTTAAATCCTTGTCTTGCTTCTATTTACACCTTTCAGAAATGTGTGAGAATGCCCAGCTCCACTACTTTCTCCTACTTCTTAGATATCGTCCTCAAGGATCTTCTTCTAAAAAGGATGCTACCCTCTGTAACCAGTCTCTGTGAACACACCTGAAACCCTGGGTAGCGACTGCACTTAACTCAGTGGATCCCTGTTAGATAGCCGGGGGGTGGTTACTGTGTGTACAAATGCAGCAGCTATAACACTGCTGTCAAGAGCCAGTATTCATTGTATTATCGGTTTCAGCCTGATAATTTGATATGACGGGTGCAAAGCAAAAGCTACAAGTCTCTCCTCCTTAAAATAATAATTGTGAGCCTTTATTCTTCACCAGGAATATCAAGGTCACTGCCTGGATCAAATCTAAAAAGGAGCTTCTATCAACAGATGTCATAAGAGATAAGCACCAATTTGACATGCTCTTGTACAACTATCACCTGCTATCAGAGCCACTGTGACAGCTGTGTAGCACAACAATGTGGGCCAGTCCATCAGTCCTCTGGGCCCCAAGTGCTCCCCTAATAGATATGACAAACATATGCCTCACTGCCACACAATGGGTGTTTATTACTGTAGGGTTATTTGTATAACAATCCAATTAATCAGTGTTGATAGTCATGCTTTTTTGTAATTGATGGGAAGCCAGAATTGCATAACTCTATGGAATAACTATATCTTTTGCCATAGTATGAACTTTGGGGGAAAAAAGCAACATCATAGCACATACACAAAATCCTGCCAAGATATAAATACCATACCATCCTGTTGGCTTTGACATGATAGTATCCTTGCCATGTAGAGCTTTCTCCTTCCTTCTCCTCCTTACCTTTGAAAGACTCAAATGTTATCCAGGTCTCAAGCTCTCCTGCTTCCAGAGTCTCGGTAGGTATTTTAAAGAGAGAGTCAGACTGGATGGAGATTAGGGTGGCCTGAAAACCTCAGATTATCTCATTTTAAGCAGCATCAGCTGACTACTACCATAAGGGAATGTGCTCTTAGGGTTACCAGATCTTTAGTGATTTAAGTAAAGTCGGAGATGTGAATTTTTATTTGCCATCCTTTATTTTTATTTTCTTTAGAGATACCAGAAATTGAACCCAGGGCCTTCACACTGAGCTACATACCCAGCCCTTCTATTTTTTAATTTTAATTTTATTTATTTATTTTTTAGACAAGGTAAATCACTAAGTTGCCCAGAAGTTGCCCAGGCTGGGTTAAATTTGCAATTCACCTGCTTCAGCCTCCCAGAGTGCTGGGATTACAGGTGTGCACCACCACACCCAGCTCCCATACTTGAAATTTTAAATATAAGCAACTATTGTAATTTTGGCTTCCCTGAAGGTAAAGCTGGAGACAAGGACTTGCAGGTAATTTATTCCACGGGTGGTCCCAAGACAGAGAAAAGTGAGGCAAGGAAGGAACCAAAAGGTGTTAGCAACATCCTAGAAATCCCAGAATCTTCCCTGTGGATGAGGGAAAGCAGGGCATTTATTCCCTGCTCTTGTCCTCTGTTGGCTAAAGGAGTGATAATTCCTCCACAGTTCCCCACTAGCCTTGCCAGTGCACTGAGCAGGCATTCTCAGTCTGGGAGAAAGCCCTGAACAGAAAGGCAACAACTGCACTGGTGGTGCCACACATCAGCATTCATCAAATCGTACTGGAAGGATGTGACTTAGGGCACAAAAAGCAAATACCACCGCAGCTAATGAAGTTATAAACACAGTGCAGGTCAAATGATTAATGGGCACAGGCCTGGCTTGGCTCAGGGAGTCCATCTGATTTCATCTTGACAAAAACCTGTTCACCCGCCAGAGCCAATCACTCAGGGGAAGCGCAGGGCCCCGTGACAGTGATGTCAGCATTGACAGCACTGGTCCACACCATTCACGGCCACGTGCTCTGATCTCCAAGAACCTAAACCTGCTCATTAGCCACAGCACCCGCTTTAATGGAGGTGGTCAATAAAAACCTACAGACGGAATTAGTTCATGGAAAAGCCCTATCAGTGTTTGTGGGACTGAACCAAATCAGATCAGGAGAAACAGTCCTAAGGTTGCTAAGGAACAGAACAAGCATTTCTTCTCTCCTGCTCTAAGGAACTTTGTTTCCTGAAAAGGCTGCTATATTGTCTCAATTATTAAAATTGTATATTTTCAATCTATGTGCTTTTTGATGTTAATTAAAAAAATTATTTTGCCCCCAGAAAAACAAAACAGTAATAATTCAGTTTCATCATCTGTTACTACTGAAACTGACTTTTCCTTATATGTGATTTAGAAATTAACTTTTTTCCAGTGAAAACTCTGCTTTGATATTTTTACCTCTCTGTATGGCTCTCAGTGCTCTTCAAATTTGGAAAACCTCCTGTGTGATGTATCTGCACAGGGAAGCTTCAGGGAGATCAGCAATGGTGGGGGAATTCGAGAATTCGAGAACATCCCACAAAGATCAAACTCTTCTTATACCAACCGAGTGGGTACCTCACCGTGAATAACAGAGCAGGCTGCATGTGTAGGGGACTCCTACACATGGTGTAAACAAAACAGAAAGCTAAGTACTCATTAAAGAAAGCTAAATGCAGAATGACACTACCCACAACAAACGTCCCTTCTTAAAAAAAAAAAAAAGTGAAGAGAGATGCCCTGTACTAAAGGTCTGCTGCATTATTTCTGGCAATCATAAGATACACAGACAGACAGACACAAAGATGCAGGGATTTATATATATACACATGCACAAACATTTATACATAAATTACCGTAGTCCTCATCATGGGCGTTATCTGAAACATTCACTCAACAAGCTCATTGTGTTGAAAGATTTGTTTCCAGCTGATGGGCTTTTGAAATGACTGGATCATAAAAGTTCTAACTTCAGATTTTGTAATCTGATGGTATTGGGAGAAGATGAACGCCGAGGTGGGGCCTACCCGAAGGGATCTGATCAGGGAGTGTGACCTTGGGGGTTATATCTGGTTTCTGGCCCCTTCCTCTCTATGGATTTTCCTTCTCTGTTTCCTGGCTGCCATGAGATGATCAGCTTTCATCTACTACACCCTTCCACCATAACTTTCTGCTTGGGAGCCAGCGGGCCATGGACTGAAACTTATGAAACCAGGAGCCAAAATAAATTTTTTCCACCTTTAAGTTGATTGTTGCGGGCATTCTGTCACAGCATGGAAAGCTAACTAAGACACCCCTTCTCCTTTGGGGATACTTTCTAAGACCCTCAGTGGGTTCCTGAAATCATGAATCATACTGAAGCCTATATACAAACACTGTGACGATGTTTATATCTTATGTATCTGATAAATGAGAAGGCTACCAAGTGACCAATGGGTGGGTAGCATGTACAGTGTGGATAGACTACACAAAAGAATAATTCTTATCCCAGGAAGGACAGAGCAGGATGATGTAAGATTTCATCACAACACTTAAAGTACCTAATTTAAAATTTATAAATTGTTTATTTCTGGAATTTCTCACTTAATATTTTGGACTGCAGTTGGTAACAGATAACTGACACTTCAGAAAATGAAGCCATTAAGCAGGGTGGGAAGAGGGGAGAGCTACTGTGCAAGGATCTGTGAAGACGTTCTCACTGAAAACATAAGTCATATAAGTAGATAAATTTGGGTAAAGTTGGTAATTGCTTTGAAATAGTATGAACACTCTGCATTGGTAAACTTATGCCTATTAGTTCCCACTGTTTTTTACTCTCATGGGAAGAAATAATATATGTTGACAATAAAATAGTTTCTAACAGACTCTAACAGGTTCAGAAAGAGATGTACAACTATTTAAGAAAGATCAACAAAGAGAGGCAAAGGATTGACAAAATTCGATACGAGCTCAATAAGTTGACTTCATTCCAACCTTTCAGTTTTTAACTGGAGGACCATGTTGACTTTCAAACACTGTACTAAAGAAATGAGCCAATGCCTCTGGATAGGACAAATATAAATTCTTTGGAGGGTGGGGGTGGAAATTTAAGGCCAACAAAATATAAAAACATTTTTCAAAGAAAATGATGATCTTGAAATTAACCAGAAACACTGTTTAAAAAGAAATGCAGTTGCCCACATCTTAAGGTCAGACAGAATACTGAGTAATAACTAACACAGCTTGATGTATAGCTGGTCCTATTAAAAAAAAAGAAAAAAGTCTAATCGCCTCTGATGGAATGACGAGCCCAGTAGAGCAAGGGAATGAAGCGAGAGACAATTTATATTTGGACTTTTACAAAGCTTTTGATTCTGTTCATCATGACACGATCATCAATAAACTGAGAAAACAGGATCTACACCGCATAGCTAGGAAGTGGCAAGAAGGTCAAGCCCAGTGAGGAGCTGTCGATGGGAAGTACCCGCCTCAAAGGGAACATAACAAATGCGCTCCACTGTAGTCAATTCTGGGCAGTGTTCTGGTGGACATTTTTCATTAATGAGCTGGAGAGTAGAATAATTAACACCATCGATAAGTCTGAATAGGAGACCAGACTAGGAAGGGTGAAAAGAAAGGAGAAAGACAAGTCGGAGAGATTCACTAACCAGTAAGGAACACAGTATCAGAATCCAAAATGACCTTGAGAGTTTGAAAGAGAAGTCAGGGATAGAATGCTTTTCACGGAATGGTGTAAAATATACTGTTTCTTCTCTTCTTTTCCTTTTCTCTTCTTCCTTAGGATGTAAAGCCTGCTCTTATCAGTCAAAGAGTTACATTTACTCATATGGTAAATATAAAAGAGATGTTATTCTAAGTTCCAGGGATACTTTATTAAATAATAAAGTTCTGATATCTGTTAGTTTTTTTTTCTTTTTTTTTTTTTTTTTTGTACCAGGAATCAAACTCAGGACCTCACACTTGCCTGGCAGGAGCTGTGCCACTGAGCTATATCGCCGGCCCCTAAAGTTCTGATATCTAATGTCACAGAAATAATTTAAAAGGAAAGAACACTATTGTCCGAGCAGTCTTCTTTGTTCCTGGTTCCCCTGTCTCCTGTTTTCTACTCCAAATTACTTACTTCACTTAGGTGCTTTCGTATTTCTTGGCCTTCCTCTGCCCCAGAACACTGGAGTGTAATCAGACTATTTATTTGTTTCCCCTTCCCCAAATGGCTAATCTCTAAAAGAGCAAGGGTCATGTATGATGCATCTTTGTGTCTACAGACCACAGCACCTGGCACATGATGGATGCTCAATAAATACTTATCGATTAAGAACTGAAAACAATTTACACACACTCAAAGAGGGCTTTTTTAAAGTATTTTTAAAAAGCATAGGGGTGCTATTCTGAAACTCAATAGTTCACCTCCTCCACACAGGCAAAAAGTCAAGGGTAAAGATGTCCAGCAGGAACTCTACTATACATGTAGTCATTTTATATGCAGTTCAGTGGAGAACCCTAGAGAATGAGTGAGAGGAGAGAACCAAGACAGCAAGAATGTCTTGAAGGAGAACTGCTCTACATGGAGGAAAGGGAAGAAGGTGGTAAAGAAGGGAAAATCAGAGATGCTCCAAGGAACCAGGATATCAGGGAGAGGATGACAATCTGAAGCTGAGGCCCATAATAATGTTTCAGAAAGAGTGAGGTAAGACACATCAAAAGCACAAAGAAATTAGAAAGAAGAAATATCTGGGAGCAAACCGTGAGTGAAAACAGAGGCCAGCCATCCAAGGGAAGAGATAAGACAAAGAAGCGGGTTTGGAGACCACAGAACCAACTGTGCTTTATCCAGTGACCTAAGCAAGCATAAATGAGAAAGATACCTAAGAAGAGAAGTTCCTGCTGGAGGAGTGGTGTCCACACACAGATCACACACATGCACACAGCACAGACTAACAGCTAGTAAGAGATATTCGTACGTCTACAGAAATAATAAAGTTACAAGAGAAGTTCTTAACCTTAATAAGAGGAGAGGACATAAATAACTGAAATGAAACTTCAAGTTCTATTTTTGGTACATCTATGTACTTGTCTAGAGAAATTGTTCATTTCAATACATAGCACCTTAGAACAAATGTGTAAATTTTGTCTGTAACTACCTCCTCTTATTCAGTGAACCTTGTTCTCAAATATGTCCAAATCTGTCTAGCTTTCTCATGGCTCCAATTCTGGTGAAAGACAAGTATCGTCATTATCATACATTTTGAAATGATATCACTTCCTAGAACTTGGCTTTTCTTTCCATTTTCACTTCATTTCTACTGAGGGAAGGGATAGGGAGGGGGGCGAGGCAACATGGAAGGAGATGATAAAGCAGGACCACTCACTTGAAAACCCCACATCTGACACAATCTGCCTCTCAGTCTTCAAATCGCACCTTGGCTTCTACTGTCATAAATTTGACCGGCTTACCTTTAATCACAGAGAGTGACATGCCACCGAAATATATATTTTGCAAAATAATCCACAAAATCAAAAATGCACAGTAATAAATTAATTGCAGTGAGTCAGACTCAAAATGTGATCCAATCCTTCCCAATAGCTTGTTTAAATGGTAAGGTCACTTCAGGTAACTCAAATGAAGGGAATGTTCAGAAATCGAAAAGTAAGTATCCAGAAGTAGTTGTAAAAATTTAAATTTAAACATTTAATCATCAAAATAAAATAGTAACTCAAATATAACCATGTCATATTCATTGTATATGAATCTTGTTACCAATCATGAGCTCCAAAATGTTATAATATTTAATCTTATGTTAAAATATTACATGTCATAATTTTTAAAATATTCATATAGATATCGGGTTATGATTTCTTCTCATCCCCTGCACAAAACTATACCTAGGTAAATGTTAAGTCCCTGTATTTCTGGCAGCAACAGTGTTCATATAATTCTTAAGTTAAAGCCATTAAGTCTACTTTGAGGTATTTGAGTCCAAGGCCCTAAATAAATGGGTGAAAATGAAAAATTACATACATGTGCCTGATTAGAAAAATAGTTATAATAGGCCCTACTGCTGTTATTATTGAATATACAAGTGAAATAATCATTAGCCTATTTTTAACCACTGAAAAACACCCTATGGTGGTACTTGACTGATTCATGCATTTCTGTACACAATCGCTGTGCTAATGGAGCAGACATTTACCCCATAACAAAGGAAAGCTCCAGCATAAGCCTCGGGGTTTACAGTAATTCCAGAATACCAAACCACTGCTAAGCGTTTTACACGATGCCCCTGCTGATCTATTTACTAGTTAAGCCCTTTTGTCTCCTCAAAACAGTAACATCACTCACAGGAGAAATTACTGATAAACTGTAGAATTTCAAACAAAGATAAGCAGAGAATTAAATATCCATACCAGACATTAGCTTTAGGAATTGCACTTAACAGAATATGACTGTTGGTCTGAATCCGGTTTTCTCTTTATGCATTTCAAGACATAAAGGTCCACTTGAGGCTCCTATTACCCAGTATCCCGAAGAACAGAGCTGGCTCAGAAGCTGAAAGCATGAGAGGAGCCAAGCGCTTGACTGCCGGGGGGTAATCTCTAAACACAGGACACAAAGTTGACCCTCAAACTGGTCTCTTCTCACCTTCTCCCCAGGATGGCAAGCTAGCAATATCGTTATAGGGTACAAAACAGCATTTAGGAAATGTTTCTAAAGGAAATCATTCTTCCTTTCAACCATGTTGCTATGGTAACCAAACCAATCAGGCTTCTTCACAAAGGCTTGTATGTCAAGTTCTGTTAGCAAACTCATATAGAAAGTGTAACTCAACTAAATTAACACTATATTTGTTACCCTATTAGAAATAGGTGAAAGGCACAAATCTTTAAAAATTAGAGGAATAAGTACTCTTTCCTTATCAACATTTTAAAATTAGTTAATTTCAGACTTTTAAAATGCCTCTTGAAGGCTCTTCCTCAGACATAAAAGGAAAGGAATCTACCTAGCAGGACACGTCCTCTCTTAGATGGATTCTTGTCACCTTGTAGTTGACAAGAATTCTCCCAGCTTACTGAATCTTTTATTATCATTTCTTTGCAAACCTATGGTTCAGATGCACTTGTATTACAGGTGTAACTTATGTGGGAAAAATCCTAGCATTTACCACCTACTATTCTCACTACAAGCAGAAGAGGTGAGGAAGCAATACAGATTCATTTTATTAAAAGGTATTTTCCTGCAGCAAAGTGCCATGAAGCTACTTTATTGATTATAGTCTTAAATTTGAATGTGTTTTATGCAAGAGTCATGATTATGGTAACTGTACTTTTATAAGAAATCCTCCTGTTTACTAATTCCAGTTTTTAAAAATCAAAACAAAAAATGAGCACAAGCCTTCACCAAGTTTAATAATTTGACACTCGGCTCTAGTGCCTATGGATTTTACAGAAAAATGATGCTCCACTCTGTTGAGTAAATTCTTAATATTTTTATCTTTAATTGTATTCGGACGTGCCAAAAGAAATTCTGCATTTTCAGGCCTAAAAATCCTACATTTTAAATTTATAAAAAATATACCTTACACTTTCATAGAATGATGAATTCATAAGATACATACTAGGCAAATTGACGTTGGGTGTAGACAGTGGGTCCTGCCTCTGCTGTGACATCACATTAAATTTTAAATAGGTGTTGCCTTCCTCCTGGTCTCTGATAGAATTTCAAGATTTCTGATAACTGGATTTTGCCATAAGACACTTGACAACTATGACCAGGTTGGAAATAATAGCCAAGATAAAGACCAAATACATAAAACTAAAATCAGTTGTTCAAAGTTTTTAAAAGGCAAAAGCATCATCAATACCATTAAATATTAACTTTGGTAGACATTACACTTTCAGAGTACTTAACTATGATCTAAGGTGATCACAGCTTGGTAGGAATATTTTCATGGCATTTCAGCTAGAATTCAACTGTAACTCTAAATTACAAGTAAGGGCTAGAGATGCCGAGGATATAGCTCAGTGCTACAGCACTTGCCTGGCACTCTGGAGGCCTGGATCCCTTCCCAATACCACAAACAAACAAAAATTTAAGGCTGGGCATATAACTCAGCTGTAGGGAACTTGCTTAGTGTATGAGGCCCTGAGTTTGATGCCCAGAACCATAAAATAAATAAACAACAATTCAGAAAATCTGAAACACTGCATAAATCAAAATTGTACATTTTAGTTCCTAGGTGCTTGACATCAATAAGCTAATGTCAATCTAAAACTTGGAAAAATATCACTTTAAGTAACTTTACCTATAAACATAAATAATATACCTAATCCTAAATAATGAGAGCACTTTACATATTTGTGATAACTGGAAAATCTGCAGTATATATTCTCTGCCTGTCCATTCTCTCTGCAATTTTGGTAGCTAGGTGGGGAGGTATTAGGAGAATAAAATGAAGCTTAATTGAATTTAATAGCATATTTATTATTAATGCTGCCTTTTATATTTACCGTTAACATATTACCATTACATGTATTTCATTCTCACAATAATTACGATACGTTTATATTCTCATTTTTACAAACTAACAAATGGAGACCCAGGTAAGTTAAGCTGTCTAGCAAATGTCAGTCAGTGAAGTAATGAGTTTGACAAAAAGCAAATCAGGTCTACCAGATTAGCACTGCATTTGTCAGCTCTAGGAACAGATCAAATACCTAGATGTATGTCCTGTAAGATCACCACTTCTTACAATATTTAATATTTAATTTTTGCTAAGACATTTTTATGACATTTATAAAACTTCGGACGAATTATTAATTTGGCTTTGGTGACTGCAATTTTGCCTTTACTGATACTGATACATTTGGCTTTTTTTTTTTTTTTTTGCCATACTGGTGTTGAACCCAGGACCTTCACACTAAGCTACATTACCAGCCCATCTTTTTGTTTTGTTTAGTTTTTGACACAGGGTTTTATGAAGTTGCTCCAGGCTAGGCTCAAACTTCTGATTTTCTTGTCTCAGCCTCCCAGAGTGCTGGGATTACAGGAGTCCGACACCACATCCACCTCAATAGGCCATATTTTACAGCAAAATATAGTCATTCTAAATATATAGCGATTTGTGCTCATTTAGCGATCAGACATATACAATTACTCCTCAAGGATTCCACTATTAACAATTTAGAAAAAGACATGGTTAACATAGTCCCATAGTGTCCCAGGCACAATGTGTGCCACAATGACTGCTGGGCTAAATATAAAATATCGCCGTACCGGAAAAAGGCAGGAAATGCTAAGATGTGATGGTCTAACAAGAGTTGAATACTCAGAGGAAAGAGACATAAGAATTATTCCTTAACCTTGTTAAGATGAAAGATCACTAGCTTAGAGGATGAGCAAAGCATAACTTTCTCAAGGCACGGGCATTCCAGTGCTGAGTGGGAACAGTTCCTGTATCAGTTTCCCACTCATCTAACTTTGAATGAATGGAATTATAAAATGTATAAAACCTCTTCCAATAGAAAGTATGTTCTATTATATTAATATGTTTCTCTAGGATAAAAGCTCCTAGGAAAGCCTGGATCACCTATTAACCTACTTCATTACATTTGAATCACTTTCAATAAATGTATCTAGTAGAGTCAGTTAAAGCCAAACTCCTTTGTGACACAACATCGTGAAGTTCTTGATAGCTGGAAGTACCAGAGAATTCTTTCATGTGATATAATCAGAGAACACAAAACGAGCAGAAAGATGACTGTTGGGCTCTCCCGTGTCTTGTTCTCCTTGTCCACACAATGATACACTCGGGAAGCCAGCTTGTTATAAAAGTATGACCGCCCACAACAATTGAATTGAGTACCCTTGCTTCTGGATTCTTAAAGTAACCACTTCACAGAAGACAATTGTCTTGGAGGCAACATTTTAGACATGCTAAAACTTCATTCTCTCTTTGTGAGAACAAAGAAAAAGACATAAATCAATATATTTAACATAAATAGCATAGATGATAGTATTTGCAAATACTTTCTAAATACATATATATATTTATATTTATGAAATACAATCATTCCATAATGTATATATACTTCAAAACATCATATTGTACACAATAAATACACTCTACTTTTCTGTCAATTAAATAAAAGAACATTTTAACATATATTTATATATGTATATTTAATATAGCCATCTATAATGCAGGTACAATTTTTATGACTACTGTACAAGTCTGAAAACAGGCATAAGCCAGGCATGGTGACACACACTTGTAATCCCTGCACTCTGGGAGGTTGAGGCAGAAGGATCACAAGTTCAAGCCCAGCCTGGGAACACTTAGCAATTTAGTGAGATCCTGACTCAAAGTAAAAAAATAAAAAGGGCTGGGGATGTATCCTAGCGTTAAAGCAGTTCAATCCTCAATGCGGCTAGAATACATATTTGTGCATATATTTACGTCTGTGGGCCCACACAAGACTCAAGAAGCAGAGTGACATTATACTTCCACACTAATTTACACCGTCCCTTTAAAATTCACCCAAAAGAAACAGTTCTTTTCTACCCCCTACACAAAAACTCAAGCAGTTCAACTACTTTTCTAATTCTCGGGGAGTATGCCGAAGAGCCACTTGATATCACCAAACAGTCTCAACAAATAGAGTGCCCAGGTCAACATATTCGCCATTCTGGAAATTTTCAACTTCTAGCTACCTCTCTAACCCAGCTGGCACTGACGACAGACCAGCTTTTTCTGAATCTAAATATCTAGGTTGAAGTGGTAACTAAGACATTTTTGTGTGCCTATCATTGGTAGTGGACCACAAACTCTCTGGTTCTGGCCAATGTCTGTCTGTGTCTGTCTCTGTCTCTGTCCCTGTCCCTGTCCCTGTGTCCCTGTCTCCCCTATCTGTGTCTGTCTGTCTGTCTCCTCTCTCTCTCTCTCTGCCCCCCTTTCTCTTTCGGAGTAGAGGCCAATCCCAACATACGTACCTCTTCTTTTCTCCCCTCTGTGGTTAACAGCTATACAGTCTATCTCTTGACCCTTTTATACTTCCTAACAAACAGCAACATGTATATCAATCTAGAGATCCCTTACCCTTCAAGAAACATATAAAACTCTAAGAATGTTCCCTTGAAGTTTCTTCAAGGATTAGCTTGATCAGGATTGTGTCATGGCCAGAAAAGCTCTTTCTAAAATATTCATCTGTGTGAATTCTCTCCTTCAACTGTACCCTTAAAACAATTTACCAGTGTTTCTCTTGAAAGTTTGTCTTGAGACCAGGGTGTAGCTCAGTGGCAGCATATGTTTAGCATGCAGAGTCCAGAGTTCAATACCCGGGATCCCCTTTCCAATAAAGAAGGAAAATTTATCTTTTGGTGTAGAATCTGAATTAAGTAACTATCATCTTAGGGTGCCAGCTAAAGTTTCTATTTCAATCTTTACCTACATAGTTATAATTATTTCTGAGAAATTGAGACATTAAACGAATTAAGTTCGAAGTCAATTTCCAATGATGGTTTCTTTTTGAGAAAGATTTTGTAGATACTGGTATTATTGTTTTAAGAATTTAAACAGCAATTTGATAGGCTCTAGCACCCTATCAAAGCAAACAGAGATCGAGAAACAAAAGGCTATAAGAACTGTGAATAAATGTTTAAGTGCAAACAATATAAACGTGTTCTACAGAGAAAGTGCACTTTAAGTTGTGCACAGCCAGGCACTCGCTGCAATTTAGAAATTCCCCTAGAAAGAAGAGAATTGTTGCATTTCTACCTTGGTAGAAATGGTTGGAAGGTCGGAAATTTAAAGACATGGTGACTGAAGGCTAGTATGAAAATACTACGACAAAAGGGGAAAGCATCATGATTTACTTAGATAAAACCACTGTGAAAGGCATATTTATAATTACGCATCCAGTATCAACAATAAGTAATATCATCATGGACTTGTACTCTGCATTAATCTACTTGACCCTCAGGGGGGTATATTATTTTTCATCCCCAAATTACATATAAGGAAACCAAAGCTGACAGAGGTTTTTGCCCAAGGTCCCACAGCTGATAACAGAATAGAACTTGAATCTAGTCCTGTTAATCTCCAAAGTCCCCTTCCTCCAAAGTCGCTAGACGTGCTACAGTCATTTCTTTTAGGGTAGGACAGTTTAACAGGTTAGAAAGTAGAAAAGGTGGGCAGATTTCCACTCCTCCAAGCCAAACCTGATTTTCGCAGAGATCATATTGTAATATTTCTAAAATATGCTTCTGGTCATGTCAGTCATCTGTGTTAAATTTTTCAATGCTTTCCTTCTAAACTAAAGAAAATATACATGCTCTAGTAAACATGTAATACTCTGTTATTTTTTAAAAAACTATAGTAGACCTTTGTTGTGGACTGGGCTCCTGCACTAGATCCCAAGAGACCATATTGCAAATCAAAATGGCGCGCTCTACAATTTTTGTTCTTTGTTCTGCATGTTTCAATCTTTCTCTGTCTACAAACAAAATGCCTCCATGCAGCTCACTCGAACACATTCTATTTTATGGAAGGAAGTACTTACCTGACTCAGAAGTCACAAAATACAAACCAATTAAGATCTCTAAACTCAATAGTTGTGATCTTGTCTTTGACAGCATTGTTTCCATCTTACTCAGATTACACCCACAGCGCCCTCTTGAGCCTTCTCCTTTCTGGTGTACCGTGCACCCTACTCCATGATCCTGATTTTCTTCTCAGCCCTTAGCCTGCTCTCTCTCTGGCTCCATAGACATTTCACCCTTAGCCTGGCCTCTAAATGCGCTGTGTCCCGCTGACTGTCTTTACCTGATG